>CM032063.1:8916270-10116270 GCA_018831715.1 Matsumurasca onukii
TTTTGGTACCAACATTATTGGATACTATTAAAATACATACATATTTCAAATTTCATGAAAATCAGATGAAATTTACTGTTTTAGATCATTAAAATCTAGGCTATATTTTTCTAATAATTAAATTTTTTACTCTTACAAGTTGGTACACATTTCAATAAATATGACTGTATCCTAGGTTTATATGTTAATTTTTCCCAGTAAAAAATTTAACCTGTTTTTAAAATATCTAAACATTTCTTCAGGGTGATTACAAATCTCATGGGCTGTCGACAAACAATTGCCGCATTGAAACGCTTGCTGAATCAAAACTGTACGGCAAGGCTCTAAGGAGTGGACAGAGGTGTGTGATCGGCTGTCAGGGGTTCTACGAGTGGCAAACCACCAAGGGCAAAGGACAGCCGAAACAACCGTATTTCATCAAAGCTGAACAACATTCTGAGGTGCCCTATATCTCATTCCTAGTGTGATGCAAATAAATAGTATAAGTTGCACACCATTGAATATAATCACATTAAATCAAATAATTTTGAAAAATATATCTTTGTACTCTTAAAATTCTAACTGGCAAACTACAAGTTTATCAGAATGGGCCTCATATATCTTTGCGGAAAAATGGCATAAACAGCCGTAGTAAAACCGAGGTTTCAGTATTTAGACTTTTAACTTAAGTGGTTTGGTATTAATCATCACTATATCACTATTTGAGATGCCGACCACTCTCATGAAGGTATTTTAAGACAAATATGTGGTGAAGGATGAGTGTGATGAGTGGTAGTAATGAGTTATGAGGTGTAGTCTTGTTACAAACTAAGGCCGACTCTTCCTTAGAATGGGTCATTAATTAATAGCCCAATGGAAATACAAGGACCAACGGCTTAACGTGACTTCGAACCACGCAGGTAATGGTCTGATATGTCTAGCGATGGTGGGAGTTGATGCGGAATCATCACTGAAACTATCTGAGCCGCTATAGACCTATATCATCCTCAAAACCTGACCTCCATGAAGCTGGATTACAGGACCACTCCTCGAGTCATCAGTAGATACTGTCCTATAATATGACAACAATACTACTGGAGCTTGTGTACATAGGGTGGCAGTCGGCACTATGATGCCGAGATGTGCTGTGCGAAAATCAATACCTGACTGTGTGTAGTGGGAAGGGTGGCTCATTCCAAAACTCATATTTTGTTATCTGAGTTTTTTATTGTTTTGAGGATGATATAGGTCTAAAGCGGCTCAGATAGTCTCAGTGATCATCTGATGATACCCGCATCAACTCCCACCATCGTTAAGACATATCAGACAATCACCTGTGTGGTTCGAAAATCACGTTAAGGTGTTGGTCCTTGTATTTCCATTGGTCATTGGGCTATTTATTAATGACCCATTCTAAGGAAGAGTCGGCCTTAGTTTTAACAAGACTACACCTCATAACTCATTACTACCACTCATCACTCTCATCCTCCACCACATATTTGCCTTAAAATACTCTCATGAGAGTGGTCGGCATCTCAAATAGTGATTTAGGGGCAGGAAGTGTCATGATAATCATTGAACTCTCAGTCATCTGGATTTATTGAAATCCGAACAATCTTTCCATTGTATTAAATCGTTTAAGCGACAAATCGTTAAATCGTTTAAGCAATCGTTTTAACTTGATGAATGCTATTTCAAGTACATATGTGTGGCAAATGGATAGTAAAGATGTTTGTTTTATTGTTAACTCCACCATGTTGTCTTTAGGCTAGTCCAGTTGAGGAAGCTGGTAGCTGGGAAAAAGCAGATTGGAATGAAACTGATGGTTGGAAAGGGCCTAAGCTACTTATGATGGCAGGACTGTTTGATGTGTGGACCTCCCCAGAGGTAATTTTAATCCAAGTTACCTCAGCTAAATTAGCTAACATGACGATCCCGTCGCGGGATAATATCACTCACGACTATGGAGCTCATCACTATAACGGCGCAGGATAGATCCCTGCAGTCATTACTAGTGATTTTTTCAATTGACTATGCGATAATGTTTTATGTTAATGGTGGATCTGTGGCGAATTGGTATCATGCAGCGACTTCGAGCTCATCACTCGGTGGCGGGTTCGATCCCCAGATCATCTTACATTTGCAATGTGACTAATCGGTGGCGCTAGATAAAGGTCGAGGTTGAGTGGTAGAGAACTTTGTTGTCCTAACTTCGCCTTGTTAAACTAGACAAACTTTACCTTTTTTTTATGTTAGGTATGGAGCAAATGAGTGTAGAGAGGACTCCTAAATTTGCTTCTTTAAATAAGACAAATGTAACCTTTTACTTTTGTTACAATTTTGACAGTTTAAAGGTTATGAGAACACATCTAAGGTTGTTTTCTTGTTATGTAAATTGAGCCTTTGTGTGAGTAAAAATGTGTTGATTATATCATATTGTGCTTTTCTTCATTCAATCTTATCTTATGGAATTGACTTGTGGGGAAACAGCTGTGGGCTCAAAGAGTTTCAATATGGCAAAAAAGCCCTTAGGGTCATTAAGAATTCTGAAAGCCTTAGTTTATGTGAGGGAAAACTTAGATGATTACCAACTTAGACAAGATGTACATAGCCATGATACGAGAACTAAGTATAAGCTAGAATTACCTAGTGTAAGGCTTAAGAAAACCCAAAGCAGCCGCTATTACATGAATAGAGTTTTGGTTAATAAACTACCTTAAGAATGTTGGTATTTGGATATAAATATATTTTATAAAGTTTGGTTGAAGGATAATCCTTTTATGACATAAATGAGTACATGACCTGTCATTTTTAAAGATGTATGTAACCAAGTTTAGTGTCAAATGTATGTGTAATAATATTTTGTGTACTCTACTGTGATAACGATGCCTATTGTAACTGTTGTTATTTAATGGCTAGTAAAGTTCTTGATTTAAGTCAGTGAAGTCAGCTGACTTATTCTGCTGTTCTTAGAACATGTAGCAAATAGAAACAGATTGGAACTTTGATCAAAATAATGTCATCTGGCCTGGCAAAAAGATTGTTAATTTGGGTTTAAATAATAACTAAGAAAAATGGCTAAATAAGTTACACTAATAACTACTTCAGCTCTTCACTTACCTTTATCAGAATGAAAGGGTGTGTAAGTTGTAACACTAACATTCACTTCTCTCGCTTTAGAGTAAAGTAGAGATAATAACACATAAACTTTGTTTATTTTCGGCCTTTAAAAAGCACCCAAGTATAGAATGCTTTTTAACCCTTTGGGTCTCATTTTATTTTAAAATTGTTGTAAAAAGCCTCCTGTATGGGTTTTCCAGTTCCCTGTAAGCAAAATTTCAGCAAAACTGCTCTTTGGTACGATGCATTACCAGTCATTGAACCACTCCTCTAAGCTGGGATTTAGTGCCTCCCTAAGCTCAAAAAGTGCCACTCTCCGCCTTACTGGATTTGATGTGCCATTTTCTCTTCAGTGATCCTCAGCGAGTCATTGTGGCCCCACACCGGAATGATCCAATGCGCATACCAGAGGCGCACCGGGTGGGATTTGAACCCACGCTGTGACAGACAGGGGCCAACTGTCCGTCACTACTATAACCACTAAGCCGTCGAGGTGGTAGTTTTGGTTTTCTCTGCTAGGTGCCGTTAGTGTAGCGTAGTCCTCGCATATCATACTGTTTCAACCGTCTCCTATACTGCACATCCAAGCGTTCAAAAAGAAATAGCGTTTGTTGACCTATAGTCGACACAAGACCTCAAAGGGTTAAGAACCTCAATTTGAGGTTGTTTGGCTAACTTACTATTAATGAAGTAAACTATACATTTTCAAATGTTTTATGATTGCATTTTTTAATGTTTGTTACAGGGTGACCAAATGTTTAGTTTTACAATAATAACCATGGAGTCTAATGAATCCTTTGCTTGGCTTCATCACCGAGTTCCAGCTATTTTGGAAAATGAAGATATGATAAAAGTAAGTGTCTTTCTGTAATTGAAATAGTGTACAACAGTTTAAATTGAAATACAAAATAGTCAATTTTAGTGGAGCACTGGGAAGTTGTTTCCAAGTGGCTAGCTTATTTTTTTATTTCTTTCTTCGTGTTCCTCATCACAGATCAAACTGTAAGTAATCTCAATTATTACCTTTTGCTACCAAACCATGAAAAATAATTAACGGTGTTCCAAGTTTTTTAAAATCTAAACTCTAAAAGAACTTTTGTGGTTAAGTGGAAGAGAGGACTTTATAATCCTAACTTCACCACCAATAAAGACGATTTTCATTTCATTTCAGAACTAATTTTCAAGGTGAAAAATATTAATTTTGGTACTTTTTGAATAGTTATAATTACTTTTGTTTCGGGGTTTTAGTCACTTCAGCCACTTGTTTTATGGGGTGTTTCACTCCCACAAAAATTTCCGAGTGCTGTTGTACTCTCGGTATAACTTCCTAGTCCAGTTTCTCTCCGTCAACTGAGGTTTTAAATGTTTGTAAATTTTGTCCCTCACACTAAACCACTGTACAAATGTTGTAGGTTTAAAATATAGTAGAAATGTACTAGTAATCTTGTATGACGGTAGGATTGGCTGGATCACAAGAGAGTGCCTGGTATGGCGGCAATACGTCTCCTGCAGCCAGTCAAGTGTCTCAGTTGGCATCCCGTGTCGATGCTGGTCAACAACTCACGCAACAAAGACGCAGCTTGCAACAAACCTGTCGACCTCAAGTGAGTAACTACTCACTCACTGTTTGAGATGCCGACCACTCTCATGAGGGTATTTTAAGGCAAATATGTGGTGAAGGATGAGTGTGATGAGTGGTAGTAATGAGTTATGAGGTGTAGTCTTGTTACAAACTAAGGCCGACTCTTCCTTAGAATGGGTCATTAATTAATAGCCCAATGACCAATGGAAATACAAGGACCATCGGCTTAACATGACTTCTGAACCACACAGGTGATGGTCTGATATGTCTAAACGATAGTGGGAGTTGATGCGGGTATCATCAGATGATCACTAAGACTATCTGAGCCGCTTTAGACCTATATCATCCTACAATACTCAACTGTACGGTAGACCCACTGTCAACTAGTAGTGAGGGAATAAAATTGGGCGACTACTGCTGCACTACGCTGCACCAGCTCTAGCCTTGTATTCTAACGGACCCTTTATAATTAAAGGCGGCGTCTAGAACCGCGCAGCTGAAGAAAGGAGGCTCAAGTGCTCTTTTCGTAACCATCACTGCAACTGGAATGTTTTCTACACATTACAGCATTGTTTGTGCTACTGGAACGATTCAAAACTAGTTCAGCTTGTGCAAGTCCATCCAGATATCTATTACCTAAAGCACCATGAGCACAAGGACACTAATGTCAAAGATAAAATTTGGGGTAAGATCCCAAATGTAGTGAAAATGCCTGGTTTTAATCTATTATTGTAGAAAATAACAACATTTTTCTTCTTTTTCCTTATGTAAAGGCGGACAGCAAACATATATCTATTACGCTGTACCAAATATTTTGTTTTGGTACATAGACTCCCACTAGAGCGGATCATGATAATTCAGTTACAGGCCAGCATTCATCTGGACCACCCAGCAGAAAAAAATGAAACATACTAAAAACGTCATGATTTTATGCTGACATCTTTACTAAATAACTCAATACAAAGCTACAAACTGCAACTCTATAACGGGAGTACGTTGTTCTCGTTGAAATTACAGTATTTAGTGGTATTTCAAAACCTTTCTGAAAAATCCTATATTTACTGGATAGTTCGGCATTTCAATAGTTGGACACCCTTGGTTCTTCTAATAATCAAACTATTGAATTTCTAGTGTAATTTGTGATTTTAAATGGACATTTCAACCCAAATACCCAATATTAAAGTTGTGCCAGCCATTTATCGACTCCCCTCTCTCCGACGTTTTCTAACGAAATAATAAAATGAACATTTCTCTTTTCAGGTGCTGCAGCTACCATAGAATAATATCCATTGTTGAGCAGCTGCGGATAATATTGCTGGTGGACTTTTTGCTCGTCTTTAAATTCCTGTTTCAATCAATATGTTTATTGTGAAACTCTTTTACAGGAAGCCCAAACCTGTCAACAAAATCATGGACTCTTGGCTGAAAAGATCAGCTCCATCAAAGAAGGATGATGCTACTTCGAAAAAGCCCAAAAGCACTGAGTAAGTTTAACTTCTTAAAATGTTCCTTAATAATGTCATGCATCAAACTAAGCAGGTTTTTCTAGTTATGTGACATCTACTGAGGAGAGGGAACCTCTCCGAGTATGTATAGCAGGAAGATACTAAGTTACCATTAGCTAAAATAAAATAATATTAAAATTAGAATTTTTGTATTCTTTATTTTCCTATTTTCTCATAAAGTTTGAATTTTAAAAGTTCTTTCAGTGGCGGCTTGTCGTTTTAGAAGGGAAAAAATAAACTTTAACATTTAATTAATCCGTTTCCAAAGTCCATGGGATCACATATCAACGACGACAGTGAGTGCGATAAAAACTCGACAGCAACAATCTATGGTTGTCTCGATAGTCGCCACAGAAGTTTAGTATGCCTCTATGATTGCCACTGGCTGCTTCGTGTAAGATCGGAATACTTCGTAGGTGAAGAGCTTTGTTCAGGCCTTCACTTGACGCTTATCTACGTGGTAGGGATACACGCTGAGGAACGAGGAAACGGGCTGTGTTGCTATAGCAACGAGTGACGCTAGAAGTGTATATTTAAAGCCCGTCACTTGCGTAGCCCGCCAGACAGCAGACCAGTTGTCCAGCAGCTGTCATTAGACCCGCGGCACAACTACTATGTTTTAGGACTACTTTTGCAATCACACGACCTGATTATGTACATTTTTAAGGAGTTAACAACTAATTTTAAATAGTTGTATATTATTTTGTTACTGATCCATACTACAAAACAATTTTATGCAACGATTTCTATTCATTGTCAGTGTTCCACTTAGTACAGTAGTAGTTCAATGTTCAATTCAACATATTACTTTTTGCAACATTAACTTTTAGTTCCCTGCTAGAACTTGCAAGCTGTAATAACTACGTTTTCAATTATTTACGTAGTTTCCTAGAGAAATACTCATATTATCGATAAACAATGTATCTTGAATTTTCTGTCCATATGTTAAGAATAAATATTTAAACCTATTCCTGTTAAATAGTGGAGTACAGCTGAGTTGCCCTTCATCTTCCTCTAGGCTCACGAGCCGCCACTGAGTTCTTTATTAGTAATCAAAAGAATTTCCATACTATTTTAATGAATTGGTATTTTATGAACCTTTGTTCCTACAACTAAGAAAGATATCAATCCTGATAAATAATGAAATAATAGCAGGTTGCAGTTATATGAAAGAATTTATTTTTAATAACGTACCCCTGATAATTTAACAAAATTTTCTATTCATTCACTTCCTCTGCCTCTTCCATTCGCCTCCGCTTTTTGCAGCTCCTGAAAGGTAAATAACTGGAATAAATGTAACCTCCATTTTACATCAAACGTTCCATTTATTTAGGGTTATAAAATGTTATTGTGTGGACAGAGTATGAAGAAATGATACATACACTTTTGTTAATCATCTACACACTTTACCAAACATACTATCAAATACTTCCACGATTACTAATCTACCCAGTAATACAAGATTATGTGACATGTAATCTGTATGTAAATTGGTGGAAAAAATTTGAAATTATTTTTTGATAGATTGATGTAAATATTTAAAACATATTAAAATTGTACAATAGCAGTGCTTGCGGAAATGCGTAGGAGAGATAGTCTGTGTCTTTTCTTATCACATGCTAGACAAACGAAAGACTGATAGGGCCCCGCTACTTCGATGCATTTGCTACATTAATAGGAACTACTTGCCTCCGGAAATTTAAGTCGCAAAACACTGTAGATCAAACTAAAATTCCCAGCCGCATGCAAAAAAATTGAGTCTGTCGAACTATAGCTGTGTTTTTAACACAAAGCCTGTCTGGATGTGAAAATAGTTGGCTGTTTGGAACATGTAAAAATAAATTCATAAGCAAAACCCCAATCTACAGCTGAAAAAGTAAAGTTATCCAGTGTGGCCTACACTTTTCCTGAGAGAGTGCACAGTATCTGTTGGCCATTTTGTTTTTTGTCTCATAAGAACAATGTAAAAACAAGCTTTTTCTTGAGACACTTCCTACAATTCTCATTGGATCTTTTTTAAATAAGTTTTATTTGACAGATGAAAACGTACTGCAGTGACTCCGTTGACCATTTTTTCAAAAATTGTAATATACAAAATTTTTTCTATTTTGATTTATGTCACGGTTTTATTATTGAACAAATAGAAATTCGGCTCAGCGGAGCCTTTAAAACAAAGTTTATTTCATAACAATCTGACAAAAATTGTATGCGTGATTTGTCCCAAGGAAACGCATATTTTTACCTTGGCTCTTATGGTACGAAATTCAAGGTCACAGCCATTACTCGGCACTCTTAAATAAACAGCTGTGCAGATTTACATTCACATAAACCCATAATACTACTTACAAGTCATACATCATAGGCCATTTACTTTAAGTGCTATCGTTGATACAACTAGGAACATTGTCCAGGCATCCCATGTCCAACCACATACAAAAATACAGGATCTTTTGAAAATGTTAATTAGAAATGTCGATATTACTTAAAAATGTGGTGATAAAAATAGTGCTACTTTACAAAAAAGTTAAGTCTGTCCAAATGCGTTAATAAATGCTGATGACATGTAAGGGCCACGATAACGAATGACCTCTGGAGTCTATAATATAAGTTTAAAACCAGGTCGGAATTTAATTGCCAACCCGGAAATATTGGTAATAGAAGAGGTGTTTCTTGTGTTTGTGTACTTGGCCAGTCACAAGTACATGTTCTTCCGTCTCGTAGCGTCTCTTCTTTCATCACTGATACAGTAGTAAGTAAACTTGTCGTAGTCTTTAGAATCCTGCCAAACCCAATTTCAACAATCCATTTTTAAAAATTTGAAAATTGAAAGGGATGTTAAGGAGTTAATAAATAGATACGTAACAAAAACACTGGTAAGAACTTTTTATGAAGAAATTTCGGTGACATGTTTCAGCTCTCAGGCTGTGATCACACTCATTTGATAATTTTTTTAACCAAGGGTGTTTTTGTTACATATTTATTTATTATTGCATTGTAATAAAAAGTGATCTTAACTCATTGTTTAACAATTTGTACATAAGTTATCTTTCAGTACATGTTTATGAATAAACCTACAAATGCTCTGTTAACACGTTTTTTTTCTGTATACACTTTTTTGCACACCAGGTTTCCATTCCTTGTAAAGAAGTCAATTCAGTTTATTATAGTAAATATGAATTTTATTTCAGATAGTGAACTTTTCATTTGAACCTATTAATTAATATAAAACTAAGGAATTGGAAATAACTTTTTTTTATAATAACTTTTCCGTCTGTTAAAGGTATTCAAATATGGCAGTGGCAAATGTTTTCTGATAGGCAAATACTAAAAAAAGATAGTATATTTTTACACATAATTTTTAAAACAGCCTTGACTTCTTTACCACTGATTAAAGTAAGTGTTAAACTTACCTGACGTGTCAAATGTACATTCTTATTTTGCAGATGAATATGGGCTGTTAAAAGCACAAAACCAGTCCTGCTAAATATACATTTGACACCTCAGGCAAGTTTAACCTATTTTAATCTAGTATATTTATTATTTCACACATGCAATGGTATTTTTCAACTTGTGTTGCAAGAAAAGAATACAAACTATTGCAAAATGTTGGTAAAGGAGCTTGCAACTATTTGCTAAAAAGTAAGTAAATATTGATAACAAGTGTACTCTTTTTCTACGTATTGCACTGGATTATGCTTGTGACTTTTC
Organism: Matsumurasca onukii; assembly: GCA_018831715.1. NCBI lineage: Eukaryota > Metazoa > Arthropoda > Insecta > Hemiptera > Cicadellidae > Matsumurasca > Matsumurasca onukii. The sequence continues at coordinate 8,926,165 of CM032063.1, forward strand.
AAGCTACATTCAACCAAACTTTTGGGAACCTAGGTAAAATTTAAGAACAAATTTAACACAAACATAAGAAAAATACATATAAAATCCACTGGCACAATTAACACATATTTCGATTTCCTTTTCATTCAAAAATGCACATAGGTATTGCAAATGGTTTGTCAAACCAGTTTTTCAATTTATTATGATTGACGAATATTTCTGCTCAGTTTGTTACGAGTACTAAACAACAAATTTTGACGTTATGTTTATTTTAAAACCATATTATGTGTTGTTAGGGCTGTTCAAAAAGTATGTTCTGTTGCAATACAGCTCACTTTATTGTTGTCCGACAGTGTGCTCGAAATATCGCCATTTAGCACTCCAAACCTCATAACAAAATGGTCGCTGCAGCAATCCCGCTGCACAACATCGAAATGTCCCAAATTAGCTTTTTTAGAACTATTGCCTTGCTAAAACGATAACTTCAAAGTAGCGATAACTTCAAAGTAAACAAAACAGATGGCGTCTGCTAATTATTATCGACACAGACAGCAGAATTTCCTACAATAGTGTAGAAAATCTTGTGTATTGGGTTTGATAAAGGTTTTATTAAAATGTTTTATAAATGATTATTTCCTAGTGTAGAAGCATGGGCAGGTACTTAAATTCAAACTCAAAACTCAAGTTAAATAAAAAAACGCACAAGGATTTTAAAACTCAAAACAATCAAGGTAGACTTCTTCAGAGAGATTTAGATTTACCTAGTGTGCATTTTATATTTTGGGTTCTTAGTTTGTTTTGAAAAACTAATACTAAATAAAGGTGCTAATTTATACAAATTCAAAAATAATACTGCTAGACCAGTTTGCATGAAGAAAACAGTAACTTCACTTAGAGTTTTAAAATAAAGTTATGTTTTAAAGTTACAAATAAAACTCAAACTCGAGGGTAAAATAGTTAACTTGAATCACCCTGCCAACCATGTCTCTAAAGTATAGTGTAAACCAAGTACTTTTTCTTGTGTACTACTTTATGTTTCTACAAAGTGTGTGTTTTGCATGCTTTAGCGGAACATACTTTCTGACAGCCCTTGTATCTTTATATTATGATATATTGGTTATTACCAATTCCTTAAACTCCACAATCAAGTTACAACAGTACATTATGATACGTCTTGACTCTTGACTAATATTAACAGAATAAGCAGTTTCATCAGATAATCAGTTTCAAAAGCATGGAAATATTGCCTAAAAATACCATCCGAGAAAATGCTTGGTACTAATCATAAACTATATTTTCCCATCATACTGCAATAAACAGACACTTTCCTACGACTATACTACACATACTATAAAGAATCAAATAGTTAAGTATTAAATTATATTTATAAATCATACATGCCATTTATTTATTTATTGTAGGGCATCATTAAGTAAGCACAAAATAGGAATCGAAAATTAAATTTGATGAAGAAAAACAATAGAGATACTGCTGTAACTCCGGCCATATGAACTGTAAATTTAGATAAACTGCAGGCATTAAGAGTCCGCCGGATAGAGCCTGAGCAACCTCTATTTGGGAGAGAATTTAACATGAAAGATGTTTAAGTAGATTAACGTACTAAAATGGTAAAAGTTGTCCAATAGAAGCATAGAGCCTAAAATTCTGCAGCATACAAAAGCAAAAACGGAAAACTTCCTCACCAAACAAAATATTTATTACGACGATTCAAGTTCTATGTATAGGTAAATAAAGTTTTATTTAACCTAATAAATAATTAATTTTTTCACAAAAGTACAAGTTTTAGAGTTTATATGCAGCAGCCTCAATAGCTTTATGCTTCGGGTGAACAGATATTTTATTTAAGTACGTTAACCAGTTTAAAACATAGTTTGCAGTTTTTACTCCATGTCATAAGCGATGCCCAGAGTGGGACCCGCGACCGCCCTATCCGGCCGCCTCTTAATCAAATGCACAAAGTGGCCTTGCCCAAGGGAACGCAAAGTTAATAGGTACAATTTGCTATCTCAAAGCGAAGGTAAGATTCATCACTTTGTATTAACGTTCTAAATGTCTAATGCAGTATGATCTTTCATACCTTCCAAAGCACCAAGTAACATTACAAATACAAGTATATTACTAAATATTCATAGAATAATCCATACTCATCGATACGTCTGTACATGCACCATCATGCACTATTTTACCTTTCAGTCTTTAGTTCAATTATTTTATACACTGTCTATGGGCGTCTTTTCTCTTTTCTTATTAATAAATTACCCTCACTTTAGAAATTACAGAATGTGTTTTATTATTTTTAGAGGACATTTAGTCATTATCGATGCTATGAGACCAACTCAGTTTATTGGCAACTTAATAGGTATTATAGTTACATACAGCTATTTAAGGATATTATAAATAAATAAAATAGTTTGACTGACATTTTTGTACAACAAACAGCATAACAAATATTGCTTACTTTACACAAGTTGAAGGTAATAAAAAGCATAGATGAGTCATTGGTAGGCCCACATTTTAACAACTGGAAATGGGTCGGTTGTTTTTATTTGTTTAAAGATTCTTGGTCATGATCATAAATTGATTTAAAATAGTAATCATTTAACTTTCCCTTTTATTTATATTTTGATATAACCGTAATGCATTAAAAATAATATATACAATATTGGAATATTTGATATTCATCTTCCCTTCATTACCTCTGTACACTCCAGCTCATAGCACTTGTTTTTTAAATCATCACTTTCAAAATAAAGGATTTTTTGTTAGACACTTTTATTTGAGACACCGACCACTCTTAAAGAACATTTTAAGGGGAATATGGGATGAGTGGATGGTTGGCAAGGGGAAATCTTTAGGCTAAAATAACTGGTTAATCCAGAAAGAGCAGATATTCTGCAAGTTACCCGAGAAAATAATGTCCAGGCGCAAACAGATGTATAGACAGAAAATGTTTCCTAGTTAGAGAATTTTCTTTGAAAATAGAGCTATTCATTTCTCTTGCCAGAGAGAAGGAAACATCGTAGAAAGGTGCGGTTTGCAGTTTTGAGTTTCCCAACACCTTCTGAATCAAATGGCAAAACTTTATATAAATGTATGACCATTCTACAGGTCACATTTTTGGTCCGATATTTATGAAATTTGCTACAAACGTTCCTTTTGCAATTCTCTAGGTTAAATTTGTTAACAAGCTAGATCGGATAATTCGTTTCAAAATGGTAGCTATTTAAAGTTTTGTTTTACCTATCAAATTGTAGATTTACCCTAAATGAATGCAAAGTTCACCCTGTATAGTAAAGTTTTACTGTCTCAATCGATCAAAATAACTCCTGTTGCTCTGGAATCTACCGTTTTTATGTTATTTCAGTTTAATTATTTCGTCAGAATTTCTTCACTTTGACATTCAGAGCTTTGATCAACAGCTTAATGTGACTTTTGAAGTTTTAGGAGAGTGAGATAGTTATTACTGCAGAGCCGGAGATTTAGTGGGAAGCACCATAACTACACTATTTCACTCTACAGCAATGCCAAACATACCTGTTCTTAACCATCACATAAATTGGAAAAATTAGATGATGCAATTTTCATTAAATCTTTCAATAGCCAAAAAATAAATTTACTTTTTTGTATCTGAATGATAAGTTAAGTAACCTGAATCGATTATTTCACCCACCTTTAAAATATGGAGAAAGCTGTGCATTGGGCCAATACTACAAGAAATGAGTATGCACATTTCTAAACAATAATTAATTTAGAATTTATATATTTCACGTTTTTTGCAATAGAAGATGTTTTAACATTTTACCTTACCAAACAAAACTAAAAAAACCTGTTCATGACCAAAGCAACACATCCACACATAAACAAGTTTAATAAAGTCCTACAAAACTGGTACAGTAGATATTCATAATACCTGAATGTAAGGCGACTAACGATTACATTTTATCCCTTGATAAGGCATAGGAAACGATTTACACACAGATGAAATCATAGACCAAAGATAAAAGACAGGAAATACAAGGAAATCATAAATGATAACAGATAATTTCTTACGATTAGATTACGCTGTCGAAGTTTCATAAATAATTAACAGACATGACACTTGGAAAATATATAAAAATAATGTTAGCTATGTTACTGTAGTGTGTGAGCTGTGTGTATCACAGACAATGCTAATGCCGGTTCCTGCTCTCATACCCGATTGACAAAGTAGTTTATCAGAAATATGCCACCACCGACCACTATCAAACCTATGCTAATATTGATCGGCTGAAGCAAAGACCTCTTTATGCTGTTCCATTTCTCTGACTCGATCTGTTTCCTCTTCATCTCTTGCAGCTTCTCGGACATACTGTTCTGCTTCTCCTCCTGTGTCGTCCGCTGCCTCACTCCGTCCCTGTTGCAACAGTACAATGCACGTTCAGTAATAGATACTACACGGATAATGTGGTTTTTGTTGGTAATGCAAAGAGTTTCAGGGTTAAACTATCTATTCACCCGCCTGCTGTCTGTTTTATTTATTTTTTCGATGAGTATTGGCAAATCCTATTGTTTCGGTTTAAAATGGTTTTTTTAATGTGCGATTGGGCAGGTATCTTCACACGATTATTCAAAAAATAAAGAGGTATTTTATTCAAACTTAGTGCATTTGTTTGAAACCCAACTAATTCAGTGTTCAGATTTGTATTTAAGTTTATTAATAGTTAATTAAATAACTGGACATTTGACTTAGGAATGGCAGCCATTTTCAAGCAGTATTTTAAAAACTGTGTTTCTGCCAATCATTGACTGAAGATGGTACTCCACAGCGAGACTGAAATATCTCAAGTTAATTAGTATGATGTTTTGACACAGTGTGAAACAGAAGAACTATAAATACACTAACTGAATGTTAGTTAAATGGTCTGACCTGTTAGCGGTGCCGTTGCTAGGGCTTGCGGGTGGAGTAGATTCCTCAGAACTGGCACCACTGTCACTGCTCTCGTGTGGGGGTTCTACAGGCAGAGGGGGCAGGGGGTCTGTAGGAGTGCTGCTGGGGACAGAGTTGCCACCGGCTCCAGGCTTTAGCGACTCTCCTCGTGGTGGTGGCAGGGGCGGAGGCTCCTCTTCCTCTTCGCAATGGTTCTTCCCCGTGCTTGAATTCAAGGGGTTTGCGTTCTCCTCTTCTATCACTAGGTCGTTCTGTTCCAACAAAAGAAGAGATTAACACATGTTCATAGTTATCTGCAATGAAACCGACTAAACCTTAGTCAAAGGTACAAGTATGCAACTGATGGAAAAGTTGGGTACTCACGTCATTTATGCTGTCCCAATCAGTCTTCATTCCTTCGATGATGGCTTGATAGGAAAACCGAAGTTGGTCTGGCGTTTGAATGAGTCCCATCCGCTGTCGTCTCATTTCTAGAAGTAACTCCCTGACTTTTACTGAATCACATCCATTTTGTTTGATCTAAAACAATATATAGATTTGAAACATCTATCGTTTAAATAATTTAAGTTATCATCCACATATATAAACAGTTATTTAGCTTCACCTAAGCTTCAATTTAAGTATAATAACGGGTGAGCCAAAAAAACAGGGACATTTTTTAAATGAAACAAGTCAATAACAAAACATAGTTTGATGTTACAAACCACACTAAAAAAACACATTGTATTGCCATTTTTATTTATGGAAGATAATGTCTCCCAAGTGAGTTCTTCTTCACTCACGCAGGCCTCCCATCTTTTTTTGCCTACCTGATGCAATCTCCGCAACAAGGATTGAGGAATCGCAGCGATTTCGCGTCTTATGCAGTGCTTCAATTCAGCAACGGTCTAGGGGTTTGAAACTAACACTTTACTCTTTAGAAAGCCCCACAGCAAGAGGAGTGTTCCGAATTGGAATGGCACCGTGACGGCCGATGTTGAAATGAGCTCGAAACTGACGTTGAGCAGAAAAACGCTTTATTACACTTAAAAAATGTTTCTATTACAAATGCACGATGATGCGCTAACCAGTGATGAGTCATGGTAACTAACCTCTAAATGGCAATAAATGAACATTCATTTGCCACATCAATAGAATCATAACAGATTAAAATTGTCCCTGTTTTTTTGGCTCACCCAGTACAAAGGATTTGAGTCATTCTTTATCATTAGATTGTTGAATCATTTCAACTGCTAACCATGAGTGATAACACTATTATCATTTTTTCTTTATAACTCCCCAGAGGAGGACTTAAATCTGAAAATGAGCAATAAAATCAGCCAAGAACAATGACCCACCCCGCCTCCAGCACATATAACCTTCGCTCCAGGACAACAATCCCCAGTTGATACAAGCATTGAGAACGGTGTACTGCAAAGTCACCAAAACATAGGCCAGTAGCCTAGTTTATCTTCTTTTTTGACACGGTTTTCTCAATATTCTCCAAATTGTTCACGCCGCAATGTTAGATACTGACCAGAATGAGAGCAGTGTCAACCAGACAGAAGGTGCCGGAGCGACCGATGCCGGCCGAGCAATGTACGACCGGGGGTCCCACGCTCGGTTCTAGGGCCCCGCTCCTCCGCACTTTGTTCAAGAACCGCAGGAACACTGTCGGACTCGCAGGCACCCCAAAGTCTGGCCACGTTGTGTAGTGAAAGTGCAGAATATCCCTGTTGCTTTGACTTTCTGTGTCTGTTAACCTGAAAAAAGAGAAGGCAAACTCAGGCATTGATTCGGGTTGTCCTCAAATTAAGATTTAGTCAGTTTAACCCTGCAGCCTAACCAAAGCAATCATAGGACAATTGATTGCCAAAGGCCTAAAACTATTTCACTCAGTCTGCGCCATTATACTGTGTCTGCCAGACAGGGTGAGTGCCTTCCATTCCCCCGCTGGTTAAGCTTTTGTATTTCTATTCTATGGACTTTGAACTACAGAAATTCAATAACCAAACCTCCACCAATGGCAGAGTGGGCTTTAATGGTGATAACAATTCTCATGTACCCATAAAATGTGTGCCTTATTATTTCTTCAGTTGTATACAAATTAATTTAAGGAGGGGAGGATCTACAACAAGGGTTATCAAAAGCACCCCTCTTTAATCATATGTACAACAGGAAAATATATTTAGAGCAAAACCAGTTTTTAGGTTGTTATATTTTTTCTTTGTTTACATATATTTTATACTTTTCCCTCTTCTTAATTTGACTGTTTTACGTTCAACTAAAGATGATTAGTGTAGTCTAATCAAAATGTTTTGTTTTGTTTAATTCACAGTTTTCAGTGGTTTTCCCAGAAGTTTTTATCCTAACTTCTGTCTTTTTTAACCTCAAATGTTAATTAATTTTCATTTGTTTTTTTAAATCAAGTACTCTTAAAAATAGTTCTAGAAATGATTAACCTCCCTCAATATTGTAAAATTCAGATTTATTTAGCGAGAAGTTTTGGAAACCTTAAGGTTTTATTAGGGATCATTACAAAGTAAATTTTATATCTCTTACCTTAGAACTCGGGTAATAAAATGGTGGCAATCAGTTTCAGATATAAGCTCAACTTTAAGACCCACATCTTGAAATTCCATCACATTCTCTCCACCATTTTTACTTCCCACAGGCCAATATTGATGACATTTTACCTGAAATTAAATCATGCCTGAAGACAAATCGATAAACAGCATTTGCTTATTTTACAGAAATTTGGGGCAAACTGAACACCTCACGTACAATAGTACCTTTCAATGTGTGTTTTTTTTACTTTTGTTTCAACCATGATATATGTCCACTTCAATAGGTAGATAGTTTTAAAGCTACCAACTACTCTTAAAACAGTTGGTGCTTTGTCTGAAGATAGAAACGTGGTTTCTGAAAAGCCTCACCTAAATATAAAATGTATTATTGGATTATTTTATATACTTGTTGTTATTTTGAAATTCCAATAAGAAGCTGTTTCCAGAATCATTAAAATAATTCATCAGGAAAATATGATTCCTCAAAGCTTTTCTATTAATTGAAAAATCTACCTCTTCAAACTAAATACCACTTAAAAATACCAGAATAAAAATAATAATTACCTGATTTTTCTCAACAATCTTGTTTAGCATTAAAACTGCTTTACAGTTTTGCTCCCAGACCATCACCCAGAAGTGCGAAGTTGTGTAAGGGAGTGGACCTTGGGTTAAAATATACTGTCGCTGTGCTTGCTCCATCTAAACAAATCAACAATTCATAGTACAATTCTTTTTGGAAAACATTTAGCCTGTGAAAAGGCTGTAGTAAAAGTACGGGCAGTTTTGTATTGAAGCAATATTAGCATTTTTAACAAAACAGACAACTTTGAAGTACTCTGAATAAGTTTTTGAATCAAAACACAACTAGTTTAACGGCAGAGCCTATTTTCAAGTGTACCTTTACTAATTCAAAATAAAAACACACTTGGTGAAAATAGTTAGGTTTATTTTTGTTGTTGTTAGTTTCTTGTTAAAATTAAATTTATGAAAATTCAATTATTATTTATAGTTGATTTTGGTGAAGTGACTACTCCCACGCTGATAAGAGTAGATCAGTCTATGAGCACAAGCAGAGAGCATTTTAACTATTATTTAGCTTGTTAGGACTAACCCATATACTTAATTTTACTATATCATATAGGTCTACACAGGCAGACTATCTTGTATTTATGTCAATCTGCATTATCCTAAGAGACTTACCTTAACCAAACTCGCATTGATGTAATCACTATTTCCTTTGGATAATATTATCCTGGTGTGGTCATATGGACTCACATCTCTGTAGCGGTTCAGATTCTTGTTTTTTGTCTTTTTTGCTTCAACTAAAGTGTATTCAAATTTTAGACTTTCACTCCGAATTTCCTTGAAGAAGATACACAACATTATCTATTTGTTTTGAGTAATAAATTGAACTTTTAACTTATTTCCACCTTTAATTATTTTCTTAGCTGGAGGCGCAGGCTGTAGTAATGACTCAGCCGTTGCATATTTACAGCGGTCAATAGCAAACGTGTTACTCTTTTTTATTAGAATTTTTAAAAATAAATTTTTAATTAAATACATTAAAATGGGTTTCTTAATTTTCAGCTGTAAAAATTTTAATAACAGAAATTTTGTTGTAAGCCTACAAACAACAAGTTTAAGCATTTTTAATTAGATAAGAAAAGTTATCTTTACTTTGTAAATCGCATTATTAGCACACAACATAGTCTTCTAAAGGAGATGTTGGCAGATATGATAGATTATTTTACTTTTAACAGGTCAATACAGGTTACATTGTTTATTGAACAAGCACTTTTTACGTACAAGATGTCATCGTAATTTAAAATACAAAGTACTTTATTCCGAGTACTTTATTACAAAGTACGATTAAATAATTTATGTAACAAGCCTGACATTGACGTCGAAAGCGCTTGCTCAATAAATCATTTCGCCTGTAATCGCATTATTTGTAAAAGTGAAATTATCCAGCACACAACATGTTATAACAGTGGGTTCAAAATGGGGGTGGGTTCGTTTTTAACCCACTGATTAAAAAGTGATTAGTTTTTAGATAGAGGGCTGACAAGTGTAAAAATAAACCATTGGCGATGAAATGGTTGGTTTAATCATATTAAAGTAAGACTTAAAGGCCCTGTCAAATTATTTTTCAAATTTCAAGCAAAATACTAAATGCCACTTAAGCATCAAGGGTAAGCTAGGCTGATTAAGAAAATCATAAAGGAGACTATGCTTAGTATACACACTGTCTCTTCCAGCCTACCTTGCTAAGGGATGCTGAAGAGTCAATTCATTAGACCAAGTTATTTACTAGGTTTTAGGCGGGTCAATCGATAGTATGACAAAATTTAAGGACAAGGAATAGGGCCTAATTAGAGTTTTGATAAAATTACAGCTCACCTGATAAGCAACTGCCCAAGCCCCGTTTTTGTTATCCACCTCTAAAAATTCACGTTCGATGCTGTTTTCTTCAGTTTGGGTATCCATCGTATTTATTACAAAGTGAAAATACTGTTAAAATGAGGTGTAGAGCATTGAAATACAGAAATAAATGCAATAGAAATGTTCAAATAATTAATTCTTAAAATGCATTATGTTGCCTACCGTTACTCTATCCTTGCCTTTTCCACTGCCTTGTAATTTGACAATCTAGAAAACTCAGGTTTACCAACAAATTTCGGTTTTGATGAATTCAGTGGTATTGACCTACTCTTGTATGTAACTAAGTTGCTTTTTAATATTTAGGCGCATTTATATCTACAAAACAACGTCATTAACTTTTAAAACTTGTTCAAAATACTTCCCAACAATTGCGTTTTTGTAATTTTATTGAAACAATCTTTTGGGATAACTCGTTGTTAATATATAACCCTTTAAATGCTCTAGTGATGGCTGCTCTCACTGCTACACATCCTGCGGGTCTTTCAGCAAACCCCTTATTTTTAAAAGTTCCCTACTCTAAAAAAATCTAACGGTGTTAGATCGCATGATCTTCGGGGCCAATCAGTTGTACTATCACGTCATCCGATCCACTCGACGAAATTGTTCTGAGAAAGTTCCCTTACATTTAAACTCAAATGTGGTGGAGCACCAACTTGTCGCCAAATGAGTTTAGAATGTTTGTATAAAGAATAGTTTTAGGCCTGGAGTAAACCCATTCCAACCATTCGTTGGTTACATTTCTTGCACCAATTTCAAGGTATGGTTATCCAAGTACCGTGTCGTTAAAAAAGAATGGGTCTCAACAATGTCCATCACTTTACATACGAGCCAGCGCTAACAATCAATCCATCGAAGAACATTTAGTTCTTCCTCAAGAACTTCGTGTAGACAAAGTTGTGTTGATTTACACAGCTATTAAGGTTTAAAGAACGCTTGATCCATAAATAAAGAACACATCAATTTCGAAAGTCAGTACTTCACAGCGTACTATACAAATCTCGGTAAACTGTCTTTTTGATCACGCGGTATTGATTAAACTGTACTGTTTATTTCTATATAACACAGCTGAAATTTCGAACATACTGCATGAATAAGTATAAAATGATATGCACGGTACATCCAGAAGCACTAATGTTTATGTTTTATTTATATTGTAAACAATATTTAAACAAACCATCGTCACAACGTAACCATATATAAGAAAAATTTCGAGTTTATTATTTATTATTGAATTAAGGATAAATGATGCCAACTGTTAATGTAGGAACTAGCTACAGAGAAATTTGGGAGGAGCTTAAAAACGGAATTGAACAGATCTTCAATCCTCAACAAGGAATAAGCATGGAACAATACATGAATCTTTACACTGGTGTTTACTCGTACTGCACTGGATTTCGTAGACAACGAGAGAGGTCTCCGGTATCAAGATCGACAGAAGAGTTTTTGATCGGCCAGCAACACATGGAACTTTGCCAAAACCTAAAAGAATATCTCTGTAACTCGCTAGAAAGTGTGAGAGAAAGGCTGGTGGGCTTTATGGACGAGGATGTTCTATTGAACTTTTATACCACCAAATGGAAAGAGTTTAAATTTGGTTCAAAAGTTTTGGATGGAATATGTTCTTATATGAATAAGCAATTAGTTGGCGAAGAGGATTCTGGATCCCGTAGACATGTGATTTATGACTTAGCGCTGGAAACATGGAAAGAATCTATCTTAGAACTGTTTGACAAACAAATAACAAGAGCTGTTTTGCAGCTTATTGAGAAAGAAAGGAATGGTGACACCATCAATACTAGTGTGGTATGTAATGTTGTAAACAGTTATGTTGAGCTTGGACCTAGCCAGCATAATTCGTCAGCCACAATTCCAAATTTAACTGTGTACCAAGAATTATTTGAAGAAATATTCCTCCAAGAATCTGAACGCTACTATAGTCAGGAACGATCAGACTTTTTACTCAAAAATCCCGTTACATCATACATGAAAAAGGCAGAACAACGAATAATTGAAGAACAAAAACGTGTTCAATTATACTTGCACGAAACAACAATGAACTCACTGGTCAGTGTTTGTGAAAAGGTTTTAATAAAACAAAGTTTGGAGATTTTCTACGAAGAATTTATAAAACTGCTTTTCACTAACAAAGTGGAAGATTTAGAACGAATGTATGATCTAGTTTCGAGAATTCCTAACGGGCTGCTTAAACTGAGAAGCCTCCTTGAAGTGCACATCACAAGTCAGGGTCTCGAAGCAATCGAGAAATGTGTAAATAATGCATCTAATGATCCCTGCGTGTATGTCGATACCATCCTTAAGACCCATCAAAAGTTTAGATCACTTGTATTCACCGCGTTCAAAAGTAATAGTAGATTCATCGAAGCGTTAGATAAAGCGTCAAGCAAATTTATAAATAACAACGCAATCAGTCAAGCTACCCATTTTAAATCTTCAGAACTGTTGGCAAAATACTGTGACTTTCTTCTAAGAAAAACAAGTAAAAACTGTGAAGAGGCTGAATTGGAAGGTTCTTTAAATCAAGTTATGCTGATTTTTAACTATCTAGAGGATAAAGATGTGTTCCAACGATGGTATTCTAAACTGCTTGCTAGAAGGTTAGTTCATTCTCTATCGGCCAGTGACGAGGCTGAAACGTCCATGATATCAAAACTCAAACAAGCTTGCGGATTCGAGTATACATCAAAGCTTCAACGAATGATTCAAGATATTGGAGTGTCAAAAGGTATGAATGACAATTTCAGGCAATACTTAGATCACAGTAAATCAGGTTTGAACATAGAGTTCAATGTACAAGTCCTATCATCTGGTTCGTGGCCTTTTCAACAGTCACAAGGTGTTTTACTTCCAATTGAGCTAGAGGAAAGTGTCCTAAAATTCACATCGTTCTATAATAACCGTCACAGTGGCAGAAAGCTGAACTGGCTTTATCAAATGTCTAAAGGTGAACTATTTACTAATTATTGTTTTAAACACCATTACACGTTTCAAGTTTCTACGTTCCAGATGGCAGTTTTGCTGCAATTCAATCTTGGTGAAAGTTGGACAGTACAAGAACTCTTCGAGTTTACACATATAGAAATTGACTATCTTATACAAGTATTAAAACTCCTTCTTGATACGAAAGTTCTTTCAAGTGAATTCCAAGGAAGCAAACCTAACTTGGAAAGTATGATCAGGTTAAACAAGGCTTATTCGAACAAAAAACTCAGGGTCAACATAAACGTCCCTCTAAAGTCGTGCGAGAAAATTTCAGAGGAAGTTACAAATAAAATTATAGAGGAAGACAGGAAACTTGTGATTCAAGCGGCTATTGTAAGAATAATGAAAATGCGCAGACAAATGAAACATGAACAACTAGTCTCGGAAGTAATAGAGCAGCTATCGCCCCAGTTCAAACCAAAAGTTTGGTTGATTAAAAAGTGCATTGATATATTAATTGAAAAAGAATATTTGGGCAGGGAGATCAGTCAGAAAAGTATGTACAATTATTTAACTTAAAACTTAAATGATTTATCTATAGACAGCACCGAGATAATTTATAGTTCGTATTGTCTATGTAATCTAAATTGAAATGTATTTAACACTTTCATGAAACCCCAGCGCCCATTTTCAACATGCAATTGAATATATAATATGGAAAACTAATTCCGTAATTTGAAATGAGCTTGTATTATATACATTAATAAATTACCGTACCTCAAGCAGCTCTAGCCTTTGTAATTGTGTTTATTTGCTATAATCAAATGTACAGTTGCCAATCATGTATACTTACAATGTGGTCTAAATGTCAAACTAGAAACTACGTATTACTTGGGTGAAGCGAATGAAGTTAGTAGTGATCCTGTGAATAATGAAACGGAGAAATCAGAAAACAAATTACCAATAAACCGTTCGTGCTAGGCCCTATGGTGGAAGTACTGAAGTCTAGAAGTGTCTTAATTAGAAAATACTTAAATCAAACAATCATGTTCAGAATCGATCATATGATCACAAATAATCATATTTACACCACTGACGGCTTGCGAAGTTGTGAGCATTATGACAGAGGGTATCTGATCCTGATGATGGTGGGAAACTGACGAGGGGTCTAGGGTCTGTCCGGCTGTACCTACTTGGGCCTGGGGGTTATTGGTATGGATATTCCATACCAATAACCCCAGGCCCAAAGCCACAGCCAGAATAACCCAACAGCAGCCGATCAGTTGAGTTTCTCTCACTGCTGGCATCCAGACACTGCTTTATCATCGAGCGTTTGCTCCTTCTTGACCACTGCGCCCCTCCCTCCCCACACACAGCCTATTTTATGAGCATACAGGTGAGCCAGAGAAAAGGTAGCCTGCAACAGCTAACTAGTGCGCTAGTTTACGTTCGTCAGTCGTCACGCTGGATTTTCTATGTTATTTCTAAAATATATTACGTCAAGTATATGTGGCATTGCAAGTGGTATTAGAACTTAGAAGGCGTGGCATCCGCTGCCTCCTCCCACGGACCACTACTGGCCTACTGCTACTGATTTAAACTCACTCGTCAGTAATCCGTGAATTTATTAGGCCAGCGGGTTGTCTTTTGTATAATATAGGATGAGCAGTTCTGGGACTAAGGGGTCTGAATTAAATTTGACATTTTGTTTTGTACATTAACTAGTTCCGTCATCTGAGTTATATTTTTGTACTGTGTCGTTTGCAAAAAATATTGTTAAACTTAAATTTTAAAAATTCAATTAATACAGATCTGGAACCCCAGCAAACGTACATCAATACTAGTTGTAAGAGATTCATAAAGGGTAACTTTTATTATTATTAGATGTAAAGAAATATACATAGTACTATGTTATACTTTTAATAAAATTACTATGATGGACCGGTTAAAAATTAAAAAAATATTGTACGTGCATGAAGAAGATAGCCAAATGGACGGAACCGGTCCATCATAGTAATTTCATTAATAGTACATCAGTATAGTACAGACTACTTGAAATATCTTTAATGTAGACAAATAAACAAAATTGGTTTGAGTTATAGTTAGTGATTTTATACTCTTTAGTCGATAAGAACTTGGGAGTTATTAAAGTTTATCTATGGTAGAGGGAAAGAAGCTAGAAATGAAAACAAAACAGACAACATAGGCGATGTGAAGTTGTGAACTGAAACTGTGAAAGTGAAGTTTTCTAAAATAGGTTTGAATGATTTTCAGAAGAATACATTTGACAATATTGTGATTAATATATGTAATACTTAGGAACATGTGTTAACAGTCTTCAGGTTATTTAACCATTATATTTTTATCAGACGGACAATTCAGATTAACATTACACTAGGTTTGGAAAGTATGATGTAAGTATTGACATTCTCCTACCAAATACACATAATGAATAACACTTTGTACTTAAACCTTCAAAACACATAATTATGTGTGTGGGTTAGATATTTTGCACACAATTAATTTGAGCTAAACTGTACTTTTTGATAAGGGGTACCGGGTAACATGGGACATCTTAATTATCAGTGTGTACCAGCCCTTGGTACTGGAGTAGGCTGAGTGTTAGACATTGAACCGTACCACATACGGAGGTCATATCTCGAGTCCATCTGCTGGGGGGACTCGTGGCGTGGTCCTGTAATCCAGCTTCATGGAGGTCAGGTTTTGAGGATGATATAAGTCTAAAGCGGCTCAGATAGTCTCAGTGATCATCTGATGATATCCGCATCAACTCCCACCATCATTCAGACATATCAGACCATCACCTGTGTGGTTCGGAAGTCACGTTAAGCCGTTGGCCCTTGCATTTCCATTGGTCATTAACTTAAGGGCTATTAATTAATGACCCATTCTAAGGAAGAGTCGGCCTTAGTTTGTAACAAGACTACACCTCAAAACTCATTACTACCACTCATCACACTCATCCTTCACCACATATTTGCCTTAAAATACCCTCATGAGAGTGGTCGTCATCTCGAATAGTGGTTTAGCCTAACTGTTTGAGGGAATGTTCTGTCGGTTTACAGCTGACTGAATAATGAAAAATGTGGGTTTATTGTAATTGCAATAGATTTAAAAGATATTTAATATTGGAGTATGGAGATCGACAGATTATTGATGACGATGAGATCTGGGGAGATGATGCTCCTGGCCGCGTCTGCTTTCTTGATATTATATGGGGATTGATGTACATGTCATGTAACATATCCATCTAACAATGAAAACATTTAATTTTTTGATTCATTTATTGAAGGCAAGCTAAAAACTTACAGGAACCATTGTTCACTGCCGTTACCTGTAATTAAGTTTCTGTAGGCTCCAAGCAATTTTACTGAATTAAACCTGAGAATAAAATACAAATTGATTTTTCTTGTGGTAAACACAATTAGACTTTTATTACCTAAACTTTACGTAGCCTACTGTTAGCAATAAATTTTATTCTAATAGCACTGTTATTTCTGGAGGTTATAGATCTAAATTTGTATAAACACTAAATTGTTCGGTTTACAAATTTCTTTTGTAATAATATTACTTATACAGTATACCTATTTACAGTTACAAGTAAATTTGTTTATTTACTTCGGTTTTGCTAGCTCACAGCCTCTCTTCAGCCTTTGGCCTCTGATTTGTGTCCTGTATAACCACAGGTTTTAATAAGAAACTATTTGCTATGCTACCAGCCTCATTTAAACTATTTTCCAATGAGTATGTAAATTTTATTTTCAAGCTCTCGGTTTTTAGAATACAAAACAATCCACTTAACTACTAACCAGGTCTTAATTAACTACATTAGTTAGTAGTAGGTCTCAACAATTACTCAATTTTCTGTAATGTGTGTTTTATTTCAGGAATAAAATATCACAATGAAAAAGCAGACAAGACAAAAAATACAGTTCTACTTTAATAATACAGTATATCAAAGTCTTTCCTTGAGGAATTTGTATGTCTACTGTATGATGTGATCAGGAAAAATAGATTGTAAAACTCTAAATGGATGAGCCATTTCAAAAAAAATTATCAGGGGCGTTGACACCTGAAAAGGATTACAGCTCTATTCAGGAAGACGATTCTGTTTCACCAATCCTTCATTCAGGATTCCCTAAAGTGAAAGCTAAGAGTAGTTTCCTTTCCTCTACTCCTGCTAACCCATTGCCTTACAAAAGCCCAGAACGGAATAAAACTGAGCTAGTATTGAACATTTTGGATAGACTATGCTCTCCTATATCTTCAAAAAGTAATTGTGGCTCAACAAAAGATCGACCAACATTAGATAATGAAAGTTTGAAAATTGATGGAAAGAAATCTGTAAAACGCTTGTTTATAAGTTGTAGTGAAAGTGAACCCTACTGCTCTCAACCAAAAAGACCTAAATATACAGTTAAAAATAATTCCATTGACTCCGATAGTTTCAAAGACCTTGACATATCAGACTCAACATTACTTGCTGTTTGTGAAGCAACCAATCACATAATAGAAACTAAATCTCTAGACAAACGAGTATCGGACCAGTGCATCAAAGAAAACGAAGAATTTACAACTAGTGAAACAAAAAGCCTTGACCAACAGCTGTGTTACTCTAATTTATCTTCAACAGTTAATAAAGTAGAAAATGCAGTATCCCGACACAAAGACTCTTTTAAAACTAATGGTTTCATTAACAATTCTAGTCTGAACAATTTGATATACATACAAAAAAATAATGATAATAAAACTAATAATAGGTTATCCATAAATGAACTCTTATCAAACGCATTGATCATGGAAAAAGCAAACAAGCTCACAACTAGAACCAAAGTAAATTCAGTAAACAGTCAAATAATTCAACCCGAGATTTCCGAAGACGGTAAGAAACATCATATACCAAGTCCACCTGAATCGAAAACTTGTTCATATCAGGATGTATTTGTCAATCATTCAACTAGTATAACTGACTCTCAGTTCTGTGAGGCTTTAGAATTAGCAGAAATTATGAATGATTTAGATCAAGAAAAAAGTGTGAACTCGGTTCTTGATCATTGTATAAATACTCCGAAAAGAGGTGAAATACATAACCAGAAATTAAAAGAGGAAAATATTGCTGAATCACTTCACTCTGAAGTCAGTTATCAGTCACACTCATTGCATCAATGTAATGTTCTTGATAGTAAAACTGAACAAAATGTTTTTCATATGGACAATCAACCTCTATCGGGTCCTCTTATATCAAACAAAAAGGAAGGGAAGACTTTGGATAATTTTCCTATGGAAGTCGAGACCATACTTGACAAGCGAGAAAATGAAATAACTCTTCCAACAGAAGATAGAGCACCACCAGGAGTTTCTCTTGATTACGCCAGGAATACCCCTAAGAAATCAAACAGTCTTTTGATTAGGCCTAGCAAAAATAATAGTGAGGATCAACTTTTAAGTGAAATCTCCCATTCACGGGAAGGTCAAATATATAGGTGTAATGATACTAAAACAGTATTGTATACAACTACAGATGTTTTAAACAAAAGTAAAAATATAATTAACAAATCAAATCAGGCCAATAGCCACTTCTTACCGTTTCAAACTGTAAAAAGAGTCAAAATAACTGGAGATTCACCCGAAAATGTTGAACAGTTAGTGAAGGACAATACTCTGTTACCAAGTGTTCAAACTACCAGTGTGAATACATCAGTAGATTTTCTCAGCAATGCAGGGATAATCTTTGACGAACAAGAAAACTCCCCTTTACCAAGTTTTAAAACTGCCAGTGGCAAGACTGTTAAGGTATCTGAAGATTCACCCGGCAAAGCCAGGCAGATCTTTAATGAACAGCCTTGCAAGAAACAGCCTTTTACCCAGTTTTCAAACTGCCAGTGGAAAAACTGTCAAGATTTCTGAAGATTCTCTAAGCAAAGCCAGGCAGATCTTTGATGAACAGGATATTAAAGAAACAAAGCATTTACCAAGTTTTCAAACTGCCAGTGGAAAGACTGTCAAGATTTCTGAAGATTCACTAACAAAGCCAGGCAGATCTTTGATGAACAGGATGAAAACCACCCCTTTACCAAGTTTTCAAACTGCCAGTGGCAAGACTGTCAAGATTTCTGAGATTCACTCAACAAAGCCAGGAAGATCTTTGATGAACAGGCTATGCAAGAAACCACCCTTTACCAAGTTTTCAAACTGCCAGTGGCAAGACTGTCAAGATTTCTGAAGATTCACTCAACAAAGCCAGGCAGATCTTTGATGAACAGGCTATGCAAGAAACCACCTTTACCAAGTTTTCAAACTGCCAGTGGCAAGACTGTCAAGATTTCTGAAGATTCACTCAACAAAGCCAGGAAGATCTTTGATGAACAGGCTATGCAAGAAACCACCCCTTTACCAAGTTTTCAAACTGCCAGTGGCAAGACTGTCAAGATTTCTGATTCACTCAACAAAGCCAGGAAGATCTTTGATGAACAGGCTATGCAAGAAACCACCTTTACCAAGTTTTCAAACTGCCAGTGGCAAGACTGTCAAGATTTCTGAAGATTCACTCACCAAAGCCAGGCAGATCTTTGATGAACAGGCTATGCAAGAAACCACCCCTTACCAAGTTTTCAAACTGCCAGTGGCAAGACTGTCAAGATTTCTGAAGATTCACTCAACAAAGCCAGGAAGATCTTTGATGAACAGGCTGCAAAGAAACCACCCCTTTACCAAGTTTTCAAACTGCCAGTGGCAAGACTGTTAAGATTTCTGAGGATTCACTCATCAAAGCCAGGAAGATCTTTGATGAACAGGTTATGCAAGAAACCACCCCTCTACCAAGTTTTCAAACTGCCAGTGGCAAGACTGTCAAGATTTCTGAGGATTCACTCAACAAAGCCAGGAAGATCTTTGATGAACAGGCTATGCAAGAAACCACCCCTTTACCAAGTTTTCAAACTGCCAGTGGCAAGACTGTCAAGATTTCTGAAGATTCACTCAACAAAGCCAGGAAGATCTTTGATGAACAGGCTATGCAAGAAACCACCCTTTACCAAGTTTTCAAACTGCCAGTGGCAAGACTGTCAAGATTTCTGAATTCACTCAACAAAGCCAGGAAGATCTTTGATGAACAGGCTATGCAAGAAACCACCCCTTTACCAAGTTTTCAAACTGCCAGTGGCAAGACTGTCAAGATTTCTGAAGATTCACTCAACAAAGCCAGGAAGATCTTTGATGAACAGGCTATGCAAGAAACCACCCTTTACCAAGTTTTCAAACTGCCAGTGGCAAGACTGTCAAGATTTCTGAAGATTCACTCACCAAAGCCAGGCAGATCTTTGATGAACAGGCTATGCAAGAAACCACCCCTTTACCAAGTTTTCAAACTGCCAGTGGCAAGACTGTCAAGATTTCTGGATTCACTCAACAAAGCCAGGAAGATCTTTGATGAACAGGCTATGCAAGAAACCACCCCTTACCAAGTTTTCAAACTGCCAGTGGCAAGACTGTCAAGATTTCTGAAGATTCACTCAACAAAGCCAGGAAGATCTTTGATGAACAGGCTATGCAAGAAACCAACCTTTTACCAAGTTTTCAAACTGCCAGTGGCAAGACTGTCAAGATTTCTGAAGATTCACTAACAAAGCCAGGCAGATCTTTGATGAACAGGCTATGCAAGAAACCACCCTTTACCAAGTTTTCAAACTGCCAGTGGCAAGACTGTCAAGATTTCTGAAGATTCACTCACAAAGCCAGGCAGATCTTTGATGAACAGGCTATGCAAGAAACCAACCCTTTACCAAGTTTTCAAACTGCCAGTGGCAAGACTGTCAAGATTTCTGAAGATTCACTCAACAAAGCCAGGCAGATCTTTGATGAACAGGCTATGCAAGAAACCAACCCTTTACAAGTTTTCAAACTGCCAGTGGCAAAACTGTCAAGATTTCTGAAGATTCACTCAGCAAAGCCAGGCAGATCTTTGATGAACAGGCTATGCAAGAAACCACCCTTTACCAAGTTTTCAAACTGCCAGTGGCAAGACTGTCAAGATTTCTGAAGATTCACTCCAGCAGCAGGCAGATCTTTGATGAACAGGCTATGCAAGAAACCCTTTACCAAGTTTTCAAACTGCCAGTGGCAAGACTGTCAAGATTTCTGAAGATTCACTCAGCAAAGCCAGGCAGATCTTTGATGAACAGGCTATGCAAGAAACCAACCCTTTAGTTTTCAAACTGCCAGTGGCAAAACTGTCAAGATATCTGAAGATTCACTAAGCAAAGCCAGGCAGATCTTTGATGAACAGGCTATGCAAGAAACCAACCCTTTACCAAGTTTTCAAACTGCCAGTGGCAAAACTGTCAAGATATCTGAAGATTCACTCAGCAAAGCCAGGCAGATCTTTGATGAACAGGCTATGCAAGAAACCAACCCTTTACCAACAAACTGCCAGTGGTAAAACTGTCAAGATATCTGAAGATTCACTCAGCAAAGCCAGGCAGATCTTTGATGAACAGGCTATGCAAGAAACCAACCCTTTACCAAGTTTTCAAACTGCCAGTGGTAAAACTGTCAAGATATCTGAAGATTCACTCAGCAAAGCCAGGCAGATCTTTGATGAACAGGCTATGCAAGAAACCAACCCTTTACCAAGTTTTCAAACTGCCAGTGGTAAAACTGTCAAGATATCTGAAGATTCACTCAACAAAGCCAGGCAGATCTTTGATGAACAGGCTATGCAAGAAACCAACCCTTTACCAAGTTTTCAAACTGCCAGTGGTAAAACTGTCAAGATATCTGAAGATTCACTCAGCAAAGCCAGGCAGATCTTTGATGAACAGGCTATGCAAGAAACCAACCCTTTACCAAGTTTTCAAACTGCCAGTGGTAAAACTGTCAAGATATCTGAAGATTCACTCAGCAAAGCCAGGCAGATCTTTGATGAACAGGCTATGCAAGAACCAACCCTTTACCAAGTTTTCAAACTGCCAGTGGTAAAACTGTCAAGATATCTGAAGATTCACTCAGCAAAGCCAGGCAGATCTTTGATGAACAGGCTATGCAAGAAACCAACCCTTTACCAAGTTTTCAAACTGCCAGTGGCAAAACTGTCAAGATATCTGAAGATTCACTCAGCAAAGCCAGGCAGATCTTTGATGAACAGGCTATGCAAGAAACCAACCCTTTACCAAGTTTTCAAACTGCCAGTGGTAAAACTGTCAAGATATCTGAAGATTCACTCAGCAAAGCCAGGCAGATCTTTGATGAACAGGCTATGCAAGACACCAAACCTTTACCAAGTATACAACCTGTCAGTAGCAAGGCAGTCAAGATATCCGAAGATTATCTCTGCAAGGTCCAACAAATCTTTCAAGAACAGCCAGTAGAAAAAGAATCAGTCGCTCAATTGCGATCAAGCCTAGTTAAAAGTGCCTCCACCCCATGTAAATTGAATAATGAGAGTGAAATAAAATTTGATGACTTGCCAAGTAGTTGCAATGTGAGTACAACTAGTAGACCAGTAAAATTACCAAGAAAGCTATTTGATGAGCCCTCTTCTGACTTCAGAAAGAAATATTTGCACGCTGTTCTTAATGAAAATTCATCAGTTTACTCATCTGTAATATCCGAAGAAGACTTATCCTTACTCAATAAGTCACTCATGAACCTTACTGCTGATCTTTCCACAGATGAACATGATGTTTCTAATACAAGGAACAATAGTGGAATGAACTATCTCTCTCCGAGAGTAGCTCGTGAAATTTCCGAGAGTATGGCTGCTCTAATCGCTGATGAAGAATCAAACTCTCCTTTAGGTAAATCGTGGGTCTTCAAGCCTGTTATATCATCTCCAACAACAATAGAAAGAAACGTTAGACTCCCATCTATTGATTGTGATGAAACAGAAGTCAATCTGAATGATGCTCCATTAAGCCCAGTTTTAGGTTATTCTTCCAGAATCAAAACTAAAAGGCTTTTCAACAAAAATATGAATGTATCAACAAACTCGAATTTAGGTAGTGGGTTACAGCAGCATCTCACTCCGCTGACTAGTGATTTCAAACCTCCATATGCAACTTCTACTCCAAATGTACCTTCTGTGAAAGGAAGGCTCAAACGGAGTTTACAAGAATCATTAGACAAAGAAACCAAAAAAAGAAAATGTGATTTGGCAAAATCTCTCTCAGAGTTGAACCAAGAAAGTTGTAGTATAGAAAAATTAAGAAAAGTAGCAGCTGAACATCAAGATAAATGTATTAGAGATAAACTAGGATCACAAAAACCAACAAAATCTTGCAAGGGATCTTATTTGATAAGGACTCAGACTGAAAAGAGAAGAAGTCTCCAACGTCTGGCCGATGACATTTCTCTGAAGCCTTATTCTTCAGATCAGGTAAATATCGTAAATTAGTTTACCCAACTCTGCTACACTTCAATCTATTAGTATTTAAATTGTGTATTGTTATTTTACAAAAAAAGTGTTGCCTGCTAAAAAAACTTTCAAATCTAGTAAACAATACTGCAAAAATTATCTTGTTTCAGATGTTTTTTCCCAAAAAATTGTTTAAAGTGTACAATACTTTCAATGTTGTTATTCACATTCTTTATAAATGTGTGTGTGTTTTTAGAAATAATCCCTGAGTTTACTTAATTTGTTTTAGCTTTTGGCGTTAGGAGTAAAAAGACCTGTCATTGAAGTAACTGGATCAAATGCTCTGGATTTTAAGTTCTCAAAGGGCTTTTTCAGGTAAGTCATAAATAATTTAATCTTGTTTCAAAATTGGAGTAAAATTAGTGTAAAAGAGGACAGCTGTGGATAAAATACTTTTGTCTGTTTTTATACGACAGAACAGGTTTGGAATATAAATCTTGAATCTCACATGGTGGGCGGTTTGAATGGTAGGATCAAAGAGGAGCCCTTTACCTTGCAAAAAGAAATACACATCATTCACTGTATATTAGGGAGTACTTTCTTATTCCTCGTCTAGATAAGTAAATTGTTTGGAAAATAATTAAACCGTGTTAAAGGCAAGTCACTCCAAATGTTATCTTCTCCGATTATCACAAAAATAATCAAAATAAAATTATTTAACAGTTCAAAATACTCAACTCAACCTTCAAGTAAGTATCTGATTGAAACATGCACTCTCCTGATCAGTAAAAATATTCCACCGATTTTTCGGTTAATATACCTAGCATTGACAATCAAGTAGGCTATCTAAGGTAAAAAAGGAAAAATACAAGCCCATCCTCCCCCAGTGTAAGCATTCAGATATCCTGTCATTTCTAGTTAAAATATCACTTAAAAATATTTCTCACAACAAGTTTTGAGAGGTTCGGTGTAACTTGGTACAAGGAAGGTATTGGTTTCATGTTTCACTATCAGGTAGCTATGTTGTTGTAGTGAGGAGACGGCAATGAGTAACGTAGAGGGTGTGCCAGTGGGTGACGGGGCTCTGTTGATCTTGGACGCGCTTAGAAGCACAAGCAGGTGTGACGGAAGTGACGAGAGCGTTCTTAGCCAGCCCGGCAGTGGACCCTGCGTTCGCCTCAGCTGAGTGGGTACACAATCATTTCCGCTGGCTTGTTATCAAGATGGCCGCCACCGAGAGAATGTTTCCATTGCAGTTAGCCAACAGGTGATAATTTATTAATCTCTTTTTTATAGAGCTTTAATTTTAAAAGCAGTGTTTTCTAGTTTAATTGTTTGGTCAAGAGTTGTGTGATCTATTTAATTTCTATCTAATTGCTAGTTTTAAAAATAAACATTTTATTTGTTCTATTTTTCTTGTTGTTACCGTTTTTTTATTCTGATTTATTATCTATAATTCATCTCATCATCTCTATTAATAACAGACATATTATTATGGGGTTGAAAAATTCAACTATATATTAATTTCTGCCTCATCACTTTCAGACATCTAACGCCAAACAATCTTTTGCTACAACTGAAGTATCGCTACGACCGGGAAATTGACCGGTGTCAAAGGCCAATATTAAGGAAAATATTGGAAAAGGACGAGTCGGCCACTAAACCAATGGTGTTGTTTGTGGCAGATATATTTACAGTAAGTGCATCCAAGCGTACATTTCTTTAACAATAAGTAGTGGTTTTTAGATGTAAGTTGATATTTAGCAGTTTTTATTAGCTTTCTACTCAAGAAATAGAGGACTAAATACTTCTAACTTAGTCTTTTAACTAGATCCATTTTCATTGCATTCTTTCATTCATTCAAAAGGTCATTTCGCCATGATTGCCATTAGAGGCCTTTTAGAGCTCCAAAACTGATGTAGTTCAGCTTTATTACGATGTTGAATCAATTTAGGTAGTAACAATATCAGTATATTTTTCCAAATAATTGTGATATTTGGAATTTAGGATTTTTAGATCACTTAGTCTAGATGTTAAGGACAACGCCTGGTCTTAGTTTGGTGAAAGGAATCACAATAGGTTTTACAAGGCTGTAGGCTTAAATTTTAAAAAAAGTAACCAATTTCAATCAGCTGTAGTTGGAAAGTTTATTGCTACTGAGTTACTAAGTTGGGAAAAAGTGAAAATTAACAACATGTTTTGACTAATTTTACTTAGTCAATTATGAAATATTATCAACTGTAATGTACTTATTTTGACGAGGCAGTTGTGAGAGGGAGAGCAGAAGAAGCCGCTGGGATGCGCATCAGCACCTCGGCAACAGACTCTGCGGAGAAGCTGCTGAGTCAGCTGCACACAGAGCGAGAGAGAAGCAAGCGACGCGCTGCCACAGTGTCACTCGCAAACAGTTGCAACAAGCCGGCAGCACGCAGGAGCTGTGTCGCCTGCTGGAAGATGTTGACGACATCACCTTGTTCCAGGTACACTTGATACCTTACCTTGAAGACAGCAGGCGTTGACCAGTAGAATGGAATGGATCTTGTCAAAAACAACTTTTAAACACTGCAGACAAGAAAAACTGGCGCTAGGCAAGGGCTAGGTAGGGAGTTGATTAGCGGAAAAAAGTAATCGAAACAAAATTTGTTTTAATCACTTAATAGCAAGATACTAGTCAGATCTGGACATTCTACCTGATTATTCTGAAATAATATCCCTGATTGTTGGAATGGTAGACTAAGTTGGGAAAAAGTGAAAATTAGCAACACGTTTTGACTAATTGATGTTTTACTAATTTTTACTAAGTCAATTATGAAATATATTCAACTGTAATGTACTTATTTTGACGAGGCAGTTGTGAGAGGGGAGAGAGCAGAAG
The DNA here is from genome assembly GCA_018831715.1 of Matsumurasca onukii. Taxonomy (NCBI): domain Eukaryota; kingdom Metazoa; phylum Arthropoda; class Insecta; order Hemiptera; family Cicadellidae; genus Matsumurasca; species Matsumurasca onukii. The sequence continues at coordinate 8,952,267 of CM032063.1, forward strand.
AAGCCGCTGCGGATGCGCATCAGCACCTGCGGCAACAGACTGCGGAGAAGCTGCTGAGTCAGCTGCACACAGAGCGAGAGAGAAGCAAGCGACGCACTCGCACGAGTGTCACTCGCAAACAGTTGCAACAAGTCGGCAGCACACGGGAGCTGTGTCGCCTGCTGGAAGATGTTGACGACATCACCTTGTTCCAGGTACACTTGATACCTTACCTTGAAGACAGCAGACGTTGACCAGTAGAATGGAATGGATCTTGTCAAAAACAACTTTTAAGCACTCGCGCAGAAAAGAAAAACTGGCGCTACGGCAAGGGCTAGGTAGGGAGTTGATTAGCGGAAAAAAGTAATCCGAAACAAAATTTGTTTTAATCACTTAATAGCAAGATACTAGTCAGATCTGGACATTCTACCTGATTATTCTGAAATAATATCCCTGATTGTTGGAATGGTAGTTGACATTGGCATAAATGGTAACGGAAAATAGTGATGTCACCATTAGCAGTTTTCTGTAATTTATTTCTAACACATTAACGAGTAACGGTAACAGTCTACGATAAAATTACATACGACAAGTTTTATTTATTTATAAGCTAATACACCATTTTCATGTATAATACTGACATTTTTAATAGAATATACTTATAGACGGAAAAAGTAAGTTACATTTTACACATTAATAATAACTAATAACGGCGCTCTTTTGGGTCATTTCAATATCCAAACTTTACCCATATGATTTGAACATTGTTTTAGCTTTCTTTCCCCTTTTTAATCTTGTTTTATCTATAAAAAAAATCTGGCAACGTTTAGCCTGTCAACTATTTATATAATCTATATGCTCTTGAGCACAAAAAATATTATCATACATGTCTTAGTCTGTCTTCTCATCGACTTGCCGTCAAACTGCATTTATTTTATTGACTCTTGACTCATTTTTGTAATGTACAGTTATTTAATGTAGTTTCTTCATGCTATACAACTACTTTAAAACCTCATGTGTATCTTTCTAGTATTAATTGGTACAAACACTTTGTCTAGGTAAGCTGTTTGTTTGTTCCTACTTACTACTTGTGTCGTGCTTGACAGGATACGGTGAGCAAGGAACAGCTGGAGTCGGTGCAGCAGTATAGGCAGGAGGAAGCAGCCAAAGTGCAGCAGCAGCTGCAAGACAAACTGGTCAAGCAGCTAGACGAGAGAGTACCTCCGAGAACTGTCACACGAATGCTAAAGGTATTGACAAGGCTGTCAAGTCTGTACCGGCAGAAGCGGGCAAATCACCTTGAGACTGAGAGATGACCAGTAAAAATGCAGTTTTGGGTAGTGGCGCAATCATAGTAGCTCTGGAAGTAGCGGCGCTCGCTATTTCTTATAAATATTAGTTTTAACCTCACATCACAATCGGAGTAAATTTCCAGCGCAAATTCTGCTAAGTTTGAAATTAAACATAAGCGTTTCATGATATGAAACATGCCGTCCTAGTTGTCCCAAATGTTGTGACGTGGGACTACGAATGTGGGATGCGGGCCTAGCCTAGGGGAAAGGTTGGCAAAACACAGTGAGTTTAAGTTAACTCAGTGAGACTACAGCTCTAAACGTCATTGCGAAATTAGTTCAAATCTAGGGTGAAAATAGGTAACTACTTTTCCAGTTTTTAGTTTAGATCGCTAGTTTTTCCAAAATTTGGTTTTAATTAGCCCGTGGGTAATCTAATTTTTTAGATGTTTTAGTTTTAGCTTTTTGAAATTAAATTGAAATTCAGAATTTGAATTAACCCAAATTGACAATTAACTGTTGAGGAAGTCTCTTGCTGGAGATATTTAAAAGTGACCATTATAAGAGTTAGCTCTTAAGAGTTGCATGTTAAGTTCGGATAATATCTTACTGTCGCATCTTTGTTGGTAGGTTCGGCTAGCAGATTTGAAATCAGACTGTTCTGCTATATTGACTCTGTGGAACCCCTCAGAACAAGTGTTGGATCTACTCGCAGAAGGGCGTCATTTGATATTCCACAGCTTGACTGCATCTGGCTATTCCAGGTTTGTACTAAATTTTGTTGCAACATTTTGTTTGGCGCTGGAGATGTTTTCAAGACAAGACAAATCCTAACAATGGTCACCATTTTGTAACCGGTTCCATAAGGGTATTTTACTGAGGAAGAAGTACTCAGCTGCGACTAGTTAAAATTGGAGATTCACCCTGGACGTACTAATCATTTTGCAAATCAATTCACTCTTCTGACCAAGACTTGTGTAGCTGACCAGCTTCAAAAACTTATTAAGACACAAATTTCCACAAAACTCTACTTTCAAATAAAATATAAATATTTTTTTTGTGTGCTCATTTGGGGTTTATTTTGTACTCTGTTCTACTTACTTGGAAGAAGTAACCTATTGTCAATTTATTTTGCAAAGTGCTGTGGCTCTAGAAAACTGTTAGTTTTGTGACAAAAATAATGACAATTGAATTTTTATGGTCAGTAAATTTTCTAACTACTCCAAAACAAAGACATTTTTTACTTTATTTTCAACCGCCTTAACTTTGTTTTCCTTAAAAATTTTGTGTAAAAAATCTAATAATTTTGTTACTATTATTTATTAAATTATCATTATCTTAGTGTTTTTACTTATTCAATGAATTTAATTAGTTTCGTATTGAATGTTGTAGACTTGGAGAGCTTCAGTTGACAGGAGGAAGACAAACAAGGTTTGTTGAAGAGAAGAGCTGTTTTCCCCTGGCCTCGAACAATCACTTCACTTTCTGAGTTACAATGTTCTGACTTCAAGCCTTGTTTCTCGGAAATTGATGTTGTAGGGCTTGTCTTACCCCAAGATCCTTCCTCAGACAACCCTAAGCTCTTCTACTTAGCAGACCCAGACTACAACTTCCTGTCCGTGTCACTTTGCATCGACCTTAAGGTAAGAATTTGTTGGTAATTGGTAATGGCAAGTTTGTTATGGAGTTATTTGTAAACTTTCAGTTGTTCAAACATTAACGTAGAGAGACTTTGGACTTAGAGAGACGTGGGACTTTGGATTCCCAGGTTATTTATTGATCCCCCTATTAAATGTCCAAACACCCTATCGAGTTATTTTATACACGATTGAATTTTCTCTATACAGCTAATGGCTAATACTTTTGAAAATGTGTACTATGCTTTCATATTTACAATTATAAACTGTATAAGCTGGACTATATGGAAATGATTATTTTCCATCAATCTGAAGCTCATCTTTAAAGAGCCTGAAAGATTATTGAGGACTTTATCCGTCTTTACTAAGCTAGAAGTTCACAACATTTCGAAATCTGCTACTGTCTTCAGGGTTTCATGAATTGTTTGTTCAGGAGACAGGATTCAGCAGTGTGGTGTCGGCAGGCAAGTTGGTGGCAGTCAGTAACCTGATGTGGCACACTCGCCTGGTGTCCTGGAGTCTACCGGTCACTCACGCCACGGAGATCACACTGTTCAGTCAACATCCCCGGCTCCCCCATCTGCAGAAGGCACTCAATGATTTGAAACAGAAGATCCAATCTTTGGTGAGTTCTATCCTGTTTGAAAGTAGATTTTTTTTTTTACTAAATCTGTTATTCTACTCTCTAAATAAAATTTTACTAGCTAGCTTAAACCTTAAAACTAGTTCCTAATCATATAAGCAAGTGTAAAAGTTTGTATTTTTAACGAGGTGAAGTTAGGACTACAAAGTTCTCTCTACCACTCAACCTCGACTTAGTGTCACCTTATAGTCACTTTACACATTGTAGGCTCGCCTGAATAAAGTAGAAACACATAGGAGAACATAGACTGTCAAATTTTCAGCCCTACTAGGGCATTCTCAAGACAAAAAGAGATCACTTGAAAGAGTACGGTAAAGTAAGCTTAACAATAAAACAAGGGATCTCCTTTCTATTCCTTTTTGATAGCACATCCTGGCCTTATGCCCTATTTCCTAAATCTCACTTTACACATTGTAGTGGTGACTGCGGGGATCAATCCCGCTCCACTGTAGAGATGAGCTCCGCAGTCGCGCACGATACCAAACCGCCACGGATACGCTTAAATCTTTGTGTCCTCTGTTCAATCTGATTTTCACTTATCTATCATCAACAAAAGTTTTAACAGTTTTCTAAAAACCTCATTAGAGAATAAATTTTCACTTGCATGGTTATGAAACAGTTGAATATTCCTTGAATTTTTAATTTTTGGTAAGAACGGACTGTTGCTTTAGCACAATGCTAAATATAGCGTTTACTGTATAACAATTGTAATACTTCTGATAAAATGCAAAACTCCAAAACAATATATTTCTCATGTATATAGTAGACAAGATTTAAAATATAAAAAGGGGGAATTTAATAATTTATTTCTCAGGATCTGGAAACGTACATGAGTGATTGTCTAGAGAGGATAAAATCACTCAAAGCTCACCGAGATTCAGCTGGAATTACTCCTTTGAAACAACTCGACACAAAGATGTTACCGACAAACCAACAACCCAGCACAAGTACTAAAGCATCATCACCTACTAGTTCGCTTGGACTGACAAGTGAGATTGAGACTCCTTCCAACAGGAAACTTGCTTGGTTGGAACAGTTTGGTGAACCTCCAGCACTCTCACCTCTGAATTTAAATACCCCTTCCAGGGTTAAAAAAAGTTTTAACCCACCAAAAAGAAGAACTCTTTGAAATCAAATAAGTGTATTTGCTATTTCCGTTTCAATGTACTATTTAGTTAGGAACGTATATACAGTCAACTCTCGATTAACCGTAATCGGTTTAACCGGGTTGCGGATTAACCGTGACACCGAATGGAGAAAAATTACAATGCCATCCCTCACATAACAGACTATAATAGTGTTCCGTGTGACCTTGACTCGTCCTCTCTGACAATATTAGTCCAAAAATAGCAATTCTCCCTACCTAATAGAATCACCCATCCCCCTCACCGATAAATCTGACTAATTATTCAAGGTTTTGACAGTGGTATAAAAAGCATATAATTTTCTGAAGTACGGTTGCAAGAGTTGTTTCAGTTATTGGAGTGGTTATTGGTGATTGCGAAACGATGTCTACTTAACGTTAAACGGGTCGGATTATCAATACAGCAAAACACGACATGGTACAAAACATTGATCGTGGTTGAACAGTAAACAAATTTGCAACCAGTATAACATTGCACATTGGTGATACAACGGTGTCACGGTGATATATAAGATAACAATAACAACATAAACACTAACAATACTCCGTTGCCATCTTCCGGTTGCTGTGGTAACCAAGTCACGTGACCTGTCAAGAGTTCGACGCTAGGGTTCCTGATATGCGGTGTTAAAATACAGTACATGCGAACTAATGACGGCGTTCACATACACCGCTCACTGGAGTCTGTTATCCTCATTGTACCTTAATTTTTGAGTGTTTGTGGATTAACCACGATTTAGCTTATCTGGGAAGCCTCAACCCGACCTTATCGCGGTTAATCGGGAGTTGACTGTATAAATCACTGTACTATAGTGTTATATTTTTGTTGTATTTATCAGTTAAACTGTACATATCTAGTGTTTGGAATACTAAAAGATAATGTTACCGTAATAACCAAACTATTGTATGCCATATTGGCAAAATAAAATATGTTACCAGTATAATGTGCATTTTCCAATCTGATACAAGAGGATTTGTAAACTAGTTCTTATACCTAATTCCTATTTTGGGTTTTTACCACATTAATTTTGGTCACACAATTTGTTTCTAGTCTTGCACATCATTCAAGAATTGTTCGGAAGTTGGTGGAATAACACAATAATAATGAAAGCTATTAGCTAATAACAATGACAATGTAGAAGAGCCAGCTAATAATAATTCCAATGTGACCAGTTAGAGGACTGCTACTAGATTGCTTATGACTATTCTCTTTGACCATTCCCAAAGCTCATGTCAGCCCGTTGAGCAGATGGGCTTTATCTGACACTGAATTTGTATCAGTAATCTGTGTGCTTGAGGAAGTTAAGTCAGTTCAACTTGAATTTCTAAGGTTTCCACTCACAATCCTGCAATACTGATTTCAAAAACTTTATAAGCCCCGCCAAACTAACAAACCCCATATGACTGAAAAAATATATTACAGTTGATTTGAGGCCCACCATCATTCCTTGTTTAATTTTTATTTGACATCACAGATTTATATTGTTTTACCAAATACCTAATACAATTTTTCATTTTTATCAATGTCCTTGTACTGAGAAAGATATTGATAAACGCAGGTGTAAGGGTAATTCAAAACAATACATTTGTAACATAAAAAGTTATATTTTTTAATAAAGACAGATTAAAATCTAGTTTACCAATTTATTTCAATACTACTTGTTTGAAATCGTTTGTTTTTAAACATGTATAATCTTTGACACAATTAATGGAAATTATTGCAAGCTTTATAATCAATTTTAATAGTTTTTAAAATAATAAATATACAATTAACAATGAATTGATTTTTAGTTATTACAAATAATACAGAACTTAGAGCAGAGTTTGGTTTAATTTACAAATATAAACAATACAATGAACAGTAGGGTTGGTGGAGAGGGGTTGAGTTTACAGACGGAGCCAGTACATGGAGGAGCGGATCCTGTTGTACTCGGGCAGGTTCTCGACGGGGCCGACAGCCGCCACGGCGGGGCAGCGATCGTAGATGTACTTGGTGCACACATCCTGGATATTCTGGGCTGTCACAGCCTGCAAACATGCATCAAAACATTATAAATAAGTTAGAAGAATTGTGAATATTTCTTGAGGTCCTACTGTCCAAGACTATGAACTTCTTTGCTAATTAATATTTTATATATGATTAACCCTTGCAATCTCATTTTATTTTTAAATTTTGTAAAAAGCCTCCCGTATGGGTTTCCCAGTCCCGTAAGGAAAATTTCGCTAAACCGCTCTCTGGTACGGTGCATTACCAGTCATTGAACCACTCCTCTAAGCGGGGATTTAGCCTCCCTAAGCTCAAAAGTGCCACTCTCCGCTCTGGATTTGATGAGCCATTTCTCTTCAGTGATCCTCAGCGGTCTTTGTGGCCCCCCGCACCGAATGATCCAATGACTAGCATTGCATCGTACCAGAGCGCACCCGGGTGGGATTCGAACCCACGCTGTGACAGACAGGAGCCAACTGTCCGTCACTATAACCACTAAACCACCGGGCTGTTTGTCGTGGGCTGTCAAACTCACACTTGAGTTGCCGTCGAGGGGGGAAGGAGTGGTAGTTTTGGTGTTCTCTGCTAGGTGCCGTTAGTGTAGCGTAGTCCTTGCATATCTGAGAGTGTTTCAACCGCAACCTATACTGGACGTCCAAGCGTTCAAAAGGAAATAGCGTTTGTCGACCTATAGTCGACACGAGACCTCAAAGGGTTAAACTTAATTTTTTTATTAATTTAGAGCAGAAATAATTAATTTATGCTTCCAGAGATGCTTTCCACATTTTAGAAATTAATCTATTTCAAACTTAACTTTCTGTGTGCAATGATGGTTTGTGCAGGAATGGTTATTGTCACCTCAGCACGCAATACCATTAATCTAATGTTGCAACACTGGATAGTGTTCGGATTCGTCACAAGAGTGCACCATGTGATAGACTCAGTCCCCTTCACCCACAGTAGCATATCAGCAACTTAAGGTAACCATACTTTCTTACAGTGTGCCATTGCGATGGCAAACTGCGCACTATAGACTTGTCAAAACGTAACGGTTTAGTTCACAAGCTGTCGTTGAGTAAGCTAGTTCAGAGCATAGATTTTGTTTAACTGGTGTCATATTATAACATCAGAGAAAAGGGGAAAATTAGCCTTGGACGTTTTTACATAACATTTTGGGCCTGTGCCCTATCACTGTATGATCCCGGTACAGCAAGAAGGGTCAAAACATCAGTTGAAAATTTTGCCCATCCTGTAAGAGCACGTGTAGGAAGATCCATCTGAACCCCTCAAAAAGGGGTATTTAGCAAGGCAAAATTACTTGTTTGTGTCATTACGTTCTGATGTTAGATAAACGGCAAGCAAAGCTTTGTCCCTACTTACATTGATCCTAGCCTCCAACTCATGAACGGGGATGCGCCTGTCGTAACACAACATCTGGCGGCCGATGTCCTCACACACCGGGTGGTGCCGTCCAGCTGCAGAAGCATGTTGGTCTTCAGCAGATTCTTGGCTCTCTCCACCTCACCCTCAGTCACTGAGTTGCACAGCCTCATCCACTCTGACTGGATCACAAACAGCATGTCCTGCAACATTTCCACATCGTTTATCAGTACATCTTACATTGAACTCTTGGTTTAGTCAAAACATAACAAGGTTTCCACCGACAGGCTGTTTCAAACAAAATACGTCGCCTACATACCTCAATATCAAGTTTCTCGGACACAAAGTACACTCCCCACAGGCCAGTGTCTTTGTAGCAGGTGTTGAAGCTCTGGAAGGAGTGTGCGAATCCGTCCTCGGCCGCAGCCTTGGCCAGGCGAGAGGCGTTGTTGTTGCCGCCTCCGTGAGACCTGTCCCAGGCTCCCAGCAGAGTGTTGGCAACCATGAGTGGAATGTTGTCAGCTGACTGCCAGCCAGCTCCCTCCACCGCGATGGCAACGTGAGCCAGAGGAATCGAGTCATCTCTCAATCTGATTTCAGAGCCTGAACAAAGAATTAAGGTAAATGTATAATTGGCTGAGCAAGGTTTTAGATACTAAAATCTCTTCATCATAGATTTCATGGCATGATATGGAAGCTGCTCAAACTGCTTGGAAAGCACATGTAGATTTGCATGGTATATTGGCTTGAGACTTTACAGTGACGTCGCCAGAGAGACGGTGGAAAAATTGACCGGAAAGGGAGTTTACATGATTGAACCTGCATCCGTTTGGATAACTGATTGAATCCGCACTGTTAACCTACCAGTTGATAGGTCAACCAATTTTCTGTGAGAGATGGAACAGTTCTACTGTCTATGGGTCAAAACTGTCAATCGCCCAGACCCTGTTAATATGTGATTTGTGGGGTGTTATTCAAACTACAGTTATTTTCAAAACATAGAAGGATATTTTCAAGGTGTAATAAAACTTTGGTTTATAAACATTTGTCCATTTAAGGTATTTTAACCGACTTCACCAATAAGAGCCAATAAATATAACTAGTTAAACTATGTGATGTAACATGATTGTGGCAAGGTTACCAGTGAATCGGCAAGAGGAGACGTCGGGGAGGTCGATCTCGTACTTGGGTTGAGCGGAGAAGTGCTGCTTGGCGAGGTTGACGAGAGCGTCGTGATCCACTCCACCAGCGGCAGCCAGCACCATGCGGCCGGGCTTGTAGTACGAGTTGATGTAGTTAACCAAGTCACTCTTCTGGATCGATCTGTGCACACAAGATTCAATTGTTTGGGATAGTTATGGCTCTAGGAAATGTGAACTTTAACCGTTAAATTCTACATGAGCATAGAAAATTACCAATGACATGCAAGGAGTAAGTACAAACATACTAATTGATTATAGAAACTAGAAAGGATTTCACAACCAACTGTGTATGTATATATATATAATCTTAAGTTTTTGAGAAAAAATGTAATTAAGTAATTGTTACACAAAATGATTAAATCATGATAGTACTAAACGAGATTATCAAATAATGATAGCCTAAACTGACAGTCTAGTTTGCTATACAGCATTTTAGCATGTTTCCTACGCCCGATTTGATTGATATTTCCAATCATGAAGGTTTCAATTAAAAGTAACACAAAATCCTTAATGATCAATAATGATCAACATAATGAATGCAGTCTGAAAGAAATAATGCAGGGAATCTTGTAGTGTGGGGAGCTACTTTTTCCTAGTGGCTTTCGTTTCATGACCAAAGTAAATTTATAGTTTTAGAGACTAATTTAGAAACTATTTTATACTGATAGCTGGATCTTGAATAATTATAGGGGAGGTTGGCAGGAAAACTGCAGCAGCTGAGGTGGAAGGCACTTCTCCTGCCTCTAGCAGCAAATGGGCTAATCCAGCCGTGATACAGTAGAAATTGAGAGTTCCGATACATCCCTAGTTCAAAACCTTCCGTAATGACTTGATAGTAACAAAGAGACAGACAAAGAAAAATTTAATCCTATTTTGTACTATAGTATGGATGATGTATGGAAGCTAAGTTATGCAGTAACATTGTTTTTCTTTTTACCACTTTACTGGCCGAACAAATTTTGTGAAATTGCAATATTTCTTTGTGATAAAAATCATATAAATCAACTGGATACTTCAACATTCCAATGGTTCAATACTTCTTCAGTCCTCAAATGGTCAAACATGTTGAGTTTCTACTGTAGTACTAAAATAAAACTTTATATTTATTAGTTTAAACTAAATTTACCTTAAATGCCATGTGCTCAAGAAAATGAGCAACTCCATTGTTCTCCTCGGTTTCGAATCGAGACCCAGCATCAATCCACAAACCAATGGTGGCTGTGGGTGCACCTGTGTCCTCGGTGGCAACTCTCAAGCCACTCTCCAATGTTGTCGTTTTGGTTGGCGGAAAGTTAACAAGCACTTCTTTCAACTGGGCAGATGTACTTGCCCATCTCTCCGGGAACTGAAAAAGGGCAACTTACTTATGTAATCATTTCATTTTTTAATTTGCTCAAAAACATAGGTGATGCAGTATATTGTGTGCTTTTTTAAGAAAACTCATAGCCAGCGAATTACTAAGTTCCTAGTTAATAAGGTCAATTATTTACCTTGGAAATTATCTTGTTGTTGTTACACAATACGTATTTCAGTCCTAAATTAGAGGGCTATCATCAGGAAAAAATGGCACAAAGTTCCATCACTAAGGCTCACCTAATCTTTCAAAACTATTCTGTTTTTAAACAATTGGGTGACACTGGAGATAGGGGTTGCCACATCTCTTCTAGATTTAAAGAAAACTAGCCTAGGTAGCGCAAGAAAAAGTATGAGTAACCAATTAGCACATTTGTATTAAAGAACTTGTTTCGAATGCTAGGGACAGGCACCTTAGACTGTGCACAAACGAATAGTGCAAAACAAATAAATAATAATACCCACAAGAATAGCATAGGACTAAACTAGGCTAAAGGCCATGTTACTAGTATGATGACACAGAGGAGGTTACTAACTTGAAAGAGAATCGGGGGGATGAACGGTATTTAAACGATCGAAACACATACCTTTTTAACAGCATTAGGTCCACAAAGTCGCAAGGTGTTGCCTAATTTCAATAATGTAGCCATGGCTAGCAGAAATCTTCACCAACTTGGTAGTTGGAGGTCAAGAAGGAGGCAATTTTGTCGACGGACAGCTGAAAGTTGAATCGAAGAGCAGAAGAACTTGATGAAGAATATGATGACAGTGGCAGTGCATCATAAGCATTACAAATCGTAAAAAGCAAAGCGTACTATATCAAGGTCAGTTTAATTATATTATCGAATATTTAGAGTATTTTACAATATCAAGTAATTTCATACTAATTATTACAATAAAAATATTTTATGTCACTTGTATGCCAGTTGGGTGGAGCGTGGAAGTTGTGGACAACTTACAAAACGGTGCTTCTAACATGTAAAGCGCGGGTCTCACTTGGCTATTGCTCACAACAAACCACAGAGTTTGTACATTTGTCCACTGATCGGCGTAAAACTAGTCCGATTATTTTGAAAATAATACGAATATTTGAATTTATTTTGTGCTTTCAATTCACACCAATTATTGAAATGTTTTCTTACTTATTAACTTGTTTTTATGCGCTTCTTTTTTGGCGGGCCAGCATTACGCTTAGCCCGCCACCATTCGGAAATAGGACACAATTTGTATAAAGATTTAGTATGCTTACCTGCGGTTTTTCACGCGCATGGGAGAATTCGCATTGTACCGGATTCACCCATAATAATAATGAAACCAGTTTTAAAGTTAAGTAACTTAATCAGCTATGACAATGACAAATAGAAGAGCAGACACTGCCGCCGGTGAATAACAAGTGAAGCTGGCACGTATAATGGTAGCTTGGTAGCATTGACTTAAAATATTTACTTATATGTTTAAAAGCAATGTCGATGCCAGCCACCTTCGCAGTTCACTGCGACTTCCTTCGAATTAACTTGAACTTAATTTTTGATCTAAAGACCCTTGTTGGAACTTGGACGTGCTTTGCATGCCCTTGGGTCAGGAACTGCCTAATTGGGATTATGGAGCAGGTCGATTAGGGGTGGGGAACTACAAACTATGTACAGTATATACAAGGAATTTTAACGCAATTTTTATTTCAATATGGTGGACATTATATCCAAGATGACGGATGTATTGTCAAAAATACTTCAAACCATCCGTCGGGCCAAAAACACCTGGCGAGCGTGTACCGCACAGGCGCAGCGTTACTCATACCATATTATCTTCGTTTGTCATCCATGTGAAACCGTTCCTAGAGTAATGAATTATTAAAACATGCTTTCAACATACTTTATTAAGCCTAAATATTGGATTTATATAAAAATAAACTAATTTTAAAATTAGTTTATTTTTTATTGTCTATTTAAATGTAACATTCTTTATGTTTAAATGGAAAATACAAACTGTTCTAAAACGAGTAAAGTGATAATTTGTAAGAGGTGATTCTTAACAGATGAAATTGGTTTTGAATGCAATGTGTAGCCCATGTTACGCTGTAAAGTAGTTAAATAAAATAGGCGCATTTAAACTACTGTATTGCCATTTGCCAACGAGGTCTTCTGTTTGCAGAACTATTAGTTTTTTAATTAAAATTAACACAGGACAAGTCTTTTGAGCGAAAACTCATAGAAAATAAGAGATCTTCATTGCTATTGTCACATAGAACGAAACGTTGCAGAACGCCAGAACATGACAATTTGCACTTTTGAACTTCCCATAACACCTACTGAGTTGAATTATGAATAGCAAAACTTTGTATATACTTTTCTTAACATTTCTTTAGTAATATATATAGATATTTTTTCCCCGCCATGTTTTTCTGGCTGATTGAATTTTGTTGATTTTGTGTACACATATTAGATACGGTACAGTACATGTTTATCAAACGTAATCTTAATCTAATCATAAATACAGTTTTTATAGTTTTTGTTTTGCGTCCTCCATAGCAAACAATTCATTTGGGCTCAAAGAACACTTCCTTTGTCAATTATACCCAGTTGTAAAAAATTCTCTAGGATTCAAGGTACGAGTCGGCTATACTTCTCAATAAAACAACCTTTTAATCTTGGACAATCTTCAAGAGATCAAAAGGAAACCCAATATTCGCCAGAACAACAACCCCATCTCTCCTGCAACAGACCAATCGTCTCGTCAATAATTCTTATCACTGTACTATCAGATGGTCTGCTCTGTGGTCGTGATGCCCAGTAGCTTGGGCTGCTGGTAGGAGGTCAGCTACCGCCGCGCTCCTAGCGGCTGACCCCTCAACTAGTGCCTGTCACTCGCACGCCGCTACGCTACGCTAGTCAGTTCGAAGCTACGCTACGCTACACCAGCGTTGTAGCGTGTATGTGCGTGGTTACGTGCGTTGTGTTTACAATCAAACAGTGCCTCCAGTGAAGTGAAATTTTCCCGCGAGTGATGTGTCAGTGACTTTTACAAAACATGTGCACTTTTGTGGTGATTTTGCTCCCCTTCCTGTTCGGATTTGGATATGGGAATATCGAGGAAAGAGGTTTGTCTGCTTATGTATTTTTAAACTTTAGTTGTGTGTAGTATCTTTTATTTAAAAGTATTCACAGTTTTTCTAGGTAATAAGGTAATTTTTTATCGCACTGTTACAAGGAAAAATTGTATACATGAATTTGCTAACGGTTCAAACATTTTCAGACGATAGCTTATCACATACTGTGTTCCTAACCTAACCTACACACCCGCGCAAGTTTTCTGATTACCAAGAATAATATTGCTATATCAGTTAACATGTTATCAAGATCACAAACTTTTAGGTTAGGCTACAGGATTAAAAAGTTTCATATTGCTGTTTGCATGAAGCGTCTATAAGCTCCGTTGTTATCAGCAGACTCAAAAACAAAAATCTCTGCAGTGAATACTTGACTTGAAACACCGACTTTAGAGTGAATTTTGAGGCGAATATGTCATGAATTGTGCGAGCTTTTCGACCCATGACATTAGTAGTAACTTTATGTAGAGCCAAAATGAACAAAAACACGTATTGGTCTAGCCAACTAAGTTTCTCAATATAAATATCTTAGGCTGACATTCTTATCTACATATTACACCTATAATCTATTTCTTCCGGTTCACACCACGTCCAAACTTCATAATTAGGTTAGGTAACACCGGTTTACATAAATTAGGCTAAACTTTCAACAGACTATTGGACACTGTAACACGAGAGGTTTATAAGCCAGGGTTAAAGTGTTATTTCAAAAGTTTGAAGGATTTGATTTGAATTTGAGAGATGCAGCGAGTCTATTGGACAGCTTTATGCAGTTTTAGAGAAATCTGTTTTTGGAGAACATTTGAGTGTTTTGGGATTGCCAATTGATCGTTGTCACGGAGTTTCGATTTAAAAGTCCAGAAATTAAAATCAAAATTAAAATTTTCCAGAATTTAAATGGATGGTAGAGTTTCTACCTGTAAGTAGTCTCTGCAAGATTGGCGCCGGTTCAAAAATCACCGGAAAAATAGCCAATAGGTCTCACAACCCTTTTTCGAAGCTTAAAAAGGAACTTCGGTTTGTGGTTTTCATAACTCCCAATAGTTCAGATTACGCAGCACGAATTGTTTTTTTAGACGTACATATGTGATTGTGAAAACTAAGATTCTCGTCCAAGATCAGTCCAATAATCTGACACTGTGAGTCGGATGAACCTTTTAGTCAAAAAATACTAAACCCATTCTCTTGCCTTTTCTTCAGAGAAAGGACCCTGTAGACACCCGGGGATACGAGGACAGGGGCGCTTCAATTTTAACAGATTTTAGTTTGGCAGCAATATCATAGCCGTGTCGTAATAAAACACCTCACACCTGGAACAATACCTAAAATTTTATTATCCTGAAAAATCGATCACTTCATTTAAACTAAGATATCTAGAAGGAAAACACGTTGCTACTGAATGGGATTCCCTTTAGAACCGTTGTTTCCAACAGTAACTATGTTGAAGTTATTATGAAGAAGGAATGCATTACTTGGACCCCGGGGTAAACAGCTGGACAAGGCGAGGGCCGAGGAGAGGCAGTTGTGCCGTGTCCGAAGAATGAAGGGAAGAACTCCAATAAGTCACAGACGAGTGGGCACGCTTGGAGGTAGAGGATAGGCAGGAGACAGACTTGTACAGTGTAGGCTGCATCACAATACTCACCATTGGCTACTGGCCTGCTACTTCATTCAAACACCATTATTTACATTCAAAGATTCATTTGATCATGATGAAAATGCACACTCGCAGAAACTAGCGTATCAAAACTGTTCTTTCCTCTACAAATATCTGTCTTTTAGTAAAGAACCTGAAGTTATAAAGGGAGCTTTCTACCTATTAATAATTACTTCCTCGTTTTAAAGGACGTTCGTGGACATTACTTTCATAGCAGTACACGCACAAACAACAAACTCTCCAAAACTTAGTCCTCAAATAACCTGCAAACGCGTCAGTAATTTATAAACGTACCTGAAGTTGTAAAAATATTTAATATTGATTTAACAATGTAGAATATTAGCCTTTTTCTAAACCATCGATCAATCTTGAAGGATGTATAAGGAATATTTAACCTTTCTAGTCAGGGATAGTTCAAGCTTATGGGGTAATCAGCACAGTGCTTAGAAGATGTACTGGGCCGGGAACCTCCGCAGGGCCAATTTGGCTCTAGAGCTAGAATATTTTCACAATTCTGGGAGGGGATCTCTGATTCTCTTCTTTTTTCGTACAGCTACTGCTAAAAAGTCCACAGTTAGACCAACCTTTATAAAGCACGTTTCGGATTAGAGTTTAGAAACATATGCCGATAGACTTGAGGGGCGTAATTGGGATGAAGTTTACTTGTCTGAACTTGGGAAAGTCATCTTGCGCCTTTGTGGTCCAACGGGGTAGGTCTCCTAGGCTAAGATAACTGGGGTAGTACAATAAAACTTTGGTTGACATACAACAGGTATCCTGATATCCGTAATTGGTATTAGTCTGAGTGCCATAATAAACAAAGAACCAGTGTGAAATTCTTATTTATTGATGCTCAAACCGAGGTAATAGCGCCTGATGAAAGCGTGAGAGATGTACTCATATCCACAACTACAGATTTACTATCTAAAATGGACTTTCAGTAGTTTGATTTTTCTGGCTAACATATTTGACCGAAATATTTACAAAAGGAACATTAGAACCAATTTGTGTGAAAATCATACAAAAATACGACTTGTAGAGAGTACACATTTGTTTTGAAAAATGCTCCAATCGTGTTCTGGAGGCCAGGATCGGTGCTCATTTCATCGTTCCTGGCCTGGTTCTTACCTTGCCAAAGGAAATCCGCTGGTAATTCTTTGCCGTTCGATATGACTGGCTCATCGGCCAGTCAGTCACCAATATAAGCTTGTTGGTATAGCTGTGGTGAATGGTGCGTGTAGCAGCTAGATGATATACAACAGGTCTGAAGCCTTACAAGCCTCGGTGCTGGCCACACCCCGCCGCCTCCAAGGACTCAGTGGTCTCACTCCCGCTACCCTCTACAACCACTTGAGAGAGACCACTCTGTTGTCAGCCAACAATATTTCGTTATAGACGCCTGTAAAATTCATTTTTAAGAGTCAACCTCAGTGGTCACCTCAGAGATCCGTTAGCACAAGAAACACACGACACCGCGCACGTAACAGCGGGCCTTCTTTCAACTGATGTGGCCTATCAAACAAGGTCTTGCAAAAGTTTATGGTGGTTCATTTTTCAAAATTAAAAATAATTTTTACATTAATAAATATTATATATTTGGAAATACGAGGAGTTTCCCGACACGTGTATAGAACTCGACTTCTCAGAAGTTGTTCAATAGTTCCACAAATAAACTTTGAAATTTTCTAAGTTTTGGTGCTTTTCAACTCTTAAAAACGCATAATTAAAAAAAAACTCTCTATACGCGTGTCGGAAAACGTATAGTTTCCAATTATACCATATTTTTGAAAGTAAAATTATTTTGAAATGTGAAAAACGGCCGCCATAAACTCTTGTATTGAAGCGTCGCCACGCAGCTGAGGTGGCCGAGCAGTTAGTCAAGCAAAACCTCCCTAAAATATGTCCTCCAAAGTTCGAGCTTATCTTCTTAGGATGCAGTGAATACCGTCTGCAAGATTCCTCGGGGAGCAGATCTGTGGTTATCAGTACTCCCGAGGTCACGCTTGCTGTATCCGGTCACATGATGCATACAGAAGGGTGCGAGGGTGTGAGATTGGGTTTAAAAGGCAGCTCGGTGTCTTGTTTGCGCAGTTCCGGTGTTGTGTGTAAGGGTTTCCGGCGTGTTGTAGTTGGTATCCGTGTTTCCGGCCTCCTTAGCCCTTTGACCCGAGACTTGACCCCCGGACTAGCCAAGGGATTAGTTCCCCTCCCCCGACACTTTCTCACTTTCAACAGCCCAAGGATCAATTGAGTTCAAACGCACCGTCGTCTGAGAGAAGTCAACGACTTAAGAAGCTCGAGAGGGTTTACTGCTAGTAGGAGTTATCTAGTAAAAGACTGAACCTAAAACATGAAATGTGTAAAATAATATGGCGACCAACCACCACTATAACTTAATAAAATGACCAGCACTATTCAATTTTGTACAATTTGTATTATGTATTTTTACTAATGAATAAAATTTGTACTATTCTTATTATTTTATAGCAGACTAAAGGACTTAAGACGAAAGATGACCATTATTCAACCTTCGTAGTTATGTTGTGTTCGTGTGTGTTTAGAAAAAGAGTGTAAAAAGTGAGGTAGAAGATGGGGTAAGCTCATTATTAGTATAAATTCACGGTATCAGCTACATACAATGTAAACAATTCTCGTAATGTTATGATCACTTTTATATGGTTTTAAACGATCTAGAAATCAAGAAATTATAAATAAAATTGTTCCTTTTACTTTGTTTTCACAAGACAGAACGGAAAATGTCTTTTCTGCCACTTTTCTTTGATACTCTGCTTCGAGACACCGACTAACCACTCTTATAGAGGAAATTTTAAGGTGAACATGGGATGATGGTGAGCGTGATGAGTTTTTTGATGGATGATGAGGTCTAGTCTTGTTACAAAATAGGCCGACTGTTCCCCAGAATGGTCATCAATTAATAGACCAACGACCAAAGGACGTTGGCAGCTCATGAAAGGTTTCTTATACTGAATGGGAATGAGGAATCTTAAAGACAACTAAATCACTATTTGAGATGCCGACCACTCTCATGAGGGTATTTTAAGGCAAATATGTGGTGAAGATGAGTGTGATGAGTGGTAGTAATGAGTTATGAGGTGTAGTCTTGTTACAAACTAAGGCCGACTCTTCCTTAGAATGGGTCATTAATTAGTAGCCCAATGACCAATGGAAATACAAGAACCAACGGCTCAACGTGGCCCAGGTGATGGTCTGATATGTCTAAACGATGGTGGGAGTTGATGCGGGTATCATCAGATGATCACTGAGACTATTTGAGCCGCTTTAGACGTATATCATCCTCAAAACCTGACCTCCATGAAGCTAGATATCAGGACCACGCCACGAGTCCCAGTCAAAGAAACCAGTGAACTATACTAGAAATGTACTAAAAGACTGTACCCCCATATTCAAATTTGGATTTATATCAGTACCGTTCTATCTTTCATGGTTCAACTGAAAGTAAAGTAGCCCGATGGCCGAAGTCTATTGACAGTGTGATTTGCTAGCTGCACACTGCACACTGGGAATCTACTGGACAGAGTGATGTAATGCAATAGTCCAGTGTTGAGTTTCTGCCAGTTTGCTGCATTTCTGTCCACGTTTGCGTATCAAATGCCATCAACATCATCGTTCAGTTCAGGTCAACTTACCTACAGTACACAGTACACTGCTGAGACAAACTGGGTGCGTTTGTTTTTATCCCGGTCACTGCTGTCTAGGACAGAGGGTCTCAAACTTTTATTTTGAGTTCTCTTTGCGTGCTTCGGTTGCAAACGCCTCCTAAATGGATTCGTAAACTATAAGCGTCTTTTGACAATTTTACGATGAATTTTATTCAGTTCAGTTTTGTGCATTCTTTATGTAACTTAATGGGACAATAGGTTTCAAAATTAACGAAAAAAGTATTAAGAACATTAAACCAATCTAGAATAAATATTTTCACCCAAGCTTTGTGCCCACCCTTCTTCATACATCGCCCCCTTTGGGTGTCGTGCCCCACAGTTTGAGAACCGTTGGTATGGATATTTCTTCATAACCAGAATAAAGTGGCACTTTTCCGGCGCTTGACTAAAGTTCCTTTCCGAGGAGTTCACAAATACGGGAACAGTGATTTTATATTTCAGTATCCGGGTTTGAAGTATTATTTGGGACGAATAAGAAGAAGACGACGTTTCGGGATCTGCAGTCTGGTCCCGTCTTCAGGTGAAAGATAGAACCTGAAGACGGAATAAACTTGAAGATCCCGAAACGTAGTGAAAAGGTCCACAATAATGTTTTAAACTTAGATATCCTCACATCGTCAACAACAAACTTCGAACAAACCGTATTGAATTATGAAGAAAATATCAGTTCATAAAATATCGCAGAAAATATCGTTCCATAAGTGTATTTTCCATTATAATTGAACACATGCTCGTCTTCGTCTTACGTGCCTAACAACTTTTGGTACTTATAAATTATAATTAAACACATTATTTTTCTTTTTGCCAGTTGGTACAGATCTGGTCAATATTGAATCAATCAGCTGGAACTGGTCAATACCATACCATGACTAGAGCTCCGTACAATGGTCAGGAACAAGCAGCTAACACACTTCTCTCTGTAGGTCAATATTAATTGACTCCGTTTCTTGCTCGTTGATTATGTCTGTTCATACTCGTACAGCTCGATTCTGTACTTTCCTGATGGCCAATTTTCTACTCTATCAGAAAATGAGTAAACATTTTACGTAGTGGAGTAAAAAGTAGGACATTGGAGGTGGTACAATCATATAGAACAGTTTCTCTGAAGGTAATGCCAGTTTATGACTTCGAAATCCTATACTTTTTTCACATGTACCTTTTTTGTAGCGTGATTTGTTATGAACATTTTCATGGTGTGTGCCAATTTAGTGAGTTCAGTGAAAGAGGTGATAAGCTATGAAATTTGTGAACCAGAGAAAATAGTGGTTTTGGTCAAGGACCTGAAAATCGGGGAATTTAACAGCTGATACTCAAATTAACTAGGTTTAAATTAAAACAGTTATGTAAAATATCTTCACGTTAGAAAACAACAACATTCTGCTTGAGTAGTAAGTGTGCATTTAAATCACTAAATCACTATTTGAGATGCCGACCACTCTCATGAGGGCATTTTAAGGCAAATATGTGGTGAGGGATGAGTGTGATGAGTGGTAGTAATGAGTTATGAGGTGTAGTCTTGTCACAAACTAAGGCCGACTCTTCCTTAGAATGGGTCATTAATTAATAGCCAATGACCAATGGAAATACCAACGGCTTATGACTTCCGAACCGCAGGTGATAGTCTGATATGTCTAAACGATGGTAGGAGTTGATGCGGGTATCATCAGATGATCACTGAGACTATCTGAGCCGCTTTAGACGTATATCATCCTCAAAACCTGACCTCCGTGAAGCTGGATTACAGGACCACGCCACGAGTCCCAGTCATTTAGACAAAGTGCTCCATATAAATAGTTAATAATTTAATAATATTGTAAAAAAACACAATATCCTTCGGACAGTAGCGACATACGTATTTTACAATGCTGCAACTTTTCTGATTTTTAGGAAATCCAATGAAAAAATCGGGTATTGACTAATTTTATTTTGGAAAATCAGTAGACTCCCTAAATTCAGCATGGAGGCAAAAATAACTTCAAATCGTACAATTAACATACTTTTAAAAGCATCCAGAGGCACAACGATTTTTCTGTTTCTTATGTGTTTTATGTTGTCATAGTTTACATATGTTTCTGTCTAGCAGACGTAAATTTCTGTTGCCCACAGAAAGGAAAGCACATTTAAACAGCTGTATTCACAAAACACACCAGCTGGCAGTGGTCAGTCACTGAGTGATACGGATAAACGAGAGGTTAATCAAAGTGTTTTCGCGGGTTGGCGCCAAATTGATCAGAAGTGACGTCACGGATGACTCAGTCATCAGTTTGTTGCGTGATTTCTCGTTATTATTCACGTGTTTTCCCACCACCCCACCCACCCCTTTGACCAAGCTGAGCACGACATGAGTGACGAAATGGGAACTCTTCTCTTTCACCGCTTTGTGTATGAATAAACACAGTCAGCTGATTAAATATTTGTTAGGTGCATGACAGGGCTAGAACTCTAATGAAAACAAAGGCTAACTCACATACGTAATGGCCACCCATAAAGCTGACACAATCTGTCAAGGAACTACAGAAAATTAACAAGGGATATTATAAAGAAATTTTATTTATAAAATCTACATATTGTTAAAAACAAAGAATCCTTATAGTTAACAAAATAATTTGGACAATATAAATGATTCCTTAAAGTTGAAATGGAACCTATTTTTGATAGGCTATTATAGAAATTTGGGAAAACACTATTTTACAAAAATTGAACTGAAGCCAAAAGTCTCTCAAAAGTTTATGAACTGCCTCGAGACCCGATGAATAAACCTATAAATTGAACATTTATTTGATGTTTCACTTTATAATACTTAATTGCTTGATTATAAATTAGGCCTTTTCTTGATAAACATCTTTAGGTTGTCAACTACTAATTTAAATCTGATTTTAGGATCCACTAATAGCTTTTACTTTTAATTTTGTCAACTTCCAGTATGTCACATGACACATCTTCTGGACGAGCAATTGTCAGTCAAACTTGACATTTCTTCATAAACACTGAAATACTTGTTCTTTCTCAGTCCATTGGCTCTCACGTTTCTTAACCTGTGGTGACGTTCGTTACGCAGCAAGCTTCCAAAAGGACACTGTTCGAGGACAAGAGGCAGTGATTCAAAATGAAGTTCTCGTACGACGGTTGCTTATAAAACACCCTCTAAATGTTTCTAGAAATTAATTTAAACATCATGTCCACATTGTTTGTCTGTCGAGCTAGGTGTGCAATTCAATTTTACAGAACGTAGTGAAAATCTAATTTTGAGTTAACATAAAATTGGTTTGTCTTTAGTTTACTAATGATATCATCAATTGAACACTGTGTTCACTAGATATCAATACATAGAAATGTTGACACGTACCTTAAGCAATAACGGGTTTGATTACTTATAATGGTTTATGGTTAAGTGACATTTTTACGACAGTACTTCCAAGTAAACATCACCAACAATACTCCGGATTGTATTTCCCTAAACCAGGGAGTTTACAGCGCAGTAAATCACTCTCTCGAGTTTCCTCTTACAGTCACCACGTCATCAGTGGTTCTTGTTTATGGTTTAAACCCATTAAACTTCTAGCACATAGATTAAATTTCAAACTATACTCTCCTCTGTGGTTGTTACAGAAGTGTAGTTTGAGCAGAAATTAAGAAAGAATTGCAACGAGCCACGATAGCCAATGAACGACGCTAGAGCACATTAGTCATCACTTTAACCATTTCATCTGTTTAACCGGTTCAATCTAGTTCATTTTCAGTCAGCATGTTTACACATTTCAGGTATTTCACAACACATTGTTCCTTAAAATGTTGCCTATTTTTTTGAAATTGTTGAGGATATAGGTCTAAAGCGGCTCAGCTAGTTTCAGTGATCATCTGATGATACCCGCATCAACTCCCACCATCGTTTAGACATATCAGACCATTATCGTGGTTCGGTAATCACGTTAAGCCGTTGGTCCTTGTATTTCCATTGGTCATTGGGCTATTAATTAATACATCATATACGGTACTTAATAAGAAATAAAACAACGACGCAACCACAGAATATGGAACTTCACATAACTTAAATAGTTTGAAGAATAACAATTTGTATGAAACTGCAAACATTTGCAGCCGATAGCGTCTTCGCTAGGATCAAAGCGCTATTGATGCTGGACGTCGAAGTCCAAGGCAACTAATTGATGTCAATTAAATGGATCAATCTTCTTAACAAGAAACAGATGGTTACTTGCAACTTACCTAATAGTCTGTGATTCCAACAGCAATATGTAATTTCTACTGGTTTAGCATTAGGTTGAATTAAATGTTGTGAATTAGATATATTTACACCCGAAACCCCTATATTATAAATGTGCATTAACGTATTGATTCTCAATGTGATAGCAAATGGATTCTTAAACCAAATCTAAAAGAATTGGGTTAAATGATGTTGGTCAGAGTTCTTTAGAAGCGTTATATACTGTGGATTCAACTTATTCAAGTTAGATTATTCAAAGTGCATTTAGTTTGAGTTTAGAACAGCAAGTAACGAGTAGGTCTAGAACCCATCGAGAGCTTGACACGGGCAGGTCCCAAACTGTCTTATCAGTAATTGATAAGACGAGGTCTACGTCACAGTACCTGTGCACACAGAGTAAAGAGTTGAACGTGTTGCGGGCGATATCACTGTAACAAATGGTTATGGCTGGCCTACTTTCATCGTGAAGAGAATTTGTTCGAAAATTGATTAGTAAACCTATTTGTAAATTTGCTCCTTACGGATGAAATTGTTTAAATGCAGAATATTGAACCATTAGTTAAAACTACCAACTATGTTTCCAATTCGTAGTTTTTAATCATAATTGTGTAGTATTTCATATTTCTGTCACTTTCAGGTATAGGTTGAGTATGTTGATTTATTTCATATTTTTTAATATGGTTAGGTTTCACTTGATGACGAGGGGAGTTCCATAACTTTCGAAACGTTGTGTAGTTTTTAAAAACAATAGAGATGTCAAGTCCATCGATTTCTATGTTAATAGTAGTTGTTATTCACTCAGTGCATTCTCATATGTACAACAGTACGCTCTTGTACCACTGCTTTATTCTTGGCGCGAAATGCTTGACTTGGCTTATTAAGTATTCCTAAGAGGAAGGTGTTAGCTGTGAAATTGGCTTGTTGACAACTATGTCTTTGTTGAAAGAACCGCTGAATATTTAATACTACACTGGAGTTGTGAAACAAAATTCAAAACATGACTTAACGTTCTTCTTTACCTTTGATTGGCTTAAAACCTCTTATAAAAAGGCAAATCAAGGTCTATGTTTCTATTCAAAGTGGTGTCACTACGCATTTCTGACACGGCGGCTCAAGTTTCTCCATCTGACGGGCCATATGTAATTGTTTTTTCCCCCAGAGACCTCAATAACCCGCCCAGCCAGATGGTAAAACAGAACCCCACTACTTTAGAAAACAACCTGATCCTTGAAGAATTCGAGACCGACACGGTCACTAATATGATTTATGAGAGTTTTTTTCTAAGGAAAACCAGTTGAAAAACGTTGGGGTGAAGAATAACATGAAAACAGTAGCTTCTTATTCCCAAGTAAGATTTGGATGATGATGTAACGTTTGTGAAACACCAACTGCCATTGAGGGCGTGCTGGTCCGTGTGGTCATCCGACCGCAGGAATGGTGGAGATATCCCATGTCTAGCGTGATGGTCAGTCTGCTCTCCACGAGACTCAACCCTCCCACAAGGGAAATTTGAACTCCCGTCTCTCGATCAAATCACACAAAATTGAAATTTTCTAATAGATTATTTTTCGGGTTTCTTCTGGAAACTACAGGGTTTTCACACACAGGGTGTTGTTCATCATAGGGTGTGTAGGGGTAAATCATAAAGAAGATGTACTACTTTAAACTATGTATACTGTCTCTTGAATTTATTATTGAACATGGAAACTTCGACTCAAAAGTTTCTTTGGGTAAGACTTTATTAGGATTTTTGTCTTGTGTTGCTGGCTGTATATCAAAATAAACGAATTCTTTTAACAAAGGCCTTAAGTGAATCCATTAATAATCAGATATAAATGAAAAAGGACAAACATTTCTTCATATGTTCGGGGAAGTATATAGTTAAACTTTCTAATCACCAAAAACAAACTACAGGTACTGTAATAACTGTTCTGAATAAGTAAAAGTAATCTATGTGTCCTACTGAATAGTTTTATTCGAGCGTCTCATGCTGATTTTCTGTACTGTAACTACATGGATTACTAGAAAAAATGCACATTGACTGAGCATTATGTATAATTCAGGAGATTTGAATTCTACTATCAACACCAGAGTTACTTGGATTGGGCAGTTTTTCTAGTTTGGAATTCCTCTTCGTCAGTTCTCCCTATGGTTCTCTTGGTGTTCCCGACCTTTCTCGGATATGCTGTCTTTGATAGTCTTGAAAATTCTTCTCGGGATCTTCATATCGCAGTCAATACTCCGTAATCGTATGCAAACTAAACACTTCTAACATTATTTTCCTCGAATTCAAGTACCGTACTCGAATTGAAGTTCTTGCGAGAATGCACGCCATTGTGTAATTCGACTCTCACATGTCTTACGTCATAGTTCAAAACTGTGATCTAAGGCTTCCGGCGTGGCGTGTAGGTGGTTGGCTGGTTGGCACGTTGTGAAGTTTCAATTTGCAGCTCTAAGCAACTTTCAGCACGATCATAGGTTAACCCTACAAGATCGTGGATCATTTGAACCTCTAATTGCATACTGACCCCTAATTGTCCATTTTATCTCGTGTTAAATTTAGATCGTCCCTCAAGAACTACACATCTTGGCTAGAAGATAATCTTCTGACTCCTTAGAAACGTATAAATAGCCTTTTCCTTATTCAGAGTGACAGTGAAACACAACAATCGAACCTAACCTACAAAACCACATGACGAGATGTCGGCCACCATCTTGTTCTCGAGCTGTCTGACCGGTAGCCAACCGCTTTGCATGCCGGGAGCTCGTATTTAATGACATGCACAGTTTATACAACACGACTGATTATAGTCATTATGCTGTCATTATATTTTCCGAGCCCGACGCTTTATTGTTAAGGTTGAATTTTATGGCAAATCGCTTTAAAGTGTTGCTAGACGTACTTTATTAAACTCGAGGTCATTTTCTGCGCTGATTTGCATCTTTGGGCCATCAAACTGGAAGCGCGAAAGTTACAATGGGTCGTTCGACGTTTTGTCACCTGCTTTTTAACCAGTCTGTAACGATGTAACAAGGCATGAACGAAAAAGGTTGGAAAATGCTGTATTTAAATACGTTAATAGGAGCTGAGCAAGCTTGTCAGCGGGCTGAAACAAAACTTACCTGACTTAATTTCTCGTAGATCATACAGGGTCATCGAAAAGGTGTAGGTACGGGATTTGAAAGTGAAATAAAAATTTTAATATAATTGGTAGAGTGTTGATTTTTATATCAAAAGACACAGCAAATCTCAATTTCTTTTAATGTAATTTAAAAGTTTCAATGTGAGCTCCCCGTTGCACGACAGACATCTAGCCGATAGTCAACCTCCCGCCAGGTGTTTTGGAGCATTTCAGGAGTCACCGTTGAAATGGCTACGTTGATTCTTCTTCTCAGGTGCTGTAGATGAGTTAGATCACGTATTTTCTCAGCATAAACTAAGTTTTTAATGTAACCCCAAAGAAGAAATCTAAAGGCGTCAAATCAGGACTCCTAGGTGGCCACAAAACAGGACCATTCCTCCCAATCCAACGATCAGGAAATCTGTTGTTGAGAGCTTCTTGGACGATTAGACTGTAGTGACATGGAGCTCCATCCTGCTGGAAAATGACATTAATGCCCTTTTCCCTAATGTATGTGTTCCCTCAAGTTGAAGAAATTGAATGGGAAAAGGGCATTAATGTCATTTTCAGCAGGATGAAGCTCCATGTCACTACAGTCTAATCGTCCAAGAAGGGTGTGTTTATTGGTCAGCCCTGTTTCTCCAACATCTTCTGCTCCAGGCGTTTGACAAGGAGAAGGGAGTAAGTAACCTTGCATAACCCAGCAAGTGCACTTTCCCTGGCCTAGTCTGTTTACTGTTTACAGTTCAGTTTAGTGTTATTTCTCTCTGTTTACACAGTTTCCTGTATCTCGCAGATTTGCGCGCGGTTTAATGAGCTCGCCAGGAAATGGTTCATTGCTTGTTTCCACAGCTATTCACTGTGGTCCGTGCGTGCCTCTACCTCTACACTTCTCTAGGGCTCTACACTCTACACTTGACCAGCTTTATGGACGGTCATCAATATGGTTCTTGATATATGGTTGCTGTATCCAGATAGCTTACCTTTAAATCTTCAGAAGCCACTGATTAATTGGATGCACTTTCTCTTCAGTTACTCTCACACCATGAAAGATAAGAAGTAAAACATAAAATAATGATGATAGATTGGTCCAAAGGAACGATTTACTAGTCATGTTTTGATTCTCTAACAGCTGTGTTCATTGATCTGTGTATTTATTCTTTGCCAACTTGATTTATTAAACCAAAGATTATGTTATGGTAGGTATATAACGCATAGATACCGAATGGCTGAGGCAGGAAAACCAACACAATTGCGGCAGCCCAAGCACAGATAGCGCTGGGAGGGAACCTTTTGCGCTCCAATAGCGAACTCAGTCCGACATCACCGTTTCGTCGTCCCGCTCCGAAGTCGGACCTCGTCCGACATTCGTTTATCGATTATATCTCGGTTAATATACGGTATATTCCTCTGGTGGTTCTTCCATGGTGTTTCGAAAACTTTTAAGAGTCTCAAGTAGAGCCACTGACGCAAGCGCAAGTTCGTTCTCGAAAATCGCTCGATTTGGTCACATTTAAGTAATTGACATCGAGCAAACTCGTACATGTGGAGCCGAGAGGGGATAAAGACGGCGAGAGATGGTAGCGCTACCTGTGCTTAACATACGGCAACCATGTTTATTTTCCTGCCTCAGCCATGTGGCATCTATGCGCTATCTACCTTCCATAACATTATCCATAAACTTAATCGAACAGTTTTTGAAAATCAACTATTTGACAAGTCTGTTTGTACGTGTCCTGTCTTTTCTTTTGGTACAATTCGAGAAAGGTTGTCAATCCCAGATAAAAATGCGTGAAAGCCAAGGTTGTGTTTCCTATTGTGGTTGCCTCACATATTGTTTGATTGTCGACTCCACACTTTGTTCAGCCAAGGTTGTGTAGAAGGGTTTTACCTCAATACTGCGAGATGACGCAAATCCGAGACGAATCTGTCTTCGCCACGGCGTGACGCTGATTCAAGTCTCTGTCATGCCTTCTTATGTGTGAACGCTCATACTTTTCATTCATAAGTGCTCTGTCATGTCGGCTATCCATGTAAAGTTCTATTGTGTCCTTTTGAAACAGGGGTTCGGGTGAGGATTTTGTCGTAGCGTTCTGGCTGGGCTGATGCTGATGGTTGCCCCTCTTTAGGTCCTTCCAATTTTCTTCGTCCTCTGTTCAGATTTATGGATTGGTTATTGAAGTCTTGAATTAGGATTACAAGATGTGTTGTCTCTTTACATGTATAGGAAAGCAACACTTACTTTAAAATGGACAAAAACTATCACTCAGAAGTTAGTTTTGGATGACTCCACAATTCGCAATCACTATCAGACCGTGTTTTAATATGTTCAGTCTTTACCAAACCTTCCAATAAAGAAATTCTTCATTTTTGAACACTTTTGTACTGACGCGAACCTTTTCTTTTAGGGGAAACGTTTACTGCCACGCTCTCCTGGCAAAACCTTGTTTACAGACTCCTTGCCTCTTCCTGGAAAATCTTCACTGCTGACGTCAAGTGTTGAATTTCACGAGCAAGGATACTCTGGAAGTCGGAGAGGACTTGGAAGCCAGTGGTTGTTTTGCTGAGTGACATTTTCTTGGCGGTGTGGTCGTGTAACAGAATCTGGTCGGTGGCCGCTTGACCGCACTCTCCATGCTGTTGACACCTGACACCACGCCGCCGTGAGTCCCCATCTCCATCACCATCACTCGTCAAGCAGACCCTCCACTCTACTCTACGCACTTTCATCATTCTGACAGTACAATCAAGAAGATATTGACTCTATCTTAGTTGTGTCGAAGTAATCTTCTAAACACAGATTTGAATTCTACTGTAGGCCTACTTTCAACACCAGAGTCACTTGAATTGGGCAATTTTCCTAGTTCGGAATTCCTCTACGTCAACTCTCCCTATGGTTCTCTTGGTGTTCCCGACCTTTCTGGGATATGCTGTCTTTAATATTCTGGAAAATTCTTCTCGGAATCTTCATATCGCAGTCAATACTCCGTAATCGTATGCAAACTAAACACTTCTAACATTATTTTCCTCGAATTGAAGTTCTTGCGAGAATGCACACAATTGTGTAATGTTATGGTAGGTAGATAGCGCTCGGATGCCGAATGACCAAGGCAGGACAATCAACATAAGTAGCCCAGCACAGAATGCGCTGCAAGGGATTCTTTTAAGAGTCTCAAGTAGAGCCACTGACCGACGCGCAAGTTCGAGAGAAACTCGAGCATGTGGAGCCGAGGGAGGAGAAAAACATCGAGAGTGGCAGCGCATTCTGTGCGTGGGCTGCCTGATTTTCCTGCCTCAGTCAAGTTACCTATGCGCTATCTACCAGCCATAACATTATCTTTGCTTGTGTATTGCCATTGGTTTTGTTTTGCCCAAGAATAAAAAGTATGAAGTGTTCAAGAAATTATTTTCACATCTCAGAAACCGAAGAACTTTGAAATTTTGTAGTTTCTACCTAGGAGTGATGGTGGAACTGTTCATCACAACAATGCACACTTCGATTTATTGACTCGAGTTTCGAGTTCTGTGGGAGTGTCCTCTGTTTTCACCTTTTCACTGCGCCTGCGCGTGAAGAGGCCTGGCGCCTGTCACAGGTAGCCCGCGCTTCGCCACGGCAGGTCTGGCTGACGAGGGTAGGTCGGCTCTGACACTGTCTACCTCGAGGGCAGGCCCATTATCCGTGTCTAATCAATGATTCTATTGAATAAGGTCGTATTCAACTTGCTCCTAGCGTTTTCTAGATGTTGTCTTGAAGCTATTATTTTCCTTTTTATACTCCCCTGAACAGGGCGGTTCTTGTGTGCTTCCAAATTCCAAGGGTTGATTTATAGCAGGTGCTTTGTAAAGGCTTTGTGGGAAGTACGAGTGAAGGCGTGATTCAATTTAGTGACAAATGTACGTCTGGGCGTGATTTCTAGTTATATTTAATACTTGTGTAATACGTTTACATGAATCTTGTGCAACATTGTCTCCAAACATCAATATTAGTCTACTCATTTAGCTGCAATGCCAAATTACCCTTTTCCTTAAAATGCAATATTTTTTTCCTTATAAGGACGAACCATATTGTTATTTACTGTTGTTAGTGCGGTGAAACGGTGTTATAATCAGTTGTGCATGGACTCAGAGACGGTGACCCTCCCCAAGCATAAGATTTCTTTGTTGGGGAGTAATTCCATAATTTATTGTAATTATTTGTAGCACGAAACAAATGGAATAAACTATTTTCATTCTAATAATATGAAATAAACAACACAACACTTGCTCGCATGAATTCTGATTATGGTATGTATTTCGGAAAGATGAACACTATGGATATCCTATGGAATTAAAGACAATAGCGGTATCTATAAGGGTGCAAGACCATTCGGAAACTATTATTGAAAACCCTAAATCTTTTCTGAACCTTGCAAAGACGTTCTTTAGTTTACATTACAAATACTGCCTAGGCCTACCCTGAAGGAAACCATTTCCGTTCGATAGTGATGATGTCCATGTACTAGCCCACAGTTCATTTCCAACGTTTTCCGTACTTCAAACTTACCGGACACTAGCGCTATGAATAAAGGGTCCAAGCTATCCCCGAGGCTCTATAGTGCTTCAGAAACCTGGAGGTCTCTATTGCCATTCGATGGCGATGATGTCCATGCATCCCTCATGAGTTGAGTTTTTCTTGCGTGTTTCAAATTTACCAGTTACCACACTAAACGCAATGAATGAAGGGCCCAAGCTATCCCCGAGCCTCTATAGCGCTGTGGTCTACCCTGGAAGGCTCCGTGGATGTCATGCTCCGGTGGTCCTCACGGCCAGAACGGCCTTCAAGTCTTCCTGCACGTCATGTCACTCGCTCTACTCTCTGGTCTACTCTGTGGTGGGAATATCTTATACTATCACATGTTCTGTTCTGCACAAACCTGTAATCATTGTCTTGTTTTCGTCGCTGCAGGAAGTGGCACTTGTGTGCATTTTCAAGGTGATGCACACGCTGTGCAGCTGTGCTGTTCTTGTTTACTTTCCCAGGCTGTATATGTTTGTCATGTTCATAATTGTTGGATAGATTTGTAAACAGCCACCTCTAATGATGTTAATTTTCTTCAGGTTTTATTACGATACCTCCAAATCGTTGGAGCAGTCATACTGAGCTACTCTACTACTGTAGCCATATGAGTGAAGTTGTCAGCATGGGATCAGCTGATTTGTTCAGTGGTCAATAATTTGAACAAGTTTCACGCATCTAGCTAGAAGCAGCTTTAAAGAAGTTCGGCGTGACTGCTTCATTGTGTAGTCTTGAAAATTTAGATTATAGGATAAGTACCTTGTTTCCGCTAATAATCTAATAAGTTGCAGCTGTTACGAAAAAGGGCTGTTTAAGATTTTTCACGAGATTGAGCACAGAGAAAATGAAGATGTAAACTGATGTTAGGATACAGTTTGCAGATTTTTTCCATTCTCGTACATGTAACAGAATAGTCATTAGTGCAAACAAGCACATCTTTCGTTACCGACTACTCTTAGAGGGTATTTTAAGGTGAATATGTGATGGTGAGTGTAATGAGTGTTTTGATGGATGATGAGGTGTAGTCTTGTCACCAACTAGGGCCGACTGTTCTCCAGATTGGATCATTAATTAATAGCTCAACGACCAATGGAATGGACCGACGGTTTAGCGTGACTTCCGAACCACGTTATAGACTCTGACAGTTTCAGCCAGTTAGAAAATGTCGGTTGTGGTAGATCTCGGCAAGTTCTCGACTACTGCACTGCTGAAGTATTCCAGAGGTGTAAGAGTGGAAGAGGAATGTGGAGATGATAAGATCTTGGCGGCATCACTCAATCACTTCACCAGCCCTGAGAATGGCTGCTAAAATACCAAAAGAACCGGGGCTTGACAGATATCGAATGGCTGCACTGTCTGTCAAGAGTTTGGTTGACATCAGGTGGTCTGTACTAAAGCCCCGATGTTGCTCCTAGTTCTAGTTTAGTCTTTAAAAACATGAAACACTGAAACATTTATATATACAGCTAAAATTCAAAACCAATATGAAATTGTTATTTTTGGTTGATCCTATCTTTCGTAGGCTAAGCTTTCTTCTTCAGGTCTGACCAAAATAAAAGAAAGCTTAGTCTTAAGAAAACTTAGCTTTCGAAAGTTCTCGTCAACCAAAATAAAAATTGAATATTGGCTTTGAAGTTCTAAAATTGTATGTATATTAGAGCTCTGATACTGTACATTTATTAACTTACATAACTAGTGTGAAAAGAAACTACATAAATTACCTTAACTTTGGTGTTTTGTTACTA
Source organism: Matsumurasca onukii (assembly GCA_018831715.1). Lineage (NCBI taxonomy): Eukaryota > Metazoa > Arthropoda > Insecta > Hemiptera > Cicadellidae > Matsumurasca > Matsumurasca onukii. The sequence continues at coordinate 8,984,992 of CM032063.1, forward strand.
TGTTTTGTAAATCCCAGAGTTTGTGTTGACTTTATGGTTGCACTTTCATTTTTAAACTGATCGGATGTTAGACGATCAAATATAATAAGAAATTGTCTATATCACACACGCTTTCCTTTCAGAATGTGCTAAACTGTACAAGGGCTCTATGGTGGGATGATAGGTCTACAAACATCACAACAAAACTTGGAATTCACTATAGGAGACCACGTCTTGAGGGCAAATCCTCGGAGAACGCAAAAACAGCTGGAAAGGAGCCACTCAAGCATGGAGGGTTCTGGGAACCACCACCCCACCCACCCCTCGCCATCACTATAGCACGGCAAGGCGGGGGTGGAGGGGTGGGCCTCCATAATCACCGACCCCGCAGGTTATAGACGGCGGTTTCTTTGCTTTCACAGATTTATTTGCGTGTCGCTGCTCATTTTGTGACATTCTAGAGAGGGTCTGAACCGGAGAAGAGATTTTTTGAACACGACTACCGACAGCTGTTTCCAAGTTTGAGAAGTAGTTGAGTATTTCGAGACTTGTAAATCTTGCGGTGGGGTGAACGGGCGAGGTTCAGAAAAAATGAAACCATAGATGAGCAGTTTTGTAACAGCTTTGCTTCATCCTAAGGTGTTAAAAGTCACGTTTCAATTTAAACCGACTTACGATAAACACATTTTAGCACTTGAAGTAATCAGCTGATAGGTCTTATCTGTCTCCTTTGTCAGCAAAACTTTGATAACGTTCTTTCTCAGAGTTACCTCGCTCAAGTGTTTTCAAGTTGTGTGCTTTTCTTAAAAGAGGCGCGACTTGCAACGGCATTCTTCGGTATAGATAAGGGGACAGTTTTTCCCAAACAAGATTACTAGCCCCGAAAAATGATATTTTCCCTGTGCTACTTCAAGTGAGGTAGAACTTCATGCAATTGAGACATCTGTGATGTCTCAAACTGCAGAAGTTTACAAGTTTTATTATTGTTCCAATTCATTTAAGAATCTGTGGTTGTATACACCTGTTTTCACATGCTACAAGTGTGCCTGTGGGCAATGATACTTCTCATGCAAGACACGACGTCTGTTGGCTTCATCCAAGTTTTATTTATTTCTCTGCTTCTGACGCCTACAACGTTTTTCTACATAATTGGCCACCGTGGAGGCTCCTGGGGGTCTGACACGATACACGGGTAGTTCAGAGAACATATGTTTGTGTGGTAAATTAAGTATGTAGTTTGGTGGAATCTACTATAATTGGCCTTCTCTATAAATAAAAGCTCTAAATCAGTTAATGATGTTGATTCAAATTGACATTTGGTTCATTACAGTCGGTCGATACAGGAGTTTCCAAATATTTCCACAGCAAACCTGATCAAAATCATATGTACTTCCTGGATGAAATCAAGATCATGTTAAGGCGTTTAATTTTCCAACAAAACACAAGACCAGATGCAGTAGATCAACCTCTTGTTTTTTCTGTGTATTTTAACGATATGGTAATAATATAGTAGTTTTTTAATGGAACGAAAGGCATCTTCACGAAACATAAATTTGGAGACTGAGATCACCCTTGATTCAATCTTCTGCCCTGACATCCATTAAAGAATCGGATCAAGGCTCGTTTAAACGTATCAAAGACTTAGTTTACATCAATCCCTACTAGTAAACCATGCATCCTATCGCTAAAGTGTGTTTAGCAATCGTGTAAATGTAAGCATTGTTTAGTGATCACCGATCTTCATTGTTTATCTGTTGTCTTGCAGACTTAAAGCTTCACATCTGGACCTCTGGCTATTTCTGCTGCTTAGCTCGCGTTGTCTTATACAGTAGTCCAGTTTTATGTCTCTTACAAGTACTTGTAAGAGGGAAAGTCAATGATGTTACTGATTTTTGAATCCCCAATTTTTCAACTGTCATAGTCAAAGATATAGTTTTCATCGTATAGCTACAACCATACCATTGAAGAGGAAGGTCGGCTGTAGTCCTACTATTGTAGTAAACCATGCGGGGTTCACTGGTCATTTCGGGGGAGGAAGGGGTGCTCTCCGGGACTATGGAATGATTCTTTTTCCCTTTCTACAAACTACACGGTCAAAAAGGATTGTAAGTGTCAAAGACTGGACAGTCAAAATCTCAATTGACAATGCATCTGTTCAAATATTTGGCGATGATGGTTTGAATTAAAGAAATTGTTGAACTTCTCTATCTTGCAGCCGCTGCAACAGCCTCTGCAAGTTCCTGCACCTCCTCCTCCGAGACACGATCTCAACTTACTAACTTCCGGACTGTGGATGAATGGATGCTGAGTATGAATGGGTCTATCAAACACGTAGTGGTTGTAAGGTGAAAGGTCGACCTGCCCCCGCAGTTCTACAGGTTGTCCTGCCTACATCTGTTTCCGGCCCTCTAGGCTCGCGGTCCTGTAGACCCTGGTCCCTGCCACCTCGCCTTCCCACCTGTCGTTGTTGTGTCCCCCCTCCACTCGAACTTCTTCTGTTCCCTCGCTTTGCATAATTGCTGCCTTTTGCCTCCCCGGCCACTCAATTTAGCTTTGATTTATCCTTGTTTTTTATCACTGCAATGAGTTGTGCCTGTGATTTTATCGCGATTTATCCGTCTTGCTTTCTTTGATAGTAACAGGGTGGCTTTATCACTGATCATATAGGCATTCCCATGTTAAATTTCGATATGCCTGAGCGACATAAAAGAGGGTAACGCCACAGAATAGCCAGGAGACGTTAGCTGTTATCTGTGGTGACGTACACTTCAATTTTAATATACACTAGCTTTGGCATCCTGATACAAAATCAATTTTAAGTTTTCGTTTATTTTAAGTCATGACTAACCTAAACCATGATGAAAATTAATGAATTTATTAATTCTATTAATCAATCTAATATCTAGAAGAACATGATAAAAATGGTGATTTATGACAAATTCAGTCTTAACCGAAAACGTGGAGGGTTTGATATTTTAGGGTGTAGCTAGTAAACGAGTAGTCGGTACTTTAATCGATGAGAAATCGTAAATGTAGACTGAAATTATCTACAAGTTTTGCGTTTAACTAATGTGAAAATTGCAACCCCACAATTGCATGCGGTATGTCGAAATTCAACATGGGCATCCCTATGGACATATCCATCGTTTAGGTTTAAAAATTCAAGATGAGTATCGGTGCTCTTTCAAGAAAAACTTTAGCCCAATTGTATCAAAAAATAATAAATTTGGACAATTTCACGAACATTAAATCTTAAAGCTTAAAATTCTATTATCAACTTTGTCAACTCAAAAATCTACTTTCTTTCCGAATCGTCTATTGTGTTTGGATAATCTCAGTCTAGGAATGCGTGTGACATCACACGTAGGTCACATTGCGCACACTTGACGCGCATCTCACATAACGCAACTCAGCGGGAACACGAGTCATACTGCGCATGCGCGACAATCAACCACTGTTGTCATTTTTCTACAGTTTAAACAATGCGCGATCGTTTCTTAGGTTCGGTGTCATTGCTTCAGGCACGCTTCAAACCAATAGAATGGATTTATGTCGTCAGCTTGAATTTCTCAGAAGAAAACAAATGACGATTTGTACAGGATTTGTATTGTATTCAATTTCTAAAATGTGAAATTTGAACTCCTATTTTATCTTTTGGATCTTAAGGGTCCTCAGCGCCCAGTGGACACCTCAGTGAAGTCTAGATTCGTCCGCACAAGCACTTGCAAGTGTTAAGAGGCTTGAACACTCCAGAAAAAGTTATTCAAAAGTCAAAACATGCTCTCGTAGTCCAGCGTTTAGGACGCTATTTTTGTGTGTAAAGATTAGAAAGGCTGTAGGTACGTTTTTCACCTTTTAAAATAATTTTCAAGCTCACAAATGGGTACTTTTTGAAACTAGAAGAGACTCCTAGTATAGACCCCGATTTCAATAAATATTAAATTACTTTTACAAATATGATTTTTTAATGTTTTTAGCTCCATATTGTAGGCTTGGTAAGTAGAATCTTGAGAAAATCTCTTTACGCGTGTAGATAGTTTTACAGTTTTTTTGTTGAGTGTAAAAATAATAAAAAGTCATCTCTAACAGGGTCGTCGTAGTATGGCCTTTTGCAGACCCTTGCTAGGGGTCGCCGCGACTTTGTGTAGTATATTAGAAACAGTTTAGGTAACATAAATAAATTCGTGAAACGGTGAAAGGCTTCTATAATTATAAAAGAAACACTAAATATAGGTATCACTAAATATTATCACCAAATAGTTTTCCTTTCTACTAATGTTGTTTTCTGTTCCAGGTACGTTGGTTGGATATCCAAATATCAGTGCGACACGTCTCTGTATAGCCTTGACTGTCGTAAGTTTTATTCATGATAATATTCATTTCATATAGACTACTGTACCTCGTAAGTAATCAAAAGTGGTTAGCAAATTATATTATCATTGAAATTTGAAATGCGTAAGTCAGTGTTTACATTTTAAAGATTGATTAGAAACTAATTGTATATTTTTAAAAATATGGATAATTTTGTGAATATTAAACCAGGCCGACAAGCAGCTATGCGCTAAAGCACCGCTGGCATGATTGAAGCGAATTTACTTTGCAATTTCTTACTCTAATTCACTAATTAACTCTAGTTCGCTACAGCCTCACTTCGGCCTTCGGCCTCAGACTTACTGCCCTGTGGAGTACGGTACCACGCAGCCGCAGGTCGCACCGCATTGCGCAGGCTGCGGGTGCGCCGTGCGGTACCGCATTATTTGAACTACTGATTCATGCTGTCGTTACTTTTAATGGAGCGAAACGTCTGACGTAGATTGTTAACTCTTGAATTTGCTTAGACCTGCCCCTGCCTCCTGTAGGCCTGGCTGTCGGCAACGCTCCGCTGACGTTCTTCTGTAATCACTGCTCTGGACGTATTGCTTGAGCAAAGTGCGCAGTTACCTAACCTCAAACAACGACCGTGAGCATGCTGGATTTTACAGTTTGTGATCGCGCTAAGGATTCTTCTGTTTATATTTTAAAAATAAATTACGTCAACACACTCGCCATTCATCCCATATTCACCATAAAATACCGTCTAGGAGCAGTCGGTGTCTTAAATTGAAGTATTAAAGAGTAAAGAGTTTTAAAGTTATTCTACACCATATTGCGTGAAAAAGGTAAACACAACTTTGAAGTATGGAATCAGGTGCCAATCAGTTTTAGAGTATCAAAAATCGGCACAAAATTTAATATATTTCCCCAAACAAATTAGCTTATTTTAATTTTCTAGAACTACCCTTATATAAAGTAACCATCTGCACATAAGAGTTAGGATGTAACTATTCAAGTGTATAATAATAATAACAATTCTTTAATGTCAAAATTTTACAATCAATGTAGTTTTTTGACAATATCCTAAATACGATTTAAGATCAGATAGAATGGAACCTTAATGAGTTTGAATTAGACCTTGATGAATTTAGTTTCCTCAAAAAAACTGACGATTAATATACATGTAACCATGTTTTAAGCATAAACAATTTATTTATTTAAATAAACTCACTGCCAATATAAATGTCATTTGTTGTAGTTCTTTCGATGCTTAAAGAGGCCATAGCATCCAAATTATTCTACTTATCAAATTAGAATAGAGAACTACCAAAAACAAAATTCGAAATCAGTAACTAAAATATACATCTCGAGATTACAGAAACGCTAAACGGCTAAAAACCAAAAACCCTGACGGAATGACGGTTGTTCCATTACGCGCCCTCTGTCGTCAGGACCGAAAATTCAATCATGAAACCAATTACAAGTGTAATGAATATATAGACAGAGTTGTGAGATAATGACACGGGGGTGAGCAGACTCAATTGTAGGGTCATTGATACTCTGCGGGGCACAGGGCAGCCCTCATCATCGCCCGCATAGGGAATCGAACCCGCGCCCCTTGCTCCTGGGGTCGTGTGTCAGGCGCCTACCCTCCCTTACACCACTCGACACCTTTTTGGAAACATTGTGTACAGTCTACTTTGTGTGATCTTCGGGGTAAAAGTTTTTAAAGAGTTTTTGTAGGACTATCTTCTACGAGCTTGATGGAGCCCTTCCCACTCGACACCTTTTGGGAAAGTTTTGTACAGGCTACTTTGGGTGATCTTCGATAAAAAGGTTTTTACGGTACTTTTTGTAGGACTATTTTCTACGAGCTTGATGGAGCGCTTGGTTTGACCATGGTGGGTTTGACTACTGACAAGTTACTTTCAGACGGTATAAAGTTTAAAGGTTAGGATACAATACCATCTATGATTGCGAAGAGTCGTTGTCAACAAAGAGGCTATTTTCATTTATGCAATTGCCAAAATTTCATCAATACAAACCAAAACATTGCCTTAGCTGTATAGTTTTCCGCTATTTTCTTGACAGTCGACTGCGTAATTGTTCATTATTCATAGGCTCTGATGGACCTGAGTTCTTTTATTGGTCCTCAGCCACAATTTAAAATTCAGAAGTTGTTCCCTTTTTAAAAATGTTAGGAAGTACATTCAAAATGCACTACTCATATTCAATTAAATCCCTCTTGCCACTAGTATACACCACATGACTCTACCAATGCGTCCAAGTCTCCAAACAAGAATTTTCCCAAGTAGGAACCCTGAAGAACACTACTGTACAAACAATGGACAGTACACTGTTTATTTTCAAGCAACCCATACAGATAACGACCACATCTAGGAAACGGCGAGTTTCTGATAGATGGGACGGGGAAATGAGGTGGATTTTATAGGTTAAAAACTCAACAGGCAGTTGAGCAAGGTCTTTGTCCGGGGGCTGTACAATGGCAGGAGCAGCAAGTACGCTTGTGGGCATAAAGAAAGCCAATAGTGGAGGTGTAGTAAAAACTTTAGTGACTGCTGGCACAAGCTTGGAGCAATCATAGCTCGGGATAATTGGAGAGACCGTTAGCTGAGCAGAACAGCATTCAAGTGTTCAGGATGTGGCTGAACTTGCCTACCTATATGAACACGGCTGCTGAGTCATTTACCGCATATTCCAGGAGAAAACAGTTTAGACAAAAAAGAAAACCTTCTTTCTCTTTATCAGTATCCTACTAAGTCATATATAATTCATTTCGAACGCGTTTGGTAAGTGAAAATAGGAAGCAAAATTGAGTATGAACGTGGAGAGTCAAATTTCAAGGAGATTTTGATGCAGAGTTTGGCCCGCAACGTGAGCTTCCATCGACAAAGCTATTGTAAGATCTAGTAAATTTAAAAACACAACACTACAAATTAATAGCCTACAAAAATAGTTATTTAGAGTGGTACTTGTGTGGCCATGGGGAGAAACAGTAAGCTACAGGTGTTCCAAAAAAGGACGAAAATGCTGTAGTATTCTGCTTTTAGCCTTGAAACATCTTTATAGAATAAGAATTACCTTTGAATATACATATATTGTACTGCTTTTTTTTACCACATAATTGTTAATCATTACAGATGCTGTTTTCACATCAGTATAAAGTGATGATGCTGGAGGGAAACATGTCTGGCTGGTAGAGATTTAAATGTAATGTATGAGGTAAAAAGCACTTGTGCTTTCTTGTATAGTTTGATTACCACAAAGTTGTGTGTTACATCAAGAATAACTACTTTCATATTACGTGTTACAGCCTGTGTTGGATATTTCAATGTGACATTGAATCTTGATGTTACTTGTTTTACACGTGTTGATGTAGATTACTGTTGATACCTGTGTGATTTGGCACTTGTGTAGTTACTTGTTGGATACTCTGTGTGATGTGAGTTTGGCACTTGTGTAGTTACTTGTTGGATACTCTGTGATTTGGCACTTGTGTTGGATACTCTGTGTGATTTGGCACTTGTGTAGTTACTTGTTGGATACTCTGTGTGATGTGAGATTTGGCACTTGTGTAGGTCACAAGGAAGGCCGCATCTGGCGTGATGAGCGTGGGAGAGCCCAGCTCCCAACACACACCTGCCCACAAGGCTTGGGAACATCTTCCAGCCCAGATACATACTCTCTATAGTCACAGCTAGTCGAGGACAACCACACCGTCAGTCAACAGGTGGTCTCCTCGTGGCCTTTGTCAACAACTGTTTGCTCTCTGGTGTCCTATTGTAGGCTTCCATTTTTTGGTGGTTTCGTCTCGAATTTGATACTCGAGTATCTTTTGAGACGTTTCTAAAGAAAGTTTTTTAGATCTTCGGTCAGCTGGTGCATCTTCTTGAAGTTGTTAACGTATTCTTCTGACTACAATATTCCCAATCTTCACTTTATGGTAGTTTGAAGTTTTTTTCTGTTACCGAGAAAGAGTTTAGTCCATAATAGTTCCAGAAGAATGAACCTAACAGGTCCTGTCCACATGTACTTCAATCAGGCCAAAAGTTAAATTAATTCCTTATGGAACTAGTATTAGACATTTGCAACTGCTCAATCAGTTATCAAACTGGGAAAGCTACAAACTTGAATGAATCCACTTTTTGCAAGATCTGGACTCTGCTGAACCTCATAAATCTAAATTGCAAAAGAGACTGTCACTTCCGCGCCAGCTCCAGGCGCTCACCTTCTCGTCTTGTGATGATGGATCGTCACCGGAAGCAGATCTTTGCAGGATTATAAATGAATCTACTCCCGGGAGCGTGCCCTCGTTCCTTCTCCCCAGGGCTTGTCTCATGTCTTCTTCTAGTCCTGATTCAGCTGTCAAACAAATAATTAAAACTATTATTTTAATTTTAAGTTAATTATTAGCTCTAAAATTTTGGGCGGGACCACTTTTAAAAGATTTGTCATTACCTTCAGGTCTTCTTGGACGTGTTAGTGATTTTCAGTTATTAATTATACTGGCATTTCTAAAATTGCTTCTTTCTTCAATATTGTTTGTCGTAGGCTTATGACTTTACACCGATGAGTGCAAGAAATTTTGACAGCAAAATGCCTAAGAATTGAAAATATATCGAACATGTTGGTTAGACGTTCTTGCCAACCAAGTTTAGTCTGTAATAAGTACTTTTACAAGATATAGAAGAACCCATTGGCCAAGTGAACGCCCAGTCCCTCTTCAGCCTCTTGTCATAGATCCTGACTACCGGACGACAAAGTTCCAGACGGTTGGTCAGAGGGTGATCCAGTTCTTCGAGAAGGATGAGGATGCCTCCAGATGGAGAGTGTCATAGAGGAAATGGCTAATAGTAGGAGCGCTGGATTCCAGTACAATTAGTGACGTGTGTTCGGCCGTTCAACTCTATCTTGCTCTTGCGCGCACCGATTAGCCTGGAATTAATTTAGCGACAAACAGGTTCGCGGATAACCGCGGCGCGGGCGTGGTGTGTGATTAGAGACTGCCACTGGTCTTGCTCATGCACGGCCGTGCTCTCCATAATCGATAATCTTTAATCGACTGCAGATCTGTCGCGCTCAGCTCTAGATTGGCAATCCTGTTTATACCTGGTCGGCCCGAGCAAGCTCACTTCTTAATCAAGTCAAAGGATTGACGTCTCAAATCTCTTCCAACTTGATTTAATCCGGATTTGCGTTTCCTCTTTTCAGGTAATTACGTGACAATCCGTTACATTATGGAAATTATAAGCCCACCTTGAATCCAGGACTCTTTTACGAAGTCGAAAGTTGAAATTCCTTTTGGGCTTTGTTGACCTGGTCTTAATCTAAGACATATTTCCATTCTCAGACCTTCTGAACATTACATTTCGTCTCTCTACATATAGCTCAGATAAATAAGTTCAAAAATATAAAATCATGATTTTTGTGACTGCACTTTGAGCACGCATCTCCTGTTTATCTGACAGTGGAGTTGTACAGACTACAGTTTACAATTTACAGAGTCAAATTGCTGCCGGCCTAGGAATGCAACCGCAGACCATTACATCGCCTCCCGCTAGACGCAGAGAGAGACTGTGGTCAGTCGAGTCTGAGCCTGATTGTAGTCTCTTAGGACCTCAGGTTATTAGGAGGACGAAGAATTTCGACAACAGAAACGTCTTTGAACAAAGCTTTAGCAAATTAAGTTTTGGGAGGGGTAAAATGGCCTTTGACGTAAGAACTCTGAACGCTAGGCATGAGGCTGTTACTTGTGTACTAATTTCAGTTTTAAAATAACCAAGGAATTGTAGTTTTACGTCTTCACTTACATAAATGATTTTTAATCCACTCTTGGTATTTAAGGCTTCGAGGAATGTCATCTATCGTGTTTAATACGATTAAATGTGATTGACAGATATATTTTGAGTCCGTGGATATAAAAAGGTAAAGTTTGTCTGGTTTAACAAGGCGAAATTTTACAACAAAGTCCTCTCTACCACTAAACCTCGACCTTCACCAAGCGTTATCGTATAGTCACTATACAAATTGTAAGTGGTGACTGCGGGGATCGAACCCGCGCCATCGGAGTGATGAGCTCCGGAGTCGCACGCTATACCAATCCACCACGGATAACGGATCAGTTAAATTTATTTCAGTTTTTAAAATGTACCTTGAACACTGAAAGTGGTCCAGAGGATACTGTATAACCAAGGCCTAGAGCCTATCAAAACGCAGAAATATCTTTAAAATAAACATTCTCTTAAATAAAGACATTTCATACAAAATGAGAAAACCAGCAGATTTAAATTCCTGTTTAATACCAGTAATTAACCCAACAAATCCAAAATCTCATTTTCTCTCTAAATTCACTAATCAACATGTAAAATTTGCCCAAATTACCCTCATAATTGATGCCGAAATGTCCAACGACTTCCTCCCAGAATGAAGGAATGAGACTCTGCCTCGGTTGACACTGCCGAGGCCGCAGGCCGAAGTGACCTCACATTGTCTCTTCCATGCTAATATCTCCATTCCTCCAACGTCTACTAGCCTCTCTGCGACGACTCCATTCCCTCCTCCTGAGTTATGACCCCTTGTTCACAGCTGGTGTATCTCGCCGCTCTGTTAGCGGTTTAAAATATGCACACCGGATAATGCATGCAGAATTCGTACTTGTCAGAAACTGTATAATTTTCGCCATGTGTCTTATTTTTAATTAGTACCGCTCGTTAATAATGTATGGCTTGTGATTTTGTTCTGGGAGAATTTTAACTTCTTTTGTGGTGTAATGATGTTGTCAACTTTGGATGTAAGTGCAAGTAGGGTATAAAAGGTTAAGTTTGTATTTTTCAACGAGGTGAAGTAAGGTCTACGAACTCAACCTCGACCTTTACTAGCGTCGACATTGTAAGTGGTGACTGCCGGGATCGAACCCGCGCCACTGGAGTGATGAGCTCCGGAGTCGCGCGCGATACCAAACCGCCACTTACAAGCTAACAAAAGGTAGGCCGTGTTAGTGAATACGTCAGAACGTAAGTTAAATGTTCAATAATAAAAATTGTCTAAAGAACAAGTGCCCCAAAGATTAAATTCATATGACCAATGGTGTTCTTTTTCTCTAGTATAATCCTCTTTACATCCAGTTGTGATGTAGAATGAATATGTTATGCATTGGGTATTACATGACAACGTATCAAAATCATCTGAAAATCCCAAGATAACGTACAAATTGGAGTTTAGTTACAAGCATATAAGTACTATGCGCTAGCCTAAATAAATCTTCTTATATAGTCAGCTCCAATTTCAGACCATCGAAATCTCTTAGTTGTCGATGATCAAGAACCAAGATCCAATCTGGTCGGTCCACTGTTGTTAATTGCTGCAATGTTCTGCCTTGTTGAACACAACTTTATATTTCAATAGAGACTGGATTGCTCAAACTGTTGCGCCAACACTAACGTACTTTCTTGTGGGAAACGGGGCGGGAACGCCCACCGTCTTCAAGTGAACCAGTCGACCCTTCCTCACTCCTTGCGAATCCTTCGCACTTCTTCTGTTGCACCCTTCAACAGCTCTCCTTTCAATTCAGGTTGTAAAACAAGATCTCCCCGCCAAACGTCTTGGGAGTTTTATTTGTCTTGATGGCTGATGCTGATTGCTCATTTCAAATGGTCTTTCATGTGTGATACACTGGTGCCTGTCCGTCTCAGAGTACAGAGGAGAAACGGTTTTTACTCTAAGGTCACTCCCAACCAGAATAAGCAATGAAATGCAAAGAAACTAGCATACCGATTCTTTAATAGGTTTCAATTTAATAATTTGGTTAAATGATGTGGCACCGTAATAATTTTGGAGGTGCCATTTTACAATCATGTTCTATCGTATGAGTTCTAAAGTTTTGAGAATATTTGGGATTTTCAAATCTTTTTGTATTGGAGGGTGCGTTCTATCCCGTCACAACAGTGTCGATATAATATAATTCTAAGGAATGTATACCAACTGGCTTGATCTTCTTTGTTTGAAGTTTGTTGTTGACGATGGGAGTTTCAGAAGTTGAACTATTGTCGGACATTTTCCATCGTTAGTGAAAAAAGGATCACAATAGACGTTTCGGGATCTGCAATCTGGCTTGATCTCTGGTAAAATATGGCTTATGTTGGTCATTTTGAGTAGTACTCATCAGCACTTATTCGATACAAACGAACCAAAAGGCAAAATCATACTCTTCAACTCCTGAACTAGGATGTTCGTGCACAGTGCACACGAGGCGTGAAACTGCTAACTGTTGGTACGAATGTGGCTCTGCAGCCACTGACGGGACGGTAGCAAGGAGAGGATATCCTGCGTGTTCCGATGTGCAAAGCCGTGTCCGTGCGTGCGAAACCCATTACCATCACCCCATAACCAGTCCACACGGTTCCGTCCAGTAACCACCGCACCATTAACCTAACCTGTCGCACTATCAACTCATTCCTGGTTTCTGGTATATGTTGGCTTTGTCAAAACCCAGCACTAGAGATACTAGAGAGTATCGACATAAGTCATTTTTAAACTTCCCAGCTGTATTCGTTAACACGTTTTGAACCTATACGTCTTCGATTTTTCAATTTGTATCACCAGATGAAGTTTTCAAGATGACCAGACGTCATTTTAGTGTGGTCTTTGGATCTTGTCACGAGCCATCGACTGATCCTGATCGTCTACCATGTTCTGACTCTAAAACTTCTCCCTACACAATATATGCTACCTACAAAACAGCCTTTCTTCAACCATTTGTAAAATCATCCAAATTTTCAAAAGCCACTTACAGTTGACATTGATGGATTTTTCAACATTCGCTGTAGGAAATAAGATTTACTCGACGCCAAAACCACCAGAGGTTTGCCCATTGTCCCGCAGATCGTGTACGTTCGATCTCTCTTCTGTCTCCGCACATGAGATGATCAGACGGCTGTCAGCAAGTTTGCCTGTTTAGGAAACAGGCTGATGAGAGGAGAAATGCTCTGTTCTTGGAAGCAACGGTTGACGAGTGGTGGTTATGGCCAAGTGATCAGAACCTGCTCTTGTGGCAGGTCACTTCCGTCGCCGACAGAGTCCACCGTTATCACCAGCGTCTTTGATGAGCGGCCGCCACTCACATCTATCAACAATTGCAAACCTCATCAGTTCATAGGTTCAAGAATGTCACCTATTCATAGCGCGAGAAACAGCCACCTGTGTATTCTAAACAAACTGTTGCTTGTTTGGTATAACAAATAGATTGGGTCCTAGTTCTAGACCATGTGGTACACCAGACAAAGCGGAAAATACACAGGCAAACAAAGCTCTACGAAGAAGTTACGTCAAATTCTTGTAATTTTTGTCAAGATAATAAAAACTTAGACCCGAAGGCTTTCTCATAAGCATTTAGAAAATAAACTTGGTTTATTAATTTAACCTCTACACACCACGTTGGTGTTCTTCCCATATCACTCCCAAAAGCATTTCGTAAACACTATTGTATTACATGGCCCAAGATAACCGGTCCAGTTGGACAATTTAATTTGTCAAACAGAAGGCCACCTGAAGGTTTGTCAGTGTTTATTAATGTGTCCATTCCACTGAATGATTACAAGAGAGTTTAGAGCTGAGATATCAAGTTAGATCCAGGGGCAGGCTGGTCCAGCATCCTCCCTGCTGTGCAAGTCATCATCATAATGTCGTAAATCTGATATTATACTCGTACACCTCTGTAGAATATACGCCCTTGGAAGTTTCATTGTCACCAACTAAATAAGTAGCTTCGAAGCTATGAAGAAGGAGATACGAACGGATAAGCAACAGTCTGTCGTAAAAGTTCTTTAGTTTGCCAGTTTTTTGGGTTTTATACCAGAACACGCCGAGGTGGAAGAGGTATGGATTGTTGTGGCGGGCTGGAGTCTGAATCCTTTCTAGCCGCAGGAGTTGTTTACAAGCCGTAGGTCACAGCACTTTTTGTCGCCAGATGTTTTACCCACGCACAAACACATGTGAGAACTCGACAGCAAGGCGCGTTCATACGAGTATGCCGAGCCGGTCGGACGTTGGAAGCTAAAATACAGAAGAATATTATTGTTTTAAAGTTTCAAATGACGGTTAAGGTAGCTTAAATTTGTCTCATTGATACATTTGTTCGGCAAGCAAAGTTTATGAGTGGTAGAGATGACTATATTTTCCCATCTTCGTCAACCAAGGTAACGGGGTTTTCATTAATTTCAAATTTATGCTGTTGTTTAGTGAGTTAGACAACGAACTTTTGGATACATGCCGAGTCATTCAATTTTAGTTAATTTTGCCGAAGGAGAGATTATTGCCCATGATTAATTTGCTCGCTATAGTTAATTTTGAGTTGCATACTCATCGGTATAACTCGATTGTAACTTCTGATGGCCTAATTATCTTGGGGGTATCTCGTTGTTTTCTTCTGGTGATTGTATTTTTGCATGTTAACGCACGAGAACCACAACTAAAACTTCTTCTCTTTTGAAAACTTCAAATTATGGTGGTTGTCGCTGATAAGTTGGTCAAATACTTATGGTCCCAGAGAGTAGACCGTTACAGTTGTCCAAATGGATAAGGGACCCCACCAAGCGCGCGGTTGCCATATAGTGCGGATTCCAGAGTGGCCCTCGTGGGAAGAGCGGGACGGGTGGGATTGCTCCAGCTCTACATGGCAACCACACCGAGTGGTGGATTTGGTGATTGAACTAAATGGACGTCTGTAGAGAGTTTCCATTGTCTGTGCTGTGACTAACGAATGCACTCGGCGAGTCAGGCTTGCACCGTATGAACAGTACTCACAATGCACATACGCTCCCCCGCTGTGTTCTAGTTCTACATGGCAACCACGCTCAGTGATGGATTTGGTGATTGTACTAAATGGACGTCTGTAGAGAGTTTCCATTGTCTGTGCCGTAAGTAGCGAATGCACTCGGCGAGTCAGGCTTGCACCGTGTGAACAGTACTCACAATGCACATACGCTCCCCCGCTCTGCTGTTGCCTGGACCTCTTCCCTCCTCTTCATCTTGCGCTCTCCGCGTGGCCCACTTTCCACACAAAAAACCTTCTCACCGACATTTACTGTTGAGCTTTCATTCGTTCCTGATTAGATTGCACATCAGCTCAATACTACTTTACTTTTTAAAATGATCGTTTGATTACGGTTATAACGATAGTAAAGACGTGTTTCATTTCATGACGATGGCAGTTCTTTCGTTGTCAAAGTGGGCTGTTGAGTATTGTATAGAACAATGTGAATATCATTTCACTGCTTTATCCAAGTAGCGGATAGAAAGGTAAAAGTTTAAATACTTTTTGAGGTGGGTTGTCTATAAGTTAGTCAGTATAATACAGGTTGTTCTAAAAGTTTAAAATGTCTTGCTTTCAGAAAACTCTATTTCATTAATTATTTCTTAGTGTTTCTCGTAAAAAATACCGGTAAAAAGAGCACATTTCGAAGTTTGTAGACTTCTATATAAAAGTTCTCCCCTAACTTTCGGCAAAAATACAGCCAATAATGAAACTCTTCCCATAGATCACAAAGCAAATATTAGTTTATGGTATCGACTGCAGCTCTGATATGGTTACGCAGGTCAACTAGAATTCTTGGCAGAAAGGGTACATAAGCTCTCTCCTTAACAAAGCCCCAAAAGAAAAGTACACGACGAAATCAAGACTCTGTGGCAAAACCTTTGTTAAACTGAACGGATTGGCTTTTTGAAAATTAAAGAACGAAAAATATCTTTGTTTGAAGAGCAGCCATCTTGTTGATAATTAAAAGCTGAAATGTCCTCTCAATGTATGTAAACATAACTTTGGAACTTTTCCTTAATATGTAAATTATTCATGAAACAGGTATACTATAGAACTGGCAGAAGAATGAAAGTAGGACAATCCTTTTGAATAACCCTGTATTTCACGAACACGAATTTATCTGTACGAAAAATCGGGTTTAAGATTCTTTGAGATTGTTTCGACTCAAAAGTTGTCAGTTAAATTGAATTTAAACCTATATTTTAGGGAAGAGAAGACTGAATGGTCATGGCTTCGCCTCAAAAATAAAGAAATTTTTCTTTTACATAGCATAAATTATCCTAGGAGGGGTAGAACGTTGGTTCCGATGGATCTCATCAGAGATATTTAACAAGGTGTTGCGTAGAGATCCATGAGTTTATAGTGTATTGTAGAGAAGGTACATGGAAGAGGTAAAGTGAAAGAATTATCAGTGAAAGGGGGCGGGGAAAGATAAGGACGGAAGAAATAAAGCTGACCCAGACTCATATCCTGGGAGACTGCAGCGACACCGCTTGCCATGGAGAAAGCATCGCTTCACACAATTATTCAAAGCTTATACTCTTCTTGCGTGCTTGTGCTATGTATTGAAGGATCTCTTGATGGTCCATCAGCGTTTCTTTGCAACCCTCTAAATCGTTAAAGCTGTTTTCATATCGAAAGTTATCCTGCGGCTTTAATTTAGGCACTTGGAAAGAAAGATGTTTGATGTTTATAGAAAAAGAATATCCTGATTTGTGTTCTGCAGTGAAATCAATCGCCTCTGTAAGGTTGTTCAGTAGGTCAAATTAGGAAATCGTTCAATGAATCGACTCTTTTAAGGTAAAAGATCAAGTTTGTCTTGTTTGACGAGAAGGAAGTTAAGACTACGACAAAGTCCTCTCTCCCCATTAACCTCGAACTTTACCTAGCGTTACCACAAAGTCACTTAACAAATTGTTAGTGGTTATTGCGGGGTTCGAACCAGCGCCACCGGAGTGGTGAGTTCCGGAGTCGCGCGCGATACCGATCCGCCATGGGCCAACTTTTTTGTGGTTTTTAAGTCTCAGAGGATGATGATGTTAATAATAACAAAAACTTAAAGTCTTTGTTGTCTTAAAAACAGATGTAATGGAGGATAAGACTCGTGGCGTGGTCCTGTAATCCAGCTTCATGGAGGTCAGGTTTTGAGGAAGATATAGGTCTAAAGCGGCTCAGATAGTCTCAGTGATCATCTGATGATACCCGCATCAACTCCCACCATCGTTTAGACATATCAGACCATCACCTGCGTGGTTCGGAAGTCACGTTAAGCCGATGGTCCTTGTATTTCCATTGGTCATTGGGCTATTAATTAATGACCCATTCTAAGGAAGAGTCGGCCTTAGTTTGTAACAAGACTACACCTCATAACTCATTACTACCATCACTCATCCTTCACCACATATTTGCCTTAAAATACCCTCATGAGAGTGGTCGGCATTTCAAATAGTGATATAGTGATTAAACTTTGATGCACATTTTTGAACAAAAGATCGTCCGAAGCTACAACTTTCAGCTTAGTTACAAACGATTTAAAGATTTCAAAATGCGCCTAACCCTGTGTGCCCTCAGTGAGCACCTTAAAGAAAGCTCTCATAACTCATCTCAGGCCGAGAAGCGAGATTAGGGATTCGCCACGGAGAGCACTTGGCAACGTTTATTAAATGTGATCGCATTTGCGCCGTAATCGGATTAAAATCACAGAGTAGAAAGAGGCTTTGTTGTGGCTGGAATGTGACGGAGAGCGGCTGCGGCTGCGGCTGACCCCGGGGCAGATACTTCAATATTCATCTGCACACCCTGCGCCCACGTAGTGCGCGCGCTCACCCACGCACTGCGGCCCGCAGCCCGCACCGGTACCGCACCGCACCGCACCGGCACAGCTCGAGCAGTCGCTCAGAGGTCTGGTGCTTTATGAGTCGACTGAGGCTCGTCTTGGTTTAAAGTATTCAAAAATGAGGCTGATGTCTTTATATAGAGCATTAAAACTATCGAGAATACATCTTCTATACAATAGCAATCTCGATAAATCTATGGTTTATTGCGTGGACATTTAACATATTACTCAATTGTCAATTAATTTTGAAAACTAAATTCTTCGACACACTCTAACATCGAAATCTCATTCAGACATACATTTTTACGTTTCTTATTTATTTGAATTGTCATACTTCGAAATGTTCTCTAGTCCGTCAGTACTTCCTATTGTTACTTTCTATTGTACTTAATGTATTGTAGTTTTTAATTTGAGTTTTCAGTGATATATTTTTAGTGTAAATATTTATTTGTATGTATATATTTTAATTGTTTGCATATATTATTTTGTTATATTTTGTACTGTGGTTAAGTGGAAGAGAGGACTCTTAAGTCCTTACTTCGCCACAAATAAAGACATTTTTCATTTCATTTCAGTATAAAGTCTTCCCATAAACTCGTCTGTATTGTAAAATACTCCTGCGACCAAAAAACTGTTTAGGCGAATTTTAATATCCTTACGCTTTTCATCGAATTTGACAACCTCTTGAAAAATTGAACTCCTACCTGAGAAGGTTCGTAAACTACTGTTCTGCGTCTCCTAGAACGGTAGTTTTCCCTACCACTAGTTTCATAAGAGTGAATGTCACTTCCTCCGTACTTCGATTAGGAAAATACATGGTAAAATTATTACAAAAGGTATAGTGGTGTGTAACTGAAAACTACGACAGTGCTTAACATCCTGCAGGCTTTTTCAAACAAATTTTAATATCCTTACGCTTTTCATCGAATTCGACAACCTCTTGAAAAATTGAACTCCTACCAGGTAAGCGTTCGTAAACTACTGTTCTGCGTCTCCTAGAACGGTAGTTTTCCCTACCACTAGTTTCATAAGAGTGAATGTCACTTCCTCGGTACTTCGATTAGGAAAATACATGGTAAAATTATTACAAAAAGGTATAGTGGTGTGTAATTGAAAACTACGACAGTGCTGCATAAATCACTGACTAAACGACTATGCATAATAATAATTCATTGCTAAGGATCCGTGATGACTTACAGTTTCTAGAGGCTCATCAGTGAGTTGCATTTTTAATTTCACTACAAGTTACGTCAAATGTACATAGAGTGCTGTTATTCGGCAAAACGATTTCAGTTTCGTCGATTGAATAATACACGTTCGTTATTATGGTATGGTGGGTCCATCTTTGCTTTATCTGTGGAGTACTGACCTTGAGAGGCATGTGTACTGATAAGAAACAGCTGATACGATACGCTTTATGCAGAATGCATACTGCAGTATCTGTGATCTGTTGGAGTTGCTCGTCTGTAAACATCTGGCTCTTTGACCTTAATTTATCAAGAAACGCTACAGCATAAATCATACATGCACAATACTCTTTTCTTACCCACCCAAACTCACCAGCTTCGCACCAAACCAGCCCGGGTTTGATTCCCAGGCGCAGTGATAACTTTTCACGATGACCACTCCCCGTGGTTCGGAAGTTACGTTAAGCCGTTGGTCCATTCCGTTAACCTATTAATTAATTACCCAATCTAAGGAACAGACGGCCCTAGTTTGTAACAAAACTACATCTCATCATCCATCAAAAGCACTCAACATACTCACCCTTCATCCTATATTCGTGGTAGGAGTGGTTGGTGTCTTAAATCAAAGTAACAAAGTATCAAGAGCTGAGAAAGTATACGTATTATTTAGTCAATAACAGGTCCAAACTTCACGAAAGGTAGGCAACTGTATAGTTATTAAATATTTCAGAAGATCTTCGAATGGCAGGCCGTTAGGTTCAGGATCAACTATAAGATTTTTACTTTCAATTTACTTACCACCCAATTATATTTTCTGATCACGCTATTCCTGGATTTTAACTTAAGCGTAACCAAAAGTCTTGCCTATTTCTCCAACTTAAAAAACACCTAACGCAAATAGCACTGTTACTTCGAATGTTCGTTTACGTTCGAAGATAGAGATATTCTTTTACTTTAATACTTTTTTTGAGACACCGACCTCTCTTGGGTATTTCAAGATGAACATGGCATGGTGGTGAGAGTGCTCAGTGTTTTGATGGATGATGAAATAGTCTTGTTACAAACTAGGACTGACTGTTCCCCAGATTGGGTCATTAAGAACCAATGACCAATGGAATGGACCAACGGCTTAACGTAACTTCCGAACCACGAGTTCAACAACATTAAGGGTTATTAACGACTCTGAATTTATAACTTCATCAAACCGCCAGCATCAATTTCCTCAGAGCGGTTGTGGCAAATTAATTAATGAAGACAGAAAGATAAATATACTGAGAACGGGTCCTCGCCACATTTGGCGCTAAGTTTGCTCCAAATTGGGTCCGTTATTCTCGCCCTTCCGTCCCCGGTAATTAAACCAGAATATAAAACCTCCAATAAATTGTTATCTGGACCAGAACGTGTTCTTTGAATTACAAATTTGAGCTCCAGATTAGCTATCCTGTACGATAAAGTAAATAAATTCGTTCTAAGCAGATTATTGCTTTACGTATACGCGATACGTTTTTTACAGCCTCAAATTCCAACGGTGACACACGTATGCCATTCCGAAATTTGCTAAATTCTTAGACACAAGATGTGTATGCTATATGACAACCATTAAAGATATTACGTGAATACATGGGATAAAAAAGTAAAAAGTCAATTTTAGCTCAGTTTTGCTCTTCATACTTTCAATGTACATTTGTAAGAATGTAATACAACAAAATGTAAAGAGTAATATTGTTAATTTATTTGAAAAATAGTGTCCATTAAGGCCAATAGAGGGCTATTTAACTTTATTTTATATTTACTTATTTGTTTAAAGATTGTTGTTGACGACGATGGTGAATGAACAAGAAGAACACGACGTTTCGGTGTCTGCAATTGGATCCCGTCTTCAGGTGAAAAGTACCCTAAAATATAACACAAAACATTAGAAAACGAGTTCCTCTACGCTAGCTTATTTTCTAATGTTTTGTTTTATGTTTTAGATTACTGTTCACCTGTAGACGGGATCAGATTGCAGATCCAGAAACGTCATGTTCTTTTTGTTCATAACGATAGAAAATGTCCACAATAATATTTCAATCTTCTTGATGACCTTGGTTGCTCCTACTGTCCGTGTATTTTACAAGAAATCAAAACAAAGTGTCGGTGTAAAATAATTCAAACATCTGCCTTCTTCATAATTATTGTAACCCTGTGAAATCCACTTTCAACATAGTTGGCCCAAGACTTTGGGAAGACTCCCAAAGCCAAATCACATTTCCTTACTTGATACCTGCAAACCCACACTCAACGGCTTACACATGTTTCGAGTGCACTTCTATCCACAAATAACAATGAGATGAGGTGTATGAGACGTGCAGAGTGTAATGAATTGCCTCCTACACTCTTGTAGTGTAGGCCAGGGTGTCGCGTACATACCTCTCCTCCCACACACAGACACTAGACACACACTTGTCCTGCTTCTGCATCATCTGCATACATTCCACCAGTGTTGTGCAAGTGATGCAACATCTGAGTTGGAGCGGTGCAGAGACAAGTGAAAATTGAGTTCATACGCGTGAAAGTCTGTCTGGTCTCGAATGTAAGCTTGAGGCCATAGGCGAAACGTTTAGAGTGTTTTTAGAATATCTACCAATAGTCAATTCTAGTTGAGCAATTTGGAAACAACAAAAATAATGTAGGCATTTGCTAAAGCCCACAGTTCCATAAAGGGTCCAGGTTAGCAATTTTACATCAGTGGACTGATAATTTTGATCCCTGGTAGAACAGGACGTTTCCTTGCCAATAGTACGCATTCCGACAACACTGTTCATCCACCCCTAGGAATAGTCAGTGTCTCAAATCTAAGTATCCAAAGTATTGACTGGGACTCGTGGCGTGGTCCTGTAATCCAGCTTCATGGAGGTCAGGTTTTGAGGATGATATAGGTCTAAAGCGGCTCAGATAGTCTCAGTGATCAACTGATGATACCCGCATCAACTCCCACCATCGTTTAGACATATCAGACCATCACCTGCGTGGTTCGGAAGTCACGTTAAGCCGTTGGTCCTTGTATTTCCATTGGTCATTGGGCTATTAATTAATGACCCATTCTAAGGAAGAGTCGGCCTTAGTTTGTAACAAGACTACACCTCATAACTCATTACTACCACTCAACACACTCATCCTTCACCACATATTTGCCTTAAAATACCCTCATGAGAGTGGTCGGCATCTCAAATAGTGATTTAGTGATTTATCCACCTGAATTCATTGCAACTCAATGATATAACAGTAGAGGTCTAATAACCTTTAGACTGATGGATATAATAGTAGTTTTGCCCATGGTGTTGCCGATGTTCTTTTTCAGATTGTCAACTTCTAACGTAATTTGTTCATCTTAATTAATCGTAGAAAATCTGCAACCATACACTATAAATAAAACATCAAGCTATATCTACTTTTCCTAAGTGTTTATCAACAACAATGTCACTGCAATGAACAACCACACAACACAACAAAACAAACAATACTTAACGTACCCTGCAAAAGCATGTTCTAATTCCAACTGGTTCCAAAACGTGGCACCGACGAATTGCTGACGATCTCTTTGTTCGAAGAGGCTTTGTTACGGCATACGACCGACGAGAAGAGCCAAGAGGCCAGCAAGGTCCTTGTATATGTAAATACGGCCAGGGAACAGATGAGAGATGCACTATCAGTAATCTGTATGCCAATGGCTTGCAGCCGTAATTAAAATAATTTACCTCCAGCAGTTGCATACAAATGAGCAGAGTCTCGCAGCTAGGTGAGACTGCACGAGTCAAGTGGAGTCTTTCCATCGTAGACCAAGCGTAGACAGCAGTTTGTTCAAGCAGAGTTGTCTTTTTATTAAGGCTTGGACATAAAATGACCAAAAAATAGTTTGCTTATTGTATTGGGCATATTAAATAGTACAAGACAGTACCGTCTCGTCAAAAATTAGCCCGTACATTGCTTACGGGGCGCAGTGGTGTGACCTGTCATCGGAATCTTTGCCGATGCTCCTATGCAGCCATTGTTGTCTACACAAATATTTCCAGTTTTTATGAACTCTCTATTTCATTGTCTAAAAGGTTAGTCCTGAGGTGTAACTTTGCAAAATGTTAGCTACTATCAAATCGTCTTGAACTTTTCCAAACAACATCATCGTTCAGAACTGAATAAGATTTAGCTATAATACCTCATTGCTACCATAAGTATGGCAGTCATAAAATCTTCGCTGATGTTAAAACCTCCACACAATTTCAATGCCTACAACGTATTCTTTTGTACTTAATGATACCAAGACTTTCCTAGCGAGAAACAAGACCGTAGATCAACAACAATGTTGCAGCAACATCCGCACCTCGAGGCCGAAGGTTGAAATGTGACTGTCTTCTGTCTTTACATGGAGCGGCGCCCTGCCCAATCTATTACTGATATGCTAATCCAGCTATTGTTGATAGGAACACTGGTCATATATTAGTGTTACCGAGTTCAGTAGGCCACTGAACAAATCACTGTTTGTTGTCTTCGCTAAGTTCGCTCTTCCTGAAGACTTATAGCGCTGATTCTACAGTTTGTGAAGATCTTCGTTCTTCTTGAAAAGCTCCGTTCTTCCAGAGAGAGAGACTTTTCATGAACCTCATCATCGATGGAATTGATCTTGAGGTGGATTTTTGACTCAACATCCATGGATTTGTTCACTAAGACTCCGTAGAATTTACAACTATATCCTTTAAACACCAAGATTTACTTTCTTCTTGTGAATATTCCCGACTGCCAAGATACCTTAGCTTTGGTATGGCTCAGTTAATGCTATTTTGCACTGATTCTACAGTTTATGAAAATGTTCGTTCTTCTGGAAAAACCTCTGTAATAACCTAGCTGTAACTGCGAATTGAGATGGACTTTTGTTGATCCCCATCATCCATGTTATTTTTCACCACTTCTTCGTAGTATTTACAACTAGATCCACTCTATAACACGAAGATGTCATTAATTTTGTTCCACATTCTTTCTTCTTGTGAATATTTCCGTCTGCTAAGAGACCTTGGCATTGGTTAGGCAAGATAATGCTATTATGCAGAAATGCAAGTTACTAGACAGCTGACATTGAGTGTACGCCAGGGGCAGGTGTGGACTGTGTGAGAATGCGCAATTGATGCCATGAGAACAGCTGAGCTGTTGCACATTCACATTATAATGTAACAACCATGTCCTGTCCTGGGCCGTGTCCAACACTCAACAGTCTTCAAGGAGAAGCTTGAGGAGAACTCGCGATAATGGTATTGTTAGTCTTAGCAGACTTAGCTTTTATGTGCAAAAGACTAACTTGGAGTGTCCTCCCCGAAAGGTCTTCCATCTTGATTGTGTCCTTTAGCAACCTAGGTAATTCGCATTTTCTAGAAACATTGAACTTTTAAATGTCTTCATTTCCAAGTCAATTGGTGAAAATTACTACCACTATATTTTCAAGCTTCAAAACCACCCGTGTCAACTAGCAACTCAACTTGTAATTATCTTTCTGACCAGAGGTTGCGGCAGCGTTCCTAGAAACATAAGTTTAAAAAATCTGCAAATTGTGAAACGTCTTGTAAAAATTCATCCAAACGTCGTGAAAGATCTCAGCAACTGCAGCCTCTGGAATCAGTAACAGTACACAGATGCTTTAGAACGTGATTTCAATGATTTTTTACATCCAATAATACACACACCTTGGTGTCTTGGTCATTCGCTGGCCCACGTCCAAGGACTCCGCCACTCTGGTGGGAGGATTCATTCAAAATTGAAAAGAGTAGATTGTAGGAACCGTGTTTCCATTCAATTCAACTTTGAGACATGTGTGGTCGTTTGAATTTGAAGGTTCTATACATTTAGATGCCTGCCATCTGTTAGCCATCGCAGAAGAAAAGAAGGCCAAATTTGGGCCAAATTAATAATAAAACACTGTAAAAACTATTTAAATCCTGAACTTTGCGTCAATTGCAAGTTTTCTCTTGGAAAGCGATGTAAAACAAGATGCGTAAAACTCTGCAGGTAATCTTTATTTGATCGTAAATATTTGATGATCCTGCCGTTGTTGATTCAGTAGCAACCAGTTTTACACGCTGCACTCTCCAGTCCTCTTGGTTTGGTTACTCTCTTGCGGTTGTAATTGAGCCTTCTGGCCACTGGCTGCTGGCAAACTAGTTATTCTCTATATCCACAATAAAAATCCAACTTGGTCGTTAAAAAACTGGTTCTCCTTAAACAGAGGTTTAATGCTTCGATGGCGGGAGGCCTTCCGGTCGTTTCGCATCTGCATAGATTTCTCCCTTGCGTTGTCGGCCGTAAGTGAATTGTAATTAATTCGCTATTTAGATCTGGAGTGCTTGGCTTGATTAAGAAAACAGACTGCTTAACAGGTTTATGAGTTTATCTAGGATGGAACTATTACGATCGTTGCAATCTGCTTGTAGAGTTAATTAGTTTGACACTTTTCAATTTTACCCTGGGCATCTGTACGACTCAACTGAACCTTTTAGTATTTTCAAAAGCATGATCTATAGTATAAAAACTCCAATGCAATGCTGTTGAATTTCAAAAGACACAATGATGCTGTTGGGTGTTGTGTGATCTTTCGAACACTTCGTTGGCCTGATCAAAAGAGTCCTACGAGAGATCTTACGACCCTCAGCAACATTTTGGAAACGTGAATTGTTCGGGTGTGAGTGAGTGAGTGAAGAGTGTCCAGTAGTCTATTGTGTGGTAATGGTGATGCCCCTGCAGCTGTTGTCTCAGCCTCTAATTGCCAGACAGTTTTACTTCCCATCAACTCACAGATCTTAATTAGAATCTGTGTCTTCTCCAGCTCTGCTACATGTAGCCTACTCTTCTTTCCCACCCCCTCCACACGAGTCAGCTGGTGAGTCAGATTATCGGAAAATAGAAAACGTAGCGTTAGATGAACTTTGGAAATCGAGTTGAATATCAAGACGAAGGATTGAATTGAGTGAAGGTCGAAGGATTACCGCAAAGATAACTCCCCTGTTTGGTGAGGCTGGTAACTGGACTAACCTTTTCTTGGCTCGATGTGCCTTGCTCAGATCTCAGAGGAAAATGGAAAAGTCTTAATTATCAGGAAAGGAATCCTCATCTAACAGAACTCATCCATAAAATTGAAAGGTTCACATGAATGGCTGGTAGATACAAAACCTTGAGGTTCAGTACCAATTCAGCATTCGCCTGAGTAGATCTTTTTGTACAAATGGCCTCCTTGAACACCGTTGAAAGGCGATCGTTGTGTAATAATGTTAGATATCCGGGGAGGTACCAAAACTGTCGGAACGGAAACGAAACGTTCAATTAGCCCAACCCGATGTTTTAATTCAGCGCTGTCCAGACTTCAGAAGTGTCTTGTATATTCCAATTCAAGTTTGTCAGAAAAGATGCTCCTATGACATCTTGAGCCCGTGAAAGCTTTATTCTCTGACACAAGAGGTTCTAGCTGTAGCAATATGTCATAGCTGCATTTTCTTTAAATATATACGAAGTTATTGTTGAAAGTTGTAGACAACTGCTAATTTTCTTGATCAATTTTAGTGGAAGTAATAGTACATCAAAGGCTTGCTCCTCCAGTTTCGTTAAACTTGGTAATGTATGATCTTTAGAGTTGTTGCTAGTGTGAAACCAAACAAACTGGCAGCTCCTCTTAATCAATGTTGAGTTGAAGTAGCTGTCAATATTTCATTTCAAGAGCGCCAAGTTTGACGTCGTATCAGATCGGACGTCAGAATCGTGCGTATATTGAATTTGTGGGCCGTTTATGACAGCTATCGTCACAATATAATGGTATACTAACTGCTTTTCTTATGATGGAATTTTGAATGTTACATAGCATAACCTTAACTGAATTTTTTACCTCTTGCCTTGTTTTTCTTCTTATTTTTATTTTCCAGGTTTCTGGGTTGTATAAATTATTGTGGGAGAGTTGATTTTTATAGTATTTCCTTCTTCTTGCCCTTGCTGCCTCATTTTTATTTAAGTAGTTCTGTAGTTGTGTACGAGTGGATTGTTGTTTTCATCACTTTGTCTTTTCTGAACACTTTGAAGAAGTTTAGACTCTTGATGCGTTGGTGTATGGTTTTTGTGTGTTTTAAATTTTCGTTCTTATTTTTTTTACTGGGTTTGAGTTAGTTGTTTTTTTAGTTCTTGCTGCCCTCTTTACTTTTATATATTTGTATGTAAGGGAATTGTATTTATTTTTCACTTTGCGCTTGCTGGCTTCTTTTCTTCATGCATTTGATTAGGAAAAGATTTTGTTTTCTTCTCTTGTATCTTGCTGCCCTCTTTTATCTATTCTATGCAGTTGTTTGAGGATAAAATGTTGTTTTCTCCGCTTTGCTTTTGATGCCTTGCTTTATTTATGTTTTATTTGTTAGAGGATTGTACTTTTCTTTTCTTTACGTAGTTCTTAGCGATTTGTGATTTGATTGTTGTTTCTTCTTTCTGTCTTTCCTGAAATCTATTGAAGGATCTATGGTTTACAAAGTTGTGTTCTCCACTTTGCCCTTGCTTCCTTCTTTTCTACAAGCATTTGTGTATGAGACATGAGTAGATTGTTGTTATTCGTTTTCCTCTTGCTGCCTTTTTTCTTTATGCAGTTGTTTGTTAGTGTACCATTGTTTTCTTCACTGAACCTTCTTTTCTATACGTAGTTCGTAGCTGTTTATGATTGTTGCTTTCTTCCAGCCCATTCTGAAATCTATTGAAGGATGATTTATTAAGTTGTGTTTATGTGTTGGTTGTTGTTTCCCCCTGTTTTGCCAAACTGCTCCAAGTGTTTGTTGTGAGGCTCCGGTCTGGTGGTCACGCTCCGCTGTTGTCAGGATTATGTAAATGTCAAGACTCAAGAGCTCGCTGGCCTCCATTGTCGAGCTCTGCGCAGTGGAACGGAAGCGGGCGGCGATGCCGGATATGTCTGTTCTTCTCCTTCGCCTTGCTCTGCTCCACTATCTTCCTCCGTTATCAGTCTTGTAGAGGCCTACAAACTGCTGATTCTCTTTTCAAATGCGTTGTTTTGAATTGTGTTTTTCTTGAACTTCTCATGAGTGATCTTGGTGGCTCTGTTTAGAGCCATTTGGGATAATTAGATCAGCAGATATTTTGTAAGAAGGAAGAAGAGCTGGTTAACGGATAGTTTGTTCAACCATAAAAGGTAAAATAGCTGTTGGAAAAGCTAGGTAATATTTTGTCTGTAAAGTTGGCAAGTTTGTTTGTAGATGTATCTGTTCCAAGAACCGTGTTGGCGTTGGGCACTAAGCTTTCAACGTTTTTCTCCTGGAGCTTTTTGGTGTCTTGTCAAACTTTCAGCACGGTCTTCTACCTTTGACTTTTGCAATATAGAGAGTTCTGGCTCTAGAGTGCTCTATCCAGAGCAACTAGTGACCAGTTTGAGCGGAAGTGAGGACCTTGCGCCGCCGCGCACACTTCATCACCCTCTCTCTCCTCTCCTTCCAACCACCGCCAGCGCCAGGTCACCTTACCGAGCCGTTGTTGAACCCACAGATTACTGGCTTATCTCCTACTTACACTAGTTTAACCTTCTACTTACAAATCTCTATGTACACTCACCAAACACAAATAAAAAGAAGGTAGTGTTTAGTCTTTAGTTATCTCGTGAAGATCCTGAGTGAAACAAGTTCGTGGACGTGTTTCAACAATAAACCATGGCTCTCATTTCCTATATTTTCATCGCAAAGTGAAGTATGCGGTTGATGGTCTTACAGTTAAACAACCAATTATGTCTTTCCATCGCACATTTTATTTACCAAACAATCATAACCGCTAGAAATAGTAGTCCTGAAGATTTGCTGCTTGTAGAAACTAGGGTCGCTGTCGGTGATGGAAAAAAGCCTTCTGCCTGTAAACACGAATTTGTCAACACCAGCTAAGATTCGTTAACTCAAGATAGCTTCTGGCTACACACCCTGTCGTGGCCAGAAATAAACGGAAATATATATGATGTTTACTTTTGATGAGTGGGGGCATAAAATAAATTGTGTTAAAAGCCACCCCAGCCCCTAGCACTCTAACCGGAGCTGTCAAAAGATAAAAATATTGCAGCTCCCTCACTCACTCCAGCTGGTTATGACAACAAACTGTACAATGGTCGCTATTTGTAGCACAAAAGTGTTTTCAGAGCGTGTTAGCTCTGTTTACAAACAATCAAGAACAAATTTATCACTTTTATCGCCTTGTTAGAGGCGGCCACTCTCGCGAAGAAAATAAACCACGGTAGAGTGGCAAGTTTTAGTGTGAACAACTTATTCAATTATACTGAGAAACCAAAACCTAACCTAACCAAATTGATTTTCTATAAGATCAACACAATAAGATCAATAATAAATAATATTATAATAATAATAGCCTGTTTGTAATGAAACACAAACACAAAGTCAAAAGAAAGTTTGCAGAGTTAGGTTACACTCAAAAATCTGAATATAATAATCAATTGTTTTTCTTGGAACAGCGTTAGATATTTTGTTATTGTTCTTGTAAAAATAAACTGTCAACAATGGCAAGTTTATCTGCTACGACTTGCGGTAGAACAGAGTAAAAGACTGCAGACCGAGATCAGAACCAGATACAAAGAAGGTGATTTTAATGGTGTCAAGAATGGCGAGACTTGAGTCGACAGCACCAAGTTTAGATGACAGTGGAAGTAGCCAAGTTCTTAGTTCTTATAACTATATCAATTTGTCGTGGTTAATCTCTCAAGTTTTCAATTTTGGAATAAAGTTGGCAATTTTGGAATAGTGCTGGTGAGCGTTTACCCCTATTCTAGAACATTGTTAGCAACACCATGTTCTTGAATTTTAAGTAATCTTTAATTAGAATATCTTTACATAGTGTAAAAGGTAAAGTTTGTATTGTTTAACAAGGCGATATTAGGGCTACACAGTTCTTTCTACCACTCACCCTCGACCTTTACCTAGCGCAAGCGGTGACTACGGGGATCGAACTCGAAATGTAGTGATGAGCACAGGAGTCGTGCGCGCGATACCATCCCGCCACAATGAAATAATTTCAGCATTTTGATATCATACCTTTTCATTAAATATTATAGTTTCGTGTTATCTTTCGTTGGAACCGTTAACAGAAGTGGCTATGGCTATGGATCATTGAAGACCACAAGCATTTCCTTCCTATGACAGTCCCACCCCAACCAGAAGGGAATGGCCCTGTAGAGTGGAGAGGTAGAGCCAGGTAGTGGAATGTGGCGGTGCAATGACTCGCTGGTCCATTCATTCATCCATTCACAGCCGGGTCATCCATTCATCTCAAGTCCCACCTCTATAGTCCCTTGGATGACGTATGACGGGTCCATTCTCCAGGCACCGGCTCAACATCTCGCTGTCATATCAAACTTCCTCTGAGGAAGTTGCTTAACGAACGTATTGGATTCCAGGTCAGATTCAAACCTAACCGGTTAAATCTAGAGCGGTTATACACTTATTTCGATTCTAACAATTTTTAAAATAATTTTTTTGACTATTTTGAAAAGTCTAAACGGATTGTTGATGTATTGATGGGTTACATTAAAATATACTGTATTTTCAAATACCATCAAAATCAGATGAAATTTGCTTTTCTTAGATGGTTTTTTTAGATAGAAGAGCTTTTTGCTGGAACCCCCTCCTCTTCCTCACCCTCTCCACCTCTCCCCCAAAAGAAGACTTGGTATTCCAATTTTGCTGTCTAGAGAACTTGACCAAAATATTTACAATAGGAACATTTTAAACCAAGTTTTGTGAAAATAGGCAAAACTTGTTCCGGGGGTGAGGATCGGTGCTCATTTCATTCCCTTGTTTGGGTCTTACCACGCTGACGTTATGAACAGCACATTTCTCCCAAGGAAATTCGCTAACAAGGCGAGAATACACAGATAATATAGAGTTCTATAATCTGTGGTACGGACAAGGTTCGACAGCTGACAGCTGACAGCCAGCACTACTCTGTGTGCTGGGTCTGGTTTGTCGGATGAGCTACAACTAGTTGCAGAAGCCAGTCATCAGACCACACTCTGTTCGTCAGACCGTGACTCCAACAACAACACAGTAGTCAACCAGTTGCGTACAATCAACTCAGTTGGTTGTTAGCTAATAATACACCACTGTCCTTTGTTTTACATACGTTTACCTGACCTTTGTTCGTAAATTGTTGTGGTTTTGTTGACTTAACCAGTCATTGCTGCTCCACGACCATGACTTGTTCGAGTTATTTAGACTTGAGTCTTTGAGTATTTATCTGATCTGAGTTATTTAAGTCAAAATCAAGGGTCTCAAAATGAACTTGAAAAGGTGGTAAGCACGTCAAATTTTGAGACTGAGGAAACTTCTTTACACTGTGAGCTTTTTTAGTTCTTGAGCAAAATGTTTTGTAGGTTAGCATGTTGTCACGACTATGAATAAAAATAATCGTGTTGTAGACATAACATAAAAGTTCCCAATCAGAAAGTTATTTTGCCCAGTTCCCATCTTAAAGAGTTATAAACTTTAATGTTCATAAATATAATTCAATATGTTTAATCATTAATATAACCTTCTAATGGTCTTTCCAGATTATGCATTAGTTTGAACAGGTCCCCTTCATGTAATTCTATCCCTGATTTTGTCATATTTGTTCTGTAAGGTATTTTGTGTTTTTGACGTACTTTTTTCCTGATTTTGTTTAATTTTGCTAGTAATTCTCTTTTTGTTACATCTGTGTTTATTTTGTTCATTTTGCTGATGTTTATTTGGATAACTACGTTTTGCTTCGTGTGACTCCAAGAGCAAAGACATCGAATTTGTTTAGTTTCTGTAGATCCTCTTTCTTCGCTTTCATGCCATAATTTTTCTACTTCCTTCGGCCTTTCCTTCACCATCCAAAAGCTCCAATCACATTAGCGGACTCGTGGCGGGTTGGAATCGTGCGCGACTCCGGAGCTTATCACTCCACTGGTGCGGGTTCGATCCCCGCAGTCACCACTTACAACTGTTGACTATATGGTAACGCTAGGTAAAGATCGAGGTTGAGTAGTAGAGAGGAAACTTCGAGGAACTTCGCCTCGTTAAACAAGACAAACTTTACCTTTTTTTACATTTTCCTCCCCATGGATGCCAACCTTGCTCGACCTCCACGCTGTCATGTCCTGCAGACTCACTTTCCTCAACTCTTTGTCTCTCTGCGCTGTGACGTCATGTCTCATGTGATGTGTTCCCATCGCATCCCTACACAGGAATCCTACACAAAAACCGGGATCTGAAATTGTTATTTCGTCACACGCGTTACGCCATGACGGCCGGTTTTTGCCTGCCTACTGGATCATGGTCCTGCCGCACGCTGGCTTCTCATCTACGCAGACGTCCACCTAAAGATTAGTCAAGAAGAAGTATTTCGATGAAACTAATTCAAATTGAAAATGGTTTATTGGGTTTCTTACAAAGTTGGCCTCACCAAGCGTACAAAACTTGTCGGTGAGGTCCTAAATATATTACATATAAATTGTTCTTTTTGTGTTATTTCTCAAAGGTTAGTTTGTGTCAAGACTACGATTGTGGAATAACCAGTATCAAAAGGTAGTATTTTACTAAGCGTATTACAAATCGCTGAGATGTTTTGCACGTGTTCAAATCTCAGATGTTCTGACAAGTGATTTGCCTTGATCATCCATTACATCGTGAGCCTTGAACACAGCTGTTGATACATCTGCGTCTGTGTGTGTGTGTGTGTTTGCAATACACTTGACTGTTCGATTGGCTTTATTGACAAGGTCGCTTTGATGGCAAAACAAGGAAGAAATTATATTGCAATATTTTATGCATCATCATGCCATTTTAAATGAGGGATCATCATCATTCTCTAACCAAATTTGTCATTTTAGTGGTAATTACTAGCCCAAGATCCTCTCATCTGTTATCATTTCAAAATATATGTAATTTATGATTCAACACACACAATAAAAGTAATATTTGTTGTTTTGTGTTTCAGGTTCGTATGATACAGCTGACAGCGGTTTATGAGAGTTCTTGTAAGTAGTATAACAATAGTTATGACTAGTTGGTATCTCTATGTTGAAAGATGGAAACTGATCACGTAATAGTTCTTTTGATACCTGAAACAAAAATTGTTACCATGGGGTTTATTCAGTAGGTACAATGCCATGCCAAATCCTTTTGCATTATATCAATGTAGATTGCCAGGCATAATGGCTGAGTCGATAGTGTACTAGACTGCGGATTTGAAGTTCGAAGGTTCGAGCCCCGCCTAAGGCAACGGTCGTTAGTTAATTCGTCGCTGAGGTCACCGCACAGGATGCAAAGGCCCACGGTGAATGGCGAATTAAATCAACATTTATTTTGAGAGCACCGGCCATATTGGCGGTTAAAAGGTCCGGTAACCTGATCGCCATCACGATGGTGTCTCCTGTTAGGGGACGGGAAGTAGGAGGGAAGGGTTGTCTTGCGTACCGGTACAGCAACAACCCCTCGCTATGGAGGAAGAGTTGCGCGCGACCTGTCCAAGGGGTAGAGATGGCGCTCTAATTGGCCCTGTCAGCCGCGAGTCCGGAAGAGCGGAAGTGCCAAGTGCAGGGGAGGAACAGCTTCCGGTGGGGGGGATGCGGGTGTCATCTGTGATTTTGGGGATGAGGAAACAAGATACACGAGAGCAGCCAGGGAGGTCGTGGGAAATTAGCTGGAAGATGTTCTGTTCATCCCTCCGCTAAACGTCTTGGAGAAGCAACTGTATCTGTTTCTAGAGTGTTTCAAAGCGGGTTGAAGGCGGCTTTTGTTATGCCAAAGGAAACCTCCTCCTTTTAGTGCCAGCGGGCAAATTGATAAGTTGACATTTTTCTCTCCCAAGTTTAGTCCAATTTATGGACAGACCTTAGCCAACATAAAACTCCTTAAATTTGTCGGTCTACAATAAATTCATCCATCAAAACACTCTTTACACTCCCATATTCCGGATTCCCATTAAAATACACTCTAAGTGTGGTCGGTGTCTCAAATCAAAGTATCTATTACTATTAGTATGTAAAACTGTAAAAGATCAAGCTCTGGCTCAAATTAGATGATAAAGTTCATAAAAATAGGTCTGCTGTTTATCTATGATGTAAAGTTATGAACAATATTGAACTACCACGATAATGACAACATGCACGTAAGGCATACGGTCTAGTCAATGCTAACAAAAATAGGACAAAATCAAAGGAACTTTTCTAAGAAAAGAAACTACAATTGTTATGCAATGTGTAAGCAACTTTAGCCAGAAGGATTTACTATATTCTAGTTCTTCCGGTTCACACCGTGTCAAAACATCATTATGATTTACTTGAAATATTTCGGTCTCGCTGTGGAGTACCATCTTCAGTCACTGATTGGATGAAACGTTAAGAGGATAGAGTTAGGAAGAATTCACTGTTTGTTTCATGAACAGTACTTGGAAAACATGTTTTACCTTGATACTTTGATTTAAGTCACCACCGACCAGGGTCTTCTAGAGTATATTTTAAGGTAAATATGGGATGAAGGGCTGAGTGTATTGAGTGTTTTTGGTGGATGATGAGGTGTAGTCTTGTTACAAACTAAGGCCGACTGTTCCCAGATTGGGTCATTAATTAAGAGCCCAACGATGATTGGTCGAGCGTTGCGTGCCTTATATTCCACCGAAGTTAACACCTTTGTCTAGTCATCGTTAACAGTGAAAGATGAAGTATGATGTCACGAGCTGGGAGATTCTTGGAATGAAAGGAAAGAACGAGACGAGGCGGCGAGTTAGCGTCCATGAGCGAAAGAGAGGTCTAACACGCTTTCTTATTTGCCAAGCGTCTTGGTCAATGTTGATTGTGACCAAACTTTAAACTCTAAACTGTTGACTCAGGACATTTTTTACTCAAGCGTTTACTCATTCATTCTAGTAGATAGGATTATAATGTTGAGTTGAACAAATCGTGAGTGAAAATGGTTTTAGAGACACAGTCTAACTACCCGTTCTTCAAATTTCCGAAATTATAAGGAAATTTCTTTTCCATACATCTTTTGGAACTTCGGTTGAGTGTTTGAGAGGACTTTGTAGTCCTAACTTCGCCTCGTTAAACAAGACAAACTTTACCTTTTTACCTTTTCTCTTGAACATGACTTTCTACATACTCTACACATACATGATTTTAAAATATATAAAAATTAATTTTATTTTCTCTGTTTTGTTAATTTTGTGTGTGTTTATTGTTGTTTGTATACATATTGTATGCCACGGAATAAAGATTTTTTACCTTTCTGCCAAAGTACCTTTTACAAGAATGAAAATTGTCTTTTCAGTTATTTTTACTGCTAGACAGATAGACGATATTCTCTTACGTAAATAGTTGGTTTATTTAACCATTCTGACGCCAAAACGTTTAAAACCACTGAAACCACTTTGGTTGTCAACGTAGGCAGACTAATTGTCAAAGATGTAAACAACTGTGCAAACTAATTAACTTAACCAACATATGGTTATCCTTGCCGAAATAGATATTGTATGCACTGGTTAAAAATACATATGCCAAAATTAGATATCATCAGAGTAGGGTGTAATTAAATATTTAGTCGTTCTAAAGACTTGAATTCTCTCTGTAAAATTTTAATACAACTTTTGTATAGTACACAATGTGAAATCAGCTGTTGATCTACAATTCCAAAAATACTGTGGTGTGGTGTGGACGCTCTGGATTTGTATGCTAGAAGTGTCCGCAGGAGAATTGAACCGAGGTCTGATGTTTCGGTTGATATCATCAACATTCATCAAACATCGGACGTGTCTTGCATTCATTCCTAGCTCTCCAACCCAACTGTCATTCTGCTTTATGACGGCTTAAAGTTGATTCCTAGTTTTGAAATGGATACTTTACACGAAAATGTGTCTAAACTTCAAGAAATTGAGGAGAAAGTATACAGAGGACAGGGGCGGATCCAGGGCCACCATGTGTGTGGGGAGTTCCAGCGAAATCCTGCAGGGAGTCTTGGGGGTTGGTTTGGGAATCTTCTCCCGGAACATTGATAAAGTTTTACCTTCCAAAAAGTTTTTCCCTAAAAAATATCAGTTTTAATGCAATTCTAAACCATTAACCATAATTTTCTTACGAACAAAAACGTACTATTTGCAAACCGGCAGAAAATCGGGTTGAACCTTTATAATTGTTTTGAGTTCTGGAAGGCATGACCACCCCCTTTCCCGGATCCGCCCCTGCCACTAAGTTTCAAAGTTACTTTAGGGTCCACCTTAGCTGCTCGGGAGAGCGTCGTTGCAGAGGTTTGCGGGAAATAAAATGGAGACTTTAGTATTAATACTATTTTGACGAAACAACTCTTAAATTAAAGATGAACATATTGCCTGAAGTTCATTTTTCAAAATGTATTTTAGTTTTTATGCTATTAACGGTTAAAGTTGAAAATATAGAGTGTTTTAAGACCTTATTTAAGAAGCTAAAAATAGGTTGATCAAAAGTCTAATCACAGGCAAACACAGATATACTTTCTCTTCCCATAAAAATTAACATATCCGAATTCAACCTTCATATAAGAGCGCTATCTACTTTCTACGAAACCCTTGCAAGCGGAGGGTTTGACGGTTAGGCTGCATCAGTTGAAAGAAAGCCCATTGTTTAAGCCCGTTGTTACGTGCACGGTGTCATGTGTTCCTTGGGCGGACGAATTCAGCCTTTCTCTGCGGTGACCACTGAGGCGGACCTTAATAGTGCTGTCACTCCAAACTCCAAATGCACAATTTACGGAATTAACAAAGTCAAAGACATTTAAAGACTATTTCCGATTATCGTTTGGAACACTCTCCATGTCCTCGACCAGGTCTTGACTAGACTGTGGGTCAAGTTCTACACCACACACATCAGCTGTGAAGTCTCATGTGTGTGAGTGACGTGTCTTATTTCAACACCGTCTCCTCCATTCCTCCCAATTATGTTTAATTGTCCGCTTCATTAGCGGTTCACTATTCTTCCACTCTACACTCCTCTGTTTCCCAGGTTATTCATCAGACTTTGACTATTCTGGTTCAATTGCTCGTGGAGGGTTTAGAGTGGTAGGTTTTAGAAGCCAATACAGTAAGCAAGTGTGTCATAGCTCGGTGGTATAGTGCGTGCTTCGCTCAAAATCAGCCCGGGTTCGATTCCCGGGCGCAGTTATAACTTCTTATGATGACCACTTCCCGTCACGGAAGTCACGTTGAGTCGTTGGTCCATTACATTGGTCGTTGGGCTATTAATTAATGACCCAATCTGGGGAACAGTCGGCCCTAGCTTGTAACAAGACTATATCTCATCAACCATCAAAACAATCATCACACTCACTATCATTATCCACCTTAAAATACTCTCTAAGAGTGGTCGGTGTCTCAAAGCAAAGATCCAAACTAAATAAGTAAGAATATATTGGCAAAATAGAAACAATATTCGACTTAAGAAGGAACCTAAATAATACTACGGATTTAAAACATCTTTCAGTGTTAAAGTGGTTGGCATTCCACTGCAAAAGGTGTGAAATTAGCTAATCTGAATTTGCACAAATGCCAATAGTGTCAGAGAGGTGACAACAATAAAAATTCCAAACATACCGCCAGTGGGTTGATGAGGTTTGTAATCTCGCCGTCGCAGCGCTAGCTGTCGGTTGTAGTGCTGCAGCCCCGCGGATAACTGAGAAAGCTTGTGCGGCAGTCCTAAACACCGTACGTAGTCTCATTCTCAATTGAATCACAAAATGTTTACAGTACTGTGGATGGGCGACCGTACTCGAGAACTGGGTGGGGACGCCCCTGCCTTTTAAGAATAATTATTTTTAATATTTTAAAATAAATCATGTTTTTTATAAAATTCTATTTGGGAACAAAATAATATACTTTTCAGACAATGTCATGATTTGTTTGTTATCTGGAATTTCAAGTAAATGTATATTTTTGCGTTCTCTTTGGAATATGGGGGGGGGGAGTGCAAGTGGTAGTGCCATTGTTTGTGTTATATAGGGTGATACAAAAGTCTCTGGAAAATTTGAATTGAAACCACGTCACCATACGTTAGTATTATTGATTTCATCAGTATTATTCTTGACAAGAGTGAGCTTAACATGGGGAATTGGCCTTAGTATGGTAATTTCTTCTTTCAGAGCGCCCAAAAACGTGTTTCATGGTTATATTTCTTTCTTTTAGCCCTGGGGAAGGGAGGTACCCCCAGATCACCCGTTATGCTAGCCCTCCTCCCCTGGAAGATACCCTATGGGCGCTCTTGATACTATGTGGTCGACTTTGGTATTTTTGTCCAGTCTTTTGGGTTGGGGAAATAATTGAAAAATGACTTTAAAAATCACATTGTGACACAGTTTATAGTTGTAGTGAGATATATACATATAAGATGAAATATCAAATCACACATGACACAACCATGTTTCTAGTTTCTTTAGTGTACACTGAAATATTGTCTGGCTACATAGCTTTTATATTATTTATATAACCCGTGCTGTGGGAGGACTGTTTAAGTCCAAAACGGCGCCCATAGGGTATCTTCCAGAGGGGAGCTAACTTACTGAGGGGTGTGGGGGGTAATGGAATAACCCCTAGAAGTGGGGAACTTTTGTTTACAAAATATAACATATGAAACACGTTTTGTGCGTTCTGAAAGAGAAATTTACCATACCTAAAGATTAAATTTTCTATCGTAATTTTGTAGAGCTAGCTTGAAAATAAGGTTGATAGTTCAATATGACACTTTTCCTTGCGATGATGCTCTCTCGTCTTGATCTTAAACCTATAACATTAACCACAAGTTTTAATACAAAAGGTTTAAATACAAAATTCCAAAGACTTAGGAAACTCTCTGTATAACACAGTGGTACTACCACTTGTACTCAACCACCTACCGTCCCCGAGTATGAGTGCCCATGGTAAGATAGACATAATAATAAGATCAGATCACACAATCATGTTTCTAGTTTCTTTTGTCTACACTGAAATATTGTCTGGACACATTACGTATTATATTATTTTTGTGTGTGTATGGGAGGACTGTTTAAATCCAAAACGTCCGATTTACAACTGAATTCTATTTTTGTGGGAGTAATTTCGTAGAACACTTTGTAAGTTCCTTAAGAGGAGAAGAGGACTTTATATAGTCCTGACTTCACCAAAATAAATACTGATTTCATTCCTGCAACAACCATTCAATGAACGTAGTACGTAGAATAATTTAATCAAAAGAGCGTGTGGTCTTCCTTTAGCGCCTTCAAAAATCAACTCTTCTACTTCTCACCTACGTACCAACAAACGCATCGTTAAATCTGCAGGCGCTTTTCAGTCTCGTCTACTGGTGCTTCACTCTAGCGGTGAAAGACACACACTACTTCTACTCCTTGTACAGTGCTGCGCTCACACTGCAGACTCCGGAACTACAGTCAGACTGAAGGAAGTGCTGCAGCCTGGCGGCAGTCGCCTCTACTATCATAGCGGTGATTGTACATTCCTCAGCTCGGCTCAAGGTCATTCTCATAAACGCTAGCCCGCTTCGCTCTAATCGGTTGTTTTCTTCAACTCCAAATTACATGTTTTGACCTTTAGTCTTTTGGAGCTGTGAGTCATAGATTTTTCTAGGCGAAATAAAGGATTCGAAAAATTTAGCTTGTTTCTAATTTTATGGAGGTTGCTTGCCGCAGATTTTCAGCACACTCAATAACAAAGGTTACGCGTACGTTCACCCACTTGAAAAAGAGTCTATGCAATGATTGAACTCAATTTATACTGTAGTTTTACAATTCTTTAAATTATGTTTTCAGGCACTTTTAATTTGGTTAAATTGTTCCTGACAAAGAAATTATTCATAAACAAAGGCCCGTGAAGATATGTCCAAATTTAATTGCGTATTTAGTTTAATGTGTATCCAAACATAAATGGGTATTTCAATACCCAAATAAAAACATGGTTTTGAAAATTCAGGCTCTTTCCAAGGTAGCGTTACGACTTACGAGTCTTTTGAAACGTTAGCTAAACCTGGCATTGGAAACGATTTTAATGACCTATTGTGCAAGACTCGCATGAAAGTCTTTTCTAAACACGTTTTTCATTCGTTGATTTAAAATTTGATTGAGAGACAC
The DNA here is from genome assembly GCA_018831715.1 of Matsumurasca onukii. Taxonomy (NCBI): domain Eukaryota; kingdom Metazoa; phylum Arthropoda; class Insecta; order Hemiptera; family Cicadellidae; genus Matsumurasca; species Matsumurasca onukii. The sequence goes on from CM032063.1 coordinate 9,025,291, forward strand.
CGGTGCTTCAGGATTTGTTTTCATTTCCTCTGTGGAAAATCTACCTCTAATAGGTCTTGACATATTGAGAATCCAAGGAGCTTTCTCATTAAAAAAGGTACTAGTCTTTCTTTTGAGCTCAGTGGTTTCCCCCAAAAACTGGACTTATTTTTCCTTCTGGAAGCATCCACGTGAGCTTTTGAGCTATGACTGCCGATGATCATGCAGTATGTCCGTGGAAGAGCATGACAGCATGACCGGGGACAGGCATGGATTGAGGCTGAGGAATGAGTGAAGTGACCTTTGCCGCCGCTACTGGAGACTGGAGCTGGAGCTTTCTCGTCACCTCTCTCCAGCACCGCGTTCCAGCACTTCCACTCTTACACAACACCCTGTATACAGTCACCGTACACCACTGGCCTACTACTGGCTGGATAGTCGGTGCCGAACCCTTTACAGCGAATACAAGGTTAAGAAGACAAGAAAGGTAGCTGTGACGGTTATGAAGTAGAAAGGTGGGTTTCGCTCTAAAATCAAAGCAGAGTCCTTCTTGCGAACCTTAAAGAACTTTACCTGTTCAACTTGGGCTTGCAATGAAATGAAATAAGTCTTTATTTTTGTGGTGAAGTTAGGACTGTAAAGTCCTCTTTTCCACTTAACCACCCCAATTTTTCCACATATGAGCAAAGAATTCCCAGGAAGCGCGAATCAGTGGTCTTTGGAACTGAAAATAAGGAATCTTGTCTTATTTCCTTTATTATATTGAAAACCCTGAGTGATTGTATGACAACAGGTTTATTACACCTTGAATAGGCAGGAATTTGAAAGGGTTGTAATTGACAAATTATTGTTCTTAAAACCAAGTTTAAAGTTTGGCCTGGACACCAGGGCTTTTTATTCTTTGATAAATTTATTGAGCATTTGTAGTGCCAATTCCCCGAATTTGAAATCCTTCCTTTTGTAAAATATGGTCTGATGGAAGAGCGTGAACGTTTGGACTTAATACCGTTGTTATCTAAGTGTTGTTGAACATGTAGCCTAGATATCACCACAGTGCACCCAAGGAAAATATGACTCACATCCCATAACCGATGATTGTTGATTTATGTCAAAACAAAAAGCCAATGTTTGCCGACTACTCAAGGTGTGAAGAGTGGTTATACATGTACTTATCTTGTCAACACGTTGCTTCTCAGAACCTCACCTCTGTGTCTGTTATCTCTGCTATCACTGGCCGAGATGTCCTTGTTTGCACTCCCCCACGTCACAGGCTAATCCATGCTGTAAATGCGTCTGTCAGCCCCTTGCTTGTCTAACGGGCTCTCGGTATCACTCACTCCACATTTCTCGGTTTTGGGCCCTAATCTCCCCTCTAAAAGCTGGATCTAGACGCTGATCTGGGGCTTGAGAGGTGAGATTGGCATCACTGCAGGGACGCACCTAACGAGGGTGTTTGCTACTGTTTCTAGCTGGAAGGGAGGGTTTTGTTTAGCTTAGATTCTTGGAGTGGTCTATTTTTCGCATGAAGAAAGGACAAAAAACAATGTAAGCGTAAAAATATTTTTTGTTTTAACTATAATCTAGTTCTGGTTCACACCGCGTTAAAACATCATTATAGTTTGCTTGAAATATTTCGGTCTCGCTGAGGAGTACCATCTTCAGTCACTGATTGGTTGAAACTGAGGTTCTCCTACTTGCTGTCTGCTATCCTATTGGTCCTACCAACCGTCCGTTAAAGCAGGGACGCCAACTGTCCATGTTCTCATTGGCTTTGACTCTATCGAAAAGACTTCTTTAGGACAGGTTGCCGCCAGTTTCTTGAAAGTTTAGTTCTGTCTTCTTTGTTGAGGTTATCATCATTTTTAGTTATTTCAATGGTTTCTCGGATAACTCTTGGGTAATAATGTGAAATATTTCAAGCAAATTATAATAATGTTTTGACGCGGTGTGAACCGGAAGAACTATAAATTATAGTTGTGACACCGACTGCGAAAGGCTAAGAGTTAAGCATTTTTGTTTGTTTGATTTCCTTGTTCGATTAACTACGTATACCCTGGAAATGTCACGGGGAAATACAAAACCGACTTTCCACAGAAAAGTTATAAAACGTGACCGTTTTCTTGGGAAGAAACTTGACAACAACAAACAATCAACCACCCTAGATCTAAATTCAATTAATTACTCATAGATCATTTCCTCAGTGGTAAATATAAAGGTTTAACATGGCAATCGTACACGTCTTGATTTTAGCGCCTAAAATTACTTTTCGGGGCTAATTTTCCTAACAGTAAGCCGAGGTGACGTGTGCGATGATGTGGTTTGACACCTGGGCCCGCGTCGTGGCCTCTCTATAGAGCTCACGTTTTCACTTGGCTCGTGAACTGTAAGCTACTATCTCATACGTTCTTGTTGACATTTGCAAATGTGAGCGGGAAGGTTCTAGAAACTAGATTTGTTGGCAAATTCTAATCATGATCCCTTGAGGTACGTGAAGAATATGCAATAACTTTACTCTAAAAACTGTGCTCCATAAAGAACCGAAGATTCTCAGGCACGTTACAAATCTTCGTAACTATTAAAACTTAAACATTTCCATTACATCCACGTTGGCAAAAATGTTTAAGCATCAAACGTAATTTTTCACAATATTTCTTCTATCTTTTAAATGTTTTAATTCAAACTTTGATACTATTTTATTGTTTGGTGTTTTCAATACTTGCGTACAGTTTTCTTCATTGTGGGGTAGTAGTTTCCACCTATTTCGTTTCACAAGTACTGTAGTTAATTGTTATACTTACCTAAGCACAGTTACTTTGTATTTTGATTTGAGACACCGATCATTCTTAGAGGGTAGTACAGTTCGTCGATTTTAGCAGGTCGGTGAGATGGGCTATAGCCATAAGCGGCCAGCAGGAAATCTAGAGGCCACCGGCCTAACGAACTGTACAACTATTCATTTTAGCCCAAGGATTGAAGATTGACTAAATTTATTATAGACAGATTAAATACAATAGCCCAACGACCACGGCTTAATGTGACTTTCTATCCACGTTTCATCAGCTCCACGTGGGTGGTTCCATATTAATTTTGTATATTTCCACTTATCAGTTTGCAATTGTTTTGGGGTTGGCTTTCTCCAAACAACATATGTTCAGCCAGGGTCCAGGACTCCAAGGACTTGGTGTGGTGTGACCCGAGGTGTGTTTACATGATAAAGGGCTCGATGGCGCGTGCTGAGGGCGGACAAGTCACGCGACCCGAGCCAAGCACGGACACACGTCAGGCTGCATCAGCATCATCAAGCATGCAGCGGCGGCCAGCACGAGAGACGCGGCAGTGAAGCGTGGCGTAGAGAGTCACAGCTGAACATCGGGCCACAGACAATACAAACGTAGTACAGAAGTCTTATTCGTTTTAAAGAAAGGGATACAGTAGTTCAATAATCAATTCCATTCCCTCTCGAGAGCCACTTGGCACGATATGATGACCGCGCTTGGTGGATGGACTTGAGGACTAAATTTCAAGACACTTACCCTATCCTATTGGACATCTTAGGTACTTATTATCTGTGATCGGGCACTCAGACATGGCGAAAGAGGAACACGTCCTTTCGGAATCGGGAATCTGACTCCTCCTTCACGTGAATTTGAAGAGCTTGGTTCATTTGAGCATCCGCAAGTTATAGGTTGAGGGAACATCCAATATGTTTGTTTTGATATTTAGAATGTCATCCGTCCTGAGTTGATCCCTTTTGCCAAAACGTAGAAAGAAATTGTCTAGAACTGCACGGCTGAATGTTACATGACATACTCGTTGCTACGATCATTGCCTAATGCAGTATATCTACAATCTGACTCATATTAGACAGGAAACCAGAACTGACTATTAAGCCTATCAGCGAGTCGTGACATATGCCGGGTGGTACACTGATAAGCCGCACTGCTCAAAGTTCATGGCTGCCCGCAGCGACGGATCGAAGCGTGAATCAACAAAGATTCCAAAGAATTTCCAGATTCGAAGGTCCTGATGCGGGCGAAGCCGGGAGCGAGTGCGGCAACAGACGCGCTCAAATTACAAGGTGAGCACAGTGGCGCCCCTAACGACGCTAGTGTGAGTGTGAATCACATCATCAACATTAACCCTTGTGCAGTGTTGCCAACTGCCATATGGTCTTCACTGCGCATCTTCTGCGGTGGGAACTGCGCAGAGCTGTGTCTTCAGCTGTCGATTCCGTGATTGCTGATCGATTGTAGACTTTAACCTCTCGATGGTTCCGGATTCCTGTTTCAACCCCACACTTTGCTGCTGAGTACTTTGCTCCTACTACAGTTACTTCGATATAACTGCGAGAACTTTAACGTTAATGATGGGTTGTGTTTTTTAAATTGTGCGAAAAAGTATGGTTTGAAAAATGTTGGGTAGAACACAAACCCCACGAGGGATATTATAAAAACTAATGGAGTCAAGACAACAAACTGCATGATATTATCATGGATTACCAAACGAGATCAAAGAGTTTTAGTTGGATCATTGATTTTCCATACCTCCCCACAGATTTGCTTTGTCTTGTTTTCTAGACGACAGTGGCAACATTATTTCTGGACGACAATAGATGGTAGTGAATATAAATGTTTAGGGTCTTCAAGAGATGTTTTGAGGTTGCATACTTTAGTGTTTCTTTTTATATACCCATAGCATTGCATATACTTCTCTTCAGACCTATTCTTTTGGTGAGATTCTAGTCACAAAGAGTTGGGACGCTCGTAAAATTCTAGTTAGAAAGGAAACTGCTTAAGTTTGACCGTATTCTTTTTATGATTTACTCAGACTGCTAGGCCTCTGGCGTAAACCTCTTCCAATATTTTTACAGCCTCACTGAAGAATTTATTGATAGTTTAGAGTCTGCAGTCTGTTTCTAGCTGGTAACTTATTGGGTTGGCGGGAAGGTCCAGCTGTAAATCAAGATGGCGGCTTCAGCTGATTACAAGCCCGCTAAGCATTTCTGTTTGTCACGGGTTGGGTTAGGTTAAATGCGTTATGTTTTATTACAGGGTTCGAAGAATTCGCGGTGTTTCTTGTACATTTTATAGCAATAAGTCCAAACCTGTTATTGTCCGTAAAAGTTACTAAACGTCCGATATTTTAACTGTTAAAGACAAAGGTTAACAAATTTAATTAACCTCGTGCCCGGGCAAAGATCAGCGGTTTGATGGTCGGTTTATTATCTAAAAGAACAGCAATGCCGTTTGTAATACGATCACCGTAAAAATGAAGACGACTTCACGAATAAAACCACCATTTGTTTATGGCAGTTTTAGCAGGGCATTTTATGAATTTTGGGCTTTATTACTTGACAGATTTCTCGGTCTAAGCGGACAATGGAAGAAAAATACACGTTTCCAAAAGCAAACTACAATTCCAAGACTAATTTATTTCTTACATTTAAACACTCCAGTGGTCAGTTTACGGTCAAACCTTAGCAGTTTCTTTCCTAGCTAGAATTTTACAAGGGTTCTGTCCCAAACTGTCCAGCTTTGGGCTTCTGAGGATGTTGCTCAGCCTTCAGACATCCAAACTCTAAAGAGTTTTGTAGTTAACTTGCTCACTTTTAAAGACAACTTAAAGGTATCTTTTATGTAGTACCATTGACTTTCCATCCTACAAAGGATGGTAGTACCGTAGTGATTTAGGACCCTTTATTCCAGAGAGAAAACATGCAAGACAGTTTATTAGTGAATTTCGTGATCTTTTTGGTCTTTCACGAGACCTTTATACGCTGTAGAAATAAGTTGTGTTGTAGAAAGCAAACAAAATAGATAAAAAGGGAGTATAGCAGTATGGAATATCACTATTTGAGATGCCGACCACTCTCATGAGGTATTTTAAGGCAAATATGTGATGAAAGATGAGTTGTAGTAATGAGTTATGAGGTGTAGTCTTGTTACAAACTCAGGCCGACTCTTCCTTAGAATGGGTCATCAATTAATAGCCCAATGGAAATACAAGGACCAACGGCTTAACGTGACTTCCGAACCACGGAGGTGATGGTCTGATATGTCTAAACGATGGTGGGAGTTGATGCGGGTATCATCAGATGATCACTGAGACTATCTGAGCCGTTTTAGACCTTTATCATCTTCTATAAATAGGTTATGTATAGAGTTTCCTAGCTCAAAATAACCAATTCAGCCCTTTTCTTATAGATATTTAGCCAAGTTATTCAATCAGTCTAGTGCTGTGTAGCTGATGGCCGAGAGCGGTGCAGCAGAGTGTAGCACGCAGGTGTTGCGCGCACACTGTAGCCTGCTGGAGCCGTGCTGGAGCTGGAGCTGGAGCTGGAGTGGATGCTGGAGGTATGCGCGCCACTCTGCGCTCGTGACTGTGCGCCATCATGCCGCCAGCACCACACGACCTCTACGATTAAAGGGCGGTGCACTCACTCACTCACAGCTCACAGCCGTTTACAATTTTCTGTGTGAATGTCTAATTGACGCACTGTGTGAACTGTACGCACTCGCCTCATGCGTCGTGTGAGAGGTGTTTGCACGCCGCTCAATTAAGTGGTTACAAACACGCGCCGGTTTGAGGTTAGGTAAAGATTTGATTAGGGGTGAGAAACGCGCGCGTTGACCAGTCACGTGACTGGAAGGAGAGGATGAAAAGAAGGAAATTTAAAGGGGCACCAATAGGTGTGGCGGAAATCTAAAGGGGCGCCAATAGGTGTGGCGGAAATCTAAAGGGGCGTTAATAGGTGGCGGAAATTTAAAGGGGCGCCAATAGGTGTGGCGGAAATTTAAAGGGCGCCAATAGGTGTGGCGGAAATTTAAAGGGGCGCCAATAGGTGTGGCGGAAATCTAAAGGGGCGCCAATAGGTGTGGCGGAAATTTAAAGGGGCGCCAATAGGTGTGGCGGAAATTTAAAGGGGCGCCAATAGGTGTGGCGGAAATCTAAAGGGGCGCCAATAGGTGTGGCGGAAATCTAAAGGGGCGCCAATAGGTGTGGCGGAAATTTAAAGGGCGCCAATAGGTGTGGCGGAAATTTAAAGGGGCATAATAGGTGTGGCGGAAATCTAAAGGGGCGTTAATAGGTGTGGCGGAAATTTAAAGGGGCGCCAATAGGTGTGGCGGAAATTTAAAGGCGCCAATAGGTGTGGCGGAAATTTAAAGGGCGCCAATAGGTGTGGCGGAAATTTAAAGGCGCCATTAGGCGAGGCGGCGTGAAATAGAGCAACTTTGGAACAGAACGTTTGTGACAGAAGTGGGCCAGACCTAGGAAGTTATGAGGTCATGCATTAGCGTTTGACAACACACAAAACACTGGGAGAACGGAAAAATGTAACTTTATGTATACAATTGTTTACTATTTTAGAGTCCGCCTCAGCTGGTGACGCAATTCAAGAAGTTTACGGCGGCCCGTTTTTAACATTTCAAAATTATTTTTACATTGATAACCATGTTAAATTTGGGAACTACTAGTAGAGGAGTGTTCCGACACACATATAGAGTTTTTTACGAAATTATGCGTTTAAAGTACGTACGGAATTCAGTTGAAAAGTACTAAAACTTGGACAATTTCAAAGTTTTTTTGTGAAAATATATTGAGCAACTTATGAGAAATTGGGTTCTATACACGTGTCGGAAAATTTCTTTAATTTCCAAATATATCATGTTTATCAATCTAGAAATTATTTTGAAATGTGAAAAACGGGCCGCAATCCCTTGGTTTGACAGTTAGGCCGCATCAGTTGAAAGAAAGCCCACCAGAAAGCCAGTAGTAACGTGCGCGGTGTCGTGTGTTTCTTGTGCGGACGAATTCAACCTTTCTCTGAGGTGACCACTGAAGTGGACCCTCAATGAGCACCCAAAACCAACCAACTAGTCCCTTTTCACCTAAAACTATCCGTATTTCATCTGACAGAAACATTTCTGATTTGTCTTCCAGTCTCGAAAAATTCTCGACATCAACAGCCATATCTACCTCATATGCATTGTAGGATTCATAAACATTGGAACGCTGATATGTAGAATCGTCAAACGAAAAATATATAAGCCGCAAATAGCAGAAGAATATAATATTATTTGATACAATCGATATTTACATAAGAATGCCAGTCGGAAATAAGGAATTCTGACCTTTCGGAGAGGTCCACCAATTTCATTCGTTAGTTAAAAAGTGATAACATCGAATGAGAAATATCTTCAACTTCACTGACGACATATTTTGACCAATCACCTGGTCGCGGTGTTGTTGACGAGCCTGGGAGGAGTTTATCGGTTTGGAACTGAAGGTTAGCAGGACTCAGTTCCCAGTAGTGTTGCTTAGGCACACATTACTGAGTTATAAGTTACTGAGGTTAAGTGAGGGTTGTGTGCACGTAATTAAGAGTTAGTTCAGCCCTTGGTAATAAAGCCCGCCATGTTGTCATCGTCCTGCAGCACATGTCCCGTGAGACAATCCCGTCCGGCTGTTATTTAAAATATTGCGAATTTTACATCCAAAGTAAATTTCCATGTGTTTTAAGTTAAACACAACTAAGAGCTGGAATTTATGAAACGCTGACTTTTGCAAGCATAGTGACATATAATCATCGTCGTTTATAAGGCCACAATCTCAACGGTGTTACGACCGCTGTGTGTGGCCTGGCCGGAGATAACCGCTCACCACTTACCACAGATACATCCACATCTGATCAGCTGTTGCTGTTATTGCCGATCAGTTGGCAAACACCAGCTGACAGTGAACCTTGTCGTCACGTGACCCAGCACAGAGATTCCCTTGTGTGAAGGAAATCACACAACGAGTGATTGTTCGTCAAATTTTGGGTCGGGTTGTTTTGGTAACGGTGTTCGGTGTAGAGTGGCTTCGGATTTAAAAAGTAGAAAGGTTTTGTTTATTATTATTATAGAAAATGAAGGCGAAATCATGTGTTACAGTCTCCAATTAATATATTTCATGGACTAAACTTCTATTCTTATTTGAGTACGTACACGTATGTTCACATTTATCAACAAAATAAAACATGCTTAAGACCCAGTGAAATTGAAATAAACATATTAATAAGTTGGCACTTTAATTGAAACAAAAATGGCGCAGGTCCTTTTTAAAAAGCAATATCATCTTCTTATAAGATACCTTCAGAGAAGTTGGTACCTCATGTAGTGAGGCATAAAATAACAAAATGTGCAATTTAGCTTCCAAAGAATGGGTTGATCCTTGGTCCTTGGAAGTGGTTTTATTGTTTGATAGATATATCTCGTACTCCTCTTCGCTCTAAAGCTTTGTTCAAATTGAACTTATGGGGGGTTTGCAAAACTTACAATTTAAGTCTTATGGAGGTTTAAGTCTTTAAAAGGCCTTGTCTGAATCGTTCAAACATCAATCGGTGTCACATAATGGTATTATGAGCATATTATCTCCAGAACTATCACATATACCGTTATTACTCTCTATTTTTACATTAGCATAGTATGTAGAATGTGGTTCTAGAACTGCGAGAAGTAATCCATAGTTCCACCGTGAAATGTTTTACAGTTGTGTTCATGCTACCAGGTAACCACAGCTGCCTAACCCCAACCGCACAGTTTACTATGCTATGTATTGTCATGTAATGTATCCTCCATGACCATACTACTCTGTGTTGCAGTCTGCAGATTATCTTTACGACTCTGTGGTTTGTTCCAGGTGAGATGCTAGCGCTAGTGTCGACGGCAGCTTTGCCAACTGCACGCTATCGGTGAGTTACTATTTGACAGATCATGATAAACAATCCCTCCGTTTTTTATACTCGGTGAAAAGTAATTACTTGTAAAAGGATTGCGCTGCGTGGTGCCACTGGTTGTGGACAACCGAATCATAATTAACTTTAGTTCTGAGTTTTATTATCCAGGTAAAATTGAAATACGTGTATAAACATCTATGTAGGCACATGCTCCAGCGAACGTGTTATTCTGTTTTCGTTGGTATGAGCTCTACATGAATCGATCACAGGAGTGTTTTTGAAAAATTTACTTCAGCGTGAAGTTGATCAGTTGTCTATACATTTGGCAGCATTGAAAACACCAAAAATACATTCTATTCTTTCTTAATATAACCTAAAGCTCAAAACAAGTTTACTAAGTCAAAATCACATGACGAGGTGTCGTACTTGCTAGACGCTGCTGCTTGAAGATTGAAGAATGAACATCTTCTCTTTGCCAGTCATTGTTGCAATCTTCACCCGTCTCTCGAACATCAAATCTTCAGCTGCCAGACATCAAACCATCCATCCATCTAGGATAATTTTCTTCCCATTTGCAACACTCGCTGATTTGTTCTATCATCTGCCTCTGTGACATTTAGTTTGAAGCCACTGACATTTCACATTGATTAGCTCTGTAGCTTTGCCGTTCGTTGACATTTGACGATTCGGAATTTTGAAGATCAATTCTTTTCCATGTGGCCCGTCACAGTTTTGATTTATTTAGGTCAAAATTGCTCAAACAAAAGCATTAAATACACGATTTTAAGTAGCTTGTTTCATTATATCCACATGTTCATAGGAAAAATCAGCTTATAAATTTGTTAGAATGATCATCACCTTCAGTTACATAGGTGTAGCCGAGTGACAAAGGAAAGATTCACAGATAGTTTAAACAGAGATAATTGACAAATCACTTAAACAACTTAAAACTGCTTCCTCATATTTTACTCTGAGGGGCAAACTTCATTAAAAATAACTTTAACAAATATGTTGGGTTTTTGTTGTTATTTCCGTTTGGTATGTTTTGTTCTTTGAAGAGTTACAGTTTCCTAGCAGTAGTTCTCATCGTACAACTACTTAAGAGGATATGGCATTGGCGGTTCCCTTTGGTAAGTAACCTTATCATTATTATCATAAATTAACTAAAATATTTAACACTATGTATTGGTATTTACATTAAGAGGTTAATCTTAATGATGCATTATTGGAACTTGTGCAAAGGTAGATTTACTCTTACCCAAAAGTCAAACTACTATTGAGGACATTTTCCATCGTTAGTGAGCAAGATTATCACGACGTTTCTGGATCTGCAATCTGATCCCGTCTTCAGGTGAAAAAGTAACCTAAAACATAACACAGCCTCCGTTACAGTTATACAAATAGTCGCAAGAGCAGAGTCCGGAACGGTCTACGAAGTATCGATAATCTGAACTCTAAACTCACCGGTTCGGTTTCTCACAGTTCCGTGCGTGATCAGTCAGTGAGTTACAGCCAGATCTGATCTCGCTGCACTTTATATAGTATACTGACTACGCAGATGATGCACGGCCGCGATATCGCGAAGGCCGTGGCCGCTGCGCGAATAATGGCGGCCGCTCTTTGTCCAACTTTTGTCAACCGCCGAGGTATGTTAATTGTGAATTATACCTCGAATTGGGCCTGAATACGCTCTCTAACTTGGCTTCCTTTTGGTTTTGTTTATGCAAGAAACACGTTTTTACCGCTCGCCTTGAATTTGTCTGCATTCTGGGTCCGTGGATTTATCGATTGTCGTTGAACTATTTGGCCGATTGTGTGGTTTATGTGCGAAGGCATTTGGGAGTGGGTAAAGGGTAGCAACAGGTGATTTCGATCGTGAATATGAAAATTACAAAATACTCAATAAACCTGTAGGGAACTAAAAACAAAACGAAATTCAAGACGTTTAGATCCTTAGCTGATATTATTAAACTTGGTTTTATAACTAATCATTTCTAAAACATCAATACGAGATCAAATGTTTGTTCAAAAGGAAACTAAAAGAATATTTGCTTATTAAGGCTCCTTACTGTGTAGCACAGTTTATTGCAGAACCTGCTAACTTCCCATAATATGGAATATTTAACATAGTAGATATAGTAATTTCAAAATAAAGTTAGCTACTCAAACTACGAGAGGCATTTGATAAGTAAAGAGACAAATGTGTGTCGAGTTAACGTGCTTTATTATATACAACTAAGACTTTTCCTACTTTTAGACATAAGCTCCCGCTATCTTTACACACCTCCCCATCGATGTACCAGGATTTTGTGCCGTCAGCGAAGAATTTAGTACCTGGATGCCCAAGCCATACTTTCCGCAGATTTTCGTCTTTTCTACTTTCAAATCTCTCTCCTCGCAGATTATTTTATTTTTCAATGGCTCAAACAAATGAAAATCCACATCAGGGCTGTATTGAAGATGTGCTTTTTCAATCTCACATTTTACGAGTTAACTACCCTTTACATAAGCCCATTAAAACAGCTGTTTATGTTTACACACCAGATGGTCTTATATACAAAACGTGCCTGAGCTTAACCACTTCCTATAATGCAACTTAATAAAACATCATAAAATCACATGAAGCGGTGTGCGTTTACCACATCTATTCTCCTAGAAGACAATGGCCAGTAATAATGATATTTTACACTATAATGTTACAATCACAATAGCGGTGCGCAGATATGATCAGTGACCACGGCGCATGCGCGAGACTCGGCTACTAATTACTGCGCAGCCGCACTGCGCATCGATCCACACGCAGCTGCTAAATTAACTATGATTGGGTTGTCGCTAAAATACTTGGATTTGGTGGATAGGTGTTGTTTAATTGGGGTGAGTAAAGGAAGGGTTGTGGATTAAAAATAATGATAAATCAAGGCGAAAAACTACAACACTGTGTAAACAAATTTATTTAACAAAAGTCATTTTACAATATGTAAATTGTGTTGACTAATTAAACTAAATGAATGAATATGATAGAATGATTTAAATAAATGGATGAGTAACAAACGATAAAATTAATGAAGCTACTGGCAAGAATAATAATTATCGTATTTAAACAAATGTGTATAAAAATAATCCCAATACATAATTATACACTAATACAAAAACCCAATAAAAGTATTCAATTTATGTATAAAAACAAATCAATAATAGTTACATAAATATAATTAAACCTGTATTTATGTTCCATAAATTCTGCTACTGAGTAAGGAGCCATGTGCAACAAATGTTGTCTTAGTTCCTTTTGAATACAGCTAAATCCGGCAAAAGGTCTTTTATTGCTTTTAGGAGTTCGTTTAAAAATTTATGCCTGCATGTATTGGTAATCTTTATTGCTTCAATAAATTCTAATTAAAAAATGTTGTAGAATTAGAATGAATATTCACGTGTGAATTCGTCTTTTAAGACCTTGAGTAGTATTAACATCTTGATTTTTGTCATAGCAAATCGCAAAATAGACGTTGGAATGGAAATTGGAAGGTCTTCTAGCCCTTCAGTCAATAGGGGTACCATAGGTTTTATCACATTTTTATTATTTTTTATGTTAACTATTAGTTATAGTTTGCTTGTTTGTTTTCTTTTACATATATAGTCAACACAATTGTTTTTGTAAATTGACTTATAAATAAATATTCAATTTCGATTCATAAACATTCATTCTCTGCAAGTTGGCAGTAGTTGGTAGGTTGCAAAACAAATAATACTAATCATATACTTAAAATTTCAATAGCCTTTCACAAGATCAGAACATATCAAAATCCAATTACATGTACATGCAATGAACCAAACACACCAATTTATTTTGTTGGATTGAAAGTCCATAATACAGTAGTAGCGGAGGTCAATTATAAAATTGCTTATCTTTTCCAATAACTTCAGTAGAAAGACTACTTCCTTGTAGTGTTGGGAGTAGTTTTCTCCTGAAGTGGCCAAACAAGTCCTGGAAAAGCAATTTTACAATTTATTTTGCTCATAAAACACAGACTTTAAACATAAGCTCCAGTAGCAAAGCACTAATAAAACCACGAACTTAGTAGTTTCAAGTGTGTCAATATTCCATCTGGATCTTTTACATCAATCACACAATTTACTGTTATTCAAACCTGTACGGCACTTACAGGTGGATTGTGGTAACCGCTGCAGTGGATAAGTTTAAGAACCCTCGCCAGCATTACCTGTAGTAGAAACAATGAACACAAATCTCCTGTGAAATAAACTATTGGCAAGGATTTTACTGTGGCATCTAACAATCGCCAGCCCATGTTTTCTCGACCCTTGCAGGAATCCGATGTAGCAGGGATAATGCAGCCTGCATTCCTGCAGAGCTTACATAACTGCATACTGCATAGCTGCTGCAAGGTCTAGCTGGGAATCAGCTGTTTACGACAAACACTCACGACTTGGCTGACAGTCGCATTACTTTGCTGCGGAAGGGGATAAGAAAGATCAAATGAAAGATTTGAAATGTTGAAGGTTCAGGAAGAGGACAGTTTTACGTTTAAATAAGTAATAATGTACTTGTTTTATGCCCTAAAACGTAGAGACAAGCTATGAAAAGTTTCTTTTCTTTACCTTAAAAGCTCTTGTTATCTACTTATTGATTGCTATACAGAAATAAACCCCTCCTGGACAAGTAAAGCTCTGCTAGTCCATACTTTGAATTGAAAACAACCTTATCGTGTCTTCAAAAAATGGGATAAAATATAATTTTGTGGAAAGGAACCGATGGGGTTTCTAATTTCCTCTTTTATAAAAACATTGCACTATAAATAACTGTTCTCTATCCTGTTCTACAGTTTGGAAACGGTTGTATTTTTCAAATTAAAAAGTACTGTAATACCAGAAGAGGTACAAACATACTTTCTTATGAAACTAAAGGCAGTGATAATTGATAACTACCTAACTGGGAGGCACAGACCAGTGGTTCGTGCACGTTTACCTTCGCAGACAGGAATCATTTAATCAATAGATTACCAAACTCGTTCCAAAATGCTTCTGAGCTTGAGGCATTCAAAAATTGTCTAAAAAAAGATTTTGATTCCATTTCATGACATAGAAGAGTTCATGGTATTCAATTACATGACTCTCTGATTGGATGACTGATTAGGGACTGGAGAGTGGTAGTTTTCGTAGGTCCGGGAATAGTTAATGTAAACATTTATGTTTTGTTGGGATTTTGATGTAATAATAAAAGAAAAACTTTAGATACAAAAGATTTACGTTTTGTCAATTTCAAGTTGCCTTCTCAAAATCTCAATTTTAGGCCTGTTGAAATTATGAATTTAAAGTCGCCTAGCGTGTAGTGAACTGGTGGTGAACTCTAATCAGTTAGTGCGAACAGGTTGAGGTTGAGGTGGAACGGTGACATCCTCGCTAATTAACGACATGGAACTGGTCCAAGTGACTGTCAGCTGAACCGGTTGCCGACTGATAACTGATAAGCAAGGCCGCGGACATCCATTTGCGCGCCACTTCGGGCTCCCCAATTTGTGTCCGATACAACGTACTTGGCTGATATGTGGCCGGACCTCCTGACTTGAGCAAATAAGGAATAAACTGAGCCGAAAGCGCTAACGTGATTCCTAGCGAATTTCACATTACGGGGCGTAAATTACACTGGAAGTGATGGTAAAGTTGGTCTTGTTTAGCGAGGCGTAGTTAGGACTGCAAAGTCCTCTACCCTCAACCTCGAGTTTTACCTAGCGTCTACGTATAGTCACATTAGAAATGTAAGTGGTCACTGCGGGTATCGAACCCGCGCCACCGGAGTGATCAGACCAATATAGACCAATTATATTGTGGGGACATGAAAATAAATGTGTAATTTCGAGTACAAAAAATCATACTGTGTATAAAATAAGCAGATACATTGCTTGGGATTTATACATTCTGCATACTTGGGTAATACAATGTTAAGTTCTTTCAAAACTGTTGAATACACTTATAAACTTTAATTATATGCCTCAATTGAATTTTAATACACTTTCCTAATGAAGGAAATAAATTGACTAAGAAATACATTGCAGGAAACGTTTTCACTTAAAATGTACGAGTACATAGTTGCTAGTTGCTACTGGCACATGAAAGTCGAGCCGAAGGTCTACTAGTTGAAAGTAACGGGTTTCCCTAATCGTATACCAAGTCTTAAAGAGCTTTTAGTTCATGGCAGAAATTTACGACTGTCTTATCTTTACAGCCCTTCCTACTTTTGCAGTGAGTACTTACAGATTGCAATCCACATTCTCCGGGCTTACTTTAACGTAATGTTCGAACCACCGTGAACCCTCGTCACCAAGAAACCAGCTGTTGACGTTGTATAAAAAAAGTTGCAACGAAATTTAAAGTTTGGTTGTATGTAGGGAATTTCCAGAGAAACAATGTAGTTTTATCAAAATGCGACCCTTCAAAAATAAGGATTTTAAGTTTCAAATAAAGCTGCTAAACACCCACTGTCATCATAATTTTATCAAATCTTTCAAATTTCAAATTCATTTTACATAGTATATAATGGATACATAAGCCATCACAATTTTCACAGATGACCTTACATTAAGGAAACACATGTTACACATTTCTTTCTAAGAGTTTCCCTACCTCCACCCCCCGGACCAAGGCACCCAAGCGTTTCTGTGCTGGATGCCGGCTTTTCGCCAGCCCGTGCTAATCATGAATAACCAAGGACCGTAGAAGCGAGAGCAAAGGAAACTCTAAACAATGTAAAGTACACTACCAGGCTGACCTTGTTATGGAGAAATAATAGGGCCCCTAGGATTTAATGGTCCGGTTAGGGGTTCCATCACATTAAAATATAATAAACTAACAGAGGGATCTTCAGAACAATTACAAAATAGGAACATCATTTATAAAAGTTCTGTTTAGATTATATAAAATCAATACAACCATGAGTTTTTCCCGATAAATTCCTTACTCCTCAGGAGAAATAAATTCGTTATTAAAAAGGCGTGGTAAAAACTTAATCTACTTAGACAGACTAACGAAGAATTACGAATGATATCCTGAATAATGAAAATGCTTAAATCAAAGTTGATCAATGTGTGGAGTGGAGCGGCACCTGTGGGTCGTCGGTCATCCACGCTCTGCGCAGCCGAGCTCTTATCTCCAAGCATCTAAATTGCCTCCGCCTAACGAAATATAATCTCTAACAACTTGTGAACAACTGGAATTCATACAATCCGCTGTGAACTCCAACTTTACGGATAAAATATATGCCGGGTATGCTCGGTATGAGGGTCGGGTATTTTCGTTGTCGATGTTTGCAGCACTGCGCGCTCTCACGGACCACCGGCAGAGAGCGCTGCGCTCGCCGTGTAATTTTGACATCAGCTGATCGGCTTTAAGTTTAGTTTTGGTGTAATCTGCGGCGTGATCGGCCACACTTGGACACGTTATCCGCCAGAGGTCAGGAGGGACGATCACTTGCTCACCGATCTCGGTGAATTGCGGGGTTATTTCACAAACTACCAGATCACGTTTGTCTGTTTAGAGCAATTTATGGCGTTATGTAAAAAGAGTTTGTCTTTTTCTAACGAGGCGAAGTTAGGACTACAAAGTCCTCTCTTCCACTCAACCTCGACCTTTACCTAGCGTTACCGTATAGTCACTTTGCAGATGTATGTGGTGACTGCGGGGATCGAACCCGCGCCAACGGAGTGATGAGCTCCGGAGTCGCGCACGATTCCAACCCGCCAAGGGTTCGTTATGTACATCGAATATTGGAAAGGTTGACGATACAGAAAATAATCTCTAGAAGTAAGCTATTCCAGGTCTATACCAGATATCTACGCATTAAATGTATTCAAGAATATGGGTATTCATGTGAACTTGATCCACATGGTTGGGACCAAACATAAATTTTACTGATTGCTTATGACAGATAATGCTTGTATGTGCTAAAAAATGCTGGAATCAATGCGGTTTTAAATTGTTTAGACGCTTTGTTGACAAAATGAACTCCTCACTGAGATGGCAAAGGTTCATAACAGACCGTCCTGTGTCTCCCAGTTCAGTAGTTGTCCCTGTCCGAAGTACCATCAAAGGTTCATAGTAGACCGTCCTGTGTCTCCCAGTTTAGTAGTTGTCCCTGTCCGAAGTACCATCAAAGGTTCATAGTAGACCGTCCTGTGTCTCCCAGTTCAGTAGTTGTCCCTGTCCGAAGTACCATCAAAGGTTCATAGTAGACCGTCCTGTGTCTCCCGGTTTAGTAGCTGTCCCTGTCCGAAGTATACCATCAAATGCTCATAACAGATTGTCCTGTGTCTTCCAGTTCAGTAGTAGTTGTCCCTGTCCGAAGTACCATCAAAGGTTGATAGTAGACCGTCCTGTGTCTCCCAGTTCAGTAGTAGATCGTCCTGTGTCTCCCGGCTTAGTAGTTGTCCCTGTCCGATGTACCATCAAAAGTTCATAGTAGACCGTCCTGTGTCTCCCAGTTTAGTAGTTGTCCCTGTCCGAAGTACCATCAAGAGTGTATGTCCACTTCACTCGAATAACTGATGATCGTTTTGAACTCTTATTGCTGGAGCTGGATTAGGTTAAAAATCATTCCACCGTAGCTACGTTTTTTTATGTATCATACCTACTAGATGAAATAGCAGCTTTAGTTAAAACGATTACTTAAGCAAATAATGTTTTATGATCCCTCGCATACAAGGGTCTAAGGTATAATATAACAAAGAGGAGTACCCATATTTTAAAATGTAAATGAAATATTCTTTGCTACGACATTTATATTCATTGAAATGAATTATTGATAGAAGACATAACAGTAATAACACATGACCTTGGGTGTAACGCTTCCTTTTCTTCTAATGTAAACAAACAAAACACACCGTAATAAGCTGTACGAGTTCTTTATTGTAATGGTTTTGACCTCGATTGCATTTGAATGCTGGGCTTGTCAATACGGCTCCTCGTGTCATTTCATACAGCATCTGTAATAGAAGAACCTCACTCCGAATACAGGGTGTCCCGTAAGAAAAGCGCCAAACTTTGAAGAATGACTCTATGGGTTAAGGAAAAATCAATAATTAAATGTTTTCCAATAGTAGCAATTTTTCTCCGATTCACCTTTACCGATTGTTTAAGACTTGGTAGGCTTTTGTATTTTGTAAAAGTTCTTTCAGTAAATAATTGCCAACGTGATCTGTTTACGTCATGGCCTTTCTTTAATATTTGTATACACTTTTACTAAAATATAGGAAGAAAACGTTTTATGACAAATGGTCAAAAGTGACCTTATTTGATACATTTAACACCTGTGCCAAAAACTTGAATATACGTTGAAAACCCCGAGTTAAAGCAGGAAACGTGATACAAATCGGTATTTTAGTTTTGTTTTTCACCAAAACTTAGCTGTTTTTAATGGTTTCAGGTTTTGGGACCGGTGTGTTTTAATTAAATGTTTTAGAAGGTTATTTTTGAAAATATTTCGTATACCTCCCCATATTTTTGCTATTTTAGTACAGGCGTATAAAAGTATCAGAGAAATGCGACCATTTAGAAGTATAAAAGTTCGATCACGTTAGTAATTTTTTCTCTAAGAATCTTGACCAAATACTACTTTGTTTTGCTTTTTCCAAATTGAGTGCAGTTTTACCGCCATTTCGTGTTTCTGAGACCGTTGAAACGAAATGCTCAACATTCGAGGCAGAAACGCGAAGCAGTCCGTACGGTTGACTCTCAACGGTCCGTCACCTCGAACACGCTACTGACTTGAGAGCAGCACCACACCACTGTAGCGTAAGCTGCTACGAGTGAAGTGCTACGTTATGTAGTGTTTACACCCTACAAAAGCGCGGGTAAGCACGCACTCTCGTGTTCCGTGCTGAACTGCGGCCATTACGCACCTAACGACCTGCCACAACACCAGAGGCCTGTGAAGGTTTGGAGCTTAAGCCAACTTTGTGTAACACACTTTTGCGAGAGATTTAGATTGTTTTACAGGCACGTACTGCAGCTGGGTTGGGTCAGGCTCTCCTAAGAGTTGAACTTTGTTGACCTTTAAACTTCGGTCATTTTTGCAATATGAGATTGTGTAGTATTTCAAGTAAATAAGGTTCATTTAGACTATATTCTTCCAAGTTTTACCCTAAAAGTTTAAATTGTGTTTTGATGAAAACTCTTTTGACATACGAGTACTACAAAGGATTATTCAAAAGAACGCTCTTAGAATGCAATCCGGTATAGACACAATTCTTCTTGTCAAAATTCAGTAGATTGAAAATAGCACGTACAAAATAACTGACGATATGACTTTTAGACTAATGTCATAATGTTTTAGAACTATCTAACAAGGCGCACAAAGTTTTGAATACACAACATAAACAAAGCATTTAAAAATTAATACATTTATGAAAGTTACACATCCATGAAATGAATCACAGCACGTGCTACAGCTGCATGCAGTGTATCATGAGCCTAATCATGGACTTGCGAAATCAAAAATGTCAGGTGTTACACAGGAAACTCTTGCAAATAACAATGCTGCTATAATTTACAGTAGAATCAGTCAGCTGATTTCAAGATATCACAAGAAACTGGTTACGAAGACGTCGTTGAAGCTATGATTGAGAAAGCTAAGACTCACTGATAATTTTCTTTGATTCAATTCCTTTTTATGTCTTTGTACGCAGATGATGCATGTTCAAAATTACCAGCAGTTCATTAGAGCATAGATTGTCTAATTAAAATCAAAACAAAATGCTTTAATTGCACGAAAAATGGTCAACAAATTGACTATTTTGAAAATTATTGGCTTTGATTTGAAAATAATTTCGACATCATCGAAGAAAAGCTATAGGCCTTCGTCAGATATAAATATAATATTTAAGAATTAATACGTCAAAATATTTAGACCAAAAGTTTTTTCTTTATCGTGGTCCAGTCATTATCTTAAATCACAAGGTTTTGATTGCAATAACCAAAAAGCATAAAACATTTTGTTCAATAATTTAAAACTTGTGGAAGAATGTGCACACCGCTAGTTTCCTAAAAACACCGAGCCTAGAGCCAAAACCACCAAACACTTGGCAGAGACAGAGAAATCTGTCATTGTAAAGTAGCGAAGATATTCAGCTGGACAAGACATGTGCGATCGTACGTGCAGGGATCGTCCTGCATTCATGATCGTAGTTCTCTGTAGGTCTAGAGCTCAAGCTGGACACCAGGCTACTCTGCTGGACACTAGGAAATAATAATCCTACTGCAGGGTTTCAGCAAAAGTATGGAATGTATTTAATATTTGCGGAAATAGTGGGGAAATTTTATAGAAACTTTGCAGTTGAAACGATTTTGCTTAATTTGGAATGTTTCTTCTTTTTCAAACGTGTACAGAGGACGGCCACTAAAGGAAGTTATACGTTTTTAAATGCATGTCCATGTTAAGTGATGTCTTATTTTTAAGGCTTACAACGCAGTTTTGTTTGAAAGTAATTTACTTTGTGCGAAATTGTTGCTGCTTTAAGATTGAGAGTCTCTAACTTTATATGGATGCCACTTCGGCACAATGTATGGCTATCTTCAGCAATCTGTCACGTGGACATTATGAAAAAGGGGAAATATGCCAAAACAAGCGCAATCGTTAGAACTACTTTACTGCACAATGTCATTGAAAATTTCTCTATATTTTAAGATATTAAATTTCAGACTTGTAGATTGTCCCAGTTGAACAATCCCCAAACTAAGGGAAATTGCAAAAGTTAATTCATTGTAAACACCTACTTTGTGTATTCTTCAAAATACTCTGTTTTGGAACTATGCGAAAAGAATAGTTTGAACTATTTCCACGGGAAAGTTTTTAAAACGAGCACAGAAATAGATTCGAAGTTTTAAATTAGCATTAGTGTCGTGAAGTACAAAGTTATTTTTGACAAACTAGTTCATAACTTGTAGTTAGATATAAAAACGAATTTAATTAGGATACATAAAACAACTCGCATATGCAAGCTAAACTGTAAAAAGCACATTATTGGCAATTTAAACTATTTGTTTGAACTTCTTTAAAATACTGTATGATGGATTTCATATTTCGTCGAAAATTTAAAACATTATTTTCCTAACTTCACATCCAGATTATAATTTTTTATCCCGCAAAATAACTGAGTAAGAAAGTAACAGTTACTCCCTCCACACTTTACCACTCGCAGAGTATTCAACGATACTACTACCATCCACTTATCAAAAACAGTATATTAACATCTTAAATATTTCATCATAGCGTCTTCAGATGCTGATACCACTTATCCCGTACGGTAGGTGACTGATAAAGGACGTCTGTCTGTCTGCCTGTTTGTTTGTTTACGTTGATCTCTCAGTGTTTACTCGGCTGATAAGGTGTCTTCACCTTACTGATAACAACCAAGACGGTGAGTTCACACTTCAACACTTCAACTTTATTTATGTCACACTCTGTTTATTGCAGTCGTCACTATGAGAACTACTTGATATGGTGTGCGTACGGTAGATTTGGAGATTAATTACAGGGTCGTTATAAAGGAGTTGTGGGGTTTGAAACATGATTTAAAGTAAAACCCAGAACTGACACCTTGTACATTTTCTTGGGGCATCGGAAGAACATGGTTCATAGAGAAGATTCGGTACCAAAATTATCCTTAAAGAATATGATCTAAATCACTATTCGAGATGCCGACCACTCTCATGAGGGTATTTTAAGGCAAATATGTGGTGAAGGATGAGTGTGATGAGTGGTAGTAATGAGTTATGAGGTGTAGTCTTGTTACAAACTAAGGCCGACTCTTCCTTAGAATGGGTCATTAATTAATAGCCCAATGACCAATGGAAATACAAGGACCAACGGCTTAACGTGACTTCCGAACCACGCAGGTGATGGTCTGATATGTCTAAACGATGGTGGAGTTGATGCGGGATCATCAGATGATCACTGAGACTATCTGAGCCGCTTTAGACCTATATCATCCTCAAAACCTGACCTCCATGAAGCTGGATTACAGGACCACGCCACGAGTCCCAGTCTATGAAGCAATGGCGACCGTTGCCGAAAAGATGTTGACTAACGTTTGAAGAGAACTTGAGTGTTAGACACTTGTCGATCAGCTGATGAAACTCATACAAAACATTTCTAAATTAAAAAAAATTATACTACAGTTTTATTGATTTACTTGATGACTCATGCTCTCATTAGAACCATCTTTCTTGAGTAGTTCAAATCAAATTAAAATTGTCTATCAAAATCATAGACGTGGTTAACAGGTAGACAATGTTGTTAATGCAAGTCGTTGTAGTGATATAGAAATGGGTACAGTGGTATACTGATAATGTGTTATCAGTTCATGATGATTTTTCAATATTAATAAGATTTTGTTGTTTACACTTATCTCTAAGATGTCATGAAAGCTCGGACAAGCTAAAAAGAACCCTTTTGGAGAGATTGCGTCTTAAGTTTATTTTGAACAATTTTGTTATTTAGGGATTGTTTGATTTGCACTGGAATTTTATTTAATAGGTGTATCCTGCAATACAAATTTAATCCATAATTTTAAAATGAAGTATTCAGAGAAGTTAACAGCGATTGATTTCTTGAGTCCGAATTTCGATGCAAATGTATGACACGGGGTTGGGTTTGAAAAATGTAAATTAGGGGAAAATATAATTACTATCAGGGCCGTTTACCGTCTAGAAGAGCCTCTCTGCTACAGGCTGCAGCTGTCAGCCCATCCCAGTCCTCGGAAAATCCTCAATGCCCTTTTCGGGATAATACAATTCTGGATACATTTTGATTACTAGAAAACCATGTGATTTGATTACATACAATTGCGATTTCTCTAAAACCCCATAATATATGTGGATAAAATGGGTCACCGTTGTCACGCAATTCTTCCCTATCCAAATTGCACACCATACCTTAGTTTCAATATTCCAAAAATACCTACCGATGAACACAATCCTCCCCTCCGTCCATGTATTGAACACAACGTTACTAGTACGAAGTGCGTGCACGTAGTAACTGTACAGTCTGCTCAAGTAGACAATAGACCTGTACACATTCCATAGGTAATAGCCTACCTCTGCTTGTTGTTGTTGCTTTATATGAGGCTCTCGGCGTGAAAATTGCTCCACTTATTGCCCAGGTACACTCGCGTTCAACCAAACTTGCGACCACAGCAGTGTCCGGCAGTGGGGAGTTTATAGTGCGGACAATTAGGGTTTAACTGGCTTTTAAAGGTCAAAACTGACCATCGGTTTTGAAACTTGGTAACGGGGGATTATGTGGAAAAGATCGCCGAGTGCTAGTGGAGAGCTCTTGTGGTAATTGGTTGAAGCGTGTGAATTCTTCTGGATTTTCGTTCATACTTTTGGGAAACCCCTTAGTCTAGTAACAACTTCATGGACAATAAAATTGACTGCGTAGTTGGTAGGCACGTAGACGATAAAACTAACAACAATCATATCTTTATACCTTTAGGTAATAGATATGATTGTTCATCATATCATCGTGCATGTCTCATTGATCTTTATGACACGTGGATATTTTATACGAGCTTTCAAATTTCAATAAAGTCAGACTACTCATTCCGCTCTTATAACAAAAAATCAACTTTGGCCACCATTTTGAAACGATTTGATGGACTTTCGTTATTTTTGGTATATTGATGTATAATAAAAAATACATATGTATTTCAAACTTCATCAGAATACGTCGAAGTTTGCGGTTTTAGATCATAAAACTCCCTTCGAAAAGTCCCCCAAAATGAGGTTCTCGTGGTCCGATTTTGCTAGTTAACGAACTCGACCGTGATATTTACAAAAGAAACATTTGTACCAAAATTGGTGAAAATTTGACAAAAATGTGGCCTGTAGAGATGATACACATATATACAAATGTATATAAAGTTTTGAAAAAATTTTAAAACGTGTTCTGGGGTCAGGATCGGTGGTTATTTTATGGTCCCGGGTCTGAGTCTTACCATGCTGACGGCATAAATATTTTTTCCAAAGGAAATCCGATAATAACTAATTAACTAGCTATTTCCCAAGGATATTAGCTGATACCTCTATCACCCCAAGGAAACTATCTGATACTGCTATCAAAGCTTTATTTAAATTGAACTTTAAAGTCACATTTACTGTTAACTCAGGAACGAGTGGGTGTTAACACACGGTCAACGAGGAAACGAACCAACAAGCGCACATATACTGGAGGATTTGTATGCTAAACTATGGGAAAGTGGGAAACCTTGACTTGACTGTACTATTGTACGTGTCTGCTGTGTTTTGTACGTGTGTGATCTCAACTTAGCTGTCTTCAAGGCTTTCTGTACAACAGCTGATTGGAGGTTGACGGATGGTTTTCTCTACGTTGTCAACTGAAATTTGTATTCTCTTGCTATGTAAGGTTTTGCTCAAGACTATAATACGTTGGTAATATGATGGGTTGTCCTGTTGCCCAAAGTACTCAACATTTTATACAGGGTGGACCAGCAATATACCATTAAGACTGAATTTGGTTTTGTACATAACACCGTGACATAAATCCAAAAATTGAAAAAACTTTGTATTTTATAATTTCTTGTTTTTACTCATAAACTAATAATTGTTTAAAAAATTTAATAAGTAAAGTCACTGCATTATATTGTAATATTTCAAATACAATTCATATAAAAATATCTTATGGAAATTGTAGCCGTGAAGTGTTTTAAGAAAATGCCTGTTTTTACATTGTTCTTATGGGACAAAACGAAAATGGCCGACAGGTATTACGCACTTTTAAAGAGTAGCTTGATTTTCACTCTTTTGGGAGCGGTTTTCACTCTTTCATATTTAAAAAGGTAAAGGTAAAGTTTGTCTTGTTTAACGAGGCGAAGTTAGGACTACAAAGTCCACTCTACCACTCAACCTCGACCTTTACCTAGCGTCACCGTATGGTCACATTATAGTTCGTTAGGTATAGCATGTCCAGTGGCCTTGAGATTTCCTGCTGGCCGCTATGGCTCTATAACCCATCTCACCGGCCATGCTAAACCTAACGAACTGTACAAATTGTAAGTGGTGACTGTGGAAATCGAACCCGCGCCACCGGAGCGATGAGCTCCAGAGTCGCGCGCGATACCAATCCGTCACGGATCCACTAAATATTCAAAGTGTTCAAACAACTCAAAAACTTTTCACGCGAATACATCATTCACAGAATATGTCGTAAGCACACATAAATCCCCAGATTCAATCAATAATCGGCACTGATTTAAACAAACCCACAAGACTGTTGGCTGTCACTTAAGATAGTATCTGACGAATGTAGCGCACACGGCACATAGAAGAAACGAGAGTAGGGTAAGGCAGCAGTAGCGGGTTTCCATATGTAGTCAGCCTACGTAACTTAGCACAGCAATATGTAGGAACACTACACACTAGCTACACTTGCTAACAAACTGTCAGAATCTATCTGTGTGACCGGTTATCCGCTGGGTTTATTGCTGCTGGTTTCACTTATGTTGTAAAATAATACCCGGTTTCGGTTTGAAAAGTCGGCGTGCTGCGGGGTTGTTTATGTCGTGGTGTAGATTTGATTGGACGAGTTGTGATGGTTTGTTGGATGGGTTTTGAATTTCGTTCCATAAGAATGATGCATTATCTTGGGATACCTCACTATTAGAGTTTTCATAGGATTTGTATGAAATAAACTTGGTTTTAAAGTGCATTAAATGTTTCAGTGACTCCGCTGAGCTGAATTCCATTTTTCATTCTTAAAACCGTGACATTATTCCAAAAATTGAAGACACTTTGTATTTTTAAATTTCTTGGATTCAATAGTAAACTAGCTAATAACATTTTCAAAAGGTGGCCACAGAGTACAGTAGAACTTCACTGCAGTACACTTTATCTTTTAAATAAAAGTTATTTCAAATAGCGGAGGGAATAAATATTTTTGCTAATACCATCGCTGGGTTTATAACTTCAGGAATACTTTTTTAACTGGTATCAAGTTTTTAACTTGAAAGAAGCACAAATGAACAAATAAAAAGCTTTAATAGTTGGTGAGGCCTTTCGAGAACCATATTCTGTAAACGGTCTACTTCCATAGAACATTTATGTTGCGTCTATTATGTTAAAAAAGTTTTTTTCTTTTATTAGATCATTTGTGCTTTTTAAGCTTAAAATTATAAATCCAATAAGTAGTTCTTCTAAATATATCAAGTTTTGTTTTATTCTTTTAATTCAGAGTCTGTATAGTACTTTCTTGAGTTCAGTAAAGGAGAAAGCATTATGGAACAGTTGTGTTATTGACTACCGCAGTATGTGTTATTCAAAGTTACTGAACCCAGGGCCTACATATTATGTACAGAAACAATGGCCCAGTGTTTCGGTCAAGTGTGTGGTGTCAACAGACCGTTCCAACACACACTAAACCCCACCAACACACACATACATACACACACTCTCAACACAACAGCTGAGTGAGTTCAATCTCCTGGAAATCGTGAGTTTGACCTCGGCAGTAGATCACGTCAGCTGATCAGATGTGTTTGTATCGAAAAAAATGACATAACAAAATAATTTGTAAAAACATTCTTTGGTTGCGTTTAAAATTATCCAAAGTAATCACTAAAGCTTAATGTCAAGATACTAAATTCAAATTTAAGAAACATATTGTAAAAAAGGTAAAATTTGTCTTGCCACTCAACCTCGACCTTTACCTAGCGTTACCGTATAGTCACTTTACAAATGTAGTGGTGACTGTGGGGATCGAACTCTCGCGCCAGCTCCGGAGTCGCGCATGATTCCACCCCGCCACGGGTCTGCTAACAAGAATGTACATCTAAAAGGAATATTCTAAGTTCTTTACATTAGTTTTTTAATTTAGAAGCTTAGGTAAACCTATTAAGAACTTAACATTTTATTTTCATAAACAAAATACATTGCGTTGACATGTTGATAAATATGAAAATGGTACAATATTTACAAAATGAATGGGATGAGTAACAATAAATGGGAACAGTGGTAGTTTTAACCACTGATAAGAAAAATTACCATATTATTCAAATATATACGTTTAGTTTTTAATATTTTTGAATAGTTGTTAACTGGAACTGATAAATTCAGCAACAGAGTAAGGAGTCAAGTACAGCAAATATTGTTTTAGTTTGTTTTTGAACAATTTGTGGTCATAAAAAGACTTAAATCGTAAAGTTTTTGGATATTAAATTTAAATGTGTAAAATACTTTTTCAAGCCAATGTTTGGAGCAATTTTACCATTAATTCTATGTAGTTCGTGTGTATTTTGTTTAATCCTAATTTTAAAGAAAGTTTGATAATTATTTTAAATAGCTTGGCTTTCGATGTTGATGAAAATTTACTCCATGCACAATTTCTCTTTACTAAAACTCTTAAGGCACAGTTAGTTACCCACACAATAAAAACACAAATTTAAAATTTATTTTTCAAGAACGTTGCTTTATTACCCTGTGCGCGTGCGTACAACACATGGCGTTACGACAGAGCTCACTCACACTCAGCCCGCAGCCTCCCAGTGGTCCACGGCCCCGGTCTCCAGTTCCCCCTGTGGTTCCAGTTCCCCCCGCGCTCTCTCTTACCTGGATACCTGTGTCCGTGCTCTGCTCAGTCCGCCCTAGCGAGAGGTGTGAGAAGGTGTTCACTGCGTCGCGTCGCGTTCTTACTGTGTCTGTTTGTTATTATGTGCTTTCCTGTGCGGAAATATTGTCTGGATAGCTGCTGATTCAGAGGTTAGTTGAGTTTTGTGTTTGTTTATTAGTTTGATAAGTGTTTGGTGGGAAAATGGGGTTTTTTGAACACCTGTTGGATCGGAGAGGTTTTGTTTTGCTCGGGCTCGAGTGGGTGTTGCGTTTCGAATCTGCCCGCACGATATGCGGCTGGTGTTATAAATAGCAATTTGAGAGTTTTCGACGTATTTTAGTGTGCTGAGTGAATTATTACATTGCGAATGTTGATATTCTGAGCGAGTTATATCCATGTGAGATGAGATTTGACCCCAATAATCATATACATAGTCAAAATCATCATGTGCTTGTTTGAGTTCTAACTTCAAAACTGTACCTGATCAGAGTTAAAAACACTAAATATTATAAAACCGGTGTAAAATTTCAACTTGTTACTTGATACTTTACTAAATCACACTTGGTATTGTGTTCAAATAATTTCAAAGCGCTCATTTTGGACTTCTATAATCATATGGGTATCGATCAAACGTGACTTGAAAACATTAAATATTATAAAACCGGTGTGGAACTTCATCATTTTGATTTATTTTACTTTATTTTGCTTAGTATTTTGCTCAAATAATCACAAAGTGCTCCTCTTTAGGACTTCTATAATCATATGGGTAACAAACAAACATGAAATAGAACCCTGTGCTTTTGTAACGACTCGAATTTTGTAAAGCTCTTTTAAATTTTACACCAAACTTAACGAGTGCCAAATTTGAAATACGGGTTTGACAACCTTACAAACCAAAATAGTTTGGCTAATCTTTGAACCCCCAAACTTCATCACGAACTGCTGTCTCCAAACACTTCCCTGTTCACCTGCAGCTGCACTGTTGTTGTCGTCTGTTATCACCATTGTTGTCTGTTATCAGGAGGTCACGCTGTCATCAGTACGTGTCTTATCATGCTAATCAGTCACACTGCCAGTAGCTATTCTCCCCTTTCCTTTCAGCATTCAGCATCAACAAAAGCAAACCCATTAGAAAACACTGAAACAAACAATCACAGTAGTACTCGGGCGATGTAGGACAGTTTGTTGTTGTGGCAAGTTTCAGGAATTTTACGTAATATCAGGGTTAGTTTGAAATACCCAACGCTTGTACCGTAAATAATTTATGGAACTGTCAAGTTTGCTATAGCAGTACGTCAATAAACAATTGGTACTCTTCTTTCCCTACTGTAAATCTACTATCATTTGATTTGTCATTTAAAATACCTTCTTTAGCAGCTCAACTCCCTAATATTTTTGATTTTACAAGTTCCTGACCATCATAGGTTGAGTAGAATTGTAAATTTTGCTGGTTCTCTTGTATTAAATACTCTGCACAGTCAAGATGTCCAGGCTCTAGGTTTGTCTTCAACCGTATTGTTCTAAAGTTCCTCTTGATGACTTCCAGCCCAGTTCGTTGCTGCAGACACCTGACACCGAGGCACGGTATCGCGCACCGGGTTTAATTATCGCCTGTCTATCAGCCAGCAGAGTACAAAGACAGGAATGCGAGCTAGAGAAGACCCCTGGCGCGTCCTCTGGAGCTTTGTCTTGCCCAGCTTTGTGTCTGCTAAGTGATTCCTCTGGCCGGGATTGATAGGTCCATGTTTGATCGACACCGCCCATCATCACCCAGCAACAATACACCACGCCGTGAGCTTTGTCTTTGGCCGGGACGTGTAAATAGATTAGGCTCCAGTGTGAACTTATTGTGTGTAGAGTCTTTGTCTTAGTCTGGAAATAGGTTACGTAGAGATACGAAAGTCGTTGATTTTACTACATTTAGTAGAGTTCCTCATTGGATTTGTAATTTTGAAGTTGACGAAAACACACGATCCAATAAGACTTTCCAGTAAAGGATTTCGAGTACAATGCCCTCATCTTCAGACCATAACATCAACGTAACATTACTTACAGTTGATGTATGGTCTGTAGATAGGAACATAGTTCTCCAAAGGCCTTACCAACTATAAACGTTTTTATTGGATCGTTTGTGTTTCATCACGTTCAAAATTGATTGTACTGTTGTTTTGGTAGATTTAACGTATAGGCTAAATTTAAAGATTGATGCTTATCCAGGAGTGTTTACACTGTTACAATGTAAACGTCGATCCTCTAGAAAAAACATGTTGGCATTTTATTTTAAAAATAGGTTTGTTTTGGTTCCATGAGCGGTACGAGTTCAACCCTAAACAGGTTTAAATAATGCACATTCATGAATATGCATTTTTATGAAGACCTATAAAAAATCATTTGATAATGAAACTCCTAGATTGATTGACTAAACCAGAATTCAGAAATTAAATGTAGTGCAGTGTGAGTATACGTTTCAATGTTATTAAAATAGTCTGCACGTTTATACACAACCTTATACAGTACAGCTATCTCGAAGTTCACACTGGAGACAGCTGTTCTCAGGGGAGCGAGACTTCAGTGCAACGCTGCGTTGTAGTCTTGCTTACCTCTACTTCCCCGTGTAGTTACTTAGCATGTCCACTTCTCCGCACACGTCGTGACCAAGTCCTCCGTCTGTCTAGAAGCTCCTGCTGCAGTTCCCTGGAGACAGCTGTTCTCAAGAGAGCGCGACTTCAGTGCAACGTCGCGTTGAAGTCTCCAAAACCTCTCGTTCTGATTCCCTTCAACTGATGTCTCTTGCTGTTCCCTACTCCCGTGTAGTTACCTAGCATGTAACCACTTCTCTGCACACTTGACCAAGTTCCTCATGTGTCTAGAAGCTCCTGCTGCAGTTCACACTGGCAGCTACAAAGGCCGGCTGTGTCGGGCCGGGCAAGGTGAGGCCTTTGTGCTCCACAAGGTATCGGTGTCGCGCATTGTGTCCGGGGTTGGTTATTTTAGCCCATTGTCCCTCCGTTGTTTGTTTCCTTAGGTAGGTAGTCTAGTCTTCGCCGGGTGCAGCACAGTGTGGCTCTCCAGTCTTGTTTAAGCTTGGTTTCCTGGTAAAAGTATTTCGTGTTTTATAAGTGAGCTCTGGATTCGCGCAACTACCTCAAGCTGTTTTTAGCCACCAGGCCTTAGAGCTGAACAACAGCCATGATAATTCCCGCTTTTGAAAACGGATTTGTTTTATAACATGACTGAGGCACT
The DNA here is from genome assembly GCA_018831715.1 of Matsumurasca onukii. Classification (NCBI taxonomy): domain Eukaryota; kingdom Metazoa; phylum Arthropoda; class Insecta; order Hemiptera; family Cicadellidae; genus Matsumurasca; species Matsumurasca onukii. Next base: position 9,056,862 of record CM032063.1, read on the forward strand.
CTCGTTGTTCCCAAAATCCTTTCTTTGCCCATTTGTACAATCCAGGTTATAACTGGTAAGCCATGTTTTATAACTGAAGTTAGTTTTGCGATGGATTGCTTCTGTTGCAAGTCCTACTATTAGAACCTCCAACGATTTAATAGAACCGCGGAGGATTTCCTTGGTGATCGTCCAATCTTCAGACATAAAACGCCTCCAGTTTTTATTTTATTCGATAAAAGATATATAGGGTAAATATTGAATCTATCAACGCTCACGGTCAACTGGTAGTGTAACGTGGTTTATTCCTGAGTCTGCAAGAGCCGAGCCTACTTCGCCACTTCCACCTCTCCCACGCACCTCTGCCTCTCTCCATCTCTCTTCCTCCATCTCTCTCACTCTCGTGTTTGCCTTTGCGTCATCTCTTTGCTCTGCCGTCTGTAGGTTTCACCTCGGCCCTCTGTTCATATGCAGATCTCGGGACTCTATCGACCACGACTCCATTGACTGATTCCTGCCTCTTTTGTCGCTTGTTTTCTTTCAAATCAATCTCTGCTGTGGAGTCGTGGCCAACCTTCAACATTGTGCGAGTCAAGGAACTCTTTCGACAAATATAGCTCTTGGCGTGGCCAAACATTCCGAGGAATTTGTTTTATTTCGTCAACGTCAAGATTGTCAGATCAACTTAATATCGAAAACCTCCTCGCACTTTACTATGGTTTTGAATTTCCACACCTGTCATTCGGCATTCCTCTTTGGGGTTTCAGTTCACCCAGGACAGAGCATCTTTATTATTCAAAAAAGAGCAATTCGTACAATTTTCCATTTGTAGAGTCGTAATCATTGTAGAGAGTTTTTCAGAAGTCACAAAATCCTGACACTTTTTTCAATTTGTATCCTAGAAACACTATCCTTCATAAAACCCCTTCCCTGTTTCCTTTACTCTTAGTAAATCCCAACCTCATCTTACGTAACGGAAACAATCTCCTAACACCAAGACTCCGGTCAACTTTTTCTAAACACCATCTCTTGTAGTGCGGAGTGCGACTTTTCAATGCACTAGAACCCAACAATAACTTGTTCAAAGGCGATTAAAAATGGTTCTGCTAAACCATGCCTTTTGTAAAGTCAGTGAGTTTCTGGACCATGTATGGTACATGAACTAAGTACTACCTTTTATTGACTTATTGAATACATTTTGACGTGTGTCCATGTACATATGTATTGTATTAGCAATAATCTGACTTTGACAACTATGAATCTCTGATTTCTAAGTTTTATTGCAATTGCTGACACTTGGAGACCAGTGGAGCAGCGCGAGTACACACAAGCGCGCATGCGCGCCGACCTTTACACCCAGTTTACGACTTGTCCAGGCTTTATAGATGTCAATTAGCGGCCGATGCTCGCGCTATCTGCAGCCGCAAGTGGAGAATAAAATCATAAGTAGTAATCTGGCCTCCACAAGGCCTTCTACAGCATTCTAGGCATTCTGTAGCCTCCATAATGAGATTTCATCTCGGGGCTAAGATCTCGGCACAAAGTTATTCTAACTACTTTTCACGGTATTAAATTTACCCCTGTAATGTTTACTGCTGGCCGCCAGCTCGGTTATTTTTAAACGTTTCTAATGGCCGAGCGTTAATACCTTTATACGGTTGTAATAAATCTGGCAATAAACATTTCATACTTTATTTAATTGTTGGCTGAAGTACTTTAGTGGGGAATCTTTATGTTGAAATTTTAGTAGTTTTGAGCTACGGGAAGGCTCCGGCTTTATTCATGTTCTCTTCTTTCATTGGTCTAGCTAGGATTTTCGTTGAAAGATATCCCAACAGCAGTTATTCATGCCTTAGAAACCATTAACTTGCTGTTCATAGAACGTAGAAACGTTAAACCAATTAAAAGAGTTAAAAATTTAGTATTAAATTTAACTTACCATGAAATAAAATATTCATCCTCTCGAAGATTGCTCTTTAGCCTAGATGACCATATGTCTTCTGCCTCAGACCATATGGCAACCACTGGCTTCTTGTAGCTTATAGCCACCATTATACGCCACTTCCCTCACCCCTTCATTGTCCTTTGTTCTTCTCTTGCCCCCCTCTTTAGTTAATTTCCTGCCATTATGTTTTTAATTGTGTCATTTTCGGTCTTTTGTGGTTCTGTCTTTTAATTTTCAGGCGTCAGTAACTCTGGCGTTCACCCTCCTGCCTTCTTACTGTGGAGTGGGTAGAGAACCCGTTTTCCGCAAAGATAGCACGACTTTAGTTTGCTCAATCACATTTTGAAATACTGCTAACTTTACAAAAACACCCTTTTACTCTTTGGATTCCCTCTACTCTCTGTGCTGAATAATATCGCGTAGTCTGAGCCGAGTGTTTATCTCTGCGTTGAGAGAGAAAGTCCGAGTATAGCGTGGGTCTGTGGAGTAACCTGGTTCCAGCTGCGTGTTGGCGTTACTCTGTGACGTCACTGCCCACGCACACGCACACCAACACACTCACATACACATATACACTTGTAAACACACCTTACCTTGTACTTCTTCCTCTAGATTGCCAATCAATCTACTGTTTCCACTCCAATTAGTCTGGTCAGTCCGAGCTGTAAGTTGCCTTCGAGTGGTTTCTTACTTTGAATTAACTAATTGAATAAATAGGGTTGAGCTAGTTTGTATTTTATGTAGTTCCTGAAACCTTGTACTTGTTTTAACAGAGTTTTAGCTTTAAGTTAACTGAGCTGTGCATACCGGGTCACTAAACAAGGGTTAGGAATGCATTTACGTCTTTGTGTTTTAGTGTCTTTATCATTTCAAAAACCTCTTCTAAAGAATGGTTTCAAAAACAAATTGTACCATCTCCTCAAAATTATTATATTAGCTCTCTTAAATATTATTTATATCTGACCCTTCTTCTGTCTGTATTTTTACGGCGCCGTTACTACATACAAGAAACTTAGTTCTCCCAAACCTTTAACTAGTTTGGTAACCACACAAAGTTCTTCGTGAGTATCATTTTATTGAAGTCTAGCTAAATTCCCTAAATTTAACTCTAATGCTTTCGCGGTCGGTTTCACGACTAAAATCTAGACCTTCAGGGTCACACCGCATCAAACCATCATTATAGTTGGCTCGAAATATTTTGGTATCGCTGTGCCTTGAAATCTTTTGGTATCTTCCCTAAGTTTAAGGACTTCAGGGGTTCTCTCTGACACACGACAATCAAAGTAGATTTAGATCACCAGGCCAATCAAACTGACACCAATACAATGTCAACACCAAGAACAATCAGTGTTGATAGTTTCAAATTAGAGCTAGTAAATATTAACAGCTTCACAGCCACGATGATTACAAGACATCACGACGGGAATGAATAGCTGCAAAATACACCGCGAGGAACACTTCCAGAACACAAATGAAGAGTAAAAGTGCAATCATCTGCCTGCAAGGTGTGATTTGTCCAATACCACATCAGCATTCAAACAACACGTCGCTGTGGAGAATGTTCATTTCCATCCTTGGCTCGGTGTTAATACAATACATACGTGTGTGTGTGTGTGCACGTAGCACTCCCACACGCGCAATTACCTTACTGTAACTATCCACCGCCTTATAAGTACAGATCCGGTAGTGTTTTCTTCCGAGTTAAATGTATGCGTTTTGTGCATGAGAAATCAGCTGAATTGGTTTATTCAATATTCAGATTATTCCTGCAAAGAAGTTTCTTATGTTTCACGTTCGATCAGGGCTCCTCAAGGACAGCTAAGGATACTTCAGTTGGTCTAAATTGTATCATAAAGTAATAAGATTAGTCATCTTCAGTTTTGAGTACTTGGAACGTCCGTGGTATTCGACTATTAGGCAATTATTTAGGTTGATTGTAGTAGGAGTGCTACTTATTTCAATACAGAATCCTCATATTAAAAGATGCACGGTTAAAAATCTATAAAATATCAGCAAATAAAATCCTAGAGAAAGGTGGGTCGTGCTGTTGTGAGTAACGTCCTTAAATTTAAGTTTTATCCTTTGGTCGCAATCAATATTGCAACTCAAAACATTTTTATCTTTTCACAAAAAAGTTTTAACTCACCCCAAGGCTACAGAAATTTACAAGTCTAGCTATTCCCATAAAACGTCCCGGACTTAAACTACAAAAACATTCCCGACTTTAACAAACTACTCACGAACTCGATATCTCGAACTGGCTGTGTTGAAATACATCACTCTCCGTGACGCCGCCGAGTCTGATCGCAAGAACTCCTTGAGCAAATCGGAATCCAGGGCCCTATTATACTTGTGTCAGACAAACAAGCGACTATTCATCTACATCGGCTCAACAGTCTATAAATGTACAATTGAGTGAGCGATAAAATAAGAGTCGTGGTGCTGCAGTCACGAGGTTCGGTCACGGCGAGGTGGCGTGCTTTCACACGGCCTCATACCGAGTCCCCCATAGTGTCCCTCGTCCTCGTCACAGGTCCTTCAATATAAGTTTCGTTCAACCCTGTGATTTTCAAACGCTTTTCATTATGAATATTCTTCCTCTTTATAATTCATACGGTCCTCGAACTTCCTTCATGAAAACTTCATCGTGGCCGCTCATTGTGAATTTGCGGATGGTTTTAAGTCAGAATTATGATTCAGAAATTCAGGAATCTGGTCTGGAAAGAATTCATTGGGTGAGATTCAGCTAAAAGGGTCTGAATCATATTCATGACTTCATTTCTGACAGTTGTCGTCTTGAGCAATATTAAATTCTTCAAGTTTAAATCTGATCTCAAAGCATAGTCATCCGTGTGCATCATCTTATACGTTTTCGTGAAATCCATACAGGTACTTCAAAAGTAGCCTCCAAATACTTTTCCATACTTAAAGTAGCCTCTCTCGGGGGTCTCCAAACCAGTTTTCTCTAGCAATGGTTGCAGCATAGATTTAACGTCAATACATGCATCAAACGTTGCTTTGCTTTTTGGTTTTCCAGACCCCTCTCAAATAAAAAGGTCTATTTCAATCACCTTCGCAGGAAATCCTCTTGTGCAACTTAACCATGCTTTCAGAGGCGTACCCTGCCCAGCGGAAACTTTTGATTGTTTGACAGACCCTGTTCCAAACTATCCCTCACCCAATAAATATCAAGTAGTTTGAGTGAAACTGGTCCAGTGTTAATCACTGTATTTACATATTCCGAGGTGCGACTGGAGCTGGGGGTCCGGAAGTGAGGAACTCGAGTCATCAGCTGTCAACCACTCCCTCAGGAAATCGCTGTCGTGGGCGACACTCCGCTCCAGCCCATTCACCCCTCCCCTCACCTATACGTTTACGTAGGCCTACTCCACGGCAGCAGCTGGAGTAGTCATTTCACTGCCCACATTTACACTTTAATGGGGTGTCACCAGTTTGTGCCATTGTCAACAATATATCGCCTTGTTCACACTACTCATTTTCATAGTAGTAGTTTTGGGCACTGAAATCAAACGTTGAGATGGTTTTTCAGAGCTGTGGTTAAATATATTTGAAGTTTAGAAAGTTTTACATATTTATGATTCTGTGGAATGTGAAAACGTTATTTTATAGCTAAAATGGTTAGGGTCGGTTCATCTATCGGACGCTTATCATTTTCCGTTTGGAGTGTCGATAAATCACAAAATATCTGCTGAAGCCCATCTGAAAAAATTCCCAGAAGATAGCGGTCTGTGGGAGTCTACTTTGTTATATTCTGTAGGGTCTAATTGAAAGTCGACGGGGGTGAAAGAGGCGGTGCTCCCCTCACCTGTAGACGCCTGCTAGGGGCCACCCCTGCCCGCCTCACCCCACCTGTCCCGTGCCGGCACCCCCTGGCCTGTAAATAATACCACTCACCCTGGAATGCCCTTTTGTACCTGCTCCGTTATTAGTTCCTTTGTCTTTTCCACTTGTTTGTCTCTCTGACAGCGGAATAAATTTTGGACTGTTTTGTGGAATTTAATAATTTTTAACTTTGGGTCATGGACTAGGAGTCACCCGGGGCAGTTGGAAGAGGTTTGCAGTTTTTACAGAATCTTTTCCTAAAAACTTTGAGCCAATCGAAATATTTCCATCCTCTCTGCTACTCGCATATGTGAGATTGTAGGTTATGTCCACTCCGCGAAAGAAAGGTAACTGAAACAATTCAGCGGGAAAAAGTGTGGGTAAAACAAACGTGGAAGGTGAAGTATAATTGGTGTCGGTTGAGAGGAAGATTAGGCTATTCATCAAGCCGAGTCCGGCAAGAAGCAGTCGCGCTTTGAGACCGCGGTTTTTTCCCAGGCGAAGATTTCAGCTGGAGACGCGAGTGTTTGACTGGTGTCCATATCAGGAGAGTTGCTCCCTGTACACTATAGTGGCGACGTTATATCTTGGTGTAGATGATTCAACAGTCCTAGTAACTAGTAGACTTCTTGTTGTGGTGACATAAAACGCCAGAGCAGAGTTGCTCCCTGTACACTATAGTGGCGACGTTATATCTTGGTGTAGATGATTCAAACAGTCTAGTAAGTAGTAGGACCACTTCTAGTAGTAGTTATGTCACCACTTCTTGTTGTGGTGACATAAATGTCTTGAAGCTATGTCAAGATTGGAGGAAAAGGGCTGCAAGCAAAGCGTAGATGCTTTTTGGTTGGATAGACGTTAGGTGATCGCTCTCCTCCTAATGTTATTGTCATTTGCCAAGTAGTGCCAAGGGTCCAAAAAAGCCGAAAGACAAGACATAACATTATCCTACAGTAAATAGTTCAAACAGAATAGTTCACTAGATACACGCAGAATATTTCAAATGGACAAACAACTTTCAAACTATTCTATCCTCTGACCCAAGTGTCCATTTTTCTTTTGTTCTTCTTCCTTAAGTTCAGAATGGGGGTAAACTGAAAGAATAAAAATAATTAAGAAACAAAGAAATTACATGTTGTGTTCAATCATTTTTCAAAAAATTTCTTGACCTTGATGTGAAAAATTAAAATTTTACAAATTAATCAAATGTAGGTTGAGTTAGTATTGCAAAATGAGTTTCAAAAGGTCGGATGAGATTCGCTGACGCCAAATACAGGTGATGCAACTCCCGCCATGCTCCCTTCTCCCCATCAACTGGTCGCCAATAGCATGAGGCGTCATGCGTGATGAGTCTTGCGCATGCGCCAGTCGCCATCTTTGTTGCTAATCATAGCCACTTGACACTTCACTTGCTCCCCTCCTCTGACACGCTGTATTATCAGCAACTTATACGCGTCTTTGTTATCACTCACTGTGTAAATATAAATGGTCATTTTTGATAATTAAGCATTCACATATTTCCAAAGAAACTATTTTGAACTCTTTAGAAATGTTACAGGACAGAACAAACCTCGTCCAGACCACATTCCATCTCGTCAGTTGAGATCAATCAAATATTTAAATAGTAAAGTTGCTGTTTCATGGTCAGTCCCTCTCTTGGACCCGCCAGTCACTGATGCTGAGGGAAGAATGTCTGATTCTATCTGCCCTTACCTGCCATAAATAACCCAGCGTTACACCCGGCCATCATGGCGGCAACAGGACTACTTTAATCAAAATAGTTACTCCTCTGATGACACTCGGATAAGGCTAAACGGATGGAGCTACAAATTCTAGTCTTGATTCTTGTAATGGATAAGTTTTATTCGAGGACTACAGTGGGATGTTTCATTAGTTGAAACCATTTGTAGTCATCCGTTAAATAGAACTTAAATTGAAGTTATCTTAAGATTTTAAAGAAATTCTTTGGGGACCATGATTCGTGATCAATCTACGGGTTTTAGTTTTGTCTCCGTCATTTAGTCTCTTTGTTTGTGTTGCCTGGCATTATAGTATCCTGTAGCTTGTTCCCTTTATGTACAGCTTTTCATGAACCCTTTTGACAATAAATCTTTTAGAGGAATTCACTACGAATTTGGTCATACTTTCATATTCTGTATGGTCTATCAAGCTTAAAGCATTTTTACACTCTCACGTGAATACTACAACAAAATATCCATTTTACCACTATATTCTTCACCATCTTCTCCCACATTCACCTGACAGTTCCATACCGTCATCTCACCCGGGTTTGTTCACCTGCAAACTCAGAAGTAGCAGCAGATGAGCTCCTGACGTCACCTCCATCCGACAGCTCGTGATGGCAAAGTCATTACATCGCATTTCAGAAGTGCTGAGTTATTTCAAATAATTAACCGAAACTCGGCGCTTAATTAGACGACGTCGTGATGGTCGTGGTTGATGATGATTATGATGATGCGGGTAAATCACACGACAATCGTATTTATGCTTTGTGATTACTTGGCTCGACTGTTGGCGCGATTTGTCGAGATGTCATTAGTTCTGGCTGGAGTTAATTATCAGTAATTATCGCTGGCGACAACGGCGATCGTGCGTCTGTGTCTTCGCCGACCACCGAGAGTCGCAGATGAGGAATTCATATCATGCAAGGTGCGATAGTCGGTGTGGTGCATGTAATCTGGAGAACAGTTGGCCCAAGTTTGGGGAGAGAGAGAGAGAACTTTATTTCGTGGTCAAAAGACCTGAAAAGGCGTCAATTACATACACCGACATAACTACACCTTATCATCCACCAAAAATCCCCATCACACTCTCATACATCCCATATTCACCTTAAAATACCCTCTAGAAGTGGTCAGTGTCTCAAATCAAAGTATCAAAGCAAACGGCCCAATAAACAGTGCCGAGGTTCAAATTACAATAATTTAATGATCATCGATCCATCGAGTTAAATCGAAATAAATAATCGAAAATCCCTTTTGACAAATTGTGATTGTATCGATTCTCTTGGGAACTTGGGTTACAAGTATCTCTTCCTCGGTATAAATTGCAGTGAGAAACTCAAAACGCGAGTTGTAAAAGATTTATTTGCCTGAAACTTTTGCTCGTTAGCAGAGTGCATTGCGAGCGGAGCACGGCTGTAGAACAATGTGATGAGTTATAGATGTAAATGACGCATGAATTATTGAGTCTGGTGCTATAGGCTGGGCACGCGTGGTAATAGGAGATACGCGGGTGTCGAGCTAATGTAGCTCATTTCAATAATCACTGTCACATCACGATTCTGACAACGCATTCCGATCTGTCATCTGTGGCACTACGTATGTAGATGGGTAAAGTTGCATCACGTGCTGTCTGTTGGGAGGTTTGAACGGCTCTTTTCTTTTGGGTGTTCGGTTGGTACAATATCTTGAAAAGTATCTTGGTACAACTTCTTCCGGGTCACACCGCGTCAAAACATCATTATGATTTGCTTGAAATATTTCGGTCTCGCTGTGGAGTACCATCTTCAGTCACTGATTTGCTGAAACTGAGATACTTGCTGTCTGCTATCCTATTGGTCACAGGGCTGCCAACCGTCCGTTCGAGCAGGGATGCCAACTGTTGATGTTCTCTCAGGCTGTGCCAGCTTCTTGAAAGTTTAATAATATTGTTAGTTTAAGTTCTTTGTTGCTTTGTCTTCAACAAAGAAGACACCACTACACTTTCAAGGAGCTGTCAACCAGTCCTGAATAAGTCTTTTCGGTAGTGTCACAGCCAATGAGAACATCGACAGTTAAAAAAATGTAGATTATAGTTATCTTGAAAATAAATTGTTAAAATGTGATCAGCATAGTGAAACAACAAAGGACGATTCATAAAAGTATTGTGGTCAGCTCATGGTTGTTGGTTTCAGTGACCGAAATCACTATTATGTTTTAAGTTGTTTAATTCTATCTTGACGCACCTACAAGTATAGGTACGCTTCACGTCTGTCGCGTAAAAAAGCAGAACTTCGACACATTTACTTGTAAGGTGAGTTACAAAAACAACACTTCCTTTATGTTTCATCCGATTCCCACGCATCTCTACTCATCGTGAATAAGTGAAACAAGCGTCAACAGGTCGCCATCAATAGCTCGTTATCTCAGAAATCAAGAGAAGAAAGTCTTTCTGAACAATTCTAGTCCGGTCTGTTTTTAGCCTCGTTGTTAGAAGCTCTTCTCACGGGCGAGATGACATCTTGGTCGGGCTCTGGAGGTGGAGGGCCAGAGCAGAACAGAAAGAAAAACAAAAACGAACGTCGGAACATCAATTTGGGCTTGTGAACATGCAGAGGCAGAGATGGGTTATCTGTCTACCTGACCGGGCCTGAGCGAGGCTACGGCACCTGGCGAGAGGCTATGGCTGCGAGCCTGTGATATTTCACATGTTAGTCCACTGGCTAATTGGTTGCATTAGAGCCGACTGCCGCCAGCCTCGTGATATATCTGAGTCAGAGTCACGATATTCCCAAGCAATGATCGGGCACAAACACCTGCTCTGCAATCAGGACTTTCATACCCTTTGTCTTCTTTTGTAGAGTGATTCTAGCTTTATACACACAACAAGAAGCTGCGAGTGACAACCTTTCGAATCTAGTGACTGAAGACCGTCTGCAGCGGCGTGTGAAACGTCTGTGTGTTTCTCGCGGTAGTTTTGCAGATGGTACGCGGCGAGGAGGTGTTTATATGTCGTAAAGCAGCGGGATCGGTGGTAAAGAGTTGAGCCGACATTCCGCGGTCTTTTCAGTCTTCAACCTTCAACCAGAAGTCATTTTCAGGACCTTTACTGAATAATTGTTACCAACTTTTAGCTGACTGACTTCTTTTTACATCATGGTCTTTGAAATTGGTCCTGAAACTTACGGTTTCGAGCATTTGGTTGCTGAAGACGCCTTGTTTGACCAAAAAAGACACTTTCAAAACATTTTTGATCAAAGATCAAACAAATACCACACATCGTCGTGTCGTGGGGCATGCACAGTCGTGATTAATTACTCGGTAAGGACGGGCCATTTACAACAGTTGTTTGACGCTGGCTCATTATCCCGCACTATTACTTAGCCCCGGGCAAAAACACGATAAACGCTGCTTTATATCCCGGCCGTGACCATGCGGCCGAGAATGTCGCGCATGACTCCAGGCCGGGCGCTGCGCGAGCTCCGTGCGCCGGTGTGGGCAGCGCGGGTAGCTCTCACGGCGCACGGGCTGTAGCGCTCTGGTAGCGAACACCATATGGCATCGCCGCAATTACAGACAGAAGCACTCCAGATAAATGTGCCCGCCTGTTTCCCCCAATTATCTCGAAGGAGAATTTTCCCAGGCTTTTACAAAAGCATTTTGTAAAGTAAATGTTTCAACAATCATGCATTTTATGAGTTTAAAGAATCTAAATTTAAATTTTTGCGACCTGAAGAGGACTAAAGTTTCTAGTCGAAATATAGTGAATTTTATTGAGAGTGTTTCTTTTTTTCATCTGAAGAAGTGTTTGCCAACAATTTAAAATTTCAAATAAAGAATCTAGTTTTGAATTACCAAAGCCCGGAGCATGAAAGAAAAACAACTTTAAGCACCTTAATAGTTGAAATTAAACCAACCACTTAGTTCTGATGTTTCAAAGATAGACTCTGATAGATTTCTCTCAAAGAACTCCATTGTTTTAAGGCGCTATGAATTATTTAAACACATGAAACTACCTTTGAAAGTTTTTTTAAAGCTATCAACCTTTTTCAATAAGACTACTAAATACACAAAATTGTTCGATATGAAGTTGTACACTGGTTTGGAAGAAAGAAAATGAAACGAACGTAATTGCGTCAAACTCTAATAGATAAGGCAACCTAAGCTCTTAAACCTAGTAACACTTTCAATTATCTCTATCAATAACCTCCATCTTGAACTTGGATTAGTTAGAGATTTCCTACATGTGCCAGTGTTTACTTCTAAATACAGTTTCTTCGAACTGTTCTCTAATTAATTCGGGAAAGTACATAATTTAATAACGTCGTGATTTCGGTGTTCAAGAACGTAAACTGCAGCAATAACGCTAAAGCACCAGTTCGGACAACGTTTATCCTTGTTATTCACTTTCGGATGCATAAATCTACATAATTTATTTATTGACAAAATGACCCTTGTTCGTCCGAGTGTGCGGCTCATTTAATAACCAATTACGGAACAAGTCTGTGTCAAGGACGGACTAGTGTCTTCTGTACTCTGCGGCATTGACTTCCGGTTGGTCGTCAGCTGTTGTACGTAAACATAACCTCACTAGTAAATAAGGGTATGTAAGTCAGGCAAAAGCCAATTTCTAAGAAACTAATAATTATAATATTATCAAAGTTTAAACTATTATTGTGCGGACATTTTCCATCGTTAGTGAGCAAGATGATCCCGTCTTCAGGTGAAAATAATATTATACTAAAATTAGTACTGTAAGGATTTTTTCTTTTTACTACGAACTTGTTTAGATGTTCCTTTTATGGGCATGTACTGGCCTCACTATCAGTTTTTACGATTTACTTATACCTTTTTAAATGTAAATTCAGAAAAAGAATAAAAATTAAAATATTCCAAATATTTTTTTTGAAAAGTCTTGATAAAACATACTAATGTTTTACATATGAAATTAGCAAATATATCAATTCAGGTAAAAGTGAAATTAATCGTATTGGGTCTGTTACACTGAGCTACTAAATAACTGCTACTAGCCATATGCGTGAAGTTATCAGCATGTCAAAATCAACACAGCTGATTCTTTCAACTATTAAAACTATTGACATTACGCGAACGTCACTTACTACAGTAGCTAAAAGCGACTATCCTATAAAGGTTTTGTAAGAGTAAGTAATTTGGCAGTTTAGTACGCTGTCAAAGAAATATACTCGTATTCTTAAATGAAAATGCCATGTTGGCTTCAACAGCTGAAAATATATCTAGCATTTGCATAAAAACATTACCAAACAATTCTGCACTTTTCCTGCGACATGCTAAGAGCGTCGAGCACTCATGCGCTGTCAGCGCACTCTATGTACAGTAGCCGTGCGTTAACACTATGCAGATCACGTGGTTAACATCTGTGATAGAGCCATTACATTAGTCAAGTCCCTCACCTTTCAATTAACACTCACTAGGCTTCGGTTTTTGTAATATCTGAACAGTAATGTATGCACGCCCCTTGGGTCACTAGCGCACTCACGGCTCGGTGTCGTCTTACAGTACTTAGTTTAGTGGCTGTCCCTGTCGTGTAGAATACAAGGTTCATTGTTCGAATTATCGTGGGGGCTTTTGTATTGTTAGTGTCATAACGGGTATATTGGGTTTCATAGTTTAATGCTGGTGTTTAGTATCTAAAATGGTTATAAAGTACAAGTTTTAGAGCAGGAAATCCGCTTTGCAGCATTCGATACTGTTATGAAACTGAACTAAATATCAGTTTATTAATAGAATATCTAAGAGTCAAATGTAGAAACCGAATTTTACTGCCTAAGGTTGAAATATTATTACGTCTTCCATCGTGTTTTAGTGAGCAAGAAGATTATGACGTTTCGGGATCTCGACTTCGGGTGAAAAGTAACCTCAAACATCCTTTACAAAGTATAAACATGTTTTAGGTTACGTTTCACCTGAAAACGGGATTAGAAACCAGATCCCAAAACGTCGTGTTCAAGTTACTGACGAATGTTCTGTGGATGGAAAAAGAATCTTAGTTCCACGACTGTAGAATCACATATTCTCGTTAACTAAAAACTATAGAAAACGTCCGTAATAATATTTCAACCCCAGAAATTGCACCATCAAAACTTCAAACGACGAATTTTAGTGTTCCACAAGGCTCCATTCTTGGTCCGACGCTTTTGACTCCACACTCTACGCAGGTCTCCACGTACACCGCGTCGTGTTTATTTACATCTGCCTAATCCTACGATGTGACTGTGGATGGTCCTAGATGGATCCGGGAGAGGAGAGTGGTTGTGTAATTAGTCAGTGACATTATAAATGTCCCTGTGGGCGGGCGCACGTGAGTAATCTAACTCACCGCGCGTGCAAGTCTCCCGACTCATCCTGCCGCCACCGCCACGTCACACACCCACCAATCACGCGGTGTAACGGGTTGTGTTCAGTACTGTGTCTTTTCACATGTATAAAGTCAATTATTTTATTTTGTGGATTAAGGTGTATTATTTTAAAGGAAATAGGCCTAATAATATTAAAAAGACATCGATCGGTCATCAGGGACCAGCTTCATATTGGAATTTTAAATTAATGAAGAAGTACATGAAATAATCCAATAAACAATTTTCAATTTGGTGCACGATGAGACCTTTCAGAAACAATGTTTCTATCCTCAGACCAAACACCAGTCTGAGGATAGAAACGTTGTTTCTGAAAGGCCTCACCAAAATTTAAATTTTTATTAGATTATTTGATGAACGTTTTTTTAGTATTATTTTACATCGATCGGTGTTTTTTGTCCATGAAACCGCGTTATTTGGTAGTTAACAGCTGTTCATAATTTCGAAATGTCATCTTGATCCACTGTGAAGATTCTTTTACATTCTAGTTAACTGCCCTCTAAAAGGCCCTCCTAAGATGATTGCAGTTTGTTTTAGACACCATTTTCATCTTTATCTCATCTTAAAACTTCACAGTTTCTACCTATTTTCTTAACAGCGTGCTCAGATGGTTTTGAACACATTCCTCCCGACAAATCATGATCTTGTTTACACTCTAACAAACAAATCTCCACGCAATTCCAAACAGTTTAAAAATCAAAACTGGAAACAACTCAGCAGCTGCTGCAGACGTTGATGCCTTTACCCGCGCCGCGCCGCGCACAAGGACGTATGTCATTTCTCTCAACCCTTCCGCAATTAAACGATTACAGTTCGTGAGGGAACGCGCAAGGTGAGCTCTGCGCATGCGCAGTCTGAGGCGCGCAGGCCAGAGGAAACCGGTCGTCCCGGCCCCGGGCGTCCATTGTCCGACCAGCCAGCCGATAATATCTTTTAATTCCCCGCCAGAGAGTCCAAAACAGATAAACTCGGGAAAAATAATACAACTAGTCGGGTATGAAGCGTAAATCTCGGCTGTCGTGCGCGCGCATGCGCAGATACTGATCGAACGTTAATAAGAGAAACAATGGCAGCTGGATCAGGATCCGCCTGGGTGAGGTCGGGTGTGAACTGGGCTGAGGCTGTGAGAGCTTTTGATTCTACAAAATTTAAAGCAGCTTATATAAAACAGTCAAGGAGAGTCATTCGGCAAAGTCAGAAAAACAGAAACAATAAAAAGAATTTCAGGCTCTTGAGGTTTCTTATAAGGTTAACTGAACCACATTTAAAACTTTTTCGATGCCCTGTAAATTAAAATTATAGCCATTTGTTATATGCATAAATCCTTCATTGAAACCGCATTCGTGGGTTTGATTAAATATATCAATTCTTGAGACAAGAAGAATCCTAGCAATGAAAGGTATTTCCAAACAGTACATTGCAAGATTTTCTAAGAAACACATGGGCCACTCCTGATCAGGTTTATTTCCATTGAAATCCAATTCTATTGTTTCTATCGCATAACTGAATCTTACAACTTTTCCAACGGACAATCCAATAAATCGATGTTGCAGTGTGAACGATTTATGATGGAAAAGTTGCAACAAACCAATCACAATCAGCACATAGCGGGAAACTCTCTCAGCTGTAAGTTAGCAAGACCTGATGATTAGCATCCTTCAAGGACTGTTTTTATCCCCACTCTTGCTTCTCGTCCTCCAGGTGACTACTTCTTGAGTATTATACCAATGAGTTCTTGGAAAGTGAAGAGATCGTCGTAATTATAGACACGTTTCCAAATAAAAACTACACCTTAGGATTCTCTGAAAGGAAATTAGCATACTCGTATACATTGCATCACTCATACTTCAACACTAAATATAGGACGCATGGAGTAATTAACGCCCAAGACTTTCCCTCTAACTTTGTTAGGGTGACATTTGATTCTCAAATCAAATTATATTACTTTTTGACACTATTTCCACAGAGTCAAGTGCCAAAAATATTTCTCACAACAGCTGCCTTCTAGTGTTTCCACGAAGTCAGAATCCACGAAGAAGAACGATGTTTGTAGAAAATGCTAAATAGTGGCTTACTTGAAACATGTTGGGAGTATTGCGATAGTGATTGGGTGATTCGAAGCATTTGTTTTGTTTTTGTATTAATCATCCTTCAACCTCCACATATCATTGAAGTTTGGTAGCCAAAAGCGTTCACCACTTTTACAGCATTAAAATAAATCCAGTTCGATTCTGGTCTCGTCTAAAGCACATATTCGACCGACGGCGAGAGCGCAGCAAATGTCACCGGAGCGGAGAGAGCGTACGAAGGTCGCCACGGTTTTGAGTTTGGAGCGCGATGTTGGGCGGGGGAGGGGTATGGGACCCAGTTTGGCGCAGGTGTATGGGACGTGAGTCCAAGCACCAAATTGGACCACTTAGCTTTTGTGAAGAAGTGGTTGTCCACTTGGTGACATGGAGACGAGAAGATGGGCTATTGTATAACAAATACGTTCAAGCATGTGTATCGTGAAAACTCGTAAAATATAGTCGAGTAATATAAAAAGACCCAAACTGTTACCTTAAGCTCTCCTAAATTTACTTCTTTGTTGGTCCAAAACTTTCTAAATTCTATTTAGGCGTGTTACTCAGAACATAACTACTTAAAACTGAAGTGTGAGTAAAATGTGTTCTTTAGACTTCCATTCCCATCAGTCAAGTCGTATACTCCATCAGCGTCTTTACCACATCCAACACCCAAGGTTCCCGACATCATCAGGCGAACCATTTAACACCATTTTGAAGATGTTAAAGCCTGCTCATAACATCAAGCCAATTTTCACTTAAGAGTAACAGCGTGAATTTCACCGTCGTTTCATTACCATAATTATTCTAATTTGAGCCAATGGTCAGTAACCACCTTACTTGGTGGCTTTGCTGCCAAAGACGGCCTGGCAAGGCAAGGTGTGGAAGTGCTTGGGTCTGGGAGTGGAGTCTGAACACCACATCAGAAGACAAGATCAGAGCACCAGAGGCAAGTCACGAGCAGGCTCTGCCCGCCCACCCATGTCTTCTCCTCCGCTGGAAAATACGTTTCACATTTTCCTGTACAGTTCGAGAGCATCAGGTCATGATGGAAGATCCAGGAATGTTCGATTTACCAGTCTTAGGACATCACAATTGCTCGAAATATCAGAAGTTCCTTGATCAGAAACCAAGCCATTCCTCTTGAAGAAACAGGCCATTCCTTGTTCATAAACCAAGTCTTAATGATTTCCAAATTAAGTTGTTATTAACAATAAAATTGAACTTGGAAACATAACAAACCTAAAGAAAATATCGTAATTGCTTGGATATCCACCTGGCTATTATCAATGGTTTAAATCAAAGCCATTTAGCGTACTTCTTCTTTTCTTCTTCTTTGTCAAATTGTTAATTTTAGATCATGAACGTTTTATCACAAGGCAATCCTTCTACAATATTCCTGTTCTCAGCCTCAACCCTCTTTTCTAGCTTGAAATACATATGATCCTTACAATATCTCGTAAATTCTTCTTCTTCGTCGTCTTCTTCTCGCTGTCAGCAGACAAAGAGACGCTGTACCGTACGCATGCCCAGTGACGCTCACGCCGGAGCCCGGCAAGTGAGGTAATTGCGCCGGTCGCTGTCATTATGTTGTACCATACGATTAGTTTAATCGATTCCAAGAGTGTTTCTGCAATTTGGATGTTCGTGAGCCCGCCAGCCACACTTACCTCCCTCCAGTCCTCCACCCTATGGTGGCTAATTGTAGCGCACACCTCCAAGGATAGAGTTACTCGCCACACCGCGCTGCGCTATAATTTATTCGTCCGCCAGTGCACTATCCGCTATCGGGGAGGCTTGGATTACAGAGCATTCTACTGTCACAGCGTGATAAATCCCGACACTCGCTGCATACTCATGAGTTTACTCTGTTTGCTTGTTTACCGCTGGGTAATTTGACTTTATATGTGTTATTTCTTTGGAGGTCGAATTACTTGAGTCTTTGTATTTCGTTATCAGATCTATAGAACTTAAGAAAGTATTGAAAGTCTCAAGTTGATTGAAAATCTGCTAAATAATTGATTGTAGAAGTAAATAAGCAGTTATGAAGGACATCGAGCTTAGCAGCTGGATGCGAGGATGATATTAACCACGCCGCTGTAGCTCGGTAATGGTCAAGATGTTACCACACAAGGGGAATATACGTGGTAGACAGGCCAAGCTGCACGGTTACTGCTATAGACGGTTTCTACACACTGTTATTAAAAGTGAGTGGTGTAAATTAATAATTACAAAACACTGCAGGCTACTATTTCTCTCACGGAAGGAACGCGTCTTGGGATCATCTTCATATAGTAAATGTAAGAAAAATTTAGCCTATACAGTTTAGGTCGTCATCATTCTCTGTTGGTATTAAACCGATGCATAGTACAAGTATAGACTTCCAAATGTTATTTCGGTTGTAAAAAGACCAAAGCTAAAGGAGGAAGTACGAAGAAGCCATAAGAGAAGCGTTAGGGCATTCTGATATGACTTCATATTGGTTGCAAGTCCTTTTGCTGCTGTTTGCGTTTCATGTGAAATGACTAGATTCGACTCCTAAATGAAAACTGGAGTGTGTATGGTCAATTTGACGTTTGCATCACTTGCTGTGACATAAGTGTCTCGTCGAGTCTATGGTCAAGCCTGCTGTACATGCTTATAAGTTCAAACAAGGTTGCATCCGACAAAGTTTCCACTGTCCAGTTCAATAAACTTTCCAAACTAATGATTCCCCTGATCGACGACGTCTTTCCTCATGATATCGGTAACTAATCGAAGTATCGAACAGCGGAAAATTACTAATTGACGAGTATCGGCCGGCGAGTATCGTACGCCACCTGTGAGCGACTAATTGCGTCTTGTGAGATCAGCTGGTCACTTGGCGGGCTGACAACACGTGCCGGTCCGCCATGTTGGTGCGCGGCCATCTTGCCGCTCGACCTGCCCGGCCTCTGATAACGAATAATGGCAGAGACTGCGCGCTCGCGCACACGCGCACGCACACGCTGTAAACACGCAGATAAGCGATAACGTGTAATTGGCGCACAACACTGTGACCTGCCCTTTCTTGCCGCCACCCCACCGCTCCGCTCTAACAAGCTTCGATTATCGTATATCCATTGTGTGCAGGGAAGAATACAATATTTGCATGTGTTCGATACGGTGCAATACCGCTTGTATCGAGAATCGAAGATAACGAGATGAAGAATTACAGCGGATAAAACGTTTATTTTTCCTCTGTAATGAAACGATGAATTACATATAGTAAAACAAGTTTTTAGGATAGAGATCCGATTTTCTTCTTAAAAATAGAGGGATTGGTATGTGACGTGTAGCTCATAAAACACTTATAATTTATCCCGAACAATGTCAAATTCGTGTCAACACAATGTAAAACAACTCCAAACGAAACCAAGTGAGAGTATACAGTCGAGGACGTGAAGATGGCTACGCTCACATCACGTGACTGTGCTACGAGCGGTACCGCGCGTAAAAAGCGGCTCGTCGAATCAGTTATGCGTCGTATAGGTAACAAGAACGCTTATCTCGGACACCGGCTCTAGTGCCTGTGTTTACTAAAAGCTTTACAGCCAAACAGCCATTTATAGTGGGGCATTACTGGTCGTAAAGTTAAAAGTGGCAACTGCCGTGCAAGTGTGGATCGCATTCCTCATGCACGTGCGTTAGGCGAAATCATGACGGTGTGAAAACCTTCACTAAGTGCAGCGGCAGGCGTGAGATTCGTGCTGGAAACTGTTGTGTGCAAATCACCAGGAGAGTTACTGCAAGAGGGGTTTCGTTTTGACGTAAGATCGAGCATGGAATGGTTTTCGAATTGATGCATTCCTGTAATCCAGCTTCATGGAGGTCAGGTTTTGAAGATGATATAGGGGTCTAAAGCGGCTCAGATAGTCTCAGTGATCATCTGATGATACCCGCATCAACTCCCACCATCGTTTAGACATATCAGACCATCACCTGCGTGGTTCAGAAGTCACGTAAAGCCGTTGGTCCTTGTATTTCCATTGGTCATTAATGACCCATTCTAAGGAAGAGTCGGCCTTAGTTTGTAACAAGACTACACCTCATAACTCATTACTACCACTCATCACACTCATCCTTCACCACATATTTGCCTTAAAATACCCTCATGAGAGTGGTCGGCATCTCAAATAGTGATTTAGTGATTTATTCTTCCTTAATTTATGGGTCCACACCATTCTGTACGGTCAAAGAAAGTAAATCACTGTATTCACTCTTAAATATATTCTAACAACATCAACGAAAATCAAACAACTAAGATGGGTTGGATTATTTTTCGTGAGGCTAGCTTTTACAATCGTGAGGTCAAACTGGTGGAGCCATTTTTCCATGACGTTGAAGTCTCTAAGAGAACCTTCAGAGAACTAATGATGATACCAATCAAAGCTTTGATATCTCTGGCAGTAGCAGGATGTTCGAGGTTATGTTTGAACAGAACAGAGAGTAGAGTTGAAGAGTCAGCTGTTACCGGTCGTGAGAGCAGCTGATTAATGGATCACCTGACAAAGCCCATCCAACAGCTCTCAGCCTCGGCGGCAGCAACATGCAGAAGAACAAGCTCCAATCAATGTACACTGATACTCCTGACGTCTTCACACTCACACTAGGCTCAACAAACAAATACTAATAAAACAAGTTCGGTGTTCCCAGGGCTCTTTGTAAGGTGCGTGTCTTCGTCGTGATCTGGCCAACGTCGGGATGATTTGCATCATCGGCCCTCAATAACCGATTGGATGTCTGCTTTTAAAAAATCTTGAAAGCAGACAAAGCACATTCCTTAAAAAGAGAGGAACATCTCAGTTTTGTTTTGTAGGTTTTAACCCTACAATATTACACAACATAGGAATTTTGGGAAGAAACCAACAAGGAACACTTGACGCCCTCCGACTGCTTTTCAATTTTACGGTCTGACATTTTCAGTTTGAGAAAGTGTTCGTTTCTTTCCTGAAAATTTTCAAACATATATGCCTTCGAAGGACCATTGGATAGTCAAGCCGGTAGAACAATTGAAGCGTTATTACGTGTATTACACCTGTACCATTGCCGACCCCAGCAACCACGTGTAACAAAAGAGCATCATCACACTTGCAAAACAAAAACATCTTTTATGTTTCGATGATTCTATGCTATTCGCAAGGCATTTTGTTTCCTACGACGCACCGTACGGCATTCCTTAGTCAAAGTACAATAATTGAGGCGGCGGAGCGGTGTACCATATAGTTACTATGCAGCCAGGGCGGCACGTCTGCGGGTAATGATGAGGTAGCCGCCCTCGCTGCGTGCCCGAGCTGTGGAACCCGCTTCGACTTCACCCCATCGCGTCGTGCTGTGTCTCCGAGCCTTGCGCTCAGGGTGTCACGTAGCCCAATCTTCCAAACTTGTGGGAATCTCGGGCAAATCGCTCGCATTTACGATAATGAAGCATTCCGTGCCGGAGACAATCTCGTGATCTGGCGTTTTCTGATAAATGGTCCAAGTTTGGATCGAGGGAGTTCGATGGGTGCAATGATGGAGATCGGGGGTTTGAGGCGAGTAAATTTCTCAAGACATATAAGGCATACACTGCCTTACACTGACATACTGTCTTGCTGTTGAACAATAGCTAACTTCCATGTTGATCCAAGAAAGAATAATATTTGATGATAAAGGAAATCAAAGCCCTTTCAAGTTTTTGTCAATACTCGTATAACTTGTCAAAAGATGTTACGGGGCTCTTCTAACGAAAGAATTAGATATTATTCCAAAACCACTGGATGAAAACGGTGTGAATATAACCTAATCCGAGGTCTGAAACCCAAACCTCACCTTTATAGAGTTGTTATCACCTTGTCAAACTCAGCTGATCACAGCCACCGCCATCTTGATTGTCCGCCATGTTGTTTCTTCCACGTGTGCGGTGATCAGCGTCCTAACCTAACTTCATCCCGGCCGCAATTTATGCGCCTCTGTCGCTGACCCCGACTCCTCGTATTTCAAACTTTATTTTATAATCCGCGGGAAGCGCTGACTACTCGCTTAATTTACAGCTTTGTTTATTGCCGCTTAATACATCGGACGCCACAGCTCGCAGCTTAAAAGGTTAAGGACTGTTCACTGGCCGCGCATGCGCATGGAATTGTGGGAATTCCTGCGTTAAGGTACTGGTAATCTGTGACAAATGAGACGGGATTTGTCTCTTGCGAAGTGCCTGAGACTGGACTGGTGAAACGCGCGGACTGGAAGTGTTAGAAGATAGAAATAACCTTCGTAACTTGAGAGAATCCACTGTTAGAATTGTGAAACACTATTAAGAGTCAAAACTAATTAGTAAATAGAAGAATCTCCAACTATCTGTCAAAACGTTTAGCGGGTTCTAGACCTGTGATTAAATGAGACCCCATGCGGATGAAGAATGCTAAAATTAATAGAATTCTAGAAGAACCCAGTCGTGTGAAAGCCCTTAGACTAAATATCCTCCATTAATTATATACTGTATTTATTTGCACATAATCGAGGAGCTTTGTTCTGCAGAGACGGGCGCGAAGAGAGGTTTTTGCCTGCAAGGGCTGACTGGGTCGGGGATGCGGCGTCAGGTATAATAAAAGCTCTCATGGCCGCCCCGCCCCACTCAATTTCCCAGAGATTTATTCTCTTTGTAACGCCATAAAGCTTCATTTAATTTTGGGGTGTTTTGAAGAACGCCAATTGTAATACTGGACTGAAACCATAACTGACGTCGCTAGCCGTTTAACGACTCTGGGCGAATTACCTCCGGCAGAAGAAATTTAGAATAATACTCGTAACCTTTTATGAACTGATCAAGAAGATGTAAGTAATTCGTCTTTTTTTATAGAGATTCAGTAAGGATTGGAACTTCAGAGACTTTAAACTAAGCAAAGCCCTATAAATACTGGGATATAAATGCTTTAACCGCCGGGTACAAGAAATTAAACGAAAACTTCTCTTACTGATGAGGCGAAGTTGGACCAATGAGGCCTTTCTTCCACGGCATGCTGAATTTCAAACATTGACGAGAATATTTCTGCTGAACATTACTACGCTAGTAGTTTGCGTGACCCGGGAAAGATGAAGAGTGCGTGTGAATAGTGAAGTTCAACTTTTCACATTTTACACGCCACCGATAATTCCCACTCCTGGTTTACGCGCGGTCCTCGGTCACGGAAGACTCGGGCCAAGGGGGTCCACGTGAAGTGCTTCCAGCTACCGTTTAGTGGAACTCTACAATCACTCCTATCTGCCTGCATTCTTCGACTGTATTTGAATATAATTGTTGCCCGAAACTGGAATTGTAGATGGTTGAACATTCTTCGGCGAAATGTCTCTCACGATGAGTTCGACGTGTTCGTGTTTGTTGACCTCACAGCTGGTGCGTTTTTATTTAAAGTTTTGCTGTTTTTGCTAAAGAATCTGGGAAAATCTATAAACAAAACCCGAAACTACAACAAGAAACGGTTTAATACTTTGCAGCAATATTAACTGTAAGTCTTCAATGTCGAGTTCAATACATTGTACGGCGTGTCTTACAAAGTAAAGTACATTCTAAGGATTTTCGTCCTCCATTGTCGCAGCATTCTTCTCGAGATTAACAATATCAGGAAGTCAAAACCCCAATCCCCGGATGATTGAAATTGCCCGAGTTGAGGTTGCTTTGTGTTCAATATCGTCCATACAACGTCAACGTTTCCACTCGGACTAAACACCAATTAAAACTACCAAAGGCTCGGTACCAGCGTGACCGGCCTATTGTGACACCTTTTTCTAATCATTGCAGGTATTTTAATTTGTTCTTTGTGTCCGTGTCATGTTCCCAAGCTGGTGTGTGCTGCTATTGTGCGTGGAGATGCTGTCCCCTCCGCCCCCTCTCCGCTCGAGAACGATACCCTCGTAACTGCTCTTGTCATCGTCGTCACAATAGAGCGTGCACCATGCAGATTTGAAAGGATGCGCAGGTCGTTGGTCGAGTTTGATGAGAGGAGGAATTTCGATAGGAAAAATGTCATTTATTTTGAAATGTGCGATATTTTTGCGACGTTTTAGGCAAGGATATGATTCTTTACTTTGATACTTTGTTTTGAGACACCGACCAATAGAGCGTGCACCATGCAGATTTGAAAGGATGCGCAGGTCGTTGGTCGAGTTTGATGAGAGGAGGAATTTCGATAGGAAAAATGTCATTTATTTTGAAATGTGCGATATTTTTGCGACGTTTTAGGCAAGGATATGATTCTTTACTTTGATACTTTGTTTTGAGACACCGACCACTCTGAGAGGGTCCTTTAAGGTGAATATAAGATGATAATGAGGTGTAATCTGGTTTTGTTACAAACTAGGGCCGACTGTTCCTCAGATTAGGCCAACTAATAGTCCAACGAGCAATGGAATGAACAAACGGCTTAACGTGACTTCCAAACCACGGGGAGTAACCGTCGTCTTCATTCGGATCTCTAGAGTATATTTTTCAATACCAAATATACAACAAAAACATTGTTTACAGCTCCAGTCTAGTGCACGACCAGATCTCCAACGCGAAAAAGTAAAACCACAATAGACTTACATTTTATACGTCTCAAACGTAAATCATCCGAGACTGCGCGCCCAGGGCAGAACATCGCTCGCAGCGAGTCAGTCGTGAGGGAAATATTTCATTTCCAATAAAAATAAAGCGTATTGGAAAAGCTCGGGATCAGAAGACACGAAGTGGAGCGAGATGAAGGATCGCGGTGTACTTTATGGAGCGGTGGACTGCGCATGCTCAGTCGAGTATAAAGGCACGCTCACGCTCGTGATGTAGCGATGTGGCAGCTCACACCGCGCTATTAATTAGCTCTGGTCACGTCCGGATTTGAATGATGCCATCTGATAGCAGGGCTGCGCTATTATCAGCTAAATACGTGAAAACCGCACAGCCAGCTCTCGTGAGACAAAGGGTGCTTTAATTAATCCTCGGAGGAATATTCGTGGGGTTTGGTCATGCGCGGACATAGTAGATATGAGGTTGATCAGTACTTTTCGATGAGAAGGTGATCGAGTGACATTTTGTATAGTTGCAATGGTTGGTCGTGTTAAAATACCGGTTGAATGGTCCAGTACGTAAATATGTCTTTTCATAATCTATCGTAAATATTCGACTCCACCTTAAGACCATGTTAGTCAATGTTGCTCCTTTACACTTAATTTGTTTTGTGAACTTTATTTGAGGGGTCACCTTGTGTGTAAATTTTAATATACCTCCTTAACGAGTCAGGGTACTTGAGATATAAAAGTCGCAGTGTAGGAAAATAATATAAAACAGCCAATACTTTTTTTTTGTGCTGCCCAACGATTTCAGCCTTTCTGGCATCTCTATTGTTTATGTAATTACGTTTAAAGTTACATGTTTCGTTTTTAGGCTACTTACTTATGAATCTTGACATGCATCCATATCAATAGATAAGTTAACAGGTTTTTCTAGGGACAACCGTACGGTAGTCTTCTAAAGGCAGCTATGATCATTTCTTTTGTTGACGTGTAATAACTGTTCAGGTTTTCTAGAAACAACACAGGTTTTCTGTCCAATTAGAAACTTTCATTCAATTGTTCAATTATGGTTTAATCCCAATTTTGACTAATTTATACTATTATACTCAGTTTCATCTTTACGCCGACAAAATCAAGAAAGTACATCAAACTTGTTGCTCTTTAGGTAAAACTATAGCAACCCACCATTGAGGATTTCAACCACGAGGATCTTTACGTCCCGTACGAATTTTCCGCCAGCTTCGTCACCAACCAAACGGTCGTCTGATCGATTAGTTGTGAATCGATGATGGGCAGTGACACTGACAGTGCTGGGTCGGCCGAGGAATGCAGCTTTCCCAAGCCGGCGAGGCAGGCTCTAGCAGTCGTGACCGAAGCTCGCAACCAGACAGTAAAATACGAAATACGCTCACCAATTATCTCCCCGTGCGCGCGTCATCTCACGCGTTCATTTTTATTGCATTTTTAATTGATTATTGTTCGTGCAAGCCCTGAACGCTAACCAATTTCAGGTTAGGTCAAATCTCACTTCGCGCTCAACCGGTTTCTTGATATTTTCGTTAAGTTTCGTAACGGGATTTTTACTATAATTGACTGTGAATCTGTCGGTTATGAGTTATTTGAGGTGCTCGTTTATTTGAAAGTCGGTTTCAAGTCACGCGCTTAAAGGTAATCGACGTTTGGTCATCCAAAGTATTTGCTCGCAGACTCCGAAGTCTCTTGGATTTTGGAACTCTTCAATCCAAAATATGTTAGGGAGGATTGGTCTCTTATAAATTTGGTTTTGTATAAACGAAGCGGCAAGCCATTAAAATAGAGTGTTCAATGTAAAACTTTGCACAAGTTCCTTATTGCATCTTAGTTTAGTTGTTATTTTAGAATCCTCAGTTTTAATGATTCTTCATGAATTTAATTCGTGTGGTTTCAACTTGTATCATGAATATGATTATTTTGATAAGTTTCCTCAAATATTCAACTTGTAAATGTTCAAGATAATCTTTTTAAACTCTTTTTAAAGTTGAAACTGCACAATACAGACATGAAGAAGTTGAATTGTTGCTTGTTTAGTTTACTGACGTGTTTGGTTTGTTCTTGCAGGATGCGGAGCCTGGCCTAGAGAGGGCATGACGGGTAGCCATGGTACAAGGAGCTCACTGGCTAGCACCATGCACTTACATCCTGTGTCTCTGCATGTTCCTCGTCCTAGTCTCTCCTGGAGTGTCGTCCGACAAGTCAGAATTCGTCAAAGGCAAGAGTAAGTAACCCACAAGTGTCATTGGTGAGGATTCTGATGTCGACGTATCATGTATCTCTACCGCGGTGAGAACTCCAGATAAAGATGTCAAAGTCAAATATTTTGTTGTCAATAAATACGATGTACATGGGCACAAGAAAAATTTATACAATAACTAAATACAAAGAAGAAGAATTTGAAGAAGAGCTTGGATCGAGTAAATCGTGCTAGACAATTGTAATTTTAAGGAACTCTTTGCGGTGAAGAAGTCCATTCCAAGATCATTTTGGAGAAGTTGACCAGTCGTTACTCAGAAGATTTGAGTCTCTAGAAGAGTAAGGAAGTATGAAACTACTTTCTTTAAGCAATCTCATGCACGAAATGTTCATATCGAAACATAAAAAATGATGAAGACCTCTCTGAACAATTCCCTGATGATGCAGCAAGAGCTACCCCGTCACAGCGCAATCACAATCTCATATGAAAGAATCCACTACCTCAGTGTAGGTAGGCGCTGCCCTGAAATTCTTAGATCTTTCAGAAAAAACACCAACGTTACAGCTGGAGATCTCAACATTCAGGTTAAGATCTTACACGACTGACGAAGAAATCAAGTTTTCTTTTCTTTGCCTTAATTGGGTGTTCGGCCGCTTTGAGGGCTGGAGTGAGGAGTGTTGTCAGTTCACAGTCCATTGCCTGCTGTCTTCTCCTGTTGTGCGGATGGCTGCCCAAGGTCACCTCCTCGCTTATCAACGTCATATCTCGCCTCACATCACACGCTTCACTTCGCCTTATCAATAATTCCAACATGATATTTCTAATTGGTTATTAAATGTTGTTTTTTACAACGTGAGTTTTTATTTTCCTTTGGTGATGTAATAATGATTCGTTCCGGCGTGGTTTATGTGGAATTCGAGTTTTATTTTGTATTATAGATTCCTGTCGTCATTTTAATGTAATGCAACCTTTAATTTAGTTTTGAACTGAACCCCACGTGATCTGTCAAATAGTAACTCTCGATATGTGCATGTTAGCTAGTAATGCATGAACTAGTCTGTAGTGAATTTAGTTGATAAAATGTGTCTAATTCGTCTACATCTTTGTTTACATGTCTACGTAACCTATAGCACTCAAGACTATTTATTTGTACAAGATCGTGAACCAGAAGTGATGAATAAACAAGACAGTTCACACGACAAGTCGGCCTTGTCACAACTCACAACTCAAGTAACTCTCCGGTTCACCGCTAGGAGCGCTATTGTTCCCAGATTGCGTACCCAGCTTCACAATGCATCTAATTATCTCCCTCTGTCCTCAACAATATTGTGCACACAATATCCATACTATACACGGGATTGTCTCCTCTTGAGGCGCTGACCTTGATGGTGGGTAAACAAACCCGGGACAGAAATCATGGAGGATTTGATGCATTTTTGGTTAAATTTAGTTGATTTTTTAAACTTTGTGTATGTTTGACCAAAAAATGTTATGGAAAGTAGATTGCGCATAGATGCCGCATGGTTGAGGCAGCAAAATCAACATAGTTCGGCAGCCCAAGGACAGATAGCGCTGCCGTCTCTAGCCGTCTTTCTCCCTCCCACCGGCTCCACTAGCTCGAGTTTATCCGATGTCGATGACTTAAATGTGACTAAATCGAGCGATTTTCGGGAACACACGAACTAGCGCGTGCGTCAGTGACTCTATTTGAGACTCTTAAAAGAATCCCCTCGCAGCGCATTCTGCTGTTTGTGGGCTGCCGAACTATATTGATTTTCCTGCCTCACCCATTCAGCATCTATGCGCTATCTACCTACCATAACGTAATCTTTGGTTTGACTAAGGAAGTATTTATAAATTGGGCCTCCACAGGTCTATATTGTTTCGCCCGGTACATTGTGCTTGTTAAAACGACCCATTGTGATTGAAATCAAGCAAAATGAAACAAATCCAGATATAATTCATTCTACACTCAGCAATACAGTTGCGTTTAGTCACATAAACGCACAATTTGATCACGAGGCATGATAAATGCGGCTGGAAATGTCTTGTCGGTTAATTCGCCGCGAAATAAGCCTGAGAACATTCTTGCCTCGACATTACGCGGCTGAGAGCGTTATTAGCGGGGATTCTGCACAGTTCGCGGCCACGAAATGCAAAGTAATCACCAACCAACAATCAGCATTCTCCTTGCGACAAGTGCACGGGTAATTATCACATTCCCGCACCAGGAATCAGAAATATCGGTGGCATTCTCGGGTGACGCGACAAATTCAAGACTTTTTGTCCATTTGCCGGGTCGGACCGGGGGTAATGGTCTGGGCGGACAGGGCGTTATCTGCAGCTAAGAGCGTCTTGACAGAGCGATTAGTGGTAACAAGTGGAAGTTGAGATGTGCGCCGGTCAGCCTTCAGCAGCTCCGTGCCAAGCACGGCTTAATCAGGACACGGGGGATCGAGTCCTCAGCACAGCCTTGCCAGTAGATTAGACAAAACTGTGCATGATTCATTGTGACGTTTTTACGACGTTAAACCAATTTCTGAGGAAGTTTATTATTACGGACGTTTTCCATAGATTTTGAGTGAACGAAAAGAACACAACGTTTCGAGATCTGGAATCTGATCCCGTCTTCAGGTGAATAGTAATCTAAAACATTAGGAAATGAGCTAGGCAAAAGTAATCAGCGCAAGCTGAGCAATCTCCCACCATCAAGATCCCAGACAAGATTCCAAATCCCGAACATCGTGTTCTTTTTGTTCATTCAAAAGCGGTGGAAAACGTCCGTAATAATATGTGTTCATGATTGTGTCAGTACAAAATAGAGGAAATCGTGGAGGAAAACAACACAGGAGTGAAACTGTCTCCTTTGAGCAGTTGGTTTGAAATCCTCAAAATTGTTCTTACTTCTGAAGCAGTTAGATCAATTTCGGGCTAAATCCATCCGTCGTCATGTCCCGATTTTCCAATGTTCTCAGATTCTTTCATTCCTTCGTTATTCGTGAGCATATTCCTTTTATAAATTCATGCAGCCGGCCTTTTTTATCCGGCCTACAGATTCAGGCACTCAGGATGCACAACTTTTGTGACGTGTCCTGAGAGTCCGAGGGTGGAGTAGAAATGAAAACAGAAGTTTCGATAACTACGTAGTTTACGTTCATTTACCTCAGCATTACATTGACACTTGACACAAGGAAAGAGTTAATAATATCGCGTAGGAGAGTTGACACAGACAGAGAGTCGCCCGACTCTGTGGACACAGATGGTATCAAACCAGACGAGACTGGGTTTGTTCACTGACAGATTGAAACACAGATAAACCAAACCCACAGAGAAGAAAACACCTGACACCAGCACACAGATACGCCTCCACCTTACAAGCTAGACTGGAGCAGCTGATCATAACAACAATGGACCACATTAGACTATGAACAGAAGAGGCTCCCGACTGAACTTTGACTTGTCAACAATAGTCACATGATTTCCCCTTATCTGAAAGAAGAGCTTTAAAATTAGTCGTAATCGTAGTTGTCTTCGTAAGACGTCATAAAAAATAGAAATGAATGACGGAATTCTGAAATTTATGATTGACAGCAAGGATTTTCCATGGAACTTTTAATTTTGAGTGTTGAAGAATATAATTCTCTAAATGTATAGATTCCTTTCCCGATTAGCAATGAACCATGAAGAAGTCACGACTGGAAACTGCAATATTAAAGAAGGTAAATTGAAAAATATGTTCTTTATGAAGAAGAAAACACTTGGGTTGGTTTTACTATTTATCCAAGAGTAGACTATGGATGCATTTAGATGAATTGAAAACAAAGATTTGCAGAAAGAATTCTTCCTTCGAATACACTTGTATGTCAATTTTGAGAAGTGACTACGAAATAAATTTAGAGTGATCTTGAATCACCAAGAAATTCCTGCACCATCAAGAATTCTATTAACAGTTTATGATTGATTGCATGGACGAACTACTGAGTGTACTTAAACTTTTCAACTGCAAAGCTGAAGCTGGGTACTGCAAGTGTGGAATGAATGGAAGAAAGTCGGTTGAGAGAGCAGAGCAGTTCTCTAGCAGACTGTGGTACAGCTACAGCGCTCACAGCTCTTGAGCGCAGTACTGCACGAACAGGTTCCCTAGAAGGCAAGGCAGGCTCAAGGCGACCCAGTCCGTGACTTGCGCATATTTCCTCTCCTCTCCACTCCACCAGTACTACCAACATTATAATACGATATATATGTAGCAGAGAAAAAATGCGTGTTGGTAGACATGACTATGACTAGGTGTGCGGCAGGGGTGTCGGGAGGTGGTGTGTGTTTGGAGAATTTGGTAGGGATGGATTATAAAGTAGCAGTCTCAAAGAGGTCGATGCCCTGTCATGAAAGAATTGAAATAAGGTTTAGCTATAACTTCACAATCAAGAAACATTTTTTGGAGAAATGGTCAGGACCCCTAATACACAAAGAAGTACATTTCAAACTAACTTTTGGGATATATTCCTACCCGTTTAACTTCATTACCAAGATTTAACTCAGTCTTACGTAAAATTCCGATTAATTTGAACTAAAATCGTATTGAAATCACGTTTTCCGATTTTCCCAAAAGTACAACTTTTAACCAAGTGAATTTTGTTATTTCGGAGGCGTTTACACAGTTGACAACATCACGACAAAGAGTGAATCTGACACCAGCAGGCTCGAGCTGATGGGTTTTTAATTCCTCAGTTGTCTAGGCGACGTAATTATTCAGTGAGATTACTTTGTGTGGTTAGAATTATAATTTGACGTATTCGCCATTAGCTGTTTTCTGTCGTGTTCTACTCGCAGTAAATCGGCTTGATTTACAAAAAGTGTTTTTTACGTAAAATCATAATTTTTGAAGCATTTTTTTACGTCGTGGTTGAAACCGTCCATAATCACTAAATCACTATTTGAGATGCCGACCACTCTCATGAGGGTATTTTAAGGCAAATATGTGGTGAAGGATGAGTGTGATGAGTAGTAGTAATGAGTTATGAGGTGTAGTCTTGTTAGACTTCTCTTTAACAAATTTCCAACTTTTCTTTATTTTTATATCTAGTCCGAATACTCATACTCTCATTCCCAGCATATAGTTATAAAAGCCACAAGAAATGCACAAGTCTCGTTACCCAGCTGCGGATGACACTGAAACACACTCCAGGCCATTATTCTAGCCATAAACAGCGCCAGCAGCGAGCAAGTAAGCCGCTTCCAGAGTCCAAGCAGGAATGCAGGTGTATTAATCATATCTCACGTCAGCGACCATCTTCCATACCCGGAGCCTCTGCCATTGCCTCTGCCGGGCCATTAATTAGGGTTACAAGCCAGAATCCCCGACTCGACCACCATTAGGCTTAATCCTGGCCGACGCGACTCACAAGTACAAATTAGTCAGCTTTGTCTTTCTTTCTGATTGCCATTCGTCGAGATCTGCCTGTAACGTTGTACGATTAGCTTTAGATTCTCCCAAGAACAGTGGAAGTGTCATTATCACAAAGCTTGATTGATGGAAATCTCAGTTTGCCATTTGAAGAACTGTAGTGAGTGGATTTGTAAAGACGAACAGAGATTGGTAGCGTTCAGATCCGGATTTGTTATTGTTGAACGGGAATAATGTTCAAAATTCCTCCTGTATTTGGCGCCCGAAATATTTGGCTCCGACCCTAAGGGACACGGTGTAAAAACTCGCTACGATGAAGGGAATCACCGATTTTTCTTCTTTCTTCGTCTAAGAACGTTCCTCATCGATAAGGAATTCCAGAAAAAGAGTTTCTATCTGGCTGAGGCACAGCGGTTGCTTTAAAATAAGTGCATGCAGCACTTTCTACAAGATTCAGTTGGAAAGACTTCAACGCGACGTTAGACAGAAGCCGCGCTGTGATACCGATTAAACCTGGCTGTTGGAGCCGGCCGATCTATATTAAATCTATTTCCCCGATCATCGTCAAAATCTATCAGTTTGTTTGCTGCTAACCATGAAAGCTAGCTTTAAATTTACACCCATCAATCAATATAAGTTCAATAATTAATTTGCACTATGTTGACGAAATGGTCTTGACCCGCATGTTTATGTTTGATTCCAATAAAGAAATTGTCGCGATAAGCCCAAGAAAACACGAGTCTGGTCAGCTGGTAGCACGTTATGCATTGTGAATGAACTTAAATTATAAATTAAAATGCGCACGAGAGTGATTGCGAGGACGTTGTTTCCACTCTGCTCGCGACAGCGACGGCCCACGAGTCCACGACTTTGTCGAAACTCGTTTTTAATTGATCCAGAATCAGCTGTGGATTGAAGTGATCAGCTGATAGCTGGAATGGAGCAGGTTGAGCAACATCCGCTCGTGAAATAGTCAGTAAGTAGCTTGCACTATGAGTACATTGGATTACGCAGTTTGCTTAGTCATATTAAGCATGTGGTCTTTATTTGTAGTCTTCATTGTGTTTTACCTGCAGAATAAAGTATCCAAAGATTGACGTTAAATTTGTTCCATAATTTAAATTTGTTACCTGCAAGGCATAATTCATAGACGTTTAGGTTGGAAGGACACATTTTTCCAAATGAATCGGTTGAGGAGATTATTTGTTCTGTCATAATTTAATTATTATACTCGAGGCAAATCAAAGGTAATGGGACTAATGATTTGTCAATGTTGTCTGGTTCATGGTACCATGGTCTGGTTTACGTGTATACTTTGCAAAACGGAATATACAAGCAACAATGGTGATGGAATCCGTGATGGAGATGAAGATAAAATATCAATATATAGTTCTATACAGTTATGTTTTCATCTCTCACACAAGTGAAGAGCTTTGCGATGTTTCCAGACGGAAGGT
This sequence comes from Matsumurasca onukii, assembly GCA_018831715.1. Lineage (NCBI taxonomy): Eukaryota > Metazoa > Arthropoda > Insecta > Hemiptera > Cicadellidae > Matsumurasca > Matsumurasca onukii. Next base: position 9,090,440 of record CM032063.1, read on the forward strand.
CGCCATATCGTGATAAATAAGCAGCACAGGCCAGAAAAGGAAATCGAAGACGTCCAAGATTAATATCTTGCAGACTGTGAGGTCCGTGATGAATGTTGAGATGGATTTGGAAAAATGGTGCACTCAGTTCTGGTGGAGCGACGACACGCAAATTGAAGCAATTAGAACCGGTTGTGCGACCCTCCATGAGCACTTTGTTGGTATCTGCTCAGTTCCGAGTCATTTCTCAGCGAGCTCAGGAGTTTGATGACTTGAGATAATTCCAGAAACCGCAGATTCAACACATTCAACCACTCCGCCGTTGACTTTATTGTTATTACAGTTTCCTTACACCGTACGGAATCGCTCATTTAATCGATTGTCGATGTTAATTTACTGAGGCTTTCTACCAGTTAGGGGGAAATGCCAAGTGGAGAGTTCTTTGAGTGACGATGTCGTTTTGAGACGCTGATGAAGGGTTTAAAATTTATTTGCTTACTATTTTAGACTTGGGCTGGTAATTTCACCACCATTGGCTTTTAAAAGAGGAAGGAAAATAATTTTTTGTATTTGGCAAATTGTGCTTGTTGCAAGTTTGAAATTTTTAGGTTGATTTTTAAAAGTTTGCCTTGTTTTAGGGTTAGAGTTAGGACTACGAAGTCTCTACCTGCACTTAACCTTGACCTTTACCTAGCGTCACAGTCAAATGTAAGTGGTGACTGCGGGGATCTAAACCGCCACCGGAGTAATGAGCTCCGGAGTCGCGCGCAATACCAAACCGCCACGGATCATCTTCAAAAATTGTTATTTTTGGTCCTAAAAATAAAAGCTTTGAATCATAAAACACACCCAACTTCTTCTTTGCCAACTTTACAACACTAATGACGAGTCCTGCCATGAACCACCTGACCACCTCCAGCGGCAGCTGGGACGTCTTCCTCTACTGTGTACTCTAGAACGCGAGTGTCAGTCATAAACAAGCTCAGCTGAGCCGGGATGCTGAGATGCAGGGATGCGAGATGCCGCGCTGTTTGAGCTGCGCCAAGAGCTTGTAATGGCAGATAATTGCGCCTGTGACAGAACTGAGCCGACATTTAATTGGTGGAGAGCAGCGCGAGTGCAGAATGTCGACCAATTACAGGCGCTGTCTCAAACATGACCCAAGTTCGCGTCTCCGATCCACCGATCCACGCACTATTCATCGGCGGAGGCAGCCATAGGGCATCTTTCTAGAACTCTAACTGGGCTAACTAAAAATTCGAATTGATAATTTGTTCATGTACTTTTTGGAGACTAATTATTCCGTCATAGATGCAGACGAACAAATAATAGTGATATTTTGCTGTTCCAGTGGTCTTAAGTAGAATTTTGATTTTGTTCAACTGTCTTTAAATTCAAATGGGCTATCTAAAAGGTTCGAATAGAAAACTTGTCATGGACCGTTTCTGGGATCTAATTATTCGGTCATACAGGCAGAACACAAAATATTTTTCCATTCCAGGGGTTTTATGTGGATTATTGATTTAGCTCAATTCTCTCCGAGTTCAAGATTGGTTATCTTAAAGTTCGAATTGAAAACTTGCTCATTAACCGTTTCTGGGGCTATAGGGACAGAAGAACAAAATATTCAGTAGTTTTATGTGGATTTAGTTCAACTGTCTTTAATTATCTTGCTTTGCAAACAGCTTGTTTCTTTGCTCTGAATGAGCGACGTGCCTTGCTACCTTTATCTCAACCCTGAGTCCCTGAGCTTGTTACTCTGCAGGTATGCACGGTCGTGCAGTGCTGCGCGCTATCTCCCCCTCACCTCCTCTCCACTGCGCGCTGCTGACCACGACAATGCCAACCACCTTTGTCTCCCGGCGCATGCGCTATGCTCACGTTTCCACCAACTTTATTTACTCAACAAGTCATAATTCAAGTCGTTATGGTCGTGAGGATAACAGTTGCCTTGGATGTTGAAAATTGTCTAGATCTTCTCGGCATTTTATTGTAGTTTGAGTCTTGTTTACGTCGTGGATACTGTTTCTCGCTGATAAATGCGTTTATTGTTCTTTGTTCAGTACAGCACGTAGGCAATGGTAGGTTTCCGCCCAGGATGCTCTGGTTTGGCTCACTCCGATGTTGATTGCGGTGCGAGTTGCAGATTCGGGTGGCGCCGGAAGTGCTGGTACGTGTCAACCCGGAAGTAGTGCCAACTGTACCGGTTGTACTACTGCCAATCCTCGCCCTTCCTGTGCATGACGCTGGTCAGGATGCTCTAATTATTTAATGCTTCCTCAGTTCGTCAGGTTTGAGGCATGCCGCCAACACTCAAGGTGCAAATTGCCGGTGCCGTACCGCGCTGAGCATTTATGCGGAAGAGGTGAATGTTTACTAGCAGTGCCGGCGTTGTAACAGTAGAAGCAGATAAAGTGCAAGAAGTTATAACCTCTGATGGATGAACTAGAAGGTAATAGGGGGGTTAAAAGAGGTTAGAGATATGCAAAAGTGCAAGTTTCGATAGCAAAGCAAGATGGTTGAGTGAGGGTGGAATCTTGGCTAACTTTGTTTGGAACATTGATACAATTTTTGCCAGTAGACCAATACTAGGGTGGTTAAAGTGAATGTTAAATTAATTTTAATGCTTAAAATAAATGGTTGAGTACTCTTGAGCCTTTATTAATTTTGGAAGTTGATGGCTAAATGAGTCAGAAAGTGTTTACCCTTACAAAGAAGATGATTTGAGATTATAGAAATTTGATTTGTTTACAATAAAGTCAAATTTACAGTCAGCTATATTCCTCTTACCATTTCCAATGATAGTACTTGATCGGTACAAGCTCCTCATATAAGGATAGAGCAAAGTCGTTAGACAACAAAGTTTCAGATATATACAGACTTAATACGCTTTCTACTGCACCATTAACCAGAATTAACCATATGCTAATTCCTCGACCGAGTCCGAAATTTGGCTTCTGGGAGAGGCCACATGGTCAGGTAACACAATAACTTCTCCTTACAGTAATCCCAGCAATACCAACACAAGCCTCGTTACACGCTGGTTTATCGTCAACCGAGGGCCATAAATAGCGAAGATTATCAGAGATCGTTTAGGCGCATTATCGGCGGCATCGCGCAGCTACGTCGCCGCTGACTAATGGACAAAGGCACACAGACTCGCGGAAAGCGAATGCTACTCAGAGAATTTTTATTACACTCGAAGAATCCTACCTCGGGATTATTATAAGTAATAATTTGATCAGGCTGCATTCTGCGGGTATCTGCGGATCTGCGACCTCGCCGCAGTCGCAGCGAGTTATGCGACCGAGAGTCGTGTAAGTCATCTCTGGGCTGGTTCGCTGATGTGCGCACAGCTAACGTATGTACCGAAACTGAACTTTAAGACCAGGATTGTAAATAGGTAGGCGTTTTAATAGTTATCATTTTAGCTTCTCAGGCTGCTATTGGGGTGACTTCAATGTCTAGGTGCCAGGTGAATCTCTTTCAAGGTGAATATGTTTAAGTTCAGTCTTAGAACCATCAATAACCATGGCGGCAAATATGTTTTCCTTTAACACACTTTTCATACCCGCATAGACATAATATACAAACTAATAAATCTTCCCAACCTTCAACATTTTATCCGTTGAAGAATCTCCCAATCCAACTAAAATGTTGTAACCAGCCTGTTACTTATATGTATGACACGTTATACAGGTGTGTAGCATTCCTGGTGTCCGGTCGAGGAACGCTGGAACGTTGGAACGATGAGACAGGGACCGAGGGAACAGTCAGTTGACAGAGGAACGTTGATACTATCAGTTCTCTTCACGACTGTCCCTGAGCATTAACCACGACTCGTTGCCGTCCTCGTCCTCTCCGCTCCACTTTGATCAACCCAACTGCCAGTGACTCGTTTCAAAATTTCTGTGGCATTTCTGCCCGATCGTTATTAAAGTTTGATCGATGGCCCGGAGTCTTGGAAGGATTTCAAATCGCGATGTGTCTGTGATGTTGGAATGGGTTTGTCGCTTCGCGGGTTCGGATCGACGGAGTGTTTTGTAATCCGAGAGACGCTGCTGGTACCGGTATCTGCTCTCAGCGAAACGTCTGCAACAAAACTCGTCCATCTTCGTTGGTGGATGGAGCTCTCCTGTCCTTAATTGATAATAACTTAAGAGGCATCGAAGTCAACCTGCGTGATTTTTAATCACTGAGCCACGTATTTCAAACGAATAACAAACCTTTGGTGTTATTTTGAGGTAGGGAATGAAATGCATTTCAATTTGTAGTGCACTTTAAATAATTGAAGTGTGCCAAATCAAACCACGGAAAGTTGATTCTAAACGGATATAAAACAAGACTACTTTTCTCGGGCTCCGGCTATATTTAGAAATGAGCGAGCTCTTAAGAAGCTCTGGTATTTTTGTTAATAAGTGGACTTGCTGTTTACTCGAAATGGACAAATAACCAGTTATAACCAATTACAGTAAATCTTGGCTGCGGGAGACGCGGGGCAGGCTCACGCGAGCATATCTCATGCCTCAGACAGAGAGAGGGTCGAGCCTGCCTGACTGCCTGGCCGGCCGCTGCTGAGTCCTTTGTCCACCAGCTGTGTGTACCTGTTATCCTGCGCGGCTCAACAGTCCTAGACCTGACCATAATATCTATGCCATCATGATTTTAAGCTCCGTAGAGTTTAGCTATGGTTTTAGTTCGAAAATACTGATGCAGTTCGGTAGTATATTGAGTGACCAATGATCTGTGTCGGGTTGGCTTTTGCTGCAAAATAATCCTTCTAGGTCAGTAATTGGGGTTTAACAAAGAAAGAAGTTTTCAATGTTGAAATTTGAGAAGGTCATTAACTATTAAAGCTGTAAACATATATTACCTGAGTATCGGTGAAAGGGACATAAATGCTTTCGCAGATACAGTCTTACAAATGAATGATAATGAAAAAAATCGAAATTAGCATTTGCCGTGAAAATAAATAAATAAATACAACATTTTGGAAGAGTAAATTAAATTACTCAGCAAGTGCACTGAGGACACCATTGAAAAATGATTGAAACGTCTGGTTCTGTAGATAATGTAAAATAATGTCGATCTACGTGTGCAGTACACTGACGATCCAATCCAATTAACGCGGTCTACTGGACGTTTTAGTTCATGGAAGAGTACTTAGTGGTAAAACAACTTCAATGTCATTGCATTCAAATTGCTCAAGACCAATAACTTTTATAATTAGCCAAATATTTCACAAGAGTATACCACACCACCTTGTAAATGCGGGAAACCAACTTGAAGAAACTTTTATTCATATCGTACGATTTCGTGTTTCGGGTCAGAAGGAAAGATCTTTGGAAGATTGTGGAGGGAGACGTTGTGGCCACGTAAAGACATTGCCCGGTCGAAAATCCGAGGCCAGCCAAATTTCTGACCATTCATGCAGGCCTGACTCAACAGCCAATGAATCAATGATACCGTATTTTTCTGCTTGCTCCTCAACATTATCATCATCAGGTTAACTGGTTAAAGGATGTAGGTCTAGAATTGAATCTTCAACAATTCCGAATCTTCTAGTAATAATGTAAAAGTCGACTGGTAATCTTTTCCTTCACATTTTCTTACAGTCACTGTTCAAGAACTAACTGTGTTCTGTTTTGTTGCAGTATGTATCGGGACGAACGGGCGGATGTCGGTGCCGTCCAACAGGGAGCACCACTACCGCAACTTGCAGAACAGATACACCAACTGCACCTATGTGGACGGCAACCTGGAGCTGACGTGGTTGCAGGACGAACACATGGATCTCAGCTTTCTTCAGTACATTCGCGAGGTTAGTTTACGCACAATAATGTTCATTATGTGAGTTGATGTTTTATCTCGTCCTCTTATAGGACTGAAGCACTTGGATGTAAGTTTATAAGATGGTAGACTCAAAGGGAAAGAGCTAAAGAACACGTAGCAGTACGTCCGTGATGAACTTAAGCAAACCGCTTCCTTTCTTCTTAAACAATAAATCCAAAAGCTACCAAAATTACTTGAAAGAAGAAAACAAAATTAACAAGTTTTTTGGGGGAATGATTTTGTTTGGGTTTTCTGTAGCTGTTAATAAATATTGTATTGGCCCTCTTCTGGCCTCCCCAAAAGGTTGAGTTCTATACTCTTATTTTAAAAATCTTTAGACTCCCAATAATATTTCATTATTTGGCTTTAGCAGACCATTTCTTTTCCTATAATAACCTTAAATGGAATATTTTGTGGCAACAGACAAGGGAGGAAATATCAAAGCTGTCTTTTGCAAACATATGGATTTTTTGTTCTCTATAAAGCCTCAAAAGGACTTTTTTCTTGTTTTTATTATAAACCAATACTTTCTAACCCCAACTAAAGGGTTGTAATGTTTATATTTTCTTGAAAACTGATCAAGAATAAAACATGCCTTTTGTGTTAGTGAAGCAAATGTTTAATGGTGTGGTGTGTTCACAGGTGACCGGTTATGTGCTGATATCACATGTAGATGTGCCGCGAATCGTTCTGCCGAGGCTTCAAATCATCCGAGGACGGACATTGTTCAAAGTGAACAACAACCCCAACGATTGGGCCTCATGGTCACCCTCTCCAAGATGCACAACCTCGAGATGCCTATGCTCAGAGGTATGCTTTCTATGAGGTTCTTCATACAACTTGTGGATATTTTCATCCGTCTTACTATATTTGTCAAGATATTTCATTTTAATGATCAAAACATTTGGTGCTATCATTACAGCCGGAAAAGAGTGTTGAGTCAGATGTGAAGTTAACATGATCAATGTCAAAGGCTGTGTTTTCTAGCTGCACAGTGTGAACGTAACTTGAGTGATTTGCGTATGAAGTGTGATAAGCAGAACTAAAATCTCAGAGAACAATAGTTACGGCTGGCAATCAACTGAGTAATGGCATTTGTTGGTGCTCTATCACAGCTTTATATGACACAGAACGAATGATTCACTGATAACAGTGCATTGTTTGAGGCAGGATTGTGAAAGATTGTACATTAATAAAAGAAAATCTAAATGTTGTATATTTTTTCAATTTAAAAAAGTATTTTGATACAAGTTTACAAAAGTACGTTAGGATCCTAATAATTATAATTTTGGTAACTATTTATGACTATTTGTTCATGATTACCCTGAACTCAATGAAAATTACTGGATTAGCTTAGAAAAATAAAGTAGTAGATCCATAATCTAGATTTTTGATCATCCAAATTGGGTCTGGTCCCAATTCAGATAATTGGAGATCTATAGTCTTCTGTATTTTCGATTTGAATTCAACAAACTAATGAGCTTAATTCTGTTTTGCAGACATCTTACAAGGTGGAGTCGCGATGTTGAACAACTACAACCTGTGCCACATGAAGACGATCAACTGGGACGAGATCATCACGGGTCCGGGAGCGCAGTTCCTGTACGTGTACAACTTCACGCTGCCGGAGAGAGAGTGTCCGCCGTGCGACAACAGCTGCGAGCGTGGTTGCTGGGGCGAGGGTCCCGAGAACTGCCAACGCTTCTCCAAGGTCAACTGTTCCCCGCAGTGCTCAGACGGCAGGTGCTTCGGCCCCAAGCCGAGGGAGTGCTGTCATCTCTTCTGTGCTGGAGGCTGCACTGGCCCCAAACAGAGCGACTGCTTGGTAAGCTCTCCACTACTAGTTTATAAATACTAAGCCACCAGGCCCTTTTGTTTATTAAACCATAAGCTCTCTTAGACAGCAACCTCTATATTTTAATGTTAGAAAGTCAGGAAAAAACAATCAACTACTATTTGTGGTTTATTTACAAAAGTCTTCAATGACTCCAGCTGGAGATTATTGTGAGAGTTCAGTGCTCAATACAAATCTCAGCGCCCTTTCATTAACCTGCTTTTCGAAGTTCTACTAATATTTCTCCTCATCTATACAATATAGTACTTTTGGCTTAACATATTTGCTGTTAATTGGTATCTGAAAGAAGATACATCCTTGAAGATGTACTTAAATCACTTGTCTGCGCAGGCTTGTCGTAACTTCTACGACGACGGGGTATGCACACAGGAGTGTCCACCGATGCAGCGCTATAACCCCATCACGTACTCCTGGGAGACCAACCCCCTGGGCAAGTACGCCTACGGAGCCACCTGTGTCAAGAACTGCCCCGAGCATCTGCTCAAAGACAACGGTGCCTGTGTGCGCAGTTGTCCACCTGGTAAAAAGGTGCGTACACTTTTTGCTTTTGTAGAGTATTTTGCTTTGAGTAATTAATGACTGGATTTATGATATCGAAGCCAGTATACATTTTAATGTAAGAAATATTTGGTTTGTTTCATGCAATCAGTGCACTAAAAGGTAAACAGTTTCTCCTACAAAAATTCACACATACTAGAGCTACATTCCAGTTCTTGTAAGGCTGGAAGTTGTAAACAACTTGATTTTAAGAAGATCTTAATGTTTTCTGATCGTAATTTAAAACTAACAATCCTCAGTTGTTTTCTACTTTTGTTTAAGGCAGTATATTAAAGCAGTAATTTTTAATTTCTAGCTCTTACACTGATTTTAAAACACTTTTATTGGTACCAATGTTAAAGGTTTGTTTTTTGCAGGCTGTGAACGGAGAATGCGTGCTTTGTGATGGTCCTTGTCCAAAGATGTGTGAAGGTCAGCAAATCATCCACTCCGGAAACATAGACTCGTTTAAAGACTGCACCGTCATCGAAGGGTTCATCCTTATACTGGACCAATCCTTTGAGGGCTACCAACAAGTGTACGCAAACTACAGTTTTGGCGAACGGTATCAGAAGATGCACCCAGATCGCTTGGAAGTGTTCAGTACCCTCAAAGAGGTGACTGGCTATATCAGCATCCAAGGATCCCATCCTGACTTCAAGAACTTATCGTATTTCAGGTAAACATACTATATTGAACACTTGGTGAAACATTGCTATATCATTTTATCCTTTATTATGTTGATTATTGGAAAGATGCCTGGACAATTGGTCAACTGGTCTTTATGAACATGAAATTATTGTGTTACCGATGGCAAGCCAAAGTTGTATTAAGTTTTACCTCTTTTGTAAGATTGTTCAATCACTAATGTTTGCATTCTTTTACAGAAACTTGGAGGTAATCGGAGGAAGAACGCTGACAGAATACTTTGCGTCGTTGTACATCGTAAAGACGTCTCTGAAGTCTCTAGGCCTGAGATCATTAAAGAAGATCCATTCAGGAAGCATCGCCATCCTGGAGAACAAGGAACTCTGCTTTGTGCAGGGAGTGGACTGGAAGAGGATCAAGAAGTCTGGCGAGCACGGGACACTGCTGCAGAACAACAAGCGAGATGAGGACTGCGTGAAGGAAGGCTTGGTGTGTGACGAGCAGTGCACCACGGAGGGTTGCTGGGGTCCTGGGCCTGACCAGTGTCTGTCCTGTGCTAACTATGAGTTCAACAACACCTGTCTGCAAGACTGTGGCGCTGGGTATGTTTCCCACTTTCATTTTCAATTGAAAAGTTTGCCGTGTACATCATAGAGAGTTTTTACTGCATCATTCACTGACTGGTAGATTTTAAATTCATTTTTGGTCGAATATGATTTTATTCTGAGTACAAATATTTTCAAATTGTCTACATCATATATATACCTTGTACATTTTTACTCTTGCTAATACTGGAATGTTTACAGGATGTACAAGGCGACGCAGAAGCTTTGTATGCCATGTCACCAGGAGTGTGATGGTCCATGCAAGGGTCCTGGGCCAGGCAACTGTTCGCGTTGCAAGCACGTGCGTGACGGACCATTCTGCGTGCCGTTCTGTCCGACCAGCAAGTACAACCGCAAGGGCGTGTGTGAGTCGTGCCACTCCAACTGTGTCTCTGGCTGCGACGGCCCGGAGAACACTATCGGACCCAGCGGCTGCCACTCGGTGCGAGAAAGCTATCATCAATGGAGATGCTTCAGTTGTAAGTGCTGCTTTGTTTTAAGTTTGTTTTGTTGGTAATAATAAAAATCATGTTGCAAAAGAAATTTTTATTGTGCATGAAAAGGCAGTTTAAAATTTTTTTAGTACTTCAAGTTGTGGTATTGTTTATTATTACAAGAAACCAAACAAGATACAGGTACAATTTTCAAAGTGGATGATTCTAACTTAGGTGTACAGTGATGTTATTTGCCTATAAAAATTAACTATGATGGTGTCTATTACAGGAGAGATGTCTGCAGCGGAATGAGTCGTGTCCGGATGGTTACTACTACGAGTGGGTTTTACCTCAAGAACAAGGAGCTTTCAAGCCTCTTGCTGGCAAAGCCATCTGTCGCAAATGTCACCCTCGATGTCGCAAGTGTACTGGCTACGGATTTCACATACAGGTCAGTACTATTCAGTTAGTAGTGTCATATGCATTTGAGAAAGTCAACCTTTCTTTTAACAACATCATTTTCTCACCTTTCAAAATAAATTATTGTAGGAACTCAACACTGCAATTTGTACTTAAGTTTACAAACCACTAAGCCCAGACTTGACGAGATATTGTGTTTGTTTGCAGGTGTGTCAAGAGTGCAGTGCGTACAAGCGAGGAGAGCAGTGTGAGGACGAGTGTCCGCCAGACCACTTCGCTGACGAGAGCAGCCAGGAGTGTGTCACGTGCAACGCAGAGTGCCGCGGCTGCTTTGGTCCAGAGGCTAACCAGTGTTACAACTGCCGCAACTACAAGATCTATCTGGTCAGTTTCAGAATATCTCAATAATGTTTTAGCCCTGTTTTAGCCAGCAGCCTCTGATTAATTTTGTTTGCTGCGCTTTCAAACAGGATAAAAAAACTTGTTATAATCAAGACATTTTTAGGATAAGTAATATGCAAATTATTACTCATTTTAACCTGTAACGTTTTCTTAAAGGGCGGAGGAGACCCGAGTGACAATTCAACTTTGTTCAACTGCACTTTGAACTGTCCTCCCGAACTTCCACACAAGATCTTCCCCAACGAGAACGGAGAACCTTACTGCTCAGCTCAGCCAATCATCATGGCTTCTACGTAAGTAACTACCCCACCATCTTTTGGTTGAGATTTTTTAGGTTGGAATACCAACGATACCCCTAATTTTAATATACTCGTATTACAAAACAATTACTGTACCAAACTCTACTATTTTCACACTTATTTGTTTAATTTTATAGTTCAATTCTATAAAGTTTACCAAGAATCCAGTTCTGATGAAATGTGTGTGTGTTTTCAGTAGAGATGGAGACCAGTTGTCTGCTATCCTAGGAGGCGCTATCGTGAGTGTGTTGCTGCTGATGTTTGTGCTGATGGCTATTGGCTACCAGTGGCGGCAGAGAGCAAAGGCTAAGGAGAACGCTGTCAAGATGTCCATGGTATTGCAAGGACTAGATGAGCCTCTACGACCCACCAACGTCAAACCTAACCTCGCCAAGCTACGCATCGTCAAGGAGGCAGAGCTCAGGAAAGGAGGAGTCCTTGGTTTTGGAGCCTTCGGAACTGTTCACAGGGTAAGTTTATTCACTTGAAAATATCTAACTTATTGTTCAGTCCTAAGCTGGGAAAAATTAATTCTTTGAAAATATCCAACCTGATCACTAATACGCTTGAATATTGATTCAAATATGTGCTTCAAATTGCTAAAGATATAACCACAGTTCCTAAAACATTTGGCTTTTATGATTCCAGGGTGTGTGGTTGCCGGAAGGAGAGAATGTAAAGATCCCAGTTGCGATCAAAGTGCTGCGAGAACGTACAGGCGCAAACACGAGCAAAGAATTCCTCGAAGAGGCCTACATCATGGCAAGCGTGGAACACCCGAACCTGTTACAGCTGTTGGCCGTGTGTATGACAAGCAACATGATGCTGGTGACTCAACTCATGCCTCTCGGCTGTCTACTCGACTACGTACGCAACAATCGGGAGAAGATCGGCTCCAAACCATTGCTCAACTGGTGCACACAGATAGCAAGAGGTTAGTTTGAAGGAATGTTTACTTTAAATTGTATAAAGTTTAATGTGTATAATTACTTTTGTGTTCTATAAAACTACCAGTAATAAAAAAACTTTTAAAATGTCTAGAAAGTACAGATTTATCCTTTCCAGTTATTTATTAGTGGTCCCTTATAAAATAGAAGATTACGACTCCGGAGCCCATCACTCCGGTGGCGAGGTTGGATCCCTGCAGTCACCAATTACAATTTGTTAAGTGACTATACAGTGACGCTAGGTAAAGGTTGAGGTTGAGTGATAAAGAGAACTGTGTATTCCTAACTTTGCCTTGTTAAACAAGACAAATTTTACCGTTTGTGAACAATTTTTCGCTCAATCTAAATTTTTGAACTCATTTTTGTTAATTGATTTGATCACAATAATACTATTTTCAAAACAACTTTTAACCTTCAATTAATTATTTTTAAATTATTTAAATACTCTTATTAATAATTCTTTGCATTCTAGGTATGGCTCACTTAGAAGAAAAGCGTCTAGTACACCGAGACTTGGCAGCAAGAAACGTTCTAGTTCAGACGCCAAACTGTGTGAAGATCACGGACTTTGGACTCGCGAAGTTGCTTGACATCAATGAAGACGAGTACAAAGCGGCCGGAGGCAAGATGCCGATCAAGTGGCTGGCTCTGGAGTGCATCCAGCACAGGATATTCACACACAAGAGCGATGTCTGGGCGTTCGGTCAGTATACGTTTGATTCTTGAGATTTACCACAAAAACAGTCTTAAAATACAAAACAATCATTGGTTAACAATTTATTTGAGACTCACTGCACTCATAAATCATCTCTAGCAAAAATTTAGCTATAAAAATGGTAAATATTTATGATCTAATGATTTACATTGAGTAAAACTACAGTAGACTTGGGGTTTTTTAATGTGATAAAACAATAATTGTGGATATTATGTTATAAGGAATGAGGATATTATGTTGCTTTTCAACAGTGAACATTAAATGACCAGATTAGCACAATAGAATGAGGTGATTGGATAGAGCTCAAAGACTTTTCAATGAACCAACAAGAGCTATCAACTGAAGGAAATAACCTACAGGATACAAAAATATGCAAAAGTTTAAAGTGTTTTCTTGGCAAAGAGTAAACAAATTATTCTATGGTTTCATTCTTAATGTCATATTTTAAATAAAAATAACTACTTGACAAAACTTAAAATTAATTTGTGTTGCAATCATGATTACAGGAGTTACGGTCTGGGAACTGCTGACGTACGGAGGCCGACCTTACGAGTCAGTGTCGGCAAGGGACGTGCCGGAACTGCTAGAGAAGGGAGAGAGATTGCCTCAGCCTCCCATCTGCACCATCGATGTCTACATGTTGATGATCAAGTGTTGGATGTTGGATGCCGAGAGCAGACCGACGTTCAAGGAGTTGGCAGACGAGTTCGCCAAGATGGCGAGAGATCCTGGTCGCTATCTAGTCATCCACGGAGATAGGTTCATGAGGCTACCTTCGTACTCTTCTCAGGTAAAAATATTCAATAATTATTAATCAATTTGTATGTTTTCAGTAATATTTTTATACTGTGTGTTTTAATTTTTTGCATAGTTAAAGTTTGCTTTGAAAACAATAAAAGTTAGGAAATTTAATTCTTTTGTCAAGTTTAAAATTTCAATAAAAATAGGGTTTGTCTGAGAAAATGTAACATTGGGGAGGTTATAAATAGAAACAAATGAAACAGCTACGTGCAAGTATGCAGATAGAAAAGCAATAGCTTGTGTTTCAAGTTCACGTGATGAGTTGAAATCTATGGCCTTGATTTCAGTTTTAAAATCTAAGACCGTAAATCTATTCTAGAAAAATAGACAAATATTTAGAGCCTAGAAAATTTGGTTGTCTCATAATTTATTGTAATTTACATAGGTCTTACATCAATATTTTGGTAAATCATTTCAGTTTGGAAGGGGAGGTGGCGGAGTTTCACAGAAACCGAAGAACAAGTGTCGGAAACTGTGGACACCGACGAATATCTACAGCCAAAGGCTTCACCTACAGTTCCTGAGTCCCCCACTCCTCAGAACCAGACCAACTGGGACAGAGAAATGTTGAGATATGCAGAGCAACACGGCCACACTCATCCTCACAGATACCAGCCTCCTAAGAAAGGTAAGCTACGGTGGTAGTTCTTGTAACCACTTGAAAGTGTTGTGCTACGGCAGGATTCTCGTTAAGTTGAAAGAAACGAAGATTCTCTTCAATTTGTACACCCCTTGTTGGCTGAAAATATTTCTGTTTGGAGATGAAATTGAGGGACAAGATTGTAATCAATGAACAAGATTTTAAAGTGGTTAGTTATAAAGGTTGGCAAAGTAACCATCTGTTTTTTACTGAACAAAATTTGCGTAGTCGAAGTTTTCCTCAAAAGTCACCCCTCCTCAATTTGCTTACCTCAACACAACAACTGCCTAGCGACTGTACTGAGGATTTGGTTGGTTACAGATGTGAGTGACGACAGCAGTGGGGCACAGGTGGGGGTGGGGGCTCTCAAGCTGGAGCTACCGCTGGACGAGGATGACTACTTGATGCCGTCCCCACAACAGAGTGCAGCACCGTCCGCCTCCGCCTACATGGACCTCATCACAGACTCCAAGCTGCCGAGTACGTTCATAACTTTTATTTACTGTTTAGTAAACAAATAGAACGGGTATTTCAAATCTCTGGCACCTCTTTTAAAGGTTGATAACATTTCTGCACTTAAAATGTTAACGTATTTGGTGTACAATGTTCTTTCTACAACACTGTTGGTAGTATAAAGCCAAGTCACTATATTAGTGCAAGCCGATAAATATGATAACCAGTAATAACATGATATATACTGATAACATCAACAACTGCTATAAAACAGATAATTTAAGTTGAACATTGGACCGTGGTTGGAATCCCTGCTCTAGAAGTTAGATTGACAGATGAAACAGCCAATTAGACGTAATGAAAACTGCAAATTGTTCTAAATTCCATGTTCATTGTTCTAATTACCAACTGCTCTGCCAAACTGAAATAAGTAGTTAAATCATCGTTATTCTCAAGGTTTTTGACAGTTTAAGTGGTGGTTGGCAGGGATTTTTCATAGTTTTGCTTATCTTCTAAAATTACAACATTTCTAACTGATGACATTGTACAGCAGGCGAGCACCCAGAGGGGAATGGAATCCTGCGCAACTACAACCCAGACTTCATCCCTCCTCAGACGAGTGTGGACAACCCTGAGTACCACATGGTAGCGGGGCCTTCGCTCGGGATCCCCACCACAGCGGTCGCCACGGCAACGGCCGCTCCTAACGGAGTAGTAGCACCCTCCCACCGGTCCAGTGAGGAGGAGTCGGACCATGAGTACTACAACGACTTCGACCGACTGCAACGTGAACTCCAGCCTCTCAGGAGAAACGAGACGACTGTCTAGCTGTAGCAACCCACCTTGAGGCGGACAGAGCTGTACAATGTTAGTTTAGAGTTCATGTATCAGTAAGCGGCCTGGGCAGAACCTCACAAGTAGATGTAGGGGTGTGTCTCTGTCCCACGGGTTTACCGCGGAGCCCGCTTACTACACGGCAGATCTATAGTTTGATATCTGCTTATCTTTTAAATATTGTTAAAAGACAGCTGATCAACAAATGTAGATTATTTTGATGTTAACAAGTTTTGTTATGATCACATTGGTGCTAGGAAACTTTACAGCTCTGTCTTCCCCTCAAAGGTGAATTGATTCTAGTGAAAAAGTGCCTTCTCGTGGAACACTTGAGAAAATAAACCATAGTGTACGTACGTTTGTGGATATTTTGTTGAAATATTTTACTGTGAATAATTTCTGTAAGTACCGGTAACTATAGTGTTAATAATGTTGTTGTATAAACGAGTGTGTATAAAAAACAAGATTGTGTGTATTAAACGAATCTCAAATGTCACACTAAAGACATATCACAACCGAACTTTGGTAAGTAACCTAAATGTATAGTTATGTGTTATATAATAAGTATCGATGACTGAGTCAATTGAGGATGCCAGATTTGTTAGTCCAAAGACGAGTTTTGTAAAGATGTGAGTCGCACAACGAAAGAAGTGAAGCTTACAATGTCAACTAACCATTCCAATCTGCATTCCTCCGTTTGATGAGAATATAAGTAAATATAGCAGCTTTCAAGTCTCTAAATTCTAGGTAATTATCAAGTGCCATTTTTAGGTGGCGTACTTTCTTATTGTTAATTTTTGTTTTTATTTTTGTAATCTAGTTAATGTAAATCCAAACACCAACTTAAATAATTGTAGATTTCCAATAACAGTTATGTACTTATATTAATTATTTGTAAATAAAATCAACAAAGAAATGAGAGATTGTTGGGTTTCGTACGTTTTTATTATTTAATATACAAACGTGTATATAATTGTTTAAAATTGCAAATTTTAAGAATGAAACTACAATGGTTTCTCATTTCTTTAAACTTTAGACTGTGATACTTTTGTTATGTATTTTTACTAGACTATTATGTAACTGTAACTATGTACTATGTTAGATTTAACATAACTACTATTATACTTAAAGCAATACAATGTTGCACATATGTACTGAAGCTGTCTTTGTAAGTGAAACAAGCAACTAAATGGCCGTTAAATCATTTGTTATAAATCATACTTAAACCCTAAAACAGTATTGTACCTTCATTAAATTTAACTACTAATTATTTACTACCTAAGGTTTAAAAGCATGTCATAGTTTTGTTTAGAATGCATGTAGCCTTTTCAGTTTTTAAAGGATGTGTAGACAATTTAATAAAATAAAGTTATTTTTATACTATATATTTTAGAATCAAATTTTAACTATTAATATTTTTATATGTAATAAATTATAAATGTAGGTTTTATAAAATTTTAATGTGTCAAGTATTGATTTTAATACCGTTGTTATAAAAATATATTTTTAAACTTTTTTAAATAAAATGCATGCACTTTTTGTTTTAATTAGTTTTTTTACCTAAGCAGTACTATTTAATATTTAAATTTCGGTGTTATCTAATTTTAAAATAACATATTAATCTATATCTTCTAAAGTATTTGTTGAAATCAATCTAACTTTTTATACTATTATATTAATCAATGTTTCAAGGCAGAAAACTTTATTTGTTTGTACTAAATACATTCAAGTGCTACGAGTGCCATTATCCAGCCAATTTCCCTTGCCAGTGCTGCCTTCGGAACTCAAAATGTTAAACCATAAGTAAAAGACATTTCAGAAATATATTCTGTGCTAAAAATGTTTCATATTTAAAAACTAAATTGGAAAAATATTTAAAGTGGTTTAAATATATTTTTGGAAACTATGTTACTTAAATAGACGCTTGTTTGGATGCCTGATTCCTGGCAGCATGTACTTTCCTGTTTCTTTTGTAATTTATTTTGTCATAGGACAGACTGTACAATTTGTACCTATTGAAAATGTAATAAATAAACTTTATCATACTAAAATAAATCTGTTGTATGAATCATTTCATCAGCCTCCAATCAGAAACCTGACAAGAAAAATGTGAAGTTTTTGTGGACGGAACATAAGAAGTGCAATATCTAGGAAGATGTCCCTTTCAACAGTATTCTTATGAAGGAGTTTGCTAGTGAATGGCACATAGAAATTGTAACTCACAGTCCAAACTATGCCCAGTCTAACGGCCTTGCTGAAAGAGCTGTGGGGATAGCTAAGGAGTTAATCAAATAGACAACAAATGAGAATTATAAGACTTAAGAATGGTCTTGTTGGAACTTAGAAATATGCCAGTGAAGCACTAGAAATAGTCACAGGCACAACTGATGTTTCAAGTAAGACAACTATTCCGGTAACTAAGGAGTTGTTGAAGCCTTCGTTGAATGGAGATGTGCAGAACACTCTGATTGCCACACAAGAGGTTCAAAAACTGTGACTTATCCTGACTAGTGCTGCTCTCAAGCGGGAAATATCCCAACTAGTTGTATTTCAGCTATATGAAGTATACATGAGGCAAAAACCTGTGAATCCGTATACCTTCCACACTTCTGTCTTAGAACAGGATAAAATATAATTTAGCCCTTTACAGCTTCAATCTAGTTAGCTTTGAACTGTTTATATTAGAGCCGGAGGTAACTTCCGTGATGCGCCTCCTCGCTTTACAGGGCAACTCGGAGTTAACCTCCGTGTGCGACCCTATGCAGCAGTTGAACTCATAATCACTCATTAGATGTTTATCGTTTTCACTAAGGTTTGGCACAAAAAATAAGACGGATTGAACATTTCACAAAAAGAACCCATAGAAAGCTTTTCTTTCATTAACAGTTTTAAAATCAAAATGTGGTAGAGTCTGGGTATCCGAGTTAGTTGGGCCTGATGATATCTCACATAGCAAAATACTCAAATTACTTGGAAAAAACTACCTTGCACAATTTCACACCCAAACTTCCTAGATTTGTTTTATTAGATTTGTGAAGTCTACACACTTACAATGCCAATAGTGTTAAAAACCGTACATAATAAGTTGAAGAAAAGGATAAAAACAGTCAACATATAAATTAAACTATTTTAATACTTCATAGCTTCATACTAAACGATACAATGTACAAAGAAAATTCAATTCACAATTTAGCGTGTACAACTCCAAAGTATTCTAGTGACGTTAACGTATTTCTCGGAGTCGAGGCGACAGAATTACGTTCAACATTAGTTACTACTCTACAAATGAGCTGCAAACAACTTGACTGCAGCGCGTCTCGAGTCTTACACGACAAGATAAATAGTAAACTGTACAAAGGCATAATAAATCACTAGCGTACGGATAACAGTAGACTGAAGAAGCGAGGCTACTAGCGGGACAAAGCTGGGTCAGGGGGGCGCCAGAGTTGCAGACCCTGCAGTTGGACATATTGGTTCACCAGGGTAAATTTGATATGTGTTTAGAAAGAAATTAGATGAAGTTATTAGGACCTTCTAATGCAGATATTGCTGAATTCAAGCATGTTTTGAATTTGCTAAAGCTTTAACTTGGATTAGAATGGCTTAAAAGTTTGACAACTGGGTTTATACAATTTGCTGATGACACAATTATTTTGTTGAAAATGTTTTTACATCAATAACTGCTACTCTTTATTGATGTGAGTCAAATGTATGTTGAAATGCTGAAAAAAAGGTAAAGTTTGTCTTGTTTAACGAGGAAGTTAGGACTACAAAGTCCTCTCTACCATCCTCGACCTTCACCTAGAGTTACCATATTAGTAACATTACAAATTGTAGTGGTGACTGGGATTGAACCGGCACCACCTGATATGAGCCCGAGTAGTGTGCGATACCAATGCCACGGATCCGCCAATGATATTGATGTAGGTTTTATCCTGGCAAGGTTGTCTATATTTTGGAAGAGTGAATTTCAACACAATTGCTTTTCAACAAGATAATTAGTCATCAGTGCTATTTGCTCAAATAATAAACATTAATTTGTTGAAGAAAAGACATCAGGCGCTCTGGGACCCCTGGCAGTCAGATCTAGGCGGGGCGAGGACAGGGCGATGGGGGGGAGCTCAGCAGACGGCCGCCTCGGAGATGGGGTTCTCGGTGATGTGAATAGGCCAAGAGACACTGTGTAGCGAGTCCCCTGACCGAGACAGCTTCACCATGAACCCTGCACAAACACACATGCTTCAATACATCACTTTACTGACAAGAACTTACTGTTACAAGAGGCTTATCACAAATGATGCCTTAATTTAATTCCTTGACTTTATTTATCTTGATATGCGGAACTAAAACCCTGCATGAGTCATAGGAATCTAGAGAAGACTCCCCAAAGACCAGCCAAAATCCCTCTGGACCAAACTCTCGGCTGTACTAAACGAAGTCCAGACAAACTAACGAGAGTCTAGGAAATCTAATCAAACTTATGTCTTATTATCTCCGATGTTCTAAAAATGTAATAAACACCAACTTTTCAAGATTATTTATAAATAAAACATAAATATTTCACTTTACTTACACACATTTTTTGAGAATAAAAAAAAGGTAAAGTTTGTCTTGTTTAACGAGGCAAGTTAGGACTACAACGTCCTCTCTACCACTCAACCTCGACCTTTACCTAGCGTCACCGTGATTAGTCACATTACAAATGTAAGTGGTGACTGCGGGATCGAACCCGCCACCGAGTGATGAGCTCCGAGTTGCATGCATACCAACCACGGATCCGCCGAGAATAATCGGTAGGTACAATTTTGTTGATGGTTTTAATATTTGTATACCTTGACTTTTATCCTTACAAGGCATTTAAGCTTAAAACTAAGTACAGCAAAGATTAACATTTCAGAGACCAGACATCAATTAGTAAGTATCACAGAAAATATGAAAAGTCCAAAATCAAGCATTCATGCATGAATGTATGAAACGATGACATTGTCAGACAAGCAGAACTGAACTGCATGCTTGCTGATAGAAATAAATGGAAAATACTACATGAGTATGAAATGGAGCCTGCTTGCTTGTTTCTGTTTTGTTCTACTCTAATGTGATTGGTGTTGTTCTTTGAGAAATACTGCTGATGATGTTTAGGACGGAAATGACATATTCAAAAAATAATTGAACATTTCAGTGGTTTTTATTTGGGATCTTTTTTGCTAAATTAGTTTAAATTTAAAAATCTGATACACCTTAATTTGTTAAAATGTTTAAGATGGCATTTTGCAAGTAGAGTAAAATTGCCTAATTGGGATGAAAGGCTTTTCACCTTTCTACAATCTGTGATAGTATTAAAATTTAAATAATAATTGTGAAATAATTGAAAAATAGGCTACATGTACTGAGTGGATTGTTTTTGTAATGAATATACTACAGGCTATAGATTAAAATAATTAAATTCAAGTACAAAACGTACTCAAACAGTAACAAAATTGAATTTTCATACACAATTGAAACATACAGTTTTAAAAATTAGTTCAAAGCATTCACAAATATATTTTTGAATAAACAAATAATTCAATCAAATAAACAAAGATGAACTGATCGAAAAGGTGCATAGAATTGAAAGTTTACCTCCAGTGTGAAATAAACAAGGAGCATCAGAAATGCTGAGACAACCATTAACCAACGAGAAACAGAGAAACATGCTTCTTATAATGAAGAACATAGAGATTAGAAGAAAGTCACAACTTGTCACTCCTTTGAAAAACAAGTTGTAGCGGAGAATTAAAATGTACTTTTCTCATCTATAAGATTCTTAATACAATTTTTACCACAGCCCAATCGGTCTGATATTACTGTAATCTGTTAAAAGTTATGTTTTGGGCTTCAACTTTCGGTAAGATTTCAGTGTATAGAAATAAAAGGAGTAACGTTTTTGATAACATCACACCTTCCTAAGCAATATTTCATTTCCATTTTAATGTTGTTATCATGTAATATTTCACTGGTCTGTGAGTTAGTTTAATTTAAATGTACACATTTCAAAAAGATTTTACCCTCCCCATGAATTTGTACCTTAATAGCATTGTAATGTAATGAAAAACTACACAATCTATTTAATAAACTAATAACATTTTTTATCTGGAAAGTACCATAGTGGGATTTTTGTAAAACGCTAGTATACAACTTCCTTAGAATACTTTCCTGTTGGTCCCATAAAGTAATTTTCCAAAATTTAACATACTACCTCTACTTAAACTGACACAAGTAAAACTCTATTTTTCGTTCTTATGTTGTATTTTTGGGTCTCTGATATTAATAGTAACATTTAGTATTAACCAATACAATTGAAGTTGTATCTAATATTTTCAAACATCACAATATCTTTGCAGATTGCCCACTTTAGGAATAGTAGGCAGCTAGAGTAATCGGCTGTTTTTAGTTCAACCTTGCCGGTCTGCCTCACGACTCCCACGAGCCAACCAAAACACAACGGTAAATTTCAGAAAAGAGGTACTTTTAACCTCGTATCAGACATTTCAGTGTAGCCCAGCAAAATCATGATTGGTGTTCTATTTGGTCAGTTTACATTACGGCTATATATTTTAAACGCAACAAGATATTTATGACTCCCCTTCCACGAAGTTGCCACAGCCTGACTCATCTTGCAATAATATTTCTTCCCAAACACACAGTATTTCAACTCATTTAACGGTTACATACTGGAAGAAAAAAGCAAAGTAGACACAATAATCAAAACACTGACTTAAGTAAAACGAGTATGAGAAATGAAACTAAAGCAAAGCTAAGCGAAGCGGACACTTACTGTGATTCAAGCAGCTGACGGCTACCAGTGTTAACTATTACCTTCAGCGGAGACGGAGGAAGTGAGTTTCTTGCGACCGACTGTGATAGCTGGAACAAGACAAGCGGGGAGGTTAGCACAAGCACTTTACGCGCGCACAATAGAGAACAGCTGTTAAGGTACAGTGGTTTGTCGTACTATCTGTGTCTCAGGTGTTGTGTTGATAAGCACAGCAAGTCAAAAAAAGAAACAAAATCTCTGTTGCACACATGTTTCAAATGCTTGATTGAACTGTTAGCCGCCATTTTGTTTTTTTACACAACATACATTTTATCTCCAAAACGGTTTGATTAACCAAGTTGAAACTTGGTTTTACTATCACTGATGTTAAGATAAATTGAATAATTGATGCTAAATTGTGTTGTTCATATTAATGATTGTGAAACTCCTTGAATAATATGTGCCTGGGCTGGGATTTGATCTTCAACTTTGTGCAAGATGAGTCGTGACTACTCACTGAGTTGAGGTCACAGGCACACTACTATTGTTGAGTAGTATTTCCAGATAGTCAAGACAACCAGAGTCACAACATTGGCTGAAATCTACAAATCTGTATTAACTGAATAACTTTTACTACAAATAACATTCACTATTTGAGATGCCGACCACTCTCATGAGGGTATTTTAAGGCAAATATGTGGTGAAGGATGAGTGTGATGATGGTGGTAATGAGTTATGAGGTGTAGTCTTGTTACAAACTAAGGCGACTCTTCTTAGTCATAGAATGGGTCATTAATTAATAGCCCAATGACCAATGGAAATTCAAGGACCAACGGCTTAAGCGTGACTTCGGAACCACGCAGGTGATGGTCTGATATGTCTAAACGATGGTGGGAGTTGATGCGGTATCATCAGATGATCAATGAGACTATCTGAGCCGCTTTAGACCTATGTCATCCTCAAAACCTGACCTCCATGAAGCTGGATTACAGGACCACACCACGAGTCCCAGTCATTAAATTTACTCTGATTACTGCACAGATAGTAGACAAACCAGCACAGAATTGGCAATGAAACTTCACATTGTAAATAATTCACAAGCTTAACAAGCTAACAGTTTTATTAGATCGTAATGTAATGACAATGATAATGCATGTCAAAAGCGTAAGAATTATTTAGCATATTAGAAATAGCATGAAAGTATGAGTACACTGCAAATTATGATTTACACAGCAGTAACATGCTGAAAAAAGTTTTAAGTACATTGAGTCTACTTAAAAACAACAACAAAAACTGAGCAATATGGCGTTGAAGGGTCTTTCACCACAGCTGCATTGTGTTACCCAACCCAATTGAATTGAATTGTATTGCAAATTATTAGTTGCAGTTGCATGAGTAAGAACGAGAGATGTATAGCGTCCGTAGCCAATGAGCTGCCAATATAGAAATATATTTGATATGGGATATTTGTCCACCCTGCCAATTGTATTTTAAGTTGCTTGGTTTCAAAACATATTGTCTTCAATTCTAGTGATTTATTCGTCCACAATTAAGGTATGGTTTCCTAGAAAGCGGTGACCGCTACATTACGGCCGTAATATGACGGTGAGTTTTGTTTTCAATGTTATCATATGAGAGTGGTTTCCTAGAAAACGGTGGACGTAAAGTAGCGGTGAAAACTAGTTAAGGGGTTTCTCGCCAGGTGACACATATTGTTTTGTAAACAAAAGTCTTGCTTGTCCATTACTAAATACGTAAATCAGATTTGACAACTAAAATAAACAACATGTCAAAAGTTGTTTTGTCTACAACTGTTTAAATATTGTGTTGCGTCTACCGTCAGGGTTACGCTGCTCGCTACATTATGGCGTAATATAGCAGTGAATTTTTTCTAGGAAACCATAGCTTTAGTAGGTGAGAAGAGGAAGAATGCACCCAGCTGATGCAGATATCTGACCTGACACACTGAGTACTTTACATGATCGTATGCTCTTTATTAATGCAAAAATTCCTAGATTTAGCTCTTTCGTGAAGGAATTCACACAATTAGAGCTCAAAAGCTAAAAACTGAGATTTCCTAAACATATGATGTTAACATAAACTCTAATTTTTAAAGACTTATATTTCACCTTTACAACCAATATTGTACAAACGTACATAAAATAAATACAATTTACACTTGAACATGATAAAACTACCTAAGCAACTATATCTAGAAACATTTAAATATTATCAATAATTGTTGTGCCACCTACCACAAGAGCTCATTTTTCCTACACATCTGTTCTAAAAACAAATTAGAAACAACATTCATATGCAGAGAGTAAAAGGAACAGTCCAGAAAAGCAAAGCTAGCATGAAATATAAATAAGCTCAGAAATCCAGGCTGAGACAGTATTAACAGTGACAAAATATACCTAATGGGAAAACAGCTTTCCAAAATAAAAATTATGCACAAATCATAACATAATTGTAACGGAATGAAGAATACAGTAAGTCTCGATTATCCGACCTAAACCGCCGCAAGGTCGGATAAGTTAGGTCGATAACACGAAATTGGTAAAAACTTCTTTGAAAATGTGTAAGTAATTTTATTTACACAAAAGAATCTTTTGAAATACAGTTGGGTAGGAAAGTGCGGTCAATGACCTGTCACCTAGCCCACGAATACAATGCGTATAGTCGGGTAGGAAAGGGGATGCATCGTGCGGGAATCTGCTGCGTACAGTCGGATGTGATGAGAGGGGCTGTTTCGCGCAACAGCCTTCTGCCAAAACTCATGATTAATGACCGATAATAAATTGTCCCGGTAGGTCGGATAACCGAGACTCTACTGTACCAAATATTAGGAAATGAACATGATTTTAAACCAACACAAACATGCGAACATTAGTTTTATGCCCCAAAAGATTTTTCTAAAATGCATACATAATACAAATTATAAGTAGACCCAAGATGGTTTTGAAGATGTGAGACAAATGAAAACTGGAAGTTTAAGACAATGTTTCGAGGTTATTTAAAATTTAGGAAAACAAAAGAGAAATGAACAGAATTAAACCAATAAACATTGAGTAAAATGAAGAGCTGCTCTACCACACCAAGTAATGCTCTGCAAAAGTTTGAGGCCTGTCACTTTGTAACCTCATACATTACACGTTTTAACTGACATCACGAGCATAGTGCAAGGTTACACAACTCAACTTTGAAGCCTGAGCCAGTTTTGTTTTTAGTGGTTTTTTCTTGATTTTTTATTTGTTGTGGCTTTAAAACAAGTACATGTTTTTCCATACAACTTCTGCCCAAGTCTTCCCCGTAACCAGCCCTTTGTAAGTTAACTCAATAAGGACCGCACCTACTACAAAAACCGAACTTGCATTAGATGAAAGGGTAAAAGACAGCAGTTGTATAAATTCCCTTGAACAACACTGGCGACATATACTTAGGGAAGTTTGCATCACTCCAAAACAGTTAGGAGTCAAACGAAAGGGCTCAAGCAACTAATGGGGAAACTACTACAATATACAGCACAAGGTATAGCTTAGGCTTCTATTAAATTTACAAAGGTATCTTTTGAACTTTAAAAAAATACTACTCAGGAGTAGTAGATTGAGTGACTGAAAAAATTATTGTAAATTGATCTCCGCTGCTATCATAACACTATTGATCTAACGAAGTATTAAAGCTGGACACAAAAGAAAGATCAACGGTATTTATGCTTTTATGGTTTAAAGATTGTCTTGTTTAAAAGGTGAAGTTATGACTACAAAATCCCTTTACCACTCAACCTCGAACTTTAACAAGCGTTACCGCATAGTTACTTTACAAATGCAAGGGGTAACTGCGGGGATCGAACCCGCACCAGCGGAGTGATGAGCTCCCGAGTAGTGCACAATTCCAACCCGTCATGGTCCGCTTATAGAATTTTTAATGATTAGAATATTTACGAATTATTACTTGAAAAGCCTACTTCATGTTCTTTTTGAGGTAGTTACAAAAGCTTTAAAGATTATCGATCAGTTTTTACAAAATGAAAAGCATCCTTTACATGGCACCACAAAATGACGGTTAATAAACTTTTGCAAGAGCTCCTACTGTTTGGCATGAAAGGATTCCGTCAGGCAGTAGAGAGACAGTACATGTGGTAGAGCAGCGGTGAAGTGAGCGGTGGTGGGGCGTGTACAGAGCGTGAAGAGTGGAGCGATACATACCGTGAATACGTACAGTCGTGAGTGGAGTGGAGTGGAGTGGGGACACTCAGCCAGGCGAGTACGTACAAGCACAAACAATCAACCAATCACGTCAGAACAAGCTACGTAACTGACTGCACAGCTGAACCCAACCCCACCGATATATACACCCTTGGTTGTTCAGCTTGATCATTTAGTTTGTATAAAATACCCCAATAATTAGCTGGAGATTATTTTGAGATTAACATGAATCTGTATCTCTTTAGTACTAATTTAGGGTGATTGTGGTGAAAACTCATTCAATAGGATTTGAAAGTAAGATTTTGTTATACCACAGATGTGCTTAACAATAGGTTTTACCGAAAACAATGAATTTTTTTACTCATTGCGATGTATATTGAAAGTTAAGAAATAATGAATTCATAAAATATTACATGTTTTTCATACAATATATGCAATTTCAATTCATTTTTAAGACTTACACTTAATTAATGTGATTTAAGGCCTATGGAGTTTAATGAAATTGTACTCTTCTAAAAAAACTTTTCTGCCAAGGAGTTTTGCTTATTTGTCATAAACAGGCCGGCAGAAAGGCGGACAACAAAAAATGGTACATAACTTTCCAAGAAAAAGTTATTTAAATTGTTAATAAATTATTATTTTATAATAATATTATCATCCATTTAATTCAAACATTATACTATTGAACAAAATGAAAATATATGAACAAAAATTGAAAAAAAAACACATGTAACCCAAAACAAATATTTTACCTAGAAAGGAAGTTGATTTTCTTTGGAATTTTTAAAGTTTTTGTCTTGGTTGGATGACTGATAATACAGAAAGTCAGATAATCGAAGGACAGATAAGTGAGACTCAATAACTTTTATGGAAACTTAGCATTTCCTAGCAATAATTTTAGCCAATACTGTCAAGATCAGCTGTCGAATATTTTAGAATAACTGAAAATCCCCTCCAGAAACAGCTGAAGACACATTACCCCTCTCTACCTCGATTT
Source organism: Matsumurasca onukii (assembly GCA_018831715.1). Taxonomy (NCBI): domain Eukaryota; kingdom Metazoa; phylum Arthropoda; class Insecta; order Hemiptera; family Cicadellidae; genus Matsumurasca; species Matsumurasca onukii. The sequence goes on from CM032063.1 coordinate 9,117,839, forward strand.
TTCCAAGGACACAACAAGTTTGTTTACACCCAGGCCCAGCTGTGCAGGTTACAAAAGCAGGGACAAACACACAACAATCAATAGTTTATAATTATTTAATAATATCAACAATGGTACAATGCAAAACATTGACTTGATACAACAATATATTGTACACAACGTAACATAACGAGTATCGGTAGTCAACATCGGTTACTGTAGTGACTAGAACTTGACTCGGTTTACTCTCTTGTTCAGCTCTTAGCTATTGTTCTCTTTCTATTGTTCTATTGTGTTGGAGACATTGGTTTCAAATGAACGAGGATATTTGTATGCGAGTTGCAGACATGACGTCTTTACAGGTTTTATTCTAAGTGCTTTTAGGAAAGTCATCATATGTTAGTTAGACTTAGATTCGCTCTATTGTTTTGAAACCGTAAGGCTATATCAAAGATTTGATAATGATCTATTTGATCAAATGTTCTGTTATGGATGGATAATATGAGACAATTATTTTGATCAATATATAACTAGTTATAGAGACAGTAAGTTTGTTGCTTAAATATTGCAGTAAAAAGGAAACAAATTTTTTTAACTAGCGGTGTCAATAATTTGAAGTTTTGCTTAAAAGGTATTTGTTGATTTCCAGTTTCTTTTTCGGTTAATTGATTTTCATAAAGGGCTTATTTTAAGGTTCTTTGTAAGGAGAGTTCAAGAACCTTAGTTTTAGGTAAATATTTGTAATTTGTGCTCATAAATTTCAATTTATATTATTTTTCACCAGTGTTGGGTTGATTCATATTTTTTCGATTCTCGATTCTGATACCGATACCAGGATATCGATTCTTGATTTCGAAAACAATTCTAAGCGCCCACATGTGTTCGTAGTAGTGTTGGGTTGATTCCTAATTTTTCAATTTTTGATTTGTATACCAGAAAATTAATTCTTGATTCCCGGTGCGATTCCTCACTCCGATTTCGGTCTTCGATTCCCAATCCACTTTTCCAGCCGATTCTCAATTGCAGGAAATCGGTTGTAGCTTACTATTTGTGCGTATTTCTACCTTCGATCGTCTTGAAAATTATGCAATTCAATTCTAAAACTCCTCGATTCCCGATTCATTGTATGGAATCGATTCCCAATTCTGCGGTATCAGAATCGACTTTACTCATTGATTCCTGATACCGATTCCTTACCCAAAAAATCAGTGAAGTTGAGAATCCAGAAAAATTTTTTAAATAACCATATAAACAACAACATGAACTGAACAAGATATAAACCTTGGAGTATAAGTTTACTACTTATGTAAACTTTAGTAGCAAAGAATACAAGAATTGGCACTAAAAGGGTAATAACATTAACTAAGTAGTAAATATAAAAAATTCCAAACACATTAAGTACTAAGGTTTAAGTTTTGGAGTTTATTACATTAAGTCTAAAAAAAACCTATGACATTTACTCTATGAACAAATGTGTTAAGGTATTTTATCAAAAAGTTCTATTTATACTCCAAACAATTAAATAAAAGGCCACAATATTATGTAAAACAGTTTAAGGACTACGATAAAATGTACATTAAAACCGGGACACAAGTATATAACAAAGTAGACACACAAAACCTAGAAATATGTCCAAAATCTAAAGTGCTGTTAACACCTTGCCTGAGAAAGAAGTAAATACTCTACTGTAAAGACTTGATAAGCGATATTGTATTTTAGCACTCTTCCAAGAGAGCGTAATCTAATAGTGGGTTGAAGCGGGGTGCAGGAAGCTCTAATATTGGTTATACTAGAGAGAAAACAAACCTACGCGAGTAAAGATCCACATCACGCCAAGAACAAGAAAACATAACACATGAACAAACGGCACATGGTATAGCACTTTTACACAAGACGTAACAAATAAACCATGTCAATGCAATAATCCATTGTAGGTAAACATTGTTATTGTTCTTTAAATAATGGGTGGTTACAAATACCAGTAACGCTGGTAGCTAAAAAAGTCATTTTATAAAAATAACAGTTAAAAATAGAAGCTTTTTATCTTTGTTTTTAATGGTGGTCAAGTTTTAGATAGCTAAATAAAACAAAATGTAACAAAGAGTACAAAATTGTGAAAAATCAATACATGTTTTAAGAAATACTATACACGGTACGTATTTTATATTTATGAGTAAACTCATGTAAATTGATTGTGGCATCAGAAATGCTTTCAGGGCAGTGGGGTTGTCAGAAAAAACGTAATCCCACGATAAACTAAAATGAAACAGAGGACTAAATTTTTAATTTGTATAACTTTCACTATTTACAATGGGATGTATTTCAGTTTCACTATTGTCTGTTTTTGAGTAATTGTAGTCCATATGTACCGGTGATTACAAATGAAATAGACAGTTTGATAACTTGTAGAAAATTTATTATTTAAAAGTTTAGATCATTACATACATGACCATATAGAAGAATTCTTTAAGTTTATATTGAAAATATTTATTCCGGTTACTGATGGTTCTTGGAAGAAGAACGGTCCGTAAACCTTTTCACAAGATAAAGAAAACACGTTCACTTTAGAAGATGTGTATATGCTGTACAGTCTCTCTTGATTTTCTGTTCCCCATAATCGTACATTATGTCTATTAACGTTTCCACTAATGTGAAAAGTGCATTCATCACTGAAAATTAGGCGATTAAACAATGTGTCAACATTTTCAAGACAATGTTGCATCTCCTGACAAAAAAGTGTACTTACAACTTTAACATTGTCATTTACACTTTGAACTAAATGTAATTTGTAAGGTGTCATTTTCAAACGTTTTTGCAGAACTTTCCATTATAACTTGTATTAACATAAACTTAAAGCCATTCCCCACAAACCTATATCACTTACATTGTTGAAATACACCAGTTTAAATTTTGTAGAGGCTATTGAAGTTGTCTATTTCATTTGTAATCACCCGGTATAATTGTGCCTTGCTAGGCCTACATTCATGGACATGAAACTAGAAGCAGGGGAAACAATCTCACTGGTAGACTCAGAACAATGGGTTTTGAAAATCTTCCATCTCAAGCTGGGGTTCACCTCATTAACAGTCTGCTCTATTCTATGAAGAATGACCCAACGCACAAGGAGTTAACAACTTGCCAGAGCCTCTCACAGTCATGGGTTTGATTCCCACCTGGATGTGCTTTGGTAGGGTGCTCACAGAGAATAGAGGTTAGTACTTGTTTGGTCTGACAATGTCATCTTTGTTGATGAAAGCGCCTTGCACCAGTTCTCAAAGCATTGGTTTTGTACTGCACAGACTTCTCGTGATTCGGCCTCGCTTGGTTCGGCCGATGGTCCAGCCGCCCACCTGAGACCTAAATATGGGCTATATCTTCCATTTTTTCCGTAAGTGTGTATAATTATATATTCATTTGAGCGGTTTCTTTCAAAATTAGTCCCAAATCTTAAGGTTTTGGTGTTTGCCCTTTTGACCATACTTATTTATTCAATTAGGCCTTAAGCTAAAGTACATCAGTTTTGGAGCTCTAAAGGGACCCCAAATGTCTTTTCCTTGTATTTTGGGATAGTCTGGCCACCTTTTAGTTCAGTCGAGGGTCCGTTGCCGAGGTGGCCGAACCAGGGGCAGTCTACTGTATTCCTTTCCTTTCCTTAGAAACACAAAATACAGTAGCTCATTTCACTCAACTAAAATATTTCTTCAGCATGAGGAATACTGACTTACCTTCATCCAGGAAGAGTTAGTGGGGTCCAGTCGGCTGTTGAGGGTGACTGTCTCCTCCATGTGAGGGCTGAGTGCGCCGGAGATGTTCAACACGGGCATGCTCAGCGTGGCTCCACTACGTGTCATGTTCAAGTCTGTCCGTCGCACGTAGCTGTCTATGAACATCGCCAGGTTGCTGGGGTTGATGAAGCGTTCAAAGTACGTCCTGTACACTTGCACCAGGTCGTGGTTCCTCTCTTCTGTTCCCTGTTGATTAAAATACATTAGAAAGCATATTTAATTTATTTTATTGCTCTTTTTATCATTACTGTTTTGACCCATTCAATAGTTTTAGAGAGAAAAATACAGCGGATCTCTCAGCTGTCAAGAAATTTAAACATGTTTATAGATATCAGCAATCCAGAGGGAAATAAAATTTGATCATAAATACAACTTCTCGTAAAGGAAACAGACCCTGCCGAAGTGATGCCACATGAGGTAGTCGAGAACGCCTTGAGTCATGCCTTTAGACTTGAGGTAGCTAGCGTTGATTTTTTGATACCCCCACTCTATCCACCCGGCCTGTGTGGACACTACGTTGATCAGGCACATGGCTTCCATCTGCAAAGATACAAAATCAAGTTTACTTCATTTAATAAGTCAAAGTGAGAGTACAAAGTCTTCTTTTCCGCTAGAAGTTGTAACGAGAGGGAAAAGGGGTGGTAAACGCTAGGCAGACTTGAGAAAGTTAACAAAAAAATCACTAAATCACTATTTGAGATGCCGACCACTCTCATGAGGGTATTTTAAGGCAAATATGTGGTGAAGGATGAGTGTGATGAGTGGTAGTAATGAGTTATAAGGTGTAGTCTTGTTACAAACTAAGGCCGACTCTTCCTTAGAATGGGTCATTAATTAATAGCCCAATGACCAATAAAAATACAAGGACCAACGGCTTAATGTGACTTCCGAACCACGCAGGTGATGGTCTGATATGTCTAAACGATGGTGGGAGTTGATGCGGGTATCATCAGATGATCACTGAGACAATCTGAGCCGCTTTAGACCTATATCATCCTCAAAACCTGACCTCCATGAAGCTGGATTACAGGACCACGCCACGAGTCCCAGTCAAAAAATGTAACTGATTGAAGTTAAAAGTTAATCATTCAGAAAAGTAACTGATTAAAGTTAAAACAAAAAAAAAGTAACTGACTAAAAGTTAATTTTTGGTGACTTAGCGAATTGAGGTAATTTTGTTTACAAATACTATTGTTGGTACTAAAAACTACATAATGTTATTAACAAATTATTTCATTTTACTTCTTACAAATTTTTAAATAAATAAATACAGTAATGAATCTTTATAATTATAACTACATCCATATTACACTTACGGTCAAACCTTAACAAAACCCTTTTTTTGTGGGTTAATGAGTCAAGAAGTTATCAAAACTATTGACAAAAGCTTTAAAAAAATAAAATATAATATAGAGGTGGATTTTTATTGCCATAAAGGATCATTCCTAAATCTTAAAGCAAACTCAAATGTCAAACAAAATGGATAAACCACTACAAAAATGAAACTTTTGGTTCGTTAGACAAAAATATAGCAGACAGACCTTGTTGGGGTGGTTGAGCGCGAACCTGGCCAGAATGTTTCCACCAGCTCCCACCCCCAGACCAATCACAGAGTTGAGGCCAAAGTGTCCGAGAACAAAGTTCAGCTGGTTGGCGAGTTCATCCATTGTCGGGTATTCGTAACTGAAATATAATAGAGCAAATAAGCACTAGTTAAAAAAGGATATATTTTATTACAAGAATATAAACTATGGGTGAATAAAATAAGGTAGGTTTAGAACACAAATGTATGAAAGTTCTGGGTGAGATATTAAATATGCATTAGTCTTAAATTCAATGCTCATTATTTTTTTAATTTTTATCTACGAGACTGTGCTAGTGGCTATGCAGAAGAATATACCAAAGAATACCAATGTTCATGGTCGCAACACAAGATTTGGCCACAACTACAACCTACCTTACCATCGCACAGGACTTTTTGAGAAGAAACCATCATACCTCGGAGCTAAATTCTTCAATGCGCTGCCTGAGGACCTCAAAAAATTGGCTGATTCAGAGAAACTAAAAGCTCCTTTGAAAGTGTGGCTGTCTACAAGACCATTCTACTCAGTTGCAGAGTTCCTGGGCTGGAGAGACTTTGATATTGATGACTTCTAGTTGTTATATTGTTTGTGATAGTTTTATATATTTTGTACTTTGACACAATTTCAAATCTTAACGATTTTTTAATAAAGATGTTCTCTCTCTCTCTAAAGCACTACTTCTAAAAAAAAATAATTTCATAAGCAGTGTTTTCACCAGTTTGACGAAGTTATCTTGGAGAAGGCTATCTCTGGACTGTGTGGACTGAATTTGAGCCTTGATTGAAACCTGCCAATAATTTTATAGGCTCTTTTAAAAAAAAATGTGAGGAACTTAAAAATTTGAAACATTATTTTTAAGCTAATGGTGAAAACACAAATAAAAATCTGAATTTGGTGAAGGAACAACCGAAAGTTTTCAAGTTGTTTTCATCATAGAAATTCTATGATGTCTTTTCAACGCCACAAACAAATGTTTCAGGTGCGCACATTTTACAGAAATATTTTATCTGTACAACGATAAGGAAAATAGAGCACCGATAAGTAAACTTCTAGAATTCCTTGAGTGACTGTACAGATTACAGCTGTTTACAAACAACACCTGCATCTACTCTGTGTTTCAGTGACTGACTATTCTGACTGATTGCTTATCACCAGTGATTAGTCACAGTCACTTATCATCTCATCAACTTCAACAGATGACTGAAGTATCGACTGCCTGGTAAACAAACCTGGCTGTTCATCTGGGTGAACATTCTTGACGAGTTTGTCAACATTTGTGTTTCAATATCAATAACTTATTGTTTCAACAACCAAATAATCGTGTATGGTAACACAAAAACTTTTCCATCTTTCGGGCGCGTAAGAGTAAATCAAAATAACAAAGTAAAGTATCAAAACTAACAAACCTCAGACTTGAAGTACACAACAAACAACACAGCTGTTATCTCTTCTACGAGACAAGACATACAACTATTAACTCCTATCAGAATGGATTATACTGGATCAAACTGGTTAAAGCTGGGTCTAAGGACTGTTGAAGATGGAAGTGGAACTAAAAATTTGAAGTGTTAGGATATTTGAGAAATGTTGCCATGTTTTAGTGTCAATAGGAGTGGGAATGAGAGTTTATTTAATTGACTACTTCCCTATTATGTATTTGTATGCAGCTTCAATAATCTTTAATAATTTATACTTATTAAGCAATTACTTTGAAAACATACATTTTCTTCAGACAAGTTTATTATTATTACTATCAAACTTGAGAGACTGTGAAAGGTAACCATCAGACTAATAACCTCCAGTGAGCGATTAGCACATTGCAGGCCACTGTTTCAACATCTGAAGGTTCTCACTGTCTACTCTCAGTATATTCTCAACTGTATTCTGCATCTAAAGACTTATACTCCACTTTCAGAACTAACTCGAGACAAGATTCACGATCACAACACCAGGGGCAGGAAGAACCTGGACTTACCACAGTGTAGGCTGAGCAAAGTGAAGGATAGTTACCCGGTTCTGGCGTACAGAATGTTCAACAGGCTGCCGATAGAAGTAAGAAATCTTAACCTCAACCAGCTAAAAGCTAGGCTATCATCATGGTTGGAGAAGAGGAGTTTCTACTCGCTGCAGGAGTTCTTTGAGGAACCAGTCGAAGATATTTAGTCTTTGTAACGTCTCACCTGCCGCCTAGGACTTGCCTGTTATGTAAATAGTGTATATATTATTTGTGTTTTTGTTTAAACTTTAATTGACAACTTCTATCCAGACTTCCTGGTCAAAGAATGCTGCTTGGTAATAATAAGGTGCTTACTCTTCTGGTAAAGGATGTGCTCCTTCCTCCTGGCCCGGTGCGTTGACATGATACACACTGAAGTTTTCCAGCAACATTCTCATGTCACTGTAGTTGAAGAAGGCTTGGAAACTTGCGACATCTGTAAATCATAGGTAAATCCGTTACCAGTATTGAATGTTACAGGGGAACCTCAATATCTGAAAAGAGTTTTAGAAAATTTAACTTTTAAGATATCAAGGTTTCTTCAAGTAATTAAGGCTTGATCATAGAGAAGAGTGGGTGGTGTAAGTCACAACTACGGAGGTTTTGAATTTGTTTACCCCTTAGTTTTTGCCTGTTGGTCAGGGTGAATTCCCGGCATTCCCCACCAAAAACTATATGCTAGTTTAGATGGTCACCCAGTCTTTCATAAGAAGGATGGAGGAGTTCACACCGGGATAGCTAAGAAGCTGCATGCTCATTTTTGGACCCTTCTCCTCTAACTGTACCCGAGTATCAGGTTATCTGCTTTCAGATTATAACAGGGAAACTATAAAAAAGCCCCAAAGCAGACAGAAGAGTGTGACTCACAGTTGAGGCCGAGGTCGTGGTAGGTGAGGATGGCAGGTTTGCTGCGGTTGCCCTGGACAGCGACCATGATGGTGCCTCTGTCGTGTCGACGCGCACCTCCTCTACCGTGGGGTCATCTCGGCTCAGCGTACGCGCGCTCGGGAACTGCAGCTGGATATTGCGCAGCTCCACCTCGTCCAAGTCACCTGGCATTGTGCTGCAAACATTTAAAGGTACGTAAGTACGTGTTATAGTGCAAGTCTTAGATTGAGAAAATGGTTAAAAATATCAAAGTAACAAGTGTTAAATTTTTCAAGAAGGCTGGAGTAAATTACTTGATAGTAAATTGAGCTAGGTCAAAAGCAGAGTTCTATAAGTGACAGAAAAGCCTGAATATTTGTGAAAATCCCAGATACTTTATGGCAAAGCTAGATTCTACACAGCTTACAATGTCGGCAAGCACAAAAATTACAATGCAAAATTTACACAGTATTCATTGTCTGCAGACGCACAACGTTACTTCTAACATCCAAACTTAAAATGAATTAATGCATTTCATTTCCAATATAAATGATTATAGCACAATAGAAAGTGATTAGTAATGAACTAATTTGGCATTAATAGATACACAAAAGAAAAGATTTCCAATATTTGTATCAACTTACATGGTTTAACAAAATTAATCGAAAGTAACCGCCAACTTTATTTTATTTTGAAGTATTTATGTTAGTTTGAAAGTTCATAATAGTGGCGGAGAGAGATTTAATAAAAAGAAGAAATAGACTTTTCCAGCCACTTTTGGAGAAAAACTACTCCTAATGCTTCGGCAGTTAAAAGAAGCCCAATTCATAATAAATAGACTAATTGAAGAAAATTCTTAAGAACAAGTACAAAAATTACAATGGGTTACAAACGAAAATAGAAACATAATAACTATGATGTATTTTTTGAGATTAGGAATAAAAATGGAAAATTCTCCTAAAAGGTCTACTTGAGTAAAGATAAAACTTGTGGAAAAGAAGGATAGATGTTGAAATACAGTATATACACAGCCGAGTTAAACAGAAACCAAGCAAACAAAGGTAGGTTTGCTTGTGAATAGTTCCGTTGGTTCTGCTCGGGTCTTATTGATATTTAAATTGAAAATCTGCACTTTGGCTGCTCTCCAACAGCCTGGCTGACTGGCCAATACACTCCATTCTGCTCCAGACAGGGCAATTACATTACGCTTTACTTAGTTGCCATAACTTCTTTCTGATTGATAATTATTTTAGTTTGACAGTATGTTGAATTTCAAACACAAGTTTTAGTAATCCGATAAAAATATTACTAATCAACCACCCATTTTATAATCTAAAAGAAATTTTTGATGATAACTTAGTGTCAGGACCATACAATAAAATTGGTTTATCGTTGACGAGTAGATGTTGTGTATTTACAGTTTTACCATAAAAAGTCGAAGCATATAAAGATCAGAATTTTACGACACACATTGTCTTAGAGACAAAGACACAACTTCTTTCAAAGATAGTAAACAATTTTACGATTGACAATCTTGAAGCTTCGCTTATTTCAGTATACTTATTTAATTTGACCAATATTTTATGCTAAATATTAATTAACTTTATTCAGCTTACTCTAATGATTTAAATAGAATTTCTACAAGTTCTTAACAATGATGAGACATTCTCAGTGAAAAGAGTTCTACTATATCAGGAAATTTATAAATAATGTATGTTTGGCTTTCACTTAAGCAACACTATGTAATGTATCATCAGTCATCCCCTAAGACAAATTTATTTAAAAAGAACGTTACATATTTGGATTAACAGAGAAGATTTTGAGTTTATTTCACGTGTGTTTATTTCAAAAGTTGATCAATAGTAAAAGGTAAAGTTTGTCTTGTTTAACAAGACGAAGTTAGGACTACAAAGTCCCCTCTACCACTCAACCTCGACCTTTACCTAGCGTCACTTATTAGTCACATTACAAATGTAAGTGGTGTCTGCGGGGATCGAACCCGCGCCACCGGAGTGATGAGCTCCGGAGTCACGTGCGATACCAATCCGCCATGGATCCGCTGACAGTGGTACGTATGATGTTATTATGAAAGATAAAATGAATTTTTTCAATTAAGGATTTACATAGCTTTTTCTTAAGGTTCCCTTATCATCTGACATTTTCGAATATCCAGCCAAACTAGACAAAAATGAAAATAACCACACAGTAAAGTAGTAATAATTTTGCTAAAGATGTAAATTATTTGCTCTCAATTCATAAATAGCAATCTATTGGTCATTTCAAAGTATTCAAATGTTGCATCATTGACATACAATTGCTTCCAACTATCTACAACACCAAGAGCCCCAATTGTTTGTGACTTCAAAGTACATGTTACATAGTAAACCTAATTCGTGTAACAGCTGTCATTGTATTGTACGCAACATAAGGGTGCCTGCATCTAACTTTGACTCTATACTCTACTCTGTGTCCCCTTTCCACCACTCAGTTCAAAGCTAACATCAAACAATTAATTTTGTAAGTACATTTACTGAAAATTATCATTTTTATCGTGGTTCTCTTTATCATATCTCTGGATACATTTCTGAGATAAAAATCGTCACCGAATCAATGGAGAAAGAATTTTAAAAGTTCAATGTTAGGTGGTTTTTAATATCCACGGGGTGAGTAACTCATTAGAATTTATGAACCATAACAGATTATCAGATAATTATTTAATCAAAGAAAATTTGAATCCTATATTATTGAATAGCTTGAGAGAAACAGGAAAATATCAAAAACATAGCCACAAGCGCTACCGTGAATCCTAGCGAATTTCCTATAATGGGGGAAGATTTACACTGAAGTTTCTACCCTTTTTTTAACCTTGAGTCCACTGTAAAATCACATTTTTCTACAATTTCTGAGAAATTTGGTACACGTGTTTCTTTTGTAAATATCTAGATAAAGTTTTTTTTACCACCAAAATCAGAACACTAAGAATTTTATTTTGGGGCGGGACTTTCCAATAAATGTGCTGTTTGCTATAAAAACTGTACTTATTAACCGATTTTGATTAAACTTGGTATAAAGAATTATCACTCAGGAGGTGTTGAGAAACTGCAAACCTGTTCTACAACATGTCATTTTCTTTGACAATAGAAACGAATAGCTCCGTTTCCGAAGGGAATTCGCTAACTAAAACGGAACAGAGGAAACAACACGAGAAGCTAATAACACAGTCGGAATCAATAATCAATCGGAAACACAAGAAAACACTGACTGAAGACAGGGAAATCAATGAGCAGCAGACACAGTGGTTTCATCTGAATGTGACATTAGAAACAAGCAAGTCGCTCTAGTTATGAATTATTCCTTCTGTGAAACAACTTCCAAGTTACTCTGTCTGCACTGCAGATACGCTGTTTGTGCATTTCAGTCTTATAGTCTCTTGCTTCAACAGAAAACAGTTTATTTGTATACACCATTTTCAGGAACTAATATTTAGGATTTGCGAAAATCACAAAATTTTGTGACCATACTTGCCTATGACTGACCACTAAACAACAGATACAGTTTTTATTCGTAGATGGTGATATTATTATGATGTTTTGTTAATCTGATTTTTCGGTCTAAGTTATAATGACACAGTAAAATTATGCCTTTGAATATTTATTTTGACCTGAGACACCGACCGTTTTAGTGTATTTTCAGGAAAATTTGGGATGAGGGTGATGAGTGTTTTGATGGGTGATTAGCTGTAGTCTTGTTGCAAACCTGGGCCGACTTTTCCCCAGATTGGGTCATTAACTAATAGCCTACCGACCAATGGAAATGGACCAACTTAAGCAAACTCCAACCACGGGGGCTAGGGTAAAAGTTTTACTCAACGCCAAGAATTGTACTTGCTGAATGAGAGTTTAAGAAATTTTCTAGTTACTAGGCTAACAGCTATATTAATTATTGTACACACCTTTTAACCATGACAGGTGAGTTTTCCAGAAAAATTGGTGCCCCAGAAAGTAAGTTTAAAAAAAAAGTTTATAAAATTTTTTGTATAATTTTGAATATTGTTTTTTGGCCAAATACCTTTTTTAACCTTTTAAAAAGTGTTTTTGTTGCTAAAATAGGTATAAAAAGGTTGTTAGAATGTTAGTTATCAATTATCACTAACATCTGTTGAATGTTTCAAACTGATTTAGCATTAATAAACCTAAGGTTCGTCCTCTCAAAAATTCGGCGTTGCAATTTCCAAACCTGTATTGTGCAGTCTTTTGAAATTGTATAGTTCATCACTAAACCCTTACGGGAAGCTTTTGAATACAAGCTTAAGTTTAAAAGACTAAATGAGCTAGGATCAAGAAGACATTTAGGAAAGAGTCATAAACGATACTTTTTTTTACGAGGTAATAATTCTGAAAAATAAATTTCTATTTGAGAAAACATATTATATATAATGCAATGTCGTATGCACAACTAACTGTTGCAGTTTAAGTTTTAACTGCAACCAAGCAGTGTGCTAACTGTGTGGGGGAGAGAGGAGGCAGTACATGATCGATGCAGGGCAAGGTCGCTGCCTAATCTAATCTACCTCCCTCCCCCTCCCCCAACCACCTGCCCCCCATCCAGCTCGCACAGAATAATAAACATTCAAACCCGAAACTGTTTCAGTCACGTGATATACTTCACCAGTGACTGCCGCAGTTGGGTTAGGGTATAAATAGCTTAGAATTGCGGGTGAAATTCAGAAGCGAAGTCCTGTCAGGAAAGAGAAAGATTATATTTTTATGTACAGTTGTGAAATAGTTAGAAAAATCAAAGCGCTTGTTTGTTAGTAAAGAAAATGGCGTAAAATATGGTCCAAGATATCTCTAAATACTAAAAACTCGTATTTTATGATTATTACTCTGGGTGACTATTTACAGATGAGGCAAGTTTGAGCCAATGAGGCTTACTGAGAGCTGCAGAAATGAGGGCCTGAGGCTTACTGAGAGCTGCAGAAATGAGGGCCTGAGGCTTACTGAGGGCTGCAGAAATGAGGGCCTGAGGCTTACTGAGAGCTGCAGAAATGAGGGTCTGAGGCTTACTGAGAGCTGCAGAAATGAGGGCATGAGGCTTACTGAGAGCTGCAGAAATGAGGGCCTGAGGCTTACTGAGAGCTGCAGAAATGAGGGCATGAGGCTTACTGAGAGCTGCAGAAATGAGGGTCTGAGGCTTACTGAGAGCTGCAGAAATGAGGGCCTGAGGCTTACTGAGAGCTGCAGAAATGAGGTCTGAGGCTTACTGAGGGCTGCAGAAATGAGGGCCTGAGGCTTACAGAGCTGCAGAAATGAGGGCATGAGGCTTACTGAGCTGCAGAAATGAGGGCCTGAGGCTTACTGAGGCTGCAGAAATGAGGGCCTGAGGCTTACTGAAGAGCTGCAGAAATGAGGGTCTGAGGCTTACTGAGAGCTGCAGAAATGAGGGTCTGAGGCTTACTGAAGAGCTGCAGAAATGAGGGTCCTGAGGCTTACTGAGGCTGCAGAAATGAGGGCCTGAGGCTTACTGAGGCTGCAGAAATGAGGTCTGAGGCTTACTGAGGCTGCAGAAATGAGGGCCTGAGGCTTACTGAGCTGCAGAAATGAGGTCTGAGGCTTACTGAGCTGCAGAAATGAGGGTCTGAGGCTTACTGAGAGCTGCAGAAATGAGGTCTGAGGCTTACTGAGAGCTGCAGAAATGAGGGCATCACTGAGAGCTGCAGAAATGAGGGTCTGAGGCTTACTGAGAGCTGCAGAAATGAGGATTAAAGCTTGTGGAAAATTATCTTGTCAAATAATTTGTATTGTTTTAAATATTAAAGCAAAGATAGCTCAAACGCTAACGTGCGCGGTGTCGCGTTCTTAGGGGTTTCCCTGAGGTGACCACTGAGGCCGCCTCTTAAGTCTAGTTTACGCCTATATCAATTAAAAGAAACAGCTATAACACTAGTTTATAATTAGTTGTTACGTTTTTGTTTTTATATGCTGCATTATCAATAGGTCTTCCAAAGAAAAACTTCCACAATTAGACGAATATTAACCAAAACTTCGTTCGCAAATTTTCCTCTGATAAAATATCTATCCCGTTAAAGTCTATCTATATAAATAAACACGAAGGTAAGATGCAACGAGCAGATGAACAGAATGCCAGTGTATTGTAGCTGATAAAGGCTGAAGACTCTCTGACCTTTACTGAGCTCTACTCCGATACTGAGTTCATGAATGTCGAGCCAATCACCGACCTGGACGGATTTACTCACAGATACTATATAATGTACAGCCTCAGTACCTGGATACTTTATTGAACCCTCCCTGTCGTGATTGGCAGAAGACCGATATTCAATACAAGGATCACCTCAGGTTCAGGAGTAGCGTCGCTATGAGTATTATTTGAGTTTATTCAGCAGGTAATCCTCCTTTCAAGCTTGATCCTTTAATCCTCATGATGGGAATTTATACAGATGGTTTTACTGGACATTTTTATGAGGTTAAAATAATTATTATATTGGATATTTACCGTGGGTTTTAATGAACAGAGAAAAAACGAACGTAGTTTTTAGTGTTGGGAACTTCCTAAATTCTGGTTAGTTATTTTAACTCCTATGTTAGAAAAACGTTGTGTTTTTCTTGTTCAATAAAAAACTATGGATAACGTCCGTAACTATATTCTAACCACATAAATTCTGCTATCACCAACAACAATTTGGGACATTTATTTGATAGTTTCTTCAGTTGTAACAAGCAAGGGTTAAGCAAACAAATGCGATTACTTTAAATAAATATAATAAACTATTGTAACGTATAGTTGTGAATGTTCGCATAATATAGCCTACTCATAAAATACTTTTCGATATTTTTAACTTATCAAAGGACTAATTAAGAAATAATTTTTCCAGACCTCATGTTGTATGAATTCAGATGGAACCAAACAAACGCCAAAATCAACTGAAAGACACTGCAGGGTTAGTTTGGTTTATAATGAAATTTAAAAGTCCGGAACTACAAAGAAGTTTTCTAACTTATTAATTTCCAACAGAATAAAATCACAAAGTTTGACCCGAGCAATTAAAAGTTGATTAAAAATGCAGAAGAGTGAGTGTTGAAGTGTCGGCTGACAAAGTGTCCCACAGTTTTATGCACTTGACACGAGACTTCACCAGACTTCTCGAGTAGAAACTTCAAACTTCACTCGTGTTAGCAGTTAGTTATTGATTTGTGATAGAAAAACACCAGCTTTTGAACTTTTCAGTTATTTCTGTGCTAAAAGTTTTTTTAACATATTAACATAATTCAAAGGCATGAAAGATGTCTGTTTGGAAGAATACAATGGAAAATATAGCCGATGCGTAGCCAAAAACGCTTCAGTAGACCCTATCGAATACATTACCGGGGAGGAAAAGGGGATAATTTTGACTGGGACTCGTGGCGTGGTCCTGTAATCCAGCTTCATGGAGGTCAGGTTTTGAGGATGATATAGGTCTAAAGCGGCTCAGATAGTCTCAGTGATCATCTGATGATACCTGCATCAACTCCCACCATCGTTTAGACATATCAGACCATCACCTGCGTGGTTCGGAAGTCACGTTAAGCCGTTGGTCCTTGTATTTCCATTGGTCATTGGGCTATTAATTAATGACCCATTCTAAGGAAGAGTCAGCCTTAGTTTGTAACAAGACTACACTTCATAACTCATTACTACCACTCATCACACTCATCCTTCACCACGTATTTGCCTTAAAATACCCTCATGAGAGTGGTCGGCATCTCGAGTAGTGATTTAGTGATAATTTTAACAAAAAAGGGTTTATAAGCCGATTTCGATAACGCTTAGAATAAACATGTCCCCGTAGCCAACACCACAAAACTACAAAGATTATAACCAGAGTAAAATAGCAGCAGATCAAAATACAAGAGGTAAATTATCCCCCAAGGGACACTCTTAGAGGACCGATTTTGTTAGTCAACGAATTAAACCAAGAAATTTGCACAGATAAATTTTGAAACACTTTTGTAAACTGCACCTTTTTCAAAATTCGTTAATTTTTTAAAAGTTTGCAAAATTTATCTTGTAATATATCACTTTAAAGCTTTGAGTACCCAAAACCTAAAAATGTATTTTTTTTAATTTTTGGAAAATATAGCGACAGCGTCCATTTATCTGTTATAAAATAAACACGTTTTCAACCGCCATTTCGTACAAGAAAGTCGTAAATTTTTTTAATTGTATCAATGATTAGTCTTTTTATTCTCTTTCAAATAAGGTGTCACAAGGAGGGGGCTCGTATTCAAAAAATTTATGGGGGCCCTCCACCCTGGTTTTTGGGTAGGGGTGGGTAACGAAAAGTACGGCAAAAGAAACTTCAGAACCAAATAAAAACATTCCTCAAAGGGTTTTTAAAATTTGTCCTCTTTCAAAAGTTAAGGTGGGGGACATACAAAACTCACCCTGTATAAAGTTTTCATTCAAGTACTCAACAGCTCTTTGAAAGCATCAAACGCTCAGGTAGTCTCAAAAAGAAAATAAATCTGAGGTGGAATTACGGTTTCTTTGTTTAAAATGTGTTGTTAACGATGGGGGAATTTCAGAGAAAAACTAGCTCGTTTTTCTAATGTTCTGTGTTAGGTTATTTTTCACCTGAAGACAGGATCAGATGGCAGACCTCGAAACGTCGTGATTATCTTGTTCACTAACGATACAAAATGTCCGCAATAATAGTTTAAACTCTGATTATTACTGGCGTTTTCCATCTATTTTGAGTGAACAAACTGAACGAGTTTTCAATCACAAACTATAGAAAACGTCTTTAACAATATTTCAACCTAAGAAATTGTACCATCGTCAACAACAAACTCCAAACAAAGGAACTGAATGTGTGAACAGGCAAGTGGCGAGGCTACTAGTAGGCAAGGGGCCCGAGGTGGTCAAGGTTACGCTAATCTTTGTCTCGTTAATAAGTGCAATAATCCTGTGGATGCAGACACTTCTCACAATACTACACAGCATTGCATTGTGTTTCTTCTAGTGAGCAGAGCTTCACCGCACACTTGTCTGTAGATTCCATTTGTTGTTCGGCGAATGAATGACCCAATTTTTAACTTGGAAAACCTCTTTTATTCCAAACTTAACTTTAAAAGGCCATTTATTTCGTGCTAAAAAATTCATAAAGACAGTTTTGTCTGAATTCAATACAAGGTTGTTTTCCATCAGATAGTTTTTAAAAGAATTGATTATGCCTGAAACCCTCTTTTCCAAATCATTCACAGAGCCTCGAAACAAAAGGGTCGTATCATCTGCATATAAGATTGGTTTTGAAAGTAGGACACTAATATTTACGTCATTTCTGTAGACTAGGAAAAGTAAAGGCCCTAGAATACTACCCTCAGGAACACCGCAAAGAAATTCAGCATTCTGAGTTCACGTAGAGGTGTTTTTAAGCAACTGAACCTTCTGACCTTCACTGGTCTCTACATATACAGAGTCGTATCCGTTACTATCAGCAGCCAATCAGATTTAAAAACTGTCGGCTTTGGTCACAGATTTCCAACACGTCACGGTTCAGATCTTCGTACACCAAATCATCGCCTGGCGTTGACTCAGAAGGACCCCATGTGCGCTGGAGCAATATTTTTTTAATAGGATGCCTAAAGAGATCAGATCTTGTGTAGATCTATTGTGTGGGCGTATTTTGGTTTTTGCAGACTCTAGTGAAGCGTCGGCGCAGCTGAAGCGGAGCCTTAATTTTATAACTGGTGAGAATTGATCTTTAGGTGATGGAATTAGTTGGGAAAAGAGAACTAAAAGCATGATCGACCTCACCAGTATATGATTAGAAGCTCTGGACAAAAGGAAATAACGGTTAAAAATTACCAAACTCATGTGTACTCATTTC
Organism: Matsumurasca onukii; assembly: GCA_018831715.1. NCBI lineage: Eukaryota > Metazoa > Arthropoda > Insecta > Hemiptera > Cicadellidae > Matsumurasca > Matsumurasca onukii. The sequence goes on from CM032063.1 coordinate 9,135,935, forward strand.
TGTTCTTCGTAGCAACGGACAATTTCCAAAACCACAAGAACGAATAATGATTACAACTGGCGTTTGTCTAAAAACAAGAGTGAATACTTCGGGGTTAAACCAGCCCGAAATTATTAAAAGTTTACAAGAAGGTTGATGACAAAAACTCTAGGAAAGTTCCAGCCGAAATTCAGAACATAGGCCTACTGATGACAGACAGACAGGTGTGGGTCGCAATGCGGCGAGACTTGTACTGGTGTCGCGGTATATCGCGTGTGCAATGTCACAACTCATACCGGCTCTACTGTTTCCAGTATAGACCATCATGAAACATCACTTCATCCGTACAAGGTTACAGTTTGGAGTTTGAGATCATCGGCTGTACTTTTTGAGGACGAAAGGTGATACAAGTTTACTGCTACTGTCAATTCAGATAGTTATGTCAAAATACCGGGGTTGGTACCACGACTACAGCTTTTAAGGTTGTCGTAACTGTTTTCGCGGTTTCAAAAGGATCATCGGATCGTACTTTTTTGAGGACGAAAAGGAAAAAGTTTACTGTCATTGTCAATTTTGATCGTTATGTCGATCTTGGTACAACAACTACAGCTGTTAGGGGTTAACATGACTGTCGACGTAGTTTCTACAGCATGAAGCAATTTTTCACACAGCCATAGACTTCATGGAAGTTTTGCGGAACTGTTTCCCGGGAAATTGATTTCACGGTTTGGTGACGTACTATGGTTAGCTAGACCCCCAGACTTGATTTCGTATAATATCTTAAAAGCATAGTCGTCTTCGTTGCAAAACATGGAACCATCCCTGAACTCAAACAATGTGTACGAGAAGAGATTGCTGCTATTTCTCATGTCACTATATCACTATTTGAGATGCCGACCACTCTCATGAGGGTATTTTAAGGCAAATATGTGGTGAAGGATGAGTGTGATGAGTGGTAGTAATGAGTTATGAGGTGTAGTCTTGTTACAAACTAAGGCCGAATCTTCCTTAGAATGGGTCATTAATTAATAGCCCAATGACCAATGGAAATACAAGGACCAACGGCCTAACGTGACTTCCGAACCACGCAGGTGATGGTCTGATATGTCTAAACGATGGTGGGAGTTGATGCGGGTATCATCAGATGATCACTGAGACTATCTGAGCCGCTTTAGACCTATATCATCCTCAAAACCTGACCTCCATGAAGCTGGACTACAGGACCACGCCACGAGTCCCAGTCATGGTATGGTATTGGTAACATAGTAACAGTATTAAATCAATACAAAATACTTTTTGTTCCAAGTTTATTTTTTATTTAAAACCGTCAGGCTTTTTTGACGCACTTAGTATTTTTCAGCCATTGACGATTGCCATATTTTACTTTGCAATGAGAGTAGAGAAACACTCTACAGGTAAAATCAAATTTAATCATTCTCACATTCGAGTGATTTTTCAGTGTATTAAGAACCAAGATTGTAGAACAACGCTCTACGAGTATAATATTGAAACTGGAACATAATCTGTGTCTATGCACATACTATATAAAATACATATTGATACAAATACGTGATATCAATACAGTATCATTGAGCACATCCTCTTTGTTCAACAGCTGTGTTCATCATACCTTCGGTTACTATTGTGGAATATAAAATATCGCGTTCATCGCTCAATGCATTTCATTGTTGAAAACTCATTTCATTGTGCATTTCGTTCATTCATCCAGTTCATATTGTATCCATCTGGATTGCTTTCAATAGCATTTCAATCAAACTCATCGCGGAGTTTTTATTATAATGTTCTCGTATTTGTTTTGTATTAAATTGTTTAGACGTTCGGTATTGTTTAGAGCTGTTTCAATAGGATACATTTTGATTAATTTGAGAGCAGATGGTTATACAGGGTGTGTCGATATTTGTGTCAATATATATGGATACATTAGAGTATTGTTTCTGAGGCTGGACAATGCTAAAATATTGTATTTATAAAGTCCATTTGATTTCCATTATTGGCTACTTTAAGCATTTTTTCAAGTTTTAATTATTTATTTTTTAATTGAAGAACTACATAACGTACGAACTCGATTGTTGTCTGAGCTTCACTAATAAGACAAAATCGAAAAATCAAAACAATTTGATGAATAAATCAAATAAATGGTAATTTTAAGTTTTTGTATGGCAATAGTTCAAAGAAGGTTTACAGAGTATGCACAAGAATAACTTTCGTTAGACAAATCTCAGTGATCATCTGATGATACCCGTATCAACTCCCACCATCGTTTAGACATATCAGACCATCACCTGCGTGGTTCGGAAGTCACGTTAAGCCGTTGGTCCTTGTATTTCCATTGGTCATTGGGCTATTAATTAATGACCCATTCTAAGGAAGGGTCGGCCTTAGTTTGTAACAAGAATACACCTCATAACTCATTACTACCACTCATAATTCACCACACATTGCTTAAAACCCTACGCAACGGCGATGCAAATAATACATAGGCACGCATATAGCTTTCAAACCAAGTCTGTTCTCAAGTTACAAAATCCCAACGCGAACAATGGGTCTCTTGTTTACTGGTTATTGACCCCAGAAAACTGTTATGGGTAGGCATTCTATTCCTTCACGTTGTTCGAAGAAAGATTCTTCATGAAACAAAACAGATAGATACGGTTAGCAGGTTATTGTCAATGGAAAAAGGTAGTTTGTCCTGGTAAACTAGACGAAGTTAGGACTACAAAGTCACTCAACCTCGTCCTTTACCTTACATTAACGTAAAGCCACTTAACAAATTGTTATTGGTGACTGCGGGGATCGAACCCGCGCCACCGGAGTGATGACCTCCGAAGTCACGCGCGATACCAATCCGCCACGAGGCATATATAAACTTGAAGATAATGACATTTGTATGCATCTAAACCATAGAAGTAGTATGCTTCGCTACCTCCACCTTAAAGAAGGAATACAGAAATATAGAACTACCGCGCTGTGGAGTACCATCTTCAGCCAATCAGTGACTGAAGATGGTACTCCACAGGGAGGCCGAAATATTTCAACCTTATTGTGAAGTTTGGACGCGGTGTAAACCGGAATAACTAGATTACAGTTGTGACACCGGCCGCAAAAGCCTAAGAGATTTTAGAAGTTCACGCTCACAACACGAGAAATGCTAAGGACTTCAGCTTGCCGCTACACCACACTATCAGATTTCCAAGTTTAACTACGCAGGTGCCAAAGAAAATGTTCCACGCGTTGCCAGAAGAAGTCAAAACTTCTGATCCAACATCTTTAAGAAACAACTGAAACTGTAGCTGCTTCAACAACCATCCTATGGTGCCAATGATTTTTGACTGGCCAAATTAATTGTCAAGTGTCACTATTAAAAATCTCAGATGTATAATAAAGAAAATTCTCTCTCACTACTCCCTATCAACGGTTACCTCACAGAAAATGGCATAAAATAAAAAAATACGAAAATTACGCTAGTTTGATTTATAAAATTTCACGATACCTGCCTTACGGCTTGCGCGCCAAACAAGCATTCAACCCCACAGAGTCGCTATAATCAACCGTTCGTAGACTATACAAAAGGTAGAAATTCGTTAGCGCGAGTCTCCACGGCAATATCGACATAATGGACTCGCCGTGTGAATGAAAATGAAGTGACTGTCTTATTGACAGCTTCCTCTTCCATTCGGACGTGAGGTGCGAGGCGATGATGGTGTTAGGGGGGAGGGAGGATACGTGCGGGGAATTGTGACTTGAGGAAATCCTCTCAACAAGATGAATAGAAGATTCTGTTAAGAAGAAACCTTTCAAGCTGCAGCTATAAAAGGGTTTGCTTAATGTCTTTGACCTTCTGGTTAATAAATTTAAAGTTCTAGCGGACACAAAATCTAGGGATGATCATGGACGCCGACCACATGTCTCATACGGAGATACTGATTTGGACGTCTACGGAAAATTGTATTTTTCAGGAGGAAAGCCCTTCCATGAAATCAGCGGGCAGCTGTCACTGGCCGTGCTTGGTTTCTCTAATAGTGTTTTTAATGTCTTAAAACTTTTGTGCATGTTGTATCTTTTCTAAGCTAGTTGTTTAAAAAAACAAATTTAAGGGGCAAAAATATCTTTGTTGTTTGGTGGTGGGTGAATGGTCAGCTTACGCTGAATATGTTTAGACTAGCCCTTTTCCTAATGTTTTGTGTTATGTTTTAGGTACTTTTCACCTGAAGACGGATCAGACTCCAGATCCCGAAACGTCGTGTTATTCTTGTTCGCTAAAACGGTAGAAAACGTCCGTGATACTATTTCAACTTCAGAAGAAAAGAGATCGTTCGTCAGACAATACCTTTCAGTTGGCAATCAGGTAAACACCAAACGATCACTTTCTTGTCGGATTGGGACGGAAGCGCGGGAGGACACGTCATACATCACTACATCAGACAGAGGATACTACGGTACGTGATCCTACTGTCAAACACATCTTCACAACAGACGACATCAGAACACAGCCAGACAACTTGTACTTGCACAATCCCATCCTTTTCAGCAGCTCTTGGTTGAGGGGTTCCTCTTCTCAGTTCAACCATTTGTTCAATCAATTTGTAAACTTCCAGAACTAGTCTTGTGGTCTAAGCTTGCAACAGACCACCTGCGCCGACAGTAAATCTCTTCTACCTCCTCCAAACACATCTCCCAAAATCATAAATCTTGCAATTTTCACCATTTACGACATACACAGGTAATTTGACATGATTACCTACAACGAACTGTCTACAATGATGTCCTTAAGAATTATTTGAGGCTTTGTACATTTTCCAAAACAAATCCTCGGATTTTCTGATAAAGATTCCACAATAAAAAGGTAAAGGTGGTAGAGTTTCTTGTTTAACGAGGCGAAGTTAGGACTACAAAATCCTCTCTACCACTCAACCTCTACCTTTGCCTAGCGTCACCGTATGAGTCACATTACAAATTGTAAGTGGTGACTGCGGAGATCGAACCCGCGCCACCGGAGTACCAATCCGCCACGGATCTTGTCCGCGATAGTGCAGAAATTGCCAAACTAGTTGTAATCATTTCAGAGTTTTTCTGGTAATTAAGAATGAATAAGAACATTCTCAGACTTTTCCTGGTGGAGTAAAACTTTCCAGACTATTTCAGTACTTCAAATGTCTAAACACTATGTACACCTGCTTAGTGGAAATGGAAATATGAAACTTCAACCTGTTGCCATTAGAAGAACAACAATAGAATCCCGAACAGAAGTGTTTTTGCCACTCAACAACTTTGCTTCTTTCTCTTCACCATAACTCCTGCTTCCTATAAAGCACCAGTGACTCGTGGCGGAGTGACAAACAGCAAAAGTGACGGTTGACCGGATGTTGTGCAGAAAGTGTGAAACGGTGTTTTGTGATGACACTCAGACGGCGGAACCGGAACTAAGCACCGAGCAGAAGAAAGGAAGAGAACTCAGAGGCCATAACTCAGAGTAATGTGTTTAGCAAACTGTCTCTGGTATTGGTCCAGTATCGCGAAGTTGGTCACTAATAGCTTGTTGATTCACTTCGGATAACTATCAGCACTTCTTCACCCATTCGACAATTTATGTTGAGAAACTTGTTGAATTGAATCTAACAAATCCCGTTAATGGTCGATTTTTGACGGAAGGACTTATGAAAACTATACCGTGACACATTTTGGAGAATAATACTCGTATACACTAATAAAGTACCTGCAGATATATCCCGGGCTACCAGAGGTTGTAGGGGTTCAACTTTCAACAAGACGTGAGAGGCCGGTGTCATCATTAACAATGATTACTAATCTACTGAATTCAGTAGATTAGTAATCATTGTCATTAATATCTAAGGCTTCCGGTTTACACCGCGTCACAGTTGAAATACAAATACTGCTAAACGTTTCGAGCTCGCTGTGGAGAGTCATCCTCAGTAGCTGGTTGAACTGGTTGAAGATGTGAGAGATTCAGATCTCCTTATCGGTGTAGGCAAAGGAGTATGAACAACTTTCCTTACAAGCAATTGTGATAAAGAAGACAAAAAGCTAGCCATATTCAGCAGTCAGAAGGTTAGCATTTAAAAACAGTTAAGTTTAGGGTAAAGTCAGAACATTTTTCGTCGTTGGATTAGTATGGATAAAAATGTATCAAAATATATCGATACTGCCAGAAGAAAGTTTCAGAGAGTCGTGTCAAGACATATTTAAAGGAATACGTTTATTGGTACTTCCCTGTGTCTATATTTTGTAAGCGATTCAATACTGTCAAAAATAAAAGGCGTATTCAATCTAAAGTAATAATAATTAGTAGTTAACTAGTAATAATTAGTAGTTATGATAATTACACTACAAGGGAAGGCACTACTTACAGACAGTACAACTTAGAATATTTAAATTTGAGTTCATCTATGCAATCAGGTATAACACTCTTTGAAAGGTATAACTTACTAAATTTTTAAATTTGACAACGCCAAAACTTTTAAATTTTGAATAAATTATTTGTAAGCAAAGCTTATTGAATATTCGTTGGATGAGTTCATTGATAATATTTCTGATAACTAATTTCCTCAACCCTTAATTTTAATCGGCTTGCTCTCCTCCCCTCAGGTCTAGTGTTGGGTGAAAATGTGAAATCGTGTAGGTATGAATTAGTGTCAATGTGGCATTATTTTACTTGTTTTTTCGGAAATATGCTATGTTGCACATATGAAACTATGAGAGCACAATACTGTTCTTCCCTAAATTCGCATATAATCAAGAATCTTTAGCAGTAGCACCAGCGACTGAACTCAATTTAAGCCCAACCGCAAATTAACTCCCTTCCTAATCACCAGTATTCCTTCTACCGCTGTGACTCCAGGCCCCACCGCCATCGATGTTTATTTGTACCTACAGTCAATTAAACGATCTCTGAGTCTAAAGATTCGCCAATAACAAAGATGAGACCCAGCTAATGAAAAACAGCAGTCAACAAAAGGCCTGAACATCATTGAGAGGATAGAAAGCATGAATGATGCTACTCTGTAGAAGAATGACCCTGTATCTAACATGCCCTCGCATAACGGTGGTCATACCGTGGCCAATCACACATTGTTTATCTTGTATGGCCAACCACAAGCATTGGCCTGTGACACTTTCTATACCTATACCGTGAACTCATCCATTTCTGAACCAAGCATAGCGTGGGTATTGGCAATATTTCACTTCCATAATGCATTTTCAGAAGAAATCTTTTGTTGATAAGTGTGCGCGTTGGATCACGAATCTGAGCTGATGTACCATTATGGGCATAGATCATAGTTCAAGTTACTCTTTCGGAAAGAACATTTTATGTCTATGTAGTTTGTAGCTGTTTAACTACGAAGCAGTCAACTTAGAATTTTACCATCATTGATCTGAGCAACACCTTGAGGAGTCATTAGTGTTTGTAAAGAAAGGTTCAAATTTGATTACAGTTTAAACACGGTTTAATTTTTTATGCATTTGAAACATAAAAAAAACATAGTTGGCACGTAGATCCTAGCGGATGAACAAGGAATGATGTTAAGCTCCAAAAACTGTTTTTACGATTTGATTTCGATGAGACTCAGTATAAACATGTATGTTACCATAACCAATATGTGTATAACAAATCAACAAAATCCAACCAGCCAAACCACGATAGCGGCGAAAATACGAGTTGTTTTCGATCATCATGGTATGATCGAATGGATTTAATCGATCTGTTGTACATATTTTGGATACAATTACATAATTGACAATTATTGTGTATACCAAATTTCATCAAATTAGAATCATAATTACACATTTTAGAGCTCAAACCCCTTGTTTGTGGAGAAACGGTCGACACGTCCCCCCAAAGGGAACATTTACAGAAGAAACAGTTGTACCAAATTTCGTAAAATCAGACCAAAAGTACGACTGAAGAGAAGGTCGTAAAATCAGACCAAAAATACGACTGAAGAGAAGGTAACTATAAACGGGTTTGCCATTTTTTGCGTTGGGCAGCTAAAAACTGCTTTCCGTTTTGCTCTACGTTTCGTTCTAAACAGCAGTAAAATAGATAGCTTTATTCTTATCAAAATCCAGAAATGATAACTTATCAACATGTTTATAATTCAAGTCACAATTATTTGACACAGAAAAGTCAAACCTGAACTTGCTAAGGAGCACTAAACCACTTCACGTCTAAAGCAGCTTAACTTATCCCCTTATACCCCTTCACACCACATTCAAAACCAAAATAATAATACCCCGCTGAGCTACCTCTTTAAGCTCATTATGAAAGGATCCTCAGCTAGCTTACTGTAGCAGCTTAATTCCTTTGTTTCCTAGTTATACTTAAGAGTTTACTGTAGCCAAATGCGTATTAACTTATCAAAAATCTTGCAGTACCTAAAGTTTGCAAAACCGTGGCGGATTGGTATCGCGCGCGACTTCGGAGCTCATCACTCTGGTAGCGCGGGTTCGATCCCCGCAGTCACCGCTAACGATGTTTTAAGTGACTTTAACGTAACGCTAGGTGAAGGTCGAGATTGATTGGTAAAGAGAACTTTGCAGCCCTAACTTCACCTCTTTAAACAAGACAAACTGTTCCAAAAATAACTTTTATAAAAGTAACGTTTTATTAATTTGTGGCAGTAAACGTATTGCATTACATTTGAAAGAGTTAACATTTCTTCAACTGTCTCTCAAAGCTCCTCAACCATATTTTGGATACTTTTCAAGAACAGGAAATATTCAAAATCAACAGTTGTGGCCAAATAAAGGATGTTTGATTAAGAGAAGCAACAAAGAAGAAAGCAAACGGAGTATGAAAACAAAGTGCGAACTGATGCAGAGTGGATTGGATTTGGATTCTGTTTACACCCTGTATTTACTGAGCCTTTTAGCAGATTAAACGTCAACACCGCAACAAAGCTTTGGTTTGTGAACCTAATCCGACCAAGATGTATTGTGTTCTCATTTGCTTTTCAATTCTATGTGAAGAGACAAACCGAGGAAAGAAAAAGAGAGCGAACAAATTTCTTCAGGGAGAATGACGAATTGTTCTTAGATTTGTTTGCCTTAATTTAGGATCAAAAGAGTGAATCATGAATGAACACCACACATTGATATTTCCTGATCGTTGAAATTGAAAATTCATTTCCTTTGGTAGGATATTTCTGCTAAGAAAACGTATGTTGGGATAACTATGGATCACAATTTATAGCTGTCAAAGTTATATTACATTCAACAATCGTCCCATTTCATCAATTCCCCCTTTTCTAAATTTATTGAAAACACATAAATTCTTGATCCGGATTTTTCTTACCTCACCCCATCAACTGCTGACATCGCAACAACATGGCTTCCTAGCTGGAAAATCCATAAGCACAGCATTGATCAGCCTGGTGGAATTCCTCTTTAGTCAGCAAGAAGAAACCCGTCAATTTAAGTTAACGACAAGCTTTAAAGCTTGGCAAAACATGGGGAGGCTTTGGCTGCTAACCGAGTCCCTGGTGATCTGTCGAGGCCCTTTGCTCCAGATAGGAGCTACAGGAGTTAAGTCAAGTAAGTCAAAGCCTTTGACTGTCTTGAATATTATCAATTGTTCGAGGACTCTAGGAGGAGGAACTGAAAAATCATGGTTCTCTAGCTACCTCACCAAAAGAAGCCAACTCGTGGAAGTAGTGAATGGAACATTAGAAATAGTGGATTCTCGCGAGGAGTCCCCCAAGGATCTGTCTTGGGACCTGCTCTTTTCATACTTATGTATGCAGATGATACAGTTCTATTATTAGGAAAACCAAGGGCTGCCCAACTTTGAATATACAGCTTTGTCCTTAAACATGGCGTTACGTAGTACTGTCAAAACAACGACCAAGTTGTTGATGAAGGTAAAACCAAGTAGACATAGCGAGAACATTGGAAGAATACTGGACTGAAAGAGGTACATAATTATTGTTTTGGGATAATTTTAAACCAAAAATATTTTGGACAACACTTGCCAACTCTCTTTGCAGTAAGTTAAAACAGGAATATTTGGGTAAAAACGTAATAACTCCTAAAATAGCGTGTTCTGGAAGGATCAAAAGTCTACTTATTTTCGTTATTTTGGTTACTTTAGAAACTCAAGAAATATTAGGTCATGAACAGTGACTCCGTAACGAATCACAGAACACCAGAAAGTAAACATGACGTGACCTATACATTAGCATGTACTCCTTAATTTCTTGTGTTCTCCTGTGAATCGACGCTTATTCACTTTTCCGCAGTTCTGAATTTATTTTTCAATCCTTTACCAAAAAACAGCATTCTCCAACAGATAAGTCTTCAAAACCTCGATAAAAAGTTGAAGAGCCCTGAAATGATATAAAAGTGAAGTGGGTCAGACTGCTGGTCAGAAACTAGACGCTGCTGTACAAGGATGGCTGTGGTTATGGAGATACCTGAGACCAACGACCTTGCCCACAGATAAGGCTAACCTGTTTGATGATAAAAACTGTTACAAAACACCAGCTGACATCCACATCTCACACTTCACACCAACATCATGAGTCACATGGATCGGATTCTGAAACTAGGAAGTTGTGTTCGTACAAAGAAACCTGAATACTCAAGAGAGGCATAGAACTAAAGAGAATTTTGAATTTTTGATATGAAATAAGTTTTTTATTTATTTGATAGGATCAAAAAGCACAGTAGGAAAATCAATGTTATGGTCAATGACATCTCCAAGGCTATTTAGAAGTCGTAGAATTTATTTTAAAGTCTTACTGTAGCTAGTGATTCTATTACTGCTGTCAGCAAAAGATCTATTTCATCACTATTGAGGTGAACCGTCAAAAGCTGTTGATTTTTTGACATTTAAAGCTCATTCTAAAAACCTGATTTTTAACAACTTCAAAACAATCCCATCAAACAAACTTTTTATTGCAAAGACAACAATTCAGCATAACAACCTTCCTAATTTAATAGCTGCCTCAGCTTAATCTTGGGCTTATATCAAGGGATTAAAATTAGAGATTTAGTGATACAGCTAAAGAGTTACATCATAGTTATTACAGTTTAAATATTTTCTCACGGTAAAGTCATGATGGAAAAGGATTCGCATTCAGCCAGAAGGCAAAGCACTTGAGAATGTTACAAAGTCAGTGTATTTGCCAACATTTAAAGTTTCTTTGTCAACATTGTGCACTAAATATTAATGAGTTTTAGAAACTGATGCCAAACATTCATCACTAGGATATAATAATTTATGTAAGAACTATTTTTATTGAATGATCTAATCCAACTACGTGCATCATTGTAATTTAATGTTGAAAAAGAATTCACTATAATTTAAATTGAGTAATTATTGTTGATATACGAGTAAGTATTAGTGTCAGTTAATGTAATGTTTAAAACACGAGAAACTTCTCGAATTTTGTAGTTATTGTATTTACAATAGTAAATTGTGGTTATTTAAGTTTTCTGTTTAACACTGTATACACTTTTTAACATAAATAAATGATCAGATACAACACAATTTTTCACATTGCAATTACATACAGAGTTTCATTTATATTTTTAGGTTCTTAGTAAATGTCCAGAAATCTTTTGATTGATTTATGATAGTTAAAAATACTTTGATTATGTTTAAAAATAGTATATACAAAGAAACATAAATATGTAATAAAACAAGTTTTTGATGTCATTTTGAGATTGTTAATCTTTTGGGTTTGTGTATAGTAAAAAACTAAGACATTATTGTCGTCCTAATATGCAAACTAATTTTGAAACACACCAAACATCCTTTTTAAACAACTTTAAAAAGGTTACAATTATTATGATTGATTTTTTAAAATTGAGTTCTAAGTTCGGAAATATGGCAAGGACCCTTGTTTCAAATTTGGTAGCCAGTCAATAAATAACCAATAAACTTCAATCGCAACAATCTCCCACAAAGAAACTTCCAAATTTAGCTACCCGTCGTATTGATCCTGCTCTGGGTATGAACAAGGTCTAAGACAGGACAGCACAATAAGTTACCGAGGGTAGACAGACATTAGTATAGAGAAGTGTAACCAAGGAGACAGTACAAACATTGTACAGACTGTCCCTGAGCGAGGCGGCAGTTCAATACAGGCTCTGTGTGCTTAGGAGGTTGAGTTGGCCGATATTATAGTGAGATTGTCGTCGGTGGTTCTTGACCACAAATAACATAGAAATACACAAAAAGAAGAAAATAGAAAAATTATGTCATCTGAGAATTAATTTAAATGGTGCAAACTTGAATCTAAAAGAATCAGCAAATAGCAACTATTGTACGTCCTCTCTAAACTCAGCGGATCTGCGTGGCGGATTGGTATCACGCGCGACTCCAGAGCTCATCACTCCGGTGGTGCAGGTTCGATCCCCGCAGTCACCACTTTAATTTTAATAACTTTGTGACAAAGCGGTGACGCTAGGTAAAGGTCGAGGTTGAGTGGTAGAGGACTTTGTAGTCCTAACTTCGCTTAAACAAGACATTTTTTTCCGTTAACTCAAACTAGTTTTTACATTCAAAATATAATGGCTTAGGGTAAATGTTTGTTTTAACATTTTGAAAAATGTTTTTGAATATAATGATTTTTTCTAAGCATACATATTTTCTGAACCATAAAATTTGACAACTTCCTTTGTAGTTCTAAAAAGTGACATAATTTTGGCTTGATGACTGAAGTTCTGATAATTTAAAAAATGTTGAACTCCTAACAGTTTAAAATTTGAATCCGACTTTCAAGTAAAAGAAAAACTAAATAAACAGAAGCTCTTGGGGTTTAATGAAATTAGTAAATTTAGTTATACCTGGAAAACAAAACCTTTTTTTTTTAAGGATCATGTTGTTATAACAAACAAAAACATGAACATGATGATCAGTGGCTGTCAGGTAATGATTTCTCTTTACACTAGTGAAATTTAATTTAGTTTTCTGGCCACAGAAAGTTGTCTGATTAATTTTGTTTATTTTGGGATTAAACTCATGGTAGTTTTCATCGAACCCTGATCATTTGATTATTAGATTTTCATCCACTGCGCTTGGTCTGAGACAATTTTGAGGCTATCTCAATGTTTGATGAACTGTTTAGGCTAAAATACTAAAAATGTTCTAGAATTGTAAACAGGAAAGGCTTTGATCGTTGACCTTGGAAAAGAGCAGTTGTTGAAGACAGCTGGCCACTAACAGCTTGGGCAGGTGTGGACTGCTCGTTGCAACATACTCAAGTAAACCCAACGGTCAGCGAAATAGTCTCCAAAATACATCTCACCTCTGGGTTTTGTTTAGACTTTAGAGTTTAAAATACTAACCAATGACTACAGAGAACAGAAACATTGCAGACAAACAGATTCTAAGCTCTACATTTCATGCCTATTTCCTGATACATAGTTCACTTTAAATCCAAAATTTGTCCCAATTTTTACTTATATTGTTTTTATTGAGAGGGCCTGGTAGTCAGCAATTTGCTGGGTGGAGTTAGATCTTTTTATGAAGTAGAAAATATCATTGTCATAACTCAAAATAGCTTAAGTAACAACAAAACTTAAAGTATCATAAAACTTTCAAAACAGGTCTCTATCATCTTCCAAGGATAGTAAACCGCAGTGGTGCGCAGCAGGGGCTTGCCTTTTAAGTTTTTTGATTATTTTTAATAAACGTTTCCAATATAATTTCAACTGTCAATAAATATCAAAGGAACAAAATATTGAACATAATGCAGAACTACTTGCTTGTTAAAGGACACAATTCAATTGATATCAATGAAGAACAACTTGATTGAAGATTATCCCTCCTAAGCAATCTGGTTGAAACTGGATTTTACAAAGCTTGGTTGCTTTATTTATGACCAGCTCTGTTGGATTATTTCAGCAATTTATGGCTAGAAAACTTTATGACTCCGGCAATACCACTAGACATTCTGTGAGTACTATTCCATAACAACTCTAACGTGGACAATTACTAAAATGGCTTTTAATAAGTGAAAACCTGTAAATGTGAAAGACCATTTCTACAAAACAGTTTGGAAGGATTTTTTGCCGTAATTAGAACTTAGATAAAACCAAACATTTTGTCTACAATTTTCAAGTAGTGTTTAAACGACTACATGTTTTTCCCAACCATAAATATATAACTGGAAACTTTCTAAGTTTTTAATTTTGAAGTAAAAAGCTAAATTGTGAAACTGGCTATAAAACTAAATTAGGCCATCTTAATAAATCACAATAAGACGACAGCGAGTTAATAAACTAAGACAAAAAGTCCTCTTAGAAAAGTTAAGTCGCCGGCCAAGTTTAGTTTGCAAAGCACTTGACCTGTTTGCTGTATGAAAAACGAGTCTCGAAGTCTGACAAATGAGCCGATGGAAAATCGATACCTTATATGAATCAATGGGGGCGCATTTTTAAGGGCTTCGTAGAGCAAGGGGTGAGCAAGGGAGTAGGGGTTGTGGCAATGCTAGACTAGATGGAGACAGGGTAGATCAATAGTGCCCCCCAGTAGACTCCCCCTGCCCCTCCCATAGCCGCCCCCGCCCATACCCGCTGCCACCGGTGGTATCGTAGCTTGCGGTTATCTTTTACAGCTGAGTTTATAGTAACTGGCAACCATGTGGACAGCCGTTAGAACGGGGATGTTTGCCAAGTCTTTTCTGTTCAAACACTGATAGAATAAAGTTTGTAACTTAATTAATATGTGTAAATGTAGAAAGTGACTGTCTTAAACAGACAATTATTACACGAAGACACACAAAAAAATGTTATTCAAGAGAAAATGTAGTGTAGAAGTATATTTTGCGTGGTAAAGGTGTCCAAAAAACCATATCATAAAATAAAATGTTTTTAATAAAAGATTGTTGATGATAATTAATTGTAAACATTGTTAATTATTAAGTCTATGTCATTAACAGTTTATAGTTCAGTTTATCATCGATTAATGTAATGAATGTTTACAGAATCATAAATTCTGAGCAGGAGAAGCAGAAAATGCGGTAGAAATTCAATTAACGAGGAAATACGATTTCCCCAATTGACTGACCTCTTTTATATAATTCTCCCCTTTTATGTAAACCCCCAAATAATCCGGATTCATCGGGACTTAACCGTAACTGGTTAACCGGACCTGGGTGAAAGCGGCACTCTAATGCATTGTTTTGCTATGCCTGTTCTGGTTTTAGTCGCCGACGCATGCCAAGGCTGATTGATTATTTTAATCAAAACCTCTCTCTTCCTACAGGGTTGGTTTTATAAGAATAAAGACGTGTACTTTATTGCTAAATAAAACTAACTTGTTGTTTCAGGAAAACCCATTTTGTATTTTCAAAAAGATCTTGTGCTGAAATTCATCCAAATCATCGGCGTTAAACTTCAAAGTAAATACTATGAGTAAAAGCCACTAAGAAAACTGCTAGAACTGAAAATATAAAATTTTTCCAACAAAGAAAACACCCGATTTTACTAACACAAATCAAAATATGATTTTAATAGATTCTTTTGGCTTTGTTGGAATAAAACTGCTCCCTTTCTTGGTACCAAAGTACAGTACTCCTTAAAACAATTTTACTATATATCTCAAGAACTGGTTACTATCAATGAATTATATGTGGTGTAGTGAGCATATATTTTATCAAATACATAATATGAGGTATTTTGATTCTGAGGTAAAAACAACCAACAAAAACTTGAAATAATAATAAAAAATACAATAATAACCTTTACCTATGCCACCTTGAATTAATTGAACTAGTGCTAGAATTATTAAATAACAATAGAAAACTGTTTAAATACATTTGACACATAAACCTTCTCCACTTACTATTTTTTCAATAGTAAGTTTGAATTAATAAATAACAGTTAGACAAACAGTTGCTAGCCGAATACATTGATTCACTAGATAAAAGAACATGCATT
Source organism: Matsumurasca onukii (assembly GCA_018831715.1). Classification (NCBI taxonomy): domain Eukaryota; kingdom Metazoa; phylum Arthropoda; class Insecta; order Hemiptera; family Cicadellidae; genus Matsumurasca; species Matsumurasca onukii. The sequence continues at coordinate 9,151,838 of CM032063.1, forward strand.
GATGTTTGTAAACATTCAGTACTGCGATTACGTAGGGAAAAGCACAAACAAAGCGGGTGACAAAGTAACCGAGAGACCTAAGACCCAAGACCTAGAGTTGCGGAAGCCATACAAGCAGCTACTGCTGCCATCATGCACAACACACCCACTTTCAGTTTCCTCTAACTCTACACATTTACAAAACTATGGTTAGGAGGTTTTTCAATTGTTTATGGGATAACGATCGACAGAAGCCCAGTTGGTTAGGTTAGGTTAGGTTGGTTACTGGGTTCCAGCACTGATTAAGTCTGCACAAGTTGCGTTAACCCCCGAGGCACTAAACAATCTTTTAGCCACATTTGGCATGGGCAATATTATTTAGTGCACTAGATTGGATCATGAATGTTAAACGTTGCGACTACTGTTAAAAGCAATTTACTGCATTAGGCGGTGAAAATTGAAAACATTTTGTAAAATGAAGTACAGACCGTGCCAATTAGGATGAATCCCGGAGAGGGGAGTATAAACAGCTGTGACGTAGCTCCCCACTACTTTTCCCCTCACGCTGCTTAGTATAGTCCGTTCCAACAGAATCCAAGATGGCGGTTTGTTTACAAACAGCAAATATTTAAATTATCTTGTTTCTTTAACATAAACAGTTATTTATTTTGATCGTTTGAATTCAGTTTAATTGATTCTGTTTTATTATTTTTAACAGTTGTTTTGCAATAAGTGTTAAAGCTAAATCAAACTTCTGTTTAAAAGCAGACGAACATCAAGATGAGGTTATGTTATTTGTATTTGTTGTGACAGCTACAGCGAGGTTTGCTTGTCACCGACTGTACATGGCGGAGTGGAGAGGAAGAGTGATCTGGCCATCTGCAAGTCGCTTCATCCTAGTTGGCTAACTGTAATATGTTATTTCACCTCCAGAAAAATCAATGAACTGATTTTTTTATATAAGTAGTGGTAGAGTAAGGGGCAATGTGAACAAATCCTGTCATGTATGATCCAAAACACACATCTATTGTGCTTTAAATGAACTTTTAAGGGAAGAAAAGTTGTCATTAATAATTAATTAAATTCCATACTGTTTGAATTTTGAAGTCCTAATGCAAAAATGAATGATTATTTACATTCGAACCATATTTACTTTTTACATACAGGGATTTTACAAGATAAATCACAAATCACTGGTGTTTCTTTACACTGTTGGATTTATAATTAAAAAAGTGTTGTATTTGATCACTAAACACTTTAACAACTCTTTTCAGCTAAAACAAATCATACTTGCAGCACCTTATCTACACATTATTCCAGGTCTGTTGAAAAAAACACAAATAATTCATAAACGTAATCAAACAACACCAAGCAATACAAGAACGAAAAGTGCGACACATGGCAACGACATGAATAACTTGATGAAGGAACATAAAATAATGAGAGATGTTTAAACCATCACCTGCCCAGACATGAACTCTTACCCGAGGAGGGCAGTTTCCTCAGCGGCAGCGGACGCAGGCATCTTCCTAAACATCAAACAATCTCACAACTCTCGAACACTACAACTACACTAGTCACTAGTACACTACCTGCTACTCGGCTAGACCACAAATATAACTCTTTATTTTATTTTAAGTCACTAAAGTGAAAAAAACTTGCACCTAGAATGGTAGAAGAAAAAGATTTTTCAAACATATCTAAGGCTTCCGGTTTACACCGCGTCACAGTTGAAATACAAATACTGCTAAACGTTTCGACCTCGCTGTGGAGAGTCATCCTCAGTAGCTGGTTGACTCTCCACAGCGAGGTGGAAACGTTAGCAGTATTTGTATTTCAACTGTGGCCCGTGATATGCATGTCTATAGGCCTTAATATAATGATGACCCGGTCGTAGAAAGCTTAAGAATTAAGATTTTCAAACATAGTTGGAAACTCAGCCAGTGCAATAATATTGGTGTAAAGTTTTACATATAGCTCTGTAAGGTATATGTTTCTAAACTATTGTGTCCTATGAAAAATATGACAAATAAATTGAAGTAGAACCTTTTATCAATAAGGTGTGTTTTAAAGAGAAATAATTTGATTTTGTGTTTAAAATTTATGTTTGTCAACTAAAGTACATTTTTTAGGTACTTGTTTCATTGATACAGTACTACTAAGGGGTAACTTTACGTTAAAAGTATGCCTTGAACATTTTTGTCTCTATGAAAAAAATTCCTTGTGGAAAAAAATGTTTATGTTGTTAAAAATGCTGTTTTAAATATAATTAAAATGTTTTTGATCTATGTAGGGAAATTACAGAGGAATGAAGTTAATAAAACTCTTATGGAAAGGTTGTGATCAAAATGTTGTATTTAAAATATTTTCTAAACATACTCAAACAGACATAGGTTTTTAAAAATAAGTTTCTTCTCTTGAAAAGTTGCTTGTACAGCTCAAAAACTCTATTTCAGAGTGGGTTTTGAATTTGATTTTAAAATCTAAAAAACAAGAATATCCACCCATTGTGTTTCCTCTTCAAACTTATTTCTCTAACTTAACTTACTTAATCAAACTTAAAACTCGTATTTTAATTTTAGGCAAGTTTTTTCCATTATAGCAACTTGAAATTAAATAAAAATATATTTTTGGCCCACCCTACTACTTACATGATGCAGTACGCTAGCTAACTTCTGATGGTTGGCAGACCATTGAAACAATAGCAGTTGTTATAGTCCACGATCACACATACGTACGAGTAATTCTACTCTCATCTGTTATTTGAATTAGAGTTTCTTTTTCATTAAAGCTTAGAGTTGTCGAACAAGGCCATTGGGCTTGAACGGTTCATTTCTTACAGGGTGTAAAGGTGCAGAGTTCTATGATTAGAACTCAGAACTTTTTCAATTGTACATGGGACTCTTATCAGTAGTACTTTTTAAGAGTACATATAAACGTCAACAAATGGAACTTTGGTATCTTTCAAAGAAATGCATATACGTAAAAACTAAATGTTGTTAACAAATAAAAAAAAGCTAGACTGAGTTTGAATAGATAGTAGACAATCAACTTTTTTTACCAATTTGTAATATTCTTCAACATAAAACCGGTTTTGTTCAAATAACAAATGAGGAAATTATGAAATAACTATGAGGGATCTTAGGCTACAAGCTTGACACTACAAAGTTGTCAATTTGTTCTCAAACCTAGGTTCATTACATTATATACAGTGCGGTTTTTATTTCTTTTAAATACTAAACTCTTCCGTTTAGTAAAAAATTGAAGGTAACATTATTTAGTAACTGAGCAAAAACAAGACAAGATAAAGATAAGTTGGTAGAAAGTTCAATTGTAAGAAGAGCTCAGTTTGAGAGGCTTGGAAAACTAAGAGGATTTGGAACTTCATCATTAAGACTTGCGAAATCAGAGCAGTGATTGATCAAGATAGAATTTGTCTTACAACAACGGGCCTTCTTTCAGCTGATGTGGCCTAACTGTCAAACCAAGTGCTTGCAAGGGTTTAAGGGCTCTTTTTCACCATTCAAAATAACTGTACATTAATAAACATGATAAATTTGGAAACTAGAGGAGTTTCCTGAAACAGGTAACGAGCGATTCCTCACAAGTTGTTTGATAGTTTCAAAAATAACTTTGAAATTGCCCAAGTTTTAGCGTTTTCAACTCCATTATGTACAATAAAACGTATAATTAAAAAAAAAAAAAGCGGACTACATGTGAGTTGGAATATTTATATCATGTTAATTACTGTAAAATTATTTTGAAAGGTGAAAACAGACCACCGTAAACCCTTGCATTGAAGCGTTGCTGCGCTGCTGAGGCTGACCCTTAAGGTTTATGTATTCCTCAAGAACTTTGGACACTGTGTTGATGAGGAAAGAGACTAAATTTACTGCCTGGTTCCGATGGTTTGCCAACTGCAGAACAAGTCTACTGATAGACTAGAATTTAAAATGATAATTTAAGTACTGTAATAAACAAAAATAGTTTGATTTGAACTTACCAACCACGTGTGACTTGATTTTGAGAATTAAAGTTTGGATTTTCTCAGACTTAATAATTTGTAACAAACTATTGAAACTTATGAGAATTTGAGAAATTGAAGCTAAACCTCCTTGTTTGTTGGATTAGAGATATTTTCATTAACTTGCATCAAATAGCCTTGCAATATAATGTTACAGCGCATTTTACTAGTACTATTTACTAATACTCTTTGGCCTATAAAGGTCACCAAACTATTTTATTCTTGATTGCTTACCCCAATAATTGGTAAGAGTTTGATAGAACTGAAACCGGCAGGGGTTTTCTCTCTTGCTATTACATACTTCAATAGCTAAAATAATTACAATTAATTACAAGTCTACTAAAAACAGATGACCATACACCTTGAGAGACTCTCCTTGGACAAATCTGTACAAGTGAAGTTTATCCAACAATAAAATTATGAAGTATGGAACTAGTCAATCTATAGCCTACATGAAATCTATCGACAATGTGCCTAGCTAGATCGATACAAAGCCAGCACAAATGTTGACTAAATCTAGCGTAAAATGTGAAGTAAGCGACTCACAGTGTTGCAATGAGTGAGGCTTTGCCGGTGATGTGATTGTGACTTTACGTGCAAACAACGGCTTATACTGAACTGTACTTACGGCAAGTGTCGACAACGGCGAGATTGAGCAAGCCACTTAAGATAAGTTGCATCACATGCTTCACTCATATATCATATTAATTGAAAGTAATAACAAGTCCAAATAATAAATAATCTACTACGGTAAGTTATTAAGTGAGGGGATACAAATAATATTTGACTTTAAATAAAAATGTATTGATTGTGTAAAAACCCTCTACTGGTCTACCCAACATTTTTTAAATGATCTTTAACTAAATACTGTATTTTACAGGTTAATACAAGCAAGTACAGGAAAGTTTATTGTGTACTTGAAACTAAAAATCCGCCAAAAAGATAGACAATAATGAGGAAAAAGAATGGATACATAAGGTTTTTATTGAGGTGATTTTCAGAACAAGTTAAATATCATTAGGGCTAGTTAGCGTGTTGGACTCAAGTGAACAAACTCTTAAATCTTTTGGACAAATCAACAGAAACGATAAAAACAAACAAAACCCATCCTATACTTAATCCTCGTACAACTAATCAAACAAACTAAAAAATACATCAACAAAAACTGAATTACCTTGTGATAACAGCTTGAGGTTCCTTCTGTATGAGTGGCTCAGAGCGTTTCTGGTTTGCTGAGAAACTAAACACCTTTTTGACAGATTCAACAACACTAAACTTATTGTCCGGAATGGTGGTAGACTTGTAGACATCGTCCGCGAGGGAGCGATACGAGGCTCCCAGGCCACCCGGCATGCTGCGTCTAGCCATACAACATCCAACATACAGTGTGTTCAAGGCAAAACCTAACATGCTAACTCATGCTTTCTGATGGGTTATTTTGACATCATTTACCAAAAAATATTGAATCTTACACGGAAAATAGTACTTAGATTTGTCATGTAAACTGAAATCCCATTTTAATAACATACAATGCGTGTAAAAGGTATCGAGAGGAAATCACAGTAAAATAATGTTTAAAGTTAAATGTCAGCATACTTAAAATGAAATAGGCCTTTGCCATTATTCAGAACGGTGGGAAGGTATTTGAGATTTTCTTTTAAATAACCCATCAAAGGGAGACCCCTTATAAAATCTGTAGAGGCAAAAGATATATCTTACAGCTGGTGAGATAACTATGCTATGTATAAAGCCAAAACACAAATGTTTTTGTAAGGAGCCACCGTAACACATTTAATTCTTTGACAATAAAACTATAGTTTCCTAGGATAGTGGTTCTCATTTTTTAAAGTTTCATATCAGATTGTTTTCCTACAAAGTTCTGGTTCATATAAAATTGTGTTTAATATGATTGCTGTGATTTTAAGGATGTAAAATAGCTTCCCACATAGGCTAATTTGAATTGAACTATAGTTTGAATAAAATACAGCTAGCGTACTTTGTGTTTCCCGTCAAAGGCTGTGATTGTTTCAATGTAATAATAATTGTATTTGATAGATCTGTGCAAGACACCTATGACTATAATGACCATTTTAGCTATTCCAAAAATTCTTAGACAAAGTTTACCTCCCAAGTTCAAGAAAATAACACATACAAATGCATAGCATGCAAAAACATTTAAAATCTATATAGTCATGCCTAAAGTGATGAGTGAAAATTCAAGATATACAGCATTTAATTAAGCAACCAAATAAAAAATTGCAGTGAAAATTAAATGCAAGACCTTGCCTATATTTAGAAGCAAATTATGTACCATATTACTTGTAAGACTTTAAATAAAATTTTATAGTAATACGTCAAGGTCATTGTGGTAATAACTGTAAGTGAAAATATTTTTAAAATGTTGATTTTAATATAAGGTTAAGTACAACATTGAGTCTATAACAGCCTAGCTAACTCTGGAACCTATTTATTTATCTTGTGTATTAACAGCCACAATGCAAAATGTATCTTAAAACGTAGGTTGATTAGACCTCCATAGAATTTGTATAAATGATGAGTTACAACATATTTACTAGGCTAGGCCTAAGGCAAGGTCCTTGGCACAGTAAATTAGCCTCCCGAGATGTTAACTTTCGTCATAAGCTGTGCAATAAATTATCGAAAAGTAAAAGGTTTTAAGCACTTTATGTTAATATAAACGTCATTTATATTGAAACAATACACACAACGTAAAATGATGGGAGTTTATATCAATTAATTGGAAATCCTCACCTATTGATTCACTCAGCACTAGGAAATCTATTGAATCACCCAGAACACACTGCACATAAAATAAGACAGTTCACCGAAGATTTTTATCAAAGCTTACGAAATGTGTATCAAAACAATGAAATCAAAGGAAAATAATTCAACTGAACGCACTAACTGTCGTGCAATGAACGAGATGACTAATTGATAACCGTATCTAAGGTAGAGTAACAACAGAAACTGACAGTACGTGAACAGACGAAAAGTGACTGGTGTTTGGTGCTGGACTTTTTTTCATAGAACAAACTGTGGAACAGGAAAACCAAACAGCTGACGTTGTCTGCACGCATTCTAGCGGTGAAACATCGTAGCTTCCACAAGACACTTTGCCTGCTGCTGCGCTCTTTTGAGAAAGAACGGTTCTGTTTAACTAGTTGTTCACAACAGAAACGTTTTAATGATCTTGATTACTTCCAAGTAACCAACCATACAGGACTAATTTGTTTTGGACAAGGCCGAATAAATTTCGGGGGGTTAGGGTTACTCGGAGGGTCTACCGAGGGGTCTGGGGAAAGAAATATCCCAGAGGCAACGGTGGTCCGGGCAAAATTGTTTCGAAAAATGTGTTTAAAAGAGTTTTCAACACGTTTAAAATTAATTTATCTTTGGAAATTCCTCTCAAATTCTCTCTGTGATTGCATATACAGCAGTTATTCACTACACGAGTGCAGCGTTTTTTTAAATTGCAAGCCCTTGTGACACCAATATGTTTTTTAATATTTGAGTATAAGTGTGTAGCAGTAGGCGTAGTAAAAAAGCTCAAGGGTCCTGTCCGCCACAAGAAGTGGTCACCTCTAAAAAAATAGAGTAACTTAGTCCGCACAAGGAACACACGACACCCCGCACGTAACAACTGGCTAAACAACGGGTCTTCTTTCAATTGATGCCCACTGTCAAACCAAGCGCCTGCAAGGGTTTACGACTGACAGTTTTTCATCTTTCAAAATAATTTTACATTAATACCTTCATGATAGGTTCCTACATGTTATTTTTGGAAACTATAGGAGTTTTCCAACAAGAGTAGAGCCTAATTTGTTCATAAGTTGTTCAATACTTTCATAAATTAACTTTAAAGTTGTCCAAGTTTTAGTTCTCTTCAACCCTCAAAGACAAGTATAGTTCTATTCAAAGACCTCAAGCTATTGACACTCCCTTGCCTCTACATTCTAGAGACATGTCTTTTTTTCAAAACAAAATGTAATACCATAAGAGGTTGCGACACACACTCTTATGAAACCAGAGGCAGGGACAACTACTGAACTGGGAGACACAGGACGGTAGTTCATGAGCGCTTACCTTCTCAGGCAGGTGTTCATCTCATTAACAGATTACCAAATTCGTTTAGAAACGCACAAGTGCCCAAGGCATTCAAAGCTCGTCTAAAAATGTGTTGTCCACCAAGCTTTTTTTTATAACATAGACGAGTTTATGGCGTTTAACTGGGAGACCTGGTAATTGGCTGACCGACTAGGGACTAGAGTGGGATAATTCGAATGAATGAGAGAGAGGGATTGGAATTGTATGTATAAAAGGGACTTTGATGAATGGAAAATTTTAGCTCAATCAACTTTTCTGACGATTGCCATACATTGTGAGATGTTTTTGCAATAAAAAATTATTTATTTATTTTATTTACCCCATTTTTACACTTAACAAATGTAAATATTTAGCTTCAACAGTGTCGGTGTATTTTGAATTATTGCAAACGCTAGCATTGAGCGCGCATCGCCGCGCAGTTGAGGCGGACTTTAAACCTGATACCCGGTGTCACCCGAATACTTTCTTGGTAGTGTAGTGCAGCGAAGCGATGTTTAATAACAGTTAATGGAAAGGGTAATTGAGGAAAGGAAAAAAAGGAATTAAGTGTACGTTTAGGTACTTTTTTATTTTAATCTATTAAACTTAACGCTTTTTTGTCGACGTCCGTTAGAGGTACAATTTGCATCGCCTGTTGAAACACCTTTTAACGCCAACAAACAAACGTACATTATTTAAAAGGTCCAAAAGAGAGCGAAAGGTTTGAATGTTCAAAGTTGAACTTACCCGGCGAGTCAAAAGTACCTTTTAGGCCAACAACTTGTTGGGGAATTTTTCACCACGGGAGAATATTTTGAGAAAATACTCATATAATCCCATATACTCATATACAACCCATATAATCCTAAAAAGTGCTGAGGAAAAAAAGTTAAATTACTCCCAAAAAAACATTACAAAAAATTGAATTTTTAGTCATTTAGGGTTCATAGTTATACCCGTGAATACTGAATCAACAAGCACGCACGATTTAGTAACTGCACAAAACAAATAACAATGATCCAGAATTTAACATAAAACTATGGCAAACATTACATTTATCATGAAAACCACAGAGTATACAATAGTTTTATTAAACTTTAAAGCATGTAGCGATCCAACATGAATTGTCCCTTTCCTATTTGTGCCAATATGCCATTTGGACTGGGTTTAGTACTTACTTTTTGCAAAGTAAATCATGTCCCCCAGTTGTATAAGTGTACCAAGAATATCAGCGCGAGTTACACAAGGCAGAAGACAGGTAAAGACACCAAAGCTGCTGTTATTTATGTACGGACTTGTCATGTAGAGATCACCTTGTCCTTCTGAATCCTCGACAAATGAAGAAACATACAACTCAACATATTTCTGACACAATATTCTTCCTTCAGGATACACGCTGGGTTTCTATATTCTGGTGAATTAGCATGTCTATACACTGTTCGATGCGACTTGGATATTTCGACACAACACTATGGACGGAACACATTCATCGACGTGACATTCACTCATGATTCATTTTCATTCTGATTTTGTAATCCACCACGATGGTGGCACCACCTACTTATTTCAAGTAAAATTAAAAATAACTTTTGTTATCTAGAATAAAATAAATAAATCAATCAATAACTTTGACAAATCAACAAATAATTTTACGTCGATTTTAATGTAGACTGATTAAATACCCGACGACCTGCTATAATTGCTTATTAGTGCCAAGTACCGGCCGGTGATTTTGAAGTGTCACAAGATAATGCATGTTTTTACATTGCTCTTATGAGACGAAATTCGAGGTTACAGGCTCTACTGCGCACTCTTAACGCTTGTTTAGTTTTTTACCTTCAATTTCGCTTAAGCAAACATAAAGTGTTACATTAAATATATTTTTTATTAAATACGAACTATTAATTCCACAGGTCAAAGTATATTAATGTAGTCGATCGGAGGAAATACCCATGGTCCAGGGTAATGTTTAGTGATAAACTATCCGCGGTTTTGTAACGCATTAAAAAGTGCAAGACGTAATGAATAGCATGGTTCATCATAAGTTCAATCAGTATGTTTAAAAAATATCTGAAACATTGAAAATTGGCTAGAAATATTTATTTAAAATATGACATACTTATTTAAAAGTCTTTGGAGTTCACACTATAAGTGGGCAGCCTAATGCAACGTGACAGCAAAGATAAAGTTACGGTAAGTAGATAGCGCATAGATGCCGAATGGCTGAGGCAAGTAAATCAACATAGTTGCGGCAGCCCAAGCACAGATAGCGCTGCAAGGGAATTCTTTTAAGAGTCTCAACCTCAAGTAGAGCCACTGACGCACGCGTGAGTTCCTTCTCGAAAATCGAACGATTTGGTCAAATATACTCGTCGACATTGGGCAAATTTGAGCAAGTGGAGCCGAGGGGTAGAAAGACAGCGAGAGACTGCAGCGCTTTCTGTGCTTGGGCTACCGAACTATGCTGATTTTGCTGCCTCTACCATGTGGAATCTATGCGCAATCTACTTATCACAACATTATCTTTGGTGACAGTTTATTTTAGGATTTGAGGTGTTGTTTGAGGAATTCTTGGCATACGGTTTTACTACAATACGATACAGAAATGTGCCAACTAAATTTGAATTTAAATAATTAAGGAAATAATAAAACAAATAGACCGTGAAGCTTGCATTGGATTGGATGCGAAGCTATAAAACACAGTCGTTATTCGTTTTAAAGTTGTTTGTCTTGGAACGATTAACTATTAAAAAAATAAATCAGTTCAGAGTATTATTTATTAAACTAGTCTGTTGCGTGAGAAAAATGCGTCTTTAATAATTAATAAATAATCAGGAGTGGAGTAGGAGTAGGATTAAAATGAAATGTTCAAGAATATTCATATTTCTCGACATAATGCTTTTAACTAGCAGACACTAATGTTGGCCTGGGTTCAGCTACCGGCGCTGCAGTAACCCGGCACTCCCCATGGTTCGGAAGTCACGCTAAAGCAATTGGTCGTTGGACTATTAATTAGTGACCCAATCTAGGGAACAGTCGGTCCTGATTTGTAACAAGACTTTACCTCATCATCCATCAAAACACTCACCATTCATCCCATACGTACCTAAAAATTCAAACAAAAATTGATTTCAAAGCATTTTGACAGGATTCTCTATAATTCTTATACAGTTTGTGATTTTTGAGCAGCCAATAATCTAAAATATTTTGTGTCCCTTCTATTTTCCCAAAATACCGAGTGATTACAAATGAAATAGACAGTTTGGGTAGCTTGTGAAAAGTTTATTATTTAAGGGTTTTGATCATTACTTACATGATCATGTAGAATAGTTCTTTAAGTTTTAATTGAAAATATTCATTCCGGTTACTGATGGTTCCTGGAGGAAGAACGGCCCGTAAACCTTTTCACAAGATAAAGCGCAAAACACGTTCACTTTCAGAGAATCGCGTATATGCTGTACAGTCTCTCTTGGGGTTTCTGTTCCCCATAATCGTACATTATGTCTTTTGACTTTTCCACTAATGTGAAAAGTGCATTCATTTAACAATGTGTCGACAAATTCAAGACAATGTTGCATTTCCTGACAAAAATTTTTACGTACACGTGAATGTATCATTGTCGTTTAAACTTTGTACTAACTGTAATTTATAAGGTGTCATTTTCGAACGTTTCCGCAGAATTGTCCATTATAATTTGTACCAACATAAACTTTAAGAGATTCCCCACAAACCTACATAACTTACTATGTTGAAATCCACCAGTTTAATTTTGTAGAGGCTATTGAAGTTGTCTATTTCATTTGTAATCACCGGTATAATAAGATCAAAATAAACCGTCCTCAAAACATCTGCTGAAATCGTTTTTGCAATAAGAATATCCCAGAGGCAATTCGTTTACAAATTACTGTACATCAATCTGGTTATTCCAGGTTAATTTTTGTCAATTATTAAACATAACTTGAACTTTGATTGAACACTGTAAACTGGCTTACAATGAGAAGTAAAAAGCAATATGCGACGAGAAGCTGTTGAAAAGCCACATATTGCAATCACCAGAACCTGCAATACTCCTGACCTAAGCGATGCATTGTTTCATACATTGCTTATAGTGTATTCAGCAAGAACGTATTGTATGATATATTTATTCAGTGAGTGCGTTTTGCATATAACACTATGCATAATGTTTATACAGTTTTGATTTCAATTTCAAATTGTGTTTTGTAAATTCGAAGTTGCAATATATAGATATTTCTTTCTTGTGTAAAGTCACATTTGCTTTTTTCACATAGCTAGCTTTTCAAAGTTAAAGATGAAATTAAAATGTTTTTCGCCAAACAAAAAAAGGGTTTTAAAAGTCCTTTTGCAAAAAAATTGAATTAAAAATAGTGTTTAAAAATTTATAGAGTTATGATTTAACCGGCTGGAATGTTACAACTACAGATAATTTTGTTTCGACGTTTAGAAAGCATAAAAATGCGAGCATACTGTCAGATTTACAATGAGTCACGCTATCAACGAAGTCTAACTTGCACGAATAGACGAATTTGACTGGGACTCGTGGCGTGGTCCTGTAATTCCAGCTTCATGGAGGTCAGGTTTTGAGGATGATATAGGTCTAAAACGGCTCAGATAGTCTCAGTGATCATCTGATGATACCCGCATCAACTCCCACCATCGTTCAGACATATCAGATTATCACCTTTGTGGTTCGGAAGTCACGTTAAGCCGTTGGTCCTTGTATTTCCATTGGTCATTGGGCTATTAATAATTAATAACCCATTCTAAGGAAGAGTCGGCCTTAGTTTGTAAGTTGTAACAAGACTACACCTCATAACTCATTACTACCACTCATCACACTCATCCTTCACCACATAATACCCTCATGAGAGTGGTCGGCATCTCAAATAGTGATTTAGTGAATGGTTTTACTTGCCTACGACCTATACAAGAATGGAAGGTAATTTATGAACAGCCCTCGTATCATTATTAAGAGGGTTGATCACCCCAGAAAATGTTGCTCAAACCAGCTCTCGTAGTCTCTTATGTTTTGGTATAGACATAAGAAAAGCTGTTTTTTACGTTCTCAAAGATTGACTCAAGAATTGTATAGCCTGACTTTAAAAAATACGCCAAAATCAGCAAAAAATGTTAAAGTTGGCCAAAATGGGCTATTTTAAAGGTTTATTATATTTTTTCATAAGCAGTTTTGCCTGTTTGGTGTAAAAGAAACATAGAACCACTCCTACCCTTTCATATTAACCCGAATTTGTACGTTTTGGTTCATAAGCGCGTCGGAAACAGGGATTACGAAACCAAAGTGGTCGGTGTCTCAAACCTAAGCATCAAAGTATCATGTTTTGCCTCTTTTTGAGTGAGCGGAGCAAATTTGGAATATCGCTACTACCATTTCTCTTGCAAGGTCGGTGGCACGCGCGACTCTTCAAAGAACTGAGCTGGACAAGACAACCCTACTAGAGCCGATGTTTTTGAAACAGAAGCAAACTTGATTTCCACCTACCCCTTGTCCACCGGAGAGAAATAATCAATACTCCGTTGTTTCAGTGGTAAACATGGGTTCTTGGCGATGGTTCATCAAAGCAATCTTGGAAACACCTGCAAATATTACAACGTTCCTTGAATATCTCTGCAAGTACGGATCCGGATCTGAAGACATTTTTACGACTGTATTACTGTCGGGTGGTGAGAGCATTAGGTCGTGACTTGATCAAACATGTATAAACTATCGTCGAGGGCGCTGTTACATGTCCCACCATCATGCACTACCCCCTCCCCTTCCCACTACCTTACAAACCCTTTACCCAACCAGTGATTTTCTTCAAGGATAATAATTGTATTCCTCGTAGTTCTAGACTCTAGTGTAGGTTGAAAATGTTAACGGTTGTGTTTAAAAAATAAAATGTACTCGTCATTTTTACTCAAACTCAAGTTTTGGATTCAAGAAAATCTGAATCATTTAAACATACATAAATCATATACTCATTTCTCCATTCACTCAAACTCTGTCAGTGAGTTCACAACGGTCTCCCAATCATGTGCCATGAGCTCATCCAAAGTATAAACAGTTTCCACGATCATGACTTCTTTGAGACGAGCTTTAAAGGCCTTCTGAGCTGGATTACTTCTGATTGCGTTTGGAACTATAGAAACATATTAAATCAAAGTCGTCATTACAGCTTCATCCTATTCAAAACATGGCAAACTATATGTGGAACATGGAATCGCGATATTATTTTAGGTTCATATGATTTAAATTAAATGTGATGATGTAGGTCAGTGATTTATTTACTCACTACAAATCAGGGTCGAAGGTTCCATAGCTCGCAGGCTTGGCGTTCTTGTCATCCATCAGAGGGAGAGTGAAGTCCAGCAGTCCAGCAGAGGTTTTGGAGACCGCCACCCCTTCTCCAGTTCCAGCCCGGTCCACCAGACCCCACACTGACACCTCCGGAGTCACGGGCACCCCGGTGCCACGTCTTCATCCCCCGATGTACCCGAGGTAGCAGAGGAACTGTCTCCTCCGCCCCCGCCGTTCTGGTAGCTTTGGAAACTCCTGCCTGACGACCAAGCTACTTCCGCCATCATGCTTGTACACTTCGAGATCACACTGATGTTGTTAAAAAGTCTGTAAAGATCTTAGTTGCACTACAATCACACTAGTGGTCCTGAATTGTCAATGACAAGCTATCAAATTCCTAGTGGAAAAATATTTTACCGTAGATATTAATATTGTTGTCAAATTAAATTGGACTTTAAGACAACTAAGATATTTTTTCACTACTCAATCTATAACTTCCCCGTAAATTTTTGAATAAAAAAATAATACGCTAAAACTAATTGCTATATTTTAATACAAAATGGTTGAAAATCTTCACGAAGTGTCAAACCGTATTGACTGTCAGCTGATCAGCTGATGCCCGACTGTCAGCTGGTGCCCGACATCACACACACAGTGACCGCACAAAGCATCGACATCCACTGCGGGCGTATCCACTGCACTGAACTGTACTGGGTGGATCTACATGCTGCCAAGGCCAACTATACAACAGGCAACTAGGACTATAAACCACTCGTCATCAATAGGAGGAGTGACTTACCCCTGTCAACCTGTTTACATTGGCATTCCTAGTACGTCTTGTCCATGGGTGTTGTGGGTTAACTTTGAGGATTGACGTGTTATCCTAACCTGAGAGCCTAAGTCCTTAGCCATTAAGTTGCATTTTATATGAGAATGATGGGAGGTTTT
Organism: Matsumurasca onukii; assembly: GCA_018831715.1. Classification (NCBI taxonomy): domain Eukaryota; kingdom Metazoa; phylum Arthropoda; class Insecta; order Hemiptera; family Cicadellidae; genus Matsumurasca; species Matsumurasca onukii. The sequence goes on from CM032063.1 coordinate 9,167,209, forward strand.
TAAAATCGACTATGAAATCTAGGGGTTTGGAAAAACTAAAACTCTTCCTTGAACAGCTGATTTACATATCGCGAAAGTTGGATTATCATTTTGAACCACTAAAATTATGACTTGAGTGTGAAACAAATTTATATTTTGAAATTGCCTAAAGGGTTTTTGAAATCTTTACTTAGAGAGTAGGAATCTCGATTTATTTTATTTGGGTAACTGCGTGCCTTCATTTAAAGGTTCGAATCCCAACTTGTCATGGTCGAGGTTAGATGGAATGAGCCGAAGGCCCCGAATGAGCACAGTCATGTGGCAGCAGTCTTGACCACGCGAAAAGTGAAGACGAACGAAAAGTGAAGTTTTGGCGGGAAACACGTTCGCGTGATGATGAGATCCCATCGTTGAAAGTAAAAATTTCCCATCTAGCTTGAGCTCGTAAATAAAAGGGTTTGTTCGTCGTTAAAATTTGTTATTTTCAACTGTACGATGTGAATTTCGTCTTAAATACATACACAGAACCAGTACCCAGAACTTGGGGAACTAAGCCAACTGGATTGGATCTAATCTTTTATTTCAGAAAGTATGGATGTATGAATCACATTTTACACTAAATGAATATGGGAAAGAATTCGTAAATTCGCCTGTAACTCACTGTCTTGTCTGTGGCTCACTAGGCCACTTTGCCAGAACTTTAAAATCAAACAGCACGTCGTACTTGAAAACTCAAAACTGATCTAATTCAGTCCAAATTTAGTCAGCAATTGTAAAAAGGGGTTTCTGTCACTCGAAATTGAAACTGTAGTCTCGGAGACATACTTGAAAAGCCCCCAGATCTCAACAAATAGGTATTTTGTGTAAACATGCAAATAAATATAAGTACTGTACATATATAAACATATAAGTTGAAAACTAAAACTAATCACACAACTTACGATTTCATCAAATTAAACTGGGAAGACAAGGGAAGCGTTCCAACATGTGCATCACGACTAAACAATCCCCATTGTGTTTTTACTTGTTTTTCAAACTACATATGTTTCTTTACAAGTTATCTCCATTGTTCTACTCTAATCTAAAGATTGACTCTGCACGGACAATAGTGTTATCGATGTTTAATTTATGTGTAAATATACTCGTATCGTGATGGCTACTCCGGTTGGATGAACTCTAAAAGATATTTGAATTTTTTAAACGATGTTGTGGCTAGTTTTTTGTTTATTAAAACACTATTCTGAGGTTGGAATACTTTTTCTGACGTTTTCCATAGTTTTAGTGAACAAGAAGAAATCGGGGTCGAACAATTTTTCGGGGTTTGAAATCTGATCCCGTCTCCAGGCAAAAGTAACCTAAAACATAAGAAAACATTAGGAAAATTAACTAAATAGTTACTCATTTTTTAAAGTTTCATTTAATTAAAAACCTTGCTTTTCCCATCAGCATATTGAATCAAATGGTTTGAATCCATTTTGGAGCCAATGGTTTATGTAAATTAAAAATAGAATGGGACCGAGTATTGAACCTTGGAGAACACCACATTGTATCATTTTTGGTGAGGACAAACTGTCTCCAACCTTTACTTTTTGGGTTCTATTTTTCAAATATGATTTCATCTAAATGATTCCTTAATATTGCTATTGATGATTTTATCGAAATTAATTGAATTTAGATTTCTTATTTAAGAAAATGTATTACAAAAATTTCATTTTATTGTCAATACAATTTGCTATAATAAAGAATACTGTCCAAAGTTTAGTTGTTTTTGTATAAATGATTCCTTAATATTGCTATTAATGATTTTATCGAAACTAATTGAATTTGGATTCCTTATTTAAATTTAATAATGGTTTTCTTATTTAAATTAAACTTATGCCAGAAATCACTGAAACATTTTGGAATTGTCCCGCGAGATCCGATGAATAAACCTATTACTTGAAAATTTTGAATTTGGTATTTTGATTTGTAGTAATTGATTGTTTGATTGTAAATTTGTCTTTTTTCAATGTCCACATCTTTTGGTTGTGTATTACTAGTTTCGAATCTAATTGTAGGGTCCAAAATAATTCCGTTACTTTTAATTTTGTAAATCACTAAAATGTCACATCTTCTTGTAGAGCCATTGTCTGCCACTGAAAATCTCTTCATGAATTTCAAAGTGTTTGTTCTTTCTGAGTTCTGATGGTTCTGATTCTGTGGTGACGTTCGTTGCGGAGGAGACTACCAAAAGGACACTGTCCAAGGACATGTGGCAAAGACTCAAAAATGAAGTGCTCGTTGGTAGAACAATGCCTACAACGGTTATCGACCCTGGACCTGCCTTTGATACCTCTAACTGGAGCAACGTCTCCTACTATCTTTAAATATTCCTTGAATTCTGAGTCAGTTAACCCTTCGCGATTGCTCGTTTTTTTGTTCAGTACGCACAGTTGGAATAAAACTGCACCTCTTCCTTTTTGTGGAAGTGAGCACCAATTCATATATTCTTCTTCTACACCATAAATAAGATAAGTAAACCAAACCTTTACAGGGTTCCTTGAGTTCCTTAAGAAGTTTCCGTGTAACGAGATTGAACTTGAGGCCTTTATTGCAAGGAGTTTCTTGGCAATGGGTTTTTTAGATGTGAAGGAATGAAGGTTTTGAGTAGAGGTGACAGCTTATCAATAAGAAAAAAACTAGATAGTAACTAAGTATTCCGTTTCCATAGAAACGTCTGGATTTTGACGTAAATAACAACATAAATCAAACATATAAACCATAACAGTCACGCATCTTCGGTTTCTTAGCAAGAAATCAGGTTTAAAATGCCACATTTCACAAACAATACAGAGTTATTGTTTCAAGGAACTTTATAAAAACAAAAGATGAAAACAACTGTTAAACCTTTTATATGAAAATGAATGGGCTTTTCATATGCACTACTTGCCTGTGCTTCATCTTACATAACGGGAGTGCCAACAAACTAACTGTCAATATGCATTCTTTCTTGCTGATAATTATGGAAGTTATCCAGCACAACTAGAACGCGGAAGTAGTTATGCACATGTTGTGCTAGGTTATGGTTTCTTTACGGGCAATAAAGTTGAATTTGGCACGATTAATGGGAACATAATGAAGATTATACTGGAGAAATCTAGTTTGTAGCTGACTGAACAGTAACCTTAGTATACAAGTAGGATTGTATTTCGTTTTGTGTTTCATAATAACTTGTTTGTTTTGTTGTGAATTCAAAAACTACTATTACCTTACTACAGCGGTATATGTTAATAAAGCTTTTAAACTAATTTAGTTTGGAGAAGTGATACGTTTATGCTGTCAGCAAGGTAAGACTTGGACCGGGGACATGAAATAAGCACCGATCCTGACCTCCAGAACACGTTTTAAAAACTGTCCATACGACACTGTATGTATGACAAGCAAACAGCCTCGTAACGCATGTAGTAGTAGAGCACGAAAAGCTGAGACCAAAGGCCGAAGCCAAGTAAAGAGTTACAAAACTAGCTAATTAGATTATTGCTTTACAATTATTGTTGCACTGCAGATAAATTCGCTTTACTCACGCCAGCATACAAACAGGTTTTGAATTGTAATTGTGTAATAAATTGTATTGAATTTAAGTTACCTTGTCATGTTTTTAAACACATATAGTTGTTGCTGTGGCAATATAAAAACAAGTTGTTCATTCTTATGTTAACTAGTTTTGAAAGAAAAATAAAAGTAATGAACTTTGTATCTAACTTCCTGTTTAGTTAGTAAGCGTTACACGTCAATAATATTGCAATTTTTTAATTATAAGGCTGCCACGTCAGAAAATCCAGTTTTTGTTTGGTTCATTACCTAAAAGTCATGGATTAGTGTAACTCACAGACAACATTGGTTATGACAAACATTACTTCGAGGAGAGTTAAGGTAAATACATAGTATTGCAGAAAACAGAGAGTTTTAAATACCATTTCTATAACATTAACTCGGCCTGCGGCCTCGTACTTTGAGGTCATTCGCCACGCTTATGATTAAGACAAATTTGCTTCACCCACTGGTTTTATAAGCCATAAATTTGGGAATAGGAGAAAAATATTTAAAAATTGATAAAGTTCAAACTTTACGTGCCAAACAACCACACTTCCTTTATATAAGTGGCTGTACGTTTCTCCTAAAATACAACGATTTTTATATACACACATACATTTTTATGTCTGGATGCTGGTTGATAAGTAGCTAAGAGCCCGAACACAGCGAAAAGTTGAATTTTCGACAATTTAACTTCAAACTGATTTAGTAACGAAACCGTCAGAGGTGGGAAAAAGTGTTAAATACAAAAGTTGTAGGAAGTTTGTTTCCACACTAACGATTTTCCATCAGATTGAAGATCCGAGCACTGTTTTACCGCTATGATGCAAATAATTATCGGCTTAGTACAAGGGCAGACTTTCAGACGCCATCTGTTTTGGACGTTAACTTGTTATAGCCTTAAAAGAAGAATGTTTCTTCAAAAAGAAAGGTGTGAAAAAGAAGGTTTCGAAAAGAGCTTCGTAAAGAGTATATTATGGTTGAGCGGGGAAGCATGCCGGTTTATGCAACAAGTATGGTTTAGGAAGTGTCTAAACATTTATTTCTTCAGTAACCTGTACAACTGGCTTTATAGTATATTAATAATTAATGAAAATATCTGCCACTAATTATGTCTCCCTAGAACTGTCTCCTCTACAGAGTCATGTCCCTGTCCTTCGTAGACAATGATACGACAGTATACATAAGTAAACAGTCGCCAGGAACTGTGGAGTGACATTCACTAGATTCTGTAGCTCATTTGTTATTAAGCACAACTCACGGTACTTGCAAGTTCCTTGTGTGTACAATAATATATTCCCCTGACTTCTGGCACGCTTCGCTTCCTCCCGAGCCAACCACCTCGGGCTTTTAACCCCCCAAATCCATATATTGTGCCCCCAAACCCCAAAATCAGTAGAGGTCTTTGGGTTAATGGTATACAACGAGTTTTAAACAAATCCGTTGATATTTACTAATAAATATTTACTAAAAAAAGAAATATAACATGGGGAATTGGGGACCTCAAAACCCCATAAAAATAAAAAATCTATATAGTTTTATTCGTTTCCCCCACCCTCCACACACTAAGGACCATTTCTATTCAAAAATTTCTGAATTACCCCAGCCAGATTCCGAGATCTCAACACTCGGACAACCCTAACCGAAATACTAATAGTATAGATAAATCAATTTCGTCTTTATCAAAAATTTTTAAGGTCCTGGGATTCCTCCAAATTCACTAACGACTGAACGTGTCTCTTAATTTCCTCTGTTCTTAATATGATAAAAGATAAAACTTTAACCCCGAAAACTTTGAGAAAATTTCTGGGTATTAATAAGTTTGACACGCAGAAATTACCATCCGAATTCACAACTAATCTTGACCAAATGAGCAAGAGACAACATGAACTAAAGGACAACATTCTTAAAACAACTGAAAACAAACTACTCTACAATTAGGACGTGATCATCTATGACGGAATAGCGAATATGACATTAACATTGCATTACAATCAAGGCATGAGGCAAAAGAACTGGAATAGCAAAAAAACTTATGAAAGTTACAACCTTTGAAATATCAGAAAGGAAACTTCTTAATAAATAACACAACCTGAGAGAAAGTACAACATAGATAAATTGTTAAATGACATTCGTAGGCTACGTCTGTTAGAGAAATAATGAAAAATTGGACATTTTAAACTACAATATATTTTGATACCTTTAAATTCTGGTATATAAGTCAGTCAAAAAATAAATATTTGCTACTTGAATACACTAATAAATCACTAAATCACTATTTGAGATGCCGACCACTCTCATGAGGGTATTTTAAGGCAAATATGTGGTGAAGGATGAGTGTGATGAGTGGTAGTAATGAGTTATGAGGTGTAGTCTTGTTACAAACTAAGGCCGACTCTTCCTTAGAATGGGTCATTAATTAATAGCCCAATGACCAATGGAAATACAAGGACCAACGGCTTAACGTGACTTCCCAACCCCGCAGGTGATGGTCTGAACGATGGTGGGAGTTGATTATGGTATCATCAGATGCTCACTGAGACTACCTGAGCCGCTTTAGACCTATATCATCCTCAAAACCTGACCTCCATGAAGCTGGATTACAGGACCAAAGCCACGAGTCCCAGTCAAATATTATATAAGATGACGAGGTAAAGTCACATTTTTAAAAATTTGAAACGATTTAACGGACTTTTATTTTTGGGTTATAAACAAAACAAATTAAATTACATACACAGTATTTACTTTAAATTTCATCCGAATCGCATGTAATTTACTCCTTTTTAAATAATTAAAATCAGTTGGCGAATTTTCCGGTCGGTATACCTTCAAATGGTTGTCTCTTGGGTAGATGTTAATAAAAACATTAACCCGAAAAAATATTTCTTCCGTTCGTGCATTGACCTTTATGTTTCGTAATTTATTCGAAAAATTCAATTTTTTCGTAGATAAATTGATGATTTTATGGGTTGGATATAGCATTTGTTATTTAATGTTTTAAATTACTCGAAAAGAAGCCAGCTACGACGCACTAAATTGGGTGATTCTTTTCAAGTGAATTAAATCTTTGTTTATAGTGAATTGAAATTACAAGGACGTTGAATTGAATTCACTTTGATGCTCTGTTTTCATGTTTGCTATGTTTTCGAGACTTCATCGCTTTTCAGTTTCATAACAATACTTGTAATCTATATATTAAAGGAATTGATGAAAATCTAATGGCAGTCAGTACGACCGTTCTATCAGGTCGATTTTCTTCATTTATTTTGAACGAAAGGTACTTATGCATAGATTTGTCATCAAACATCAAAATCGCTTAACTTTCGCCCTTCTCAAGTTATACTCAAAAAGCTTTTTTCCCCATGTTTTCTTAGCTTTGTCCTTTGTCATATCTCAGGTTCTAACTGAGATAAATTGTTCGTTTCATCTAAGAGATTTTATTCGACGTATTCAGTTACATCTAAGAGGAGTTATGCGTGGACAAACGATTTTTTGGCACTGTTGCGGAGCAATACGGGTCATCTAGTACCATTTATTTCTAAACAGAAAGGCTAGTGTTTCAAATTTGAGAGGAATGATTTCTTTTTAGGGAAAATAAAACCCCGAAGAAAAAACTGGTACGTTATTATTTCGCGTTTTGCTTGAAATGACCTGTTGTATGTAGCTGTCTCAAATTTAGATCTCCAGGCCTGTCAGTTCCTTATACGTAATTCTGTAACCATTCCCGTATTAACAAACGAAGTCCTTCAAACCAACACTCTGATCAAGTCGAAGAATTAACTGTAAATTACTTTTAACAAAGAAAATGTTCCCAATGCTAGAGTTACAGAGTGTGAACGAACAGTTAATTTGTATTAAATTTGATGCCCATCGCTTTGCAAAGATAACTAATACAATGGCTTGTTTAGTGGAACGACGGCTAGAGTCTGGTGCAAGGAAGGCGTTACTGACAAGTTTGATACCAAAATGGGTTTACAGGGCTGCATCCTTAGTCCAATAATGTTTTCTTTATTTATAAAACGACTTGCCGGAGGTACTGGAGAGGGATGCAGTTTTGGTGGAACACGAGTCAACATGCTTCTGTATGCAGACGATATTGTTATCATTTCTCCGTCAGCCACAGGACTTCAACATATGATTAATTTGGAAGCATACTGCGAAATTGGAACCTCTTAGTAAATTTAAACAAGTCAAAATAATGGTTTTAGACAAGGCAGGTTGAAATCAGACAAAAATGGTGGTATAAAGGAAACAGGGTATAAATCGTAGATAAATATTTGGGTGATTTACGCATCATTATCTTGGAATCTACAATTCGCCGAAAAGTCCAGAGCATCGAGAATGGCAATGAATGTAATGTGGGGAAAATTAATTGACAATACAAAAGTTCCAACCAGTGCAAAGTTCAAATGTTTTGAAACTATTATTAGAGCAATTCTCTGCTACGGAGCACAGGTTTGGGGTTGTATGCAAAGCAACGACATAGAATCGGTGCAACGGGACTTCATTAAAACATTATTTCGACTTCCTAATAATACACCAAACTACGCTATTTATCTGGAGGCAAATATTGAAATTAAATTTGATGGTCATCAACTGGAATAACGGTAGCTTTGCAAAGATAACTAATACAATGGCTTGTTTTCAAAAGTTTCTTGTAAATCACGATACCCAAGTGTAACGGTAAATAACTTGTAAACTGCATATTTTCTCCTCACACAACACCAATAGTCTCCTTGTATAACAATCGAGTATTTAGAATTGAAAGGCGCAAATGTTTGATGCTTTGGACTTTGCTGAAAATGTGAGTATACAAGAGAGGTGAGTAAGACAAAATCAGTAATGCATATTAAATAATTTCCATGAATAGAGACGAAAAGTGTTATTAAGTGATAAAAACAATTCGATTAAAATGTGGTGTCATGACATTAAAAAATAAGTTCGAATGATATTGTTGTAATTATACCCTAATAGTAAGTATTGTTCCAATAATATTTAAGAATAAACAACAAACATGTTGATAAAGATTTAAACATTATACTCGTGCGTACAACTTAATAACCCAATCTAATATTATGTGTATATATTTAAAGGGCTTTGATATGATAAATAAAGTGGGAGGATCGACATTTTATTCAAAAGGCTTAACTTGCAGGACAGGCAAAAGGAAATTTTAACGGTGAGGGAAAACAATTTGTATAAACGAAAAAAGAGAGATATTACTCACCAAAGCTTGCAGGTCAAAGAACATCATTCCGTAAGATCCCGATTGGTTTAGAATGTTGTACCAATATATAATGTCTCTTTTTAGAGCAAGGAGTACGACTTACTTCCATAGGGTAAAATTTAGTTTACTAAAATTACATTACAAATTGTTGCTAGGTTACTATTTATTCCACAGCTGTAAAAAATATATCTAACGCATTGCACCAATCCTGGTATGTGTATCTAAACAATATTTGAATTTAGACAGTAAAATCTGTGTTTAAATATACAGTGTGTTCAGGAAACCTCTTAAATGTTTAAACAAAGGCCTTCGTTACCAGAATTGTTCAGGAAAATCAGATTCTGTAGATACTTGATACTTAAGAAATTTTGAGATTGCATTTTAGTGTACATTATTGTCTCTGACTTCCAAAGTTGTCAGTTATAATTTGTTCCATTTTTCTTCAAATTATCAGACCCAGTACAGATACAGTTTACAGATGTCAATTTGCAAACTTGTTAGTATAGAACAGGTGGTTTAAGAGTCAAGACGACAACAAGGGTAATTAAGTACTCAACGTGAATGTGTGATAGCCTCTTTGTGTTCTATAGCTTCTCCCTTCTCTTCAGGTTTGTAAGGTAACTCTGTAGTAGAAAATGTAAATATGAAAGTTACGCGTGAAGTAAATAATAATATAAGCCCATTTATATTATTAAAAATTCAGTAATTTGAGTTAAACTAGTAGAACTATTATTGCGGACATTTTCCATCGTTAGTGAACAAAAAGGATCACGACGTTTCGGGATCTGCAATCTGATCCCGTCTTCAGGTGAAAATAACCTAAAACATAACACAGAACATTAGAAAATGAGCTAGCCTAAAGTAGTCAGCGTAGCTGACCAGTCAAACTCTACCAAACAACATGTAGTTGTTAAGACAAACAACAAATTAATTTTTAGAATAGCCTAGAGAAAACAAAACTACAATATTACAAACACAAGCCACACTATGAAAGTAAACAAGTCACCGGAGTAAATTCAAAACGAATCACAAAACACGTCCACTAACTGAACGAGCTAACCCTAGACTAACTGGTTGGCCGGTGACAGGCCAATCACACACACACTAGCAGCAGGCTAGCCAACTGTAACAAAGAAACACAAAAATCCCTATTTATGCACAGCCAATGGGAGAAGGGGCAAAAACTCATAGCATGGTATTAGGGACGCAAAACAGGCCACAGAGAACTTAACTCACGTAAGCCGCCCTCTTCTCCCATTGTGCGTAAATAGGGAGTTTTAGTTTCTTTGTTATAATTGGCTCCTCCCTGCTGCTAGTGTGTTCGAGCCTGTAACAACCAACCAATTTGTGCCAGCTGGTTAGTCAGGGTTGGCTCATTCGGTACCGGACGTGTTTTGTGATTCATTTATTTACTGATGACTTTGTGTTCGCCAATATTGTAGTTTTGTTTCTCCTAGGCTGTTACCTAAATTACAGATTATTTGTTGTTTAACAAAACAACATGTTTGTTTGGTAAGTTTGACTGGTCAGCTACGCTGACTATTTTAGGCTAGCTCATTTTCTAATGTTCTGTGTTGATGTAGGTTATTTTCACCTGAAAATAGTTGCGAATCACGAAACGTCGTGATACGTTCACTAACTGGAAATTGCAATAATAGTTCAACTAAATCCTCTCATCGTCAGCAACAACAAACTTCAAACAAAGAATTAAACTAGTAGTTTTGTAATTAAATTCAATGATTGGACTTCGTTGAACAGATTATTTGTTACAATTTTCCTGAAGCGTTTAAAATTATTTTTATTACAATATAAATTAATAATATGTTCTAAAGTAAAAAACAAGCAAACATTTGAAATAATATTCTTTAAGCTCGAATTTGACGCTCGAACTCGCAACTGTTTTGCTATGATGCGAAATAGTTAATTTTCTTATTTCAAAACAAATAAAACTATAGAGTCCGTGCGTTTCTTCGTGGCCTTGACCTGAACGACTAAAACCATTTATAACTGGTTTTCGGTGGGGTAACCAACTGTTCAGTCTTTCCATGGCACTCGTACTGTGAGGCTATTACTGTACTTTTGAAAACATCGATTTGTTCCCCCACTCTGTCCCCTCACTTCCCATCACCAAGCGCCACGAAGAAACGCACGGACTCTAGCAGATGTTGTTTGTTAATTTTAAAATATAAGGGTAGACGACATCTTTTTAGTGCGCCAACTTGTCAGGGCCTTTAAAAAGGATTGTTTTCAGACTTTTCCCAAAGGTTTCAAACCAAGAGCTTCAAAAAGAGCATATGGTTGAAGAGGGTAGCATGCCGGAAAGTGCACAAACATTTACTCGTTCAGTCACCAGTCTCCTTTACAACCGGCTGTATCGTATCATAATTCCAAAAAATGCAAGGAGTTGGTCTCTTGCGCTCGACAATGTCATTAATTTTGTCGAAACATGTTGTAGTATTACACAATATTTGTTTGCACTTTTGGAATACTTAGTGTATAATTTACCATTTCTGAAAAAATATGTGCGTATAGAGGTTTCAGCTTTGAGTTGCTATTTCGTACGCAGAATTGCAGGTGAGGGGAGAAATTGCAGGTCGGTCCAGTTTGCGGATGACTCACGGAATGAGAAGAAATGAGACTTTCACTCGGGACTTACCGGAGAATGGGCAACTCAGATTGAAGAGTGAAATGAATCCAGGCACATTTCATGCAGGCTGAGTAGAATACAATATAGAACTCATTTCTTCTGGATGTTTCAAGCAATTGTACCAACATTTGCAGCGAAACGGTGCCTCATTTTCAATAATTTACAGCAATTTGAACTGATTTCAAACTCTTCTTTAAATGAATAAGAGCAATTACGTGTGTTGTCTAAAGTTATCTCTTTTTATTTTGAAGATGAGCTGATATGAGTTAATCTCAATAGCCTGAGGATGAAATATTATTACGACGTTTTTGTAGTACTTTAGCGAACAAAAAGAACACGCCGTTTCGGTATCCAAAGTATTATCCTGTCTTAATGAAAACCTAAAACGCAACACTTACGTTAGGACATAGGCTACCCTAGAAGTAATGAGCTAATACCATTAACATATCATATAATTCAATAAAGAGTTCAAATTTGATCTTAAAATTAGTGTTTAAGACATATTGTTCCTTGGATAGTGTTTAGTATTCAAACTACTGTAGTTCTTAAAATGAACGGTCTTGCTCTTTTAAAATAAAGGATGATATTTTCATAATTTAACGATGTAATCTAATATGTCATATTCAGCACCTAAACATTAATTTTACAGATACAAATCTTTTGAAAGGTCATCAACAAAAAATTATATTTAAGGTTTAGCTTGTAATTAACACTTAGCCTCTAGTTACTGAAATTATGACTTTTATAGCGAAACATTTGTTTGTACCTACTTTTCAAACGCAACGTTTTAGCTGGAATTTTTATAGAAAGCACAACATCTTATTTAAACTATTGTAATTTCTCTTTTAAAGATTCGACTTCCAACTTTTGGTAAAGGTTTGAAAGAATAGGTAGGCTACTACACTAATGTGGCTACCATCTTGGCCACGTAACGAAAATATGTTTTGTGGGAAACACATGCGCGCAAAGTGAGATACCATCGTTGAAAGTAGGAATCCCAGTAAATTAATTGGAGCTTAAGTCAGTAAGAGTTGACAACTCGGCCGATGAAAGTTAATATTTTCAACTGAATTCCACCTAAAAGAGTAGCGAAAAACTTAGTAGATAAAAAATATTAAGTAAACAGGATTATATTTTCAATATTTCACATTTATAGAGAAACGCTCAGTGGCGTGAAGACTTATGTTCTAGTTTCTGGAGCATATGGAAGAAGGACTTCACCGAAAAGCCGTTATAGAGGGAACTGCGGCAATATTTCTAGAGTGCAGGAATTATACTTCAACACGTTTCGTTTGTTTATGTCCTCTTCCTCCCCTTCCACCCCTTCACCCCAAACCTACCATCTGACTCCACAGATAACTCACAGCATAGACCAACGGAATTTGATATGTGATCACATATGCTGGTTTTTCCATTACCATTTTTTTCTCTGTATAGTCTATCCCAATAGCGAATAGACTTGACTCCCGGCAGTGATGATCCGATAGATACTTTTACCTGAAGAAGGAATCAAATTCACATCCCGAAATGTCATGTTATTTTTACTAAAAACTATGGAAAAACGTGTAATGATATTTCAACCTCAGAATTACTATCGTCAACAACAAACCTTTAACAGAGACTACAGTACATACAGTTTTTCAAAGCACTATTCAAATAAAGTGTATCTTATGACTTGTTTACTGTTTATGAATCAGAAACAAGTGCAAATGAGTAAGGGGAACGTCCTCATTGTATCTATACAATCCAACACTATTAGCGGATCCGTGACGGATTGGTATCGCGCGCGACTCCGGAGCTCATCACTCCAGTAGCGCGGGTTCGATCCCCGCAGTTACCACTTACAATTTGTAATGAGACCATACGGTGACGCTAGGTAAAGGTCGAGGTTGAGTGATACAGGGGACTTTGTAGTTCTAACTTCGCCTCGTTAAACAAGACAAACCTTTACCTTTTTTATTTTTACTGTAGGTACGTTTTATGGGACAGGGATGAATTCATTGGACAGTTGACTTAAAAGAGGTTCTCAAGTCAAATTTATCGTTTTTATATTAATATTTTGTTGGTTAGATCAGAGTTGCTGGATTTAAATCTAGTATTTTATGAACATAAAGTTTGAATAGCTTATGACGTATAGTGGAATCTAGAACACAAGTTAAATTACCTATCCCTAATAAAACAAAGAACTGAAAATAGGCATGACAGCTTTAAATTTTGTATGAATTGATTAAAGAACTTTAAAGGTTATTTATACTTTCATGGAACATTAAATCAACAATTACACTTAAAATGTGCATTACGTTGATATTCAATCATTACTTTTATATCAGCAATATCTGGAACATTAATTTTTAAAAGTGAATTTCTAGCTTTATTATTTGACTGAAATACACCAACAACTTGATTCTGCACACTTATTAAGGGAAGTATAAGGGAACATCCGTGTTGGCGTGATAAGGCTGACCTATGGATTTTAATCAGGTCTTGTACCTCATAAACCACCATTAAGCAACAGTCGCTCGATATTTTACTTGGGTTTGTATTCTAATATTGACTAGATTCGATATTATACAGGGATGAGTTTTAAATTCCCCATAACCTTTAAAACCAACACGGAAATGTTTTAAAAAGTTCTGAAGTTTGTTTTAACGTGCTTTGTTACACCCACCCAAAATCGGGGAGAGCCCAAATTTTAAATAATTAACCCCCTCTTGTGGCATCCCAAAGAAGGTAGTTTCACCACAAATTCAACAACGCTAATAAAGGTGTTTTTTCTCGACTCGGTTTTTATACAATTTAAAGATCACACAAAATCAGGTTTTAAATGCCACATTTCACATACAAATTAAATTTTTTTGATGACAATTTTCTTCAAAATACTCCGAGGGAAACATCCCACCCCTATAACATTATCCCAGAGAATATTTTGAAGAAAATTTGTCATTAAAATTAAATTGTATGTGAAATGTGGCATTTTAAACCTGACTTTGTGTAATCTTTAAATTGATATAACAAAAACAGATTTGAGATAAAACGTTTTTCTTTGCGTCGTTGAATTTGTTGAAATTCCCTTCTTATAAGGTGCCACAAAGGGAGGGATTGTATTTTTTAAATTGGGGGCCTCCCCTCGGATTTTGGGTGGGGTTGGTGACACAAGTATGTCAAAAACAAACTCAAATCTATAAAACATTCCCAAAAGTTTTTCAAAAAATTTTTTTCAAAAGTTAAGGAGGAGGGCATTTAAAACTCACCCCGTATGTATAATATTTTCAATATCGATTTCGATAAAGCCTAAAAGCGAGGTTTAAGATCTCAGCTCAGACAGTCTGCGTGTTTCACGGTTTTAATTAAAGTGGATTTACTCAAACCGAACATTCTACTTCGCTAATTCTGAGCTCAAAAACTGTGATCCGCTCACCGGCGCTTGGAGCACGCACTATCACCCTTCCACCCGTCCGCCACAGGCAAGATTGACTTTTTTACTAGCAATTTTCCTCGGGGAAAAAGAGATTTTCATGCCGGTAAGAACCGGCCCGAAACCATGAAGGAAGCATCGATCCTGAGACCCCCGGAACACGTTTTGAGCATTTTTTCAAAAGATTTGTTCAGGTCGCATTTTTTAACTGTATATTTGTTGGTTTTAAATGTATTCACACGACTGAGCACTCTTTTTGTCCGACTTTTTTAAGTTTAGTACAAACGTTTCTTTTGTAAATATCCGGTTAACTTCGTTAGACATCAAAATTGAAATGCCGGAAGTCCCCTTTCGCAGGTGAGGAGTTTACTAAGAGGCTATTTTAATGATCTAAATGGTAAATTTTCATACGGTTTTGTTGAAATTTCAAATTAATATGTATTTTATTCTTACCCATCAATGTGCCAAAAATTTGATAATCTGTTGAGCTTTTGTTAATGGTGTCCAAAATCTTCCTATACATACCAGCGGAATGAGGTATAGGCTAAATACTTCAACATTGATTCTACAACATCCATGCTGATGCCTATTTTTAGACCG
The DNA here is from genome assembly GCA_018831715.1 of Matsumurasca onukii. Taxonomy (NCBI): domain Eukaryota; kingdom Metazoa; phylum Arthropoda; class Insecta; order Hemiptera; family Cicadellidae; genus Matsumurasca; species Matsumurasca onukii. Next base: position 9,182,650 of record CM032063.1, read on the forward strand.
ATTGATTCGGAAAAGATAGGTCAGACTTTAGTCGATAGATAATTTGCATAGTAAAACCCAGTGAACTTCAAGGTTTTACCAAAAGGGGTTCAAACTATTTACTTTGCAAGCAGAGTAAAAGTCTTAAAGCACAAAGTTTTGCAAACAATAAAACCATCAGTGCACAAAGATTTCGTACACCCGGTTTACAATCATGTGAGGTGTTGTATTTTACACCATCTATACTGCAACTATAAACTAGTTTCAGCTAATCAGTGACTGAAGATGGTATTCCACAGCGAGGCCGAAATATCTCAACCTAATTACGAAGTTTGCACGCGGTGTGAACCGGAAGAATTAGATTATAGTTGTGACACCATTTGCGAAAGCCTAAAAGTTAGAAAAAATCTTCAGTCTACTGTTTTAGGTAATACTAAGCTCTTATTATTGTAACAGTATAGTATAATAATTTGCGATGAAATGTTATGTCCTTAAACATACCCAAAGTGGTAAAGTCAATCACGTAAAGCTTGAATAATTAGCACTGAATCTTTTTGATAAATTTAATTACAACTTTTGTATAGGAACTCGTGGCCAAGCATCGTGTCCAACGTTTTTACGAGACCCTTCTACACGTTTTAAAGGCCATCAATTATACATAATAAATACACCTATCGTACATTACTCATTTTTGGGGTTCATAATAAAAATTTCAAGTGTGCACAACTAATGGCAATCATTATTGTTCAGTCAATCACTGAGTGGTTGTACGGTGACCAAAATGATAAAATTCAACCACAACCCGGGGGACCAGATTGTAATCATTGGACCACAACTCCAACCCTCACTTTCCCCCTCCCTCTCTCCGGTTACATTTGCTTGGTAGGGAACCCCCTAACGTTTGTGTAAGAATTAACACTCATTTTAGTATTGTCTGTTGACAACTTCTAAAACTACAAAATTAAGATCAGTACTATTAAACACTGTGGAATTATTGCACACATCTCTTTATTAAACTACCCAATCACCTGAAAGTTTACACTTCTCCTAAATCCTTCAAATGAAGTCTCTTCAATTTTAATATTAACCACTGCTTATATACGTCCCGGAGTACCTCGCTTGGTCATCGGAATAGTCATACAAAATTACAACATTTTACAAAATTTTACAAAGTTCATTTTTATTTTATTTTAAAATACTTAGAAGAGCCAATTACGTTTAATTTTAAAATTATTCAAAGTAAAAATTACATTTACAAAAAGGTTGATTTTTGTCTTTGTAAAAGTAAACTTTCTCTTTCATATCTGCCAATATCTTCTTTATATACATTATTTATCTAGAGGATCCGATAGGTTGTAAGTTTTAACTTTTACGCGTAATTAATATGTCCTTATACTGTAAAATATTGTGTTCATGTATTGTAAATATTTGAGACAGGTACTATCAATGTACGAAATCAATGTAAATTCATGTACATAATTAATGTGTAAAATAGCACAAATGTAAAATAGTCTATGTAGTATGACTATTTGTGTGTAAATTTGAGAAAATGTATGAAAATACGTGCAATTGTTGTGTAATGTATCCTATTCAGCTAAAGAGTGTTAAAGATTATTAGGTTAATTCCTTCTATCTGTGGTTCGGAAGTCACGTTAAGCCGTTGGTCCATTCCATTGGTCGTTGGGCTATTAATTAATGACCCAATCTGGGGAACAGTCGGCCCTAGTTTGTAACAAGACTACACCTCATCATCCATCAAACACACTCAACACACTCACCCTTCATCCCATATTCACCCTCTAGGAGTGGTCGGTGTCTTAAATAAAAGTAAAGTATAGGTTACTTCTTGAACTGTTGCCTAAAATTTGTATTACGGTAAACCATTTAAAAACTGTATCATGTAAAATTAAAATCTCGAAAACTCTCTTACATTATAATGTAAACATTAAAATATCTTTTAAAGAAACTCGCTTTTGAAGTGTTCAGCTTTCCCGATTTTTGTTGAATGTGGCTTTAGACACCTTCACTACGGTGAAAACATTGTAAACATTTCTTGGAGCGAAAGTTTCATCATAAAGAGTGTTGTCGATTTCCTAAACATTTAATGAGCGAGACTCATTAGAACAACTTCTTCCTCTTGACCGAAGCAAGCACTTCTCTGCGTAAACGTTCTTCAGTCCTTTACCTGAGAGTACAGTTATCTTTACCTTACATTTTAGTCACAGATATATTTTTGTGTTAGCATCCAAAAATATAACATGATCTTGGGATTCTGTCAGGTAGGCGAAACTCTAAGAAACACAAGACACCACAAAATCAGAAGTCTTAGCCAACAGGCTGAGACAAAACAACTTCAGAAGTGTATATGAAAATGTACATAGGTTATCAGAAAACGGAAGCACTAGAAGAATAGAAATAATTAGGCATAATATCGAAATACAACCTTGAAAGACTTGAAATTTTCGGTCTGATGATTGGGGCAAGAGGAACATTACCAAAATTTACAAGTGACATTTTTCATTCAAAATTCCCAAGTCTACGATCGAAGAAATTATTATCACGTCATTGAAATACTCAGTGTTCATTCTCAGGAATCATTTATTTAACAAGAACTAAATCTACATAATATGAATTTATATTATGTACTATTATTATTGGTTTTATACTTTGTTTTTAGCAGACCCAAGTTGGGAAAGTAGTTATTCTGCTGTTTTGGAAAAAGTATAAACAATTAATTTATGAGCAGCGTGAATTAAATTACTTTTCTGAAAATTCAAAGAGGACAGCAGCAAAGTAGGATGAAATTTCCCACTTTTATCATATCTTTTCCACCATTAAGATAAAGTATTGGGAATAGCGTAGTTCTAATATTTTTGGCTGAATCCCAAAAACTCTTGAGCGGGAGAATAAAGGATGGTTTTTAAATTGAACCTTTTATTCTTTAAATGTTTAAAGTGGGAATAGTGGGTCATGTGACTGACGTGTAATTTGTGGACGCATACAGGGTGTACAAGGGCAAAAAAGATTATACATTTGTGACTTCTTAATAGAAATTTGTACATGGTTTGATTTTGTTAAATATTGTATTTTTCTACTTAAAAATACCTATCTAGTTTCAATTAATGAAATACTTATAGAGTTAGTTAGGTTTTTACTATAATATGTATTTGGCTGATTTCCATTGGTATTTAAATTATTTAAATTACGACCAAATTAGGGTCAAGTGTCAAGTTACAAGTGATCTTAGAAGAAAACTTAGCTTTAAATGTATTAATCAATTTTGAAACGCAGTATTGTATTTTTCTGTTTTACTCGTATTGGGCCCCTGGTTTCCAAAATTTCCTCCACCACAAACCAGGTGGAGACTCGTCAGCACCCTGGCTGGGATTAGGGGATTGCTTATGTATGACGTCACGTGATTCGCGGCTTCTGATAGGTCCGACGCCACTGTTGTGTTACGTCATCGCTGGCCGTAACAGTCTGGTTTATACAGGGTGAGTTTTAACCCCCCCTTAACTTTTAGAAATGAAAATATTTCTAAAAACCCTTTATGGAATGTTTTTATTGAATCCTGAAGTTTGTTTAGCGTCACCCACTCCCCACACAAAAACCGAGGGGGGAGGGCTTCAAAATTTTTTAAATACAAATGTTTCTTTAAAAATCGTCTGAAGGAAACATTACAACCCTATAACATAATCCCATAGATTATTTTAAGAAAGGTTTGTCATAAAACAGTTTTTATGTGAAATGTAGAATTTTAAACCTGTGATTTCTTTAAATGGGTATTAGCTATTCGAGATAAAACATTTCTTCGCGTCATTGAATTTGTATTGAAACTCCCTTTCATTTGAAGTGCCATAAAGGCGGAGTTGTATTTAAAACTTTGGACGAATTCAATAAAAACATTCCATAAAGTGGTTTAAAAAAGATTTTAATTTTCAAAAGTTAAGGAATATACATTTAAAACTGACCCCGTATAGTTTTTGTAGTGTTCTCTTATTTAAGTCATTGGGGAAATTCAAAACAATTCAATTGGGGAAATTCAATTGTATTGAGACTGCTGATGTCCATGCCACATAAAGACCATTAACAGGGAGAAAAATATCACCAACACAAAGCTTTATTTTCCTGAGAATAAAATGCAACTTTAGCACGTCAACACATGTGCTTAAAGCAGCGTTTAGTGCAAACTGGCAAAAAGCCAGTTTCAACTAAATAAAACAAATCCCAAAATAATCTGTTCTTTAGAATACTCAAACAAAAAGAGAATAAATGTTAAAATTATTGAAAACGAGCACTTTGTGGCCATATTGAGAATATTGAGTTAACTATCGTTGATTTGAAAGAGAAACAATGAGTGTTTTTATTTGAGTCATCATCATTATCGTGAGCTGCCTGGGACTGGTCTGTATTGGTTTGTGTAGAGGCCACGGAACAACAGGTTGGTGACAATTAGTTTTGGTAATTGCTCTGAGCTTTTGTTGATTAAATTCAGAACTGTATTCTCCAAGCTCTGATTGGTTATGCTATGTTTTGTATGTTCATACGGGTTGCATTATAAATGCACGGCAGTGTTTACAATTCAAAATGTCATTTCAAATATGAAGTGTTAGTTTTAAGGGTCCGCTTCAGTTTTGCGGCGACGCTTCAATGCAAGAGTTTACAAGGCCCGTTTTCACCGTTCAAATTAATCTTTTACATTTGCAAACATAATAAATGAAGCAAAAAGCTATTAGAATAATTTCGAAAGCAAGTTTCAGGGAATCATGCCGAGACATATTTAAAGGAATAGGTTTGTTGACACTTCCCTGTCTCTATATCTTAGAAGTGATTTTGTATTGTCAAACTAATAAAATGTTTGTTCAATCTAAAATAACTCATGATTATAACACAAGAGGAAAGAACCACTTGCAAATTTGTCAACATAGAACATCTAAATTTGAACAACTACCCATGCAAGTAGGTATAAAACTCTTCAACCATCTTCCTAAAAATTTAATAGAAATGGAAAATACCAAAATTTTTCAAATATTGAATAAAACGGTTGCTGTTAAGCAAAGCTTATTGTCTCAATTTTCTCGGTGGATGAGTTCATAGATGATCTTAAGGACAACTAATTTCTTTAAATCGTATTTTAATTCCTCCCCCCCCCCCCTTTAAAGCCAGGTCTGATGTTAAGTGTGAATGTGGAATGAGTGTGAAATCATGCAAGTGTGTGCGAGTGTGAAAGTTTAATTTCACTGTATTGTAATTTGTTTTTGTGTTTTGCTACACAATATTTTGTATTATCTATAGCAAATATATTATTGTTGTTATTGTTAAATTTGGAAATTAGAAAGGTTTTCCGACACGCGTGAATAGCGTTTTTGATTTTTTTAATTATGCGTTGTAATTGTACAAAATGGAGTTGAAAAGCGCCAAAACTTGGACATTTTCAAAGTTTATTCATGAAACTAAAGAAAAACCTATGACAAATCGGACTCTATACAAGTGTCGGAAAACTCTTCTAGTTTCCAAATATGTCATGTTTATTAATGTAAAAATTATTTTAAAGGTGAAAAACGGGTCACCGTAAACCCTCGCGAGTGTGTTTGACAGTTAGGCCGCATCAGTTGAAAGAAGGCCCGTTGTTTAGCCAGTTGTATATCGTGCACGGTGTCGTGTGTTCCTTGGACGGACGAAGTTAGCTTTTCTCAGAGGTGACCACTGAGGCGGACTCTTAATTAAGGGGAGTAAGTTTGAGAACACTATGCTGGACGTTAGAAACATGCAAAAGCGATATTTTAAAATCACTAAATCACTTGTTGAATGCCGACCTCTCTCATGGGTATTTAAGGCAAATATATGGTGAAGGATGAGTGTGATGATTACGGTGTAGTCTTGTTACAAACTAAGGCCGACTCTTCCTTAGAATGGGTCATTAATTAATAGCCAATGACCAATGAAATACAAGGAACAACGGCAACGTGACTTCCGAACCACGCAATTCTTATATCTAAACAATGGTGGAGTTGATGCGGGTATCATCAGATGATCACTGAGACTATCTGAGCCGCTTTAGACCTATATCATCCTCAAAACCTGACCTCCGTGAAGATGGATTACAAGACCACGCCACGAGTCCAGTCATTATACAAGGACCAACGGCTTAACGTGACTTCCGAACCACGCAGGTGATGGTCTGATATATCTAAACGATGGTGGGAGTTGATGCGGTATCATCAGATGATCACTGAGACTAACTGAGCCGCTTTAGACCTGTAATCATCAAAACCTGACCTCCATGAAGCTGGATTACAGACCACGCCACGAGTCCCAGTCATAAATACAAGGACCAACGGCAACGTGACTTCCGAACCACGCAGGTGATGGTCTGATATATCTAAACAATGGTGGGAGTTGATGCGGGTATCATCAGATGATCACTGAGACTATCTGAGCCGCTTTAGACCTATATCATCCTCAAAACCTGACCTCCATGAAGATGGATTACAGGACCACGCCACGAGTCCCAGTCATTAACTTAAATACACTAGAAATGCATTTGTTTGTTTATTTTCTTCTAATGCCACATCTTCTAACACCTAGCTAGCTATTGAATGGTTTGTACAGTCACTCAACAAGATAATAGACCTGCAACTGCAACATGTACTGTAAGTTTTGTTAATTGCTGGCAACCTTTGTGTGAACAGAGCGTACTGACGCAACCTTTGGTTTAAGCACTTGAGTGCTTTCAACCATTCAAATGCACTTTTAATTAGTGCACACGGTGAATACCAGCTGTTTAATTTTCTGCAGTTGAAGAACAATTGATTACATTTTGTATTCATTGCAAAGGAATAAAACGTATGTTAATGGTTCATTACGACCCGAGTATGTTGCTCTCATTGACGTATATTTTATTGATAATTGTTATACAGGGTCAGGCAAAAGTGTGGAAACGCCTTTATAACTTTTTAACCAGTTTTCCAGCGCAACCAAACTCGGTAAATTTTATTAGGAACCAAAGTACCTTTTAATGCTTACTGACACTTTGCCCCAGTTTTCAAAATGGTGGATGGGGGTGGGGTAGCCCCATAATTTGAAGGTCTTAGAAAATATTGATGAATGTTGATATTAAGTCTCAGCAACTGAAAAGAAATGGCGTTGATTTTAAGTTACACAGAGTTTTAAGTCTGCCCCAAACACCCATTTTGAAAACTGGGGAAAGTTCAGTATATTATAAAGATACTTTTAACTTCTGATATGTACCAAGTTTGGTTACGCTGAAAAACTGGCTAAAGTGATGAAGGCGTTTCCACTTTCGCGTAGTAAAAATCTGTGTAACTTAAAATGGACGCCATTTCTTTCTGGGTAAGATAGAGACGTCTAGTTTTCAGCATTCATCAAAGTTTTCTAAGACCTTTAAAATGAGGTGTAACTCGATGGGCTTCTAACCTCCTAATTCCCCATTTTGAAAACAGGGGCAAAGTGTCAGTACGGTAAGCATTAAAGGTACTTTTGTGTCCTCTAATTAAATGTACCAATTTCGGTTGCGCTAAAAAACTGGTTAAAACGTTATAAAGGCGTTTCCACACTTTTGTCTGACCCTGTATATTTATAATACTAATTGTACATCTTGATAATCATCAGTTCTGCTGTGCTGCTACCTTTCGTGGTTTTAATTCCACTCAGATAAGTTAAATTGATCTGGTCTCGAGTGAAGTATTCAACAATATAATCATACAAGTAGAATATTCGTACGCTGAGGATTGAGTATAAGTTTAATGGACTGTCAAGCTTAGGAAACTGAAACTACTCACACAGTCTGTGACCATGGAATAAGCATTCTGTGACTTACTGTTACCAGTTGAGCGGTTGTGATGGTTTACAGAGCAAACCCTTGTAAAAAGGTAAAAAAGGTAAAGTTTGTCTTGTTTAACGAGGCGAAGTTAGGACTACAAAGTCCTCTCTACCACTCAACCTCGACCTTTACCTAGCGTCACCGTATTAGTCACATTACAAATGTGGTGACTGCGGGGATCGAACCCGCGCCACCGGAGTGATGAGCTCCGGAGTCTCGTGCGATACCAATCCGCTTGTACGTGCTAGCTTTGAAACGTCTGCGTCACATTAATTAATAAACTGCCTTATAATGGAAAAACTACATAATTTTCAAAAGAGATAAAACAAAAAGAGAACCCTCTCCAATTTTCAAAGATTTCACAATGCACATCATTAGCCATACAGTTGCAATCGCTGTTACTGACGTCTGATTCTCTATTAACTGACTGAATTTTATTTAAAAGATACCTATGAAAATAAATGAATTTTCTTTGATGATACATTACAACTTAATTTTTAAATTCAAAATTTTTATATAATTATTGTCAACGTTTCGTTTTTTTAGTATACATAACATAGGTTTTTATTATTTGTAATCTTTTAAAGGTTTTCTCCCCTGAAGACGAAAATTAGACGCAGCTATTGATACCCAATGGATGACTTTCTCAAAAGGTAGTTAACACACAGATGTAACACAGCACTTGATCACTAAATCACTATTTGAGATGCCGACCACTCTCATGAGGGTATTTTAAGGCAAATATGTGGTGAAGGATGAGTGTGATGAGTGGTAGTAATGAGTTATGAGGTGTAGTCTTGTTACAACCTAAGGCAGACTCTTCCTTAGAAAGAGTTATTAATTAATAGCTTGAATGATCACTGAGACTATCTGAGCCGCTTTTAGACCTATATCATCCTCAAAACCTGACCTCTATGAAGCTGGATTAAAGGACCACGCCACGAGTCCCAGTCTTATTTTAATGGTTTTAGGGATTTTCTCAACTGAAGACGAAAATTAAACGCAGCTATTGAAGCCCAGTGGGTCACTTTCTCAAAAGGTAGTTAACACACATATGTTACACAGCACTTGATCGAGGCAGGACCAAATCCGAAATGAGATTTATTTTGTGGCACCGCTGCTGACAGCTCACTGTTTTCTAGTGAGCTGACTGCGGCTTACAAGTTTTAGCAGTGACCGGTAACTTCATTAACGTTAGTTTTGTATTGTTATACTAAAAAGCTAAAAAACTTTAGGGTTCTTTCCCCCTGAAAACGGAAATCTAACGCAGAACCCCCCCCCGTGAACCTCATCTTCACAATTGTATTCACATTATTGTACCATGTGCAAAGTATGTTGGCAACAATGTTGCACAATGTGTGAACAATGTTGCACAATGTTTGATTAATGTTGCACAATGTGTGATTAATGTTGCACAATGTGTGAAAAATGTTGATTATGTTGCACAACGTGTGTGTGAACAATGTTGCACAATGTGTGAACAATGTTGCACAATGTGTGAACAATGTTGCACAATGTGTGAACAATGTTGCACAATGTGTGAACAATGTTGCACAATGTGTGAACAATGTTGCACACCACGATCTAATCTGGACCAAAACCGATACGAGATTTATTTCGTGGCACTGATGCTAGCAGCTGACGGTTTCCTAATGAGTTTTCTCTGACAATTGCCATGAGTACTGCTTCATGCAAGTTTGAGCAGTGACCGGTAACTTTTACGCTCACAGTTACCGTGTTGGCTAACAGTTTTCAATTTTGCAGCCTCTGGACCCGAGAGACTGGATGTAATTATTGAACCTCAGTTTGATGTGACCTCTCACCACTCTCGCTGATTTCATTCCACACTTCAGCTCGGCTTTCATGCGATATAGTGATCTTTGAGTGATATAGTGATAGCTTTCTTTGAGTGATCGAAGCCAGATTTATTATTTAACATGACCTTGTGTTTTGGTCGGTGTTTGTAACTCGGTTTGGTTGCATTTGTGGACCTATTTGCGATAAATTTGTCACAGTTTATCCGTACAACTTTGGTACCGAGACATTTTGTCGGACAATTAACAGTTTTCAAAGAATCCACATCGCCAAGCTTCTGAAATCAATATCAACACTAGAATATGTTTGTAAAAATGTTCAAACATTAAAAATTCCAATTTTCCGTGGTTTTATGTTTATGAAACCATTATATTTTGTTTATACGGAGGCAAAAACAATTCTCGATATAGATATAGATTGGAGCGGACCCGTGGCGGGTTGGAATTGTGCGCGACTCCGGAGCTCATTACTCCGCTGACGCAAGCTCGATCCCGCAGTCACCACTTACATTGGTAAAGTGGCTATACGGTGACGCTAGGTTAAGGTCAAGGTTGAGTGGTAGAGAGGACTTTGTAGTCTTAACTTCGCCTCTTTAAAAAGACAAGCTTTACCTTTTTACCTTTTAGATTGGAAAGCCACAGAATAAAAATCTCCCAAAAGTGTCCTAGTCAAATGAGAATGCATTGTCTAGTACACCTGAAAAAACACACACATATTTGATTACATGTAAGACTTTTAAAACCTTTATAATTAGACATAATTTATGATTTTGGTGAGTTTACTGGCAAGTAAAAATCTACATAATATGTAGGATTAAGTGTACTCAGTTTACTGTCTATCTTTACGTTGTACTTTGCTAGTGATTTTGCACTAATTATTTTTATTATTTTTGTTACACAATATTTTTGGTTAACTACAATAAACTATTACTATTATTATCGTGGCTTTTTATATTCGTCACGTAAAAACGTAAATTATGTTCTACGTCACGCGCAAAGAAATCCCAGGCTTTTCGGTGGTCACTGTCCGTTACAAAGTTTAATACACATCTGCCGCTATTGATTAAGTTGATTTATTCTTTATCAACTACTAGTTGATTAGTTGATAAAGATAGTAGTATACTGCCTAACAGCTGTGTAGTCAAACATTCACACCAACTCAAGTTTGATTGAGTGTGTTCAGCGTTTCCAGTTTGCTTAGTTACCTGATGCAATTGACTTGCTGACCACGTAACTATGTCACAATAGTTTGCCAATCGTAACAATTGTGTGAAATTGTGTATAAATGACTTTGTGAATATTTCGGATATTAATTAGTCTTAAAAAAGGAATTTAAGAAGCTGCAGTTTAAAATTTTCCTGGCGGCCATTTTGTTTTTCCATAAGAACAATGTAAAAACAAGCATTTTCTTGAGACACCTCACGCCACAATTTTCATCAGATCTTTTTGAAATACGTTTTATTTGAAATGTGACAATGTATTGCAGTGTCTCCGCTGACCATTTTTTTTGAAAAATTGTTAGTTTATTAGTTTAATAGTAAACCCAAAAATTCAAATTCAACGTGTAACTTTTATGTTACGGTTTGATAAATGAGAAAATGGAAATTCGACTCAGTGGAGTCACTAAAATATTTAATGCACTTTCAAATCTAGTTTATTTCATGAAAATCCGATGAAAAAGTGTCCGAAGAAAATGCATGTTTTTATACTGCTCCTATGGAACGAAATTTAAGTTCACAGTCACTACTGCGTAATTCTCAAAGTACTTTAGTAGGTTAAGCACGATAATCTGAGGCCGAAGGCTGAAGTGAAGCTGAAAGGATGTTAAGTAACTGTCATGTGTAGGACAATACATTGCAAAGGAAATTCGCTTCCTACACTCTGTTGTATGTTAGCCTGATTCTACTTTTAATTTAATTTGAATAAATGTTAAAATTAAGCTGATTAGAATCGGTGACCTAGAGATTATAAATTACCCTTTGAGATTATAAATTTAATTGGCCGTCAGGCACAATGCACAAAATAAAACCAGTAAGCAATTAATTTTAAAGTTTTTAAGTATTGTGAGTTTATTTTTCTACAGTTTTTTTTTATTCACGTGCCGGTTGAGAAGCATTTACGTCCTGTACTCTAAAAGAGAACTCGTTCCCCGAGTTCCTGCATTCCAAAACGTGTTTAGTTTTCACTTTCCGTGAGATGAGCGGCTGAAGAATGATAGACCAGCTGGCCGCTGTAGTAACGCAAGTCAGATCGCATGTGTGTGTGTGAGTATTTACGTGGATGTGTAGGTTGTACGTGGAGAAAGCTCGACCAATGGGAGCTCGCCGCGCCAGCCGACTGCGTGGCACTCCGCACTCAACAATGTTTCTCCCTCGCGGGGAATTTTATCCCGCGTAATGGGAAAGAGAGGGATTTTAAGTCTTAGATCAACTGATGTTGAGAAGTTGTATCGAACTAACAGTACTTTTTAACATAGGCCTAGTGAACATATAAAATTATGGTAAACTAGATATACATTGGGTATCGTATCACTAGGCATTCCCGTGTTGAATTTCGCCATGTCTAAACGGCATATAAGGGTTTAAACAATCATTTATGTACATCTAGTAGAACTCCTAATTGGATTTATAATTTTAAACTTGAAAGAAGCACAAATGATCCAATTAAAATTAGTTGGTGAGGCCTTTCGAGAACCATGTTCCCATCTACAGACCGCAAACACAACATATTTAAAATGCCATAAATTAAAAAAATAAATGATTAAAACCATAGTAAATTTTATCAAATATTCAACGGAGAAAAGACATACCAGGGGCTTACGTAGAAACTTTCAATTTGGTGCACAATTGGACTTTGCACCCTGATACCGAATCAATTTCGAGTTATAGGTTTTAGTCATGATTAGCCCATTAAGTGACGATTGAAGGCTAACTGAATTACAGTATAAAATGAGCACTTGCTTGATACTTTCAGTTTAGTTATTGAACGTATTTAAATCGTATGAAACATCTCAGTATGAAATTAAATCTTCTAACTCTTTTGCTTTCGAAATTTTCTTCAATCTCCAATGGGCAAATGGCATTTAAAGTTGTAAATCTGGTAAACTTTCATCATTAGCTAACTTTTGTCAATAGTTAAAAGGAAATAGTAAGTTTGAAACATTATTTTAATAAGTACTGTAGTATGATTCATATTATGTTCATTTTATCAGTATTCTGTTTATAAAGCTATTTTTCTATATTTTTTTTTGGTTTAAACACTTTTCTTTTTTTACTATAAATTTAATTGTCAAAGTAAAAATTAACAAAATACTCTTCACCTCTTCACTACAAGTGTTGAAATGTAGCTTTCATCACGACGATGGACTCAGAGCAGGGAATTGCGGGATTTGTTGCGCCTCGGCGGGGAATTCCGCGCCTTGACGCTCCACGCCAGTCAGTCTATCCCCGTCTGTCGCGCTAGCATCATGTACTCAGCAGTGATCTCGGTATGCGTTCTCGGCCTCGCTCTCGTGGCGGCCTCTGACCTCAAGATCGACAAGATGTTCGAACCCGAGGGCTGCGACCTCAAGAGCAAGAGCGGTGACATGCTCACCATGCACTACACGGGCACTTTGACTGACGGCACCAAGTTTGACTCCAGGTAGGTACTCGTACTTCTGCGCAGTGAAAGTGAATTTAGGTTAGGTTTACGCAATGACTTCCCGTTTAGCAAGAAGGTTGTAAACCTTGTGGGTGTATGACCGGCAAGAGAATTGTTATTGTTCCGGTATAGGGTTCTGATAAGATAAGAATTGACGTTTGCTGATAGTGAAAACAAGATCAACTAACAGACGAAACCCGACAAGATTTTACAGCTGACATAATCTTATAACGCCCATATTTTAAGTAAATAATTGTATTTCTACATTAAACCGTAGGGCTCGGAAGTCACGTTAAGCCGTCGGGCCATTCCATTAGCTTTTGGCTATTAAATAATGACTCAATCTGGGCAACAGTTGGCCTTAGTTTGTATGCAGATTAAACCTCATTATCCATCAAAACACTCATCTCGCTCACCATTGAACCCATATCCACCTTACCCTCTAGAGTAGTCAGTGTCTCAAATCAAAGTATCAAAGTAAGGATAAAACCATTTCTGAATCATGTACAAAAACTGTGACATTTCGACTCAAAACTTCACTATACAACTAAAACGTTGCAATTTTGCAAAAGTTTGAACTTAAGTATATTAATTTATTAATGACAAAGTTAGTGATATGAACTAGTGTCAGGAAACTATGACGATCTAAATCGAACAACAGCACTTTTCCATTGTCTGGCGAACACGTTGGCAAAATGTGTTTACAAAACAAAGAACAAATTTATTACCTCGCAGTTGGCGTTGTTTTGTAGATAGTTTCAGCTAAAATATACGAGTGCTGACATCATAACATAACAGGTGTTAATTTTCATTACATTTGGATGGTTTCTGAGGCCTTGAAGTTTCCAAAAATTATAATGTGTTTAGCCCAATGTTTAAACGCTTCTAACCTTATTTTTTGTGAACACTTTCAACTTTTGACCTACTCGTGAAAAGAAATTATCTAAATAACCTTTTACATGATAACCTGATAAACTATAGCAATTTGAATAGATTCTTTAGTGATCTGGATACAATGAAATTTGAATCTAACTATAGGCTAAAGGCAAGTATCTTCTTTTCTCTCATGGAAACTCCATTCGAACACTACTACGATTTTTCAATTGTACGTGTATAGATAGATTTCTATATAAAGTTTCCAAAATTAAAAATCTCTGTTATGTTTACAAACAGTTATACAGTCGTTCTATGAAACACAACTGAACGAAAGGAACCACAGAACAAATCTCCATATTCGGCTGTGAGCTGTCAAAGTGTGTCGTGCCTGATTGTGCTTTATGTTTTTGTTATTTTTAGAGGTAACTTGGTAAACGTGGCTTTACACCAGTAACGATAACGTGTGGACGCATAACAGAAGGCAAACAAAGCCATAGTTTCAATACTGTCTTATGAATAACCATGACGTCATTTTACTGTGAGATGTGCTAGAAATAAAGGTCATCTAGTTTATTTTATCTTTGTTTGAAAACGAGCATTATTTACTCTCTTTTCACCTGAAGATGGGCAGATTCCAGAGCCTGAAACGAGTACCTTAGATAAAGGTCATCTAGTTATTTATATTGAAACGAGCATTATTTTTTTTCACCTGAAGATGGGGTCAGATTCAGACCCGAAACGTCGTGCACTTTTTTTTCACTCAAAACTATGGAAAATGTCCATCATAATAATAATATTGTACCTCAAATTGGGTTTATATTTATGTCGGTGTAAGGAAATTAAATGACTTCATGATTTATAAGTACCAACCACAAATAACATTCCAAAGGCTTATCAAAAGTTAGAACCTATTCTGTATTTGAAATTGGTAAATTGAACCAACTCTCTCCACTCTCTTAAAAAAAACTCCAACTCTCTTAAACAAAACATGGACTTGGTGGCTTTTAATCTAACATTCCATGTTAGAAGAAAGTCATCAAGATCAACACCATCTCGAATGCTGTTGATTTTGAATTTATCATTTCGTACTTATACATGTGTGATATTGCAGAAAGTTCAAACTTTGTCACCTGTCTATTTCTTTATTATAACGGATGGAAGATATGATCGTTCTGAAGGGACAATTTCATCCATAGATCATAAAGAATATAAGTGCCAAAATACAAGTTCTTGAGGTTGAAATATTATTGCGGACGTTTTTCATAGTTTTTCAATACAAAGAAGAATACGACGTTTTGATATCTGGAATCTGATGCCTTCTTCAAATGAAAAGTAACCGAAAACATAACACCAAACATTAGAAAATGAGCAAGCCTATAAAATAAGCATAGCATAGTGTTCTTCTTGTTCCCTAAAACAAATGACTTCACTCGTGGCGTGGTCCTGTAATCCAGCTTCATGGAGGTCAGGATTTGAGGATGATATAGGTCTAAAGCGGCTCAGATAGTCTCAGTGATCATCTGATGATACCCGCATCAGCTCCCACCATCGTTTAGACATATCAGACCATCACCTGCGTGGTTCGGAAGTCACTTTATGCCGTTGGTCCTTGTATTAATTTTCCATTGGTCATTAACTAATGACCCATTCTAAGGAAGAGTCGGTCTTAGTTTGTAACAAGACTACACCTCATAACTCATTACTACCACTCATCACACTCATCCTTCACCATATATTTGCCTTAAAATACCCTCATGAGAGTGGTCGCATCTCAAATAGTGATTTACAACTATGCAACTTCGACTTGACTCACCAATTTTACTCCTTGGATTAAACATTTATTTTTAATGTACTAAATATGTTTGTATCTTCCTCAGCATGACCTCAAAGCCTTTGACGTATATAAAGTATTAAACAACCAACCCTACACGAGTATAATGTACATAGAGTGGATAGAGGGTATAGAGAGACTGATAACATGCAAATATGAGTAGAACGTGTCTTCTCTACATGACCAACACACGTAACATAGCTTACATTAGTACACACATTCACAGTTCTATTACAACCACAATGGTTCATTCTGGGAACACGTTTGAAGAAATCTGCAAACTGAAGAAGTTCTAAATATTCTTCGTCCAAACTTAGTAGGTTATTATGTTGTTTAAAAATAAACAAAATGACATATTTTAGTAGTTTTAACAAAACCGTAGTCTTTGAAACAAATATTGTAAAAATATAATTGTATTAAAGTTATAATTATTACTAAATGGTAACAGTAAAAATAAATAATTTGATATTGCAGGCTTATATTCTGTTTTTATGTAATCTTTAGGGTTTTAGGAGGAAGAAGGTTTTGAGATGATAGAGTTAAGAACACCATTGTATAATGTGTTCCATAAATTTTCTACACTAGTTCATAAAATATATTTGTTGTTTTATTGGTTGTTTCATTTATTGAAATTTTCAGAGTTGTTCTGGATATCTTTATAATATGGGAGACATCTAAGTTTTTTTCTTAAAGAATCTGTTATATTGTAGACCCTAATTTGTTGAAAGGTTTGATCAACAAACTTAAATTTAGACCCAACGAATAAATAAATAATACAGTAAATAGTTTTTGGTGGATTACGTTTAACATGAAAATAAAATCCCATGTGTTTAACACTTTAAGCAATTCCTTATTTTTTGTGGAATATAAAATGTTCAGACATTCTAAAATCGAAGTCCCATTCATACATAGAGTCCGTGCGTTTCTTCGTGGCGCTTGGTGAAAAAAGTGAGGGGACAGAGTGGGGGAACAAATCGATGTTTTCAAAAAGTACAGTAGCCTTTCCTCACAGTACGAGTGCCATGGAAAGACTGAACAGTTGGTTACCCCCACCCTCGAAAACCCAGTTATAACTGGTTTTAGTCGTCAAGGTCAAGCGCCACGAAGAAACGCACGGACTCTACATACATTTTGTTCATTTATTCGTTGCAATACATTAAAACTAAACTAGTGCGTCGAAAATTAGCGATTATTTATTTTTATCTCAAAAGAAATGTTGACACTGCATCTTGCATAGTTTTTTTCTCAAAAATGTATGAACAAAACCTCTACGAGAGAACCAATGTCCCCGTGTCACTGCGTTTTCCCACAACCAAATATTCAACCCCACTGATCTGTATTCTCCAAGATTATCAATCACACCTACAATTATCAATAGAGATCTTATTAGCTGCCTTGGACAATATCAGATGCCTGGAGAACAATAGGCGGTAAACAATAGAGACAACAATGCACTGAGTTATAAGTCCTGGAGGAGTGAACCCGAAGCAGCTCAAGGGATCTTCAACCTACAATGCTCGGATAAACAATACCACAAGGACCAGAATCGCGTTCGCTAATAACAGCTCCGCGAATCATTAGCAAGAGGATTAATGTCAAAGATTGTTGTTCCAAGATGGTCTTTTCAATTTAGCGCTGAGGCAGAGAATTTTTTAACTACTCCGTTTAAAATTTTTGTAATCACTTTTCGACTGGGACTCATGGCGTGGTCCTGTAATCCAGCTTCATGGGAGGTCAGGTTTTGAGGATGATATAGGTCTAAAGTGGCTCAGATAGTATCAGTGATCATCTGACGATACCCCTATCAACCCCACCATCATTTAGACATATCAGACCATCACCTGCGTGGTTCGGAAGTCACGTTAAGCCGTTGGTCTTTGTATTTTATTGGCCATAATTAATGACCCATTCTAAGGAAGAGTCGGCCTTATTTGAAAATGTAAGACTACACCAATAATTCATTACTACCACTCGTCACATTCATCCTTCACACATATTTCCTTTAAAATACCCCAAAGGAGAGAGTGGTGAACAAATAGTGATATAGTGATCGTGGCAGTGCAGAGGATTATATAGATGCTAGGTATACCACACATAGATATTTATGATAGAATCACATTAAGAAAAAATTTTATTGATCTCATGAAAGAAACAGAACTGGATCAGGAAAGGATGAAGCTAGCTGGGCAAAATAAAGTCAACCTTTCAAGATGGCTTTAACGTACTTCACGTGATCGGAATTGTACGTAATCCAGACTTGTGTAAACTAACTTATATGTCAAGGATACATTGCCTAGATAATGTTTGAAGACTTTGTAGACATATCGACTGGCACGATGTTGGACTCGTCAAGTGAATGATTTGCGAATTTCTGCAGAGCTTTCTCTCTTGGCTTCCAAAGTGGAAGAAACTTTACGAGTGTGATGATAAGGAAATAACTACAGTGAAATCTGATGTTCATCGCCGTTATAAATGAAAAGCACTTACAACTGGCTTGGTTTGCTATATCTGAACCATTTTATACTTATGTTGTTATTCAAGTAGCATTCAGTACAAAACCAAACAAAGAAATTTGACGAAATAACTGAAAGAGACATTCTTGGGATTATTGTACGGTTTCACAATACTTGAAACTTATCTTCTGTTATAATGAGTTGTAACCCAACTGATTACTCAATGATCATAAATAGCACTGTTTCTAGGTCACAACTCTTTGACCGTTCTGATATACTTCAAAGTTTGATCTTTTACCCATTTCATTCAATTAGTATTGTTTTGTATCTAGGAAGAAAACACTGTTGGTACTGTCGTTTTGGTTGAACTTAGAAATGTGTATTTAAAGAAAAGCTATATTCTAAGCGATCATAACTTGGATAGCAAAACAGCAAAGCACAGTTGGTAATATAAATAAAACTTTAGGTATTTGAAAACAAGGTTTTGTAGTCTAGCGAGCTTGGAGTTTAATATGAAATCGCATCTCCAAATATTTCAGTGGATCAACTACCCCTTGGAGTATGGGGAATCGGGGCTCTGTAAAAGTGGTGGCTCGAGGGTCCTTCCCAAACAGATTAAAATTTGAACCTTTGAAACATTTTAGTTCCATTTAACCCTTAAAATGGGGGTATTTCATTTGAGGGGGTTTCTCTACTAGATCTGAATGAGTGGGTTTTCCGCATTTCCGCATTCATGTTCTTACAATGTTTTATAATCATTCCTTTAGTACAATAGCATGTTTTATGGAGCGTCTGAAGTTGAAAATACTTGTTTTTCTCTGAAAATGTTCAAATTAAAAGTCCAAAAGAGATGCATATGGAAGGAAAGGGGAGTTCAGTCTTCTTCTTGATAGATTTTAAATGAGGTTTTGCTACTTTTAACCGTTTATAAATTAACAATCCTTTGTTGATATTTGTGGAACTAACTTGAGCTGAACTTGATGAAAGACGAGGTAGGGTATGGTGGTGAAAGGTTAGCCAGTGAGCGATGTATCTTGCATGTGCTACACGCGGTGTAAGGTGACTTGTTAGGCCAAGTTCTGATCGACTCCCGCGGGCCCTTACCTCATTATTTACTACTACATCATCTCCCACTCTCAACCAACCTCTAATAACATAAAACTTTCCTATGTTTACGGGTGTTGGTAATAACTTTCGACCAGGAAGTAAAGATAGTGAATAGGTTACTATTATTGACTTTTAACTTTGGATGGTGTAGAAATTTAAGAAAAACTGACGTCTGTCTTGCTCAACGAGGCGAAGTTGGGACTACAAAGTCCTCTGTGCAACTCAACTTCGTCCTTTACCTAGCGTTACTTAACAAATTGTTAGTGGTGACTGCGGGGATCGAACTTACGCCACCGGAGTGATGAGCTCGTCCGGAGTCGCGCGTGATACCAATCCACCACGGATCCACTAAAAAATGGTGATGAGTGAATGATGTTTGAGATTTTTAGTTATACCTAATGACAAATTGAGATAGGATTCATCAATTGGGATATCAGTTTACGGGTGCATTAGTTTAATGGTTTATCAATTAATTGGATCAGCAAAATTGATTAACGAGATTGTTATCCACGTACATAAACAACTTATTGAACAACAAATTATTTTACGTGCGAAACTAGAAATCAAACTGGACCTTATCCAGCCGAGCCTTTGTAATGCAGGTTCTTGAAGAAAGTTCATTCATTTAAACTCTCTAGAGAGCACAACTCATGATTCAGTCATGCCTCTCCTTTCACACGACCGAGATCCTCGTAGTTTGAATCATGCTGACGCGGTAAACGGCACGAAGCACCAACAGCTGTTCAGAATAGGGTTCAACTATAAATACTGCTTTGTTTATCGTCTTCTTCAAAGAAATGTCTTTCCAGGAATGAATGAAATACATAGTAAGAAGAACAACGGTCGCTTTCATGATCGTATGTAGGAGCAAACATTCCGCTGTTGTTGCATTGCAAAGTAGTGTTTCTTCATCCAAGGCATATTTCTTCAACGTTGAGTCATTCAACAGCAGATAACCGGTTGGAAAATATCAGGGTCATCACTGCCTTCTCATTCTACCTTAGGGACTCACGGGTTGGAATAGTCAATGTTGGTGCACTTTACACTTCATTGACAAAGTGACCAATCTTATTTAAAAGTAAATGGTCATTTACCATCATAGAAATACGCCTTAAGTTAGTAGAAAATCTTCAAAGAGAGCATAAATCATGTCATTCATTTCAAAAATAAATCATCTCAAACTGTAAAAAATAACCATTCTCATCTTATTAGAACTTCTTGACTTTAAAGGAAATGGTGGTGTTTAAAAGTATTGAACGTAGATCCACCACCATTCAGGATAAAACAAAACTACCAAAATCGGTTTTGCGGCATTGTTTTCTTTTGAGGGAGACCTTTAATTTGAGACCACACTCAATCTAGCCTCTTGCTAAAACCTTTTGGACTTCCACAAGGTTTCAAGAAAAAGACCGGCTACTATTGAGTTAGTAAAATCCAACATATGATCCCTTCGACGATATCTAAGGTCAAAACAAAGATAAGTCAACAAAGATGAACAAGATATTAGTCTACTGTGATTCTTTCAAATAGTTGTTAAGGTATGTGTACAAAGTGCATGATGCAGTCGTTGACAAAAGGACGAGATGTCCATGGTCGAGTCGGTATGGAATCTTTGCTTCGTTAAGTTTCTGAATATTCATGTAGACTGGTTGACAACACTATATGTTCACTCGAGATAGCTTCATTTGTTTACTTGTTTATTTAATTTTATGATTATCTCAAAACATAGCAAACTTTTCAAAAATACAATTACCAGATGACATAGTGTAGTTTCCAACATTAGAATAAAAATCTAGAATTTTCAAATTCAGAAGTATTAAAAAGTTATTAAAACAGTTCAATCTTTAAATAAGCGAAAACCCTGACCTTACATCTATATAAACAACGAAGTTATCGAAAACTTTTCGTATGCTTATAAGTTTATTTGTCAATATACAATATTTAATAATTGTGTTGACGACAAATTAACTATATAGTATAATAACAACAAAAAAAACACAAAATCTACTACCACTGGTAAGAAAAGATAGCTAAAACATCTTCAGCTATATGGTAAAAAATATTAGTATGCAAATTAAAATTTAAAGCCCATTTTCCATGAATTCTCCCATTGTATAAAATGAATTTGACAGTAAAAAGTTCTTTAGTTCCCACTTAAAAGTTTTAAAATTTTGAATTTGTCTGATGTTTTTTGGTAATTTGTTAAACATCTTTTTACCAGAATTTATCGGCAATTTATTGAACATTTCCAAATGGTGGCTATTAAAATTTAAAATGTTTGCACTACGGGTATTATAAGAGTGACTTGACTGTATCAATTGAAATTTTGGAAAACATAATATTAAAGTTTCTATTACGTAAAGTAACGTAATTGTCAGTATTCCGATTGATTTGAAAGCATTTCGACAGGATTCTCTAGGTTTTAGTTTTGAGATTATTCTTACAGCCAATTTTGAAGAATCAACAGTCTAGAAATTTTTGTGTCCCCGCAGTTCCCCAAAAAATTATATACCATATAATATGTGGGGATGTATAAGACCAAAATAAACCATTCTCAAAACATCTGCGCTGCAGTGAGAAGATAGTTTTCACAATAAGAATATCCCAGAAGCCATTCTTTTACAAATTATATCAATATGGTTATTCCAGGTTAATTTTTGTCAACAAAAATACCTAAAAACTTGATGCTGTCTGTTGGGCTGATTTCATGATTTGAGATTGTAAAATTCAAACCCGCGCCGTTTTCTACTGAAGAATGTCCAAATAGCATTAAAAAAGTTTTGTCAAAATTAGTTTTTAAATTTAAGTTTTCAAAAAATCCATACAAGAATTGGCTCTTTGCTGTCCGAGAGCTTCTAAATCAGTGAAAGATTTTGCACAAAAACTCAATGTTGTGTCATCAGCATACTGGATTATCCTACACAAACAGAGGAACTTTTCAATGTGCTCAACTTGTTCAAACGGAAATGATGTTGATCAACGCGCTGATGCATATTATATACAAGAGTGGGTATACTGTAGGCCTATGTAGGTATACAGCGTTGTAAAGTTTGCAGTATTTAATCCACGTTTTAATTACCTAGATACTGATGTTTAAAATTAATAAACTCAACAGTAACAGCTGACAATGTTAACAGTTTAATAGGGCAAACTCCCACTCGCGAACATCTTGCGGGACTTCCTAAATCAAGAGTTCCCAAACAAATGGATTGGTCGTAGAAGATCCGTTGAATGAGCCTTCAAGATCTCCCTATCTGACTCTCATGGGGTTTGCCTTTTTGGGAGTAGTTAAGAACATTTAAAAAAGTTTGTATTCCTAATGAAATGGTTGGATTCATTCAACAAGCTTGCCAAGAAATAAACGAAAATTAAGAACTTTGTTGGAAAGTTTGCATGAGTGTTTCTTCTAGGGTCAGTGTATTCAAGTTCAAAACCTCGATTTGAACTAACAAAATCAGAGCTCTTATGTTTTAACTGGTCATTAATCAAATTAATTATAAAGTTATTCATGTATTTGTTAAAAAATGCTTAGCCTATGTACTGTTTCATTACTGTACACCTACTTTTGCACCCCCCTGTATATTCCGTGATCACGTGAGAGGTCGGAAGCAAGCAGGACCCGGAGACAAAGGTGGTTTAAAGGTAAAGGTGTGTCGGAGAGTGAATAATGACAACATTTCCATACCTCAGACTGGTAAGAGGCTATATAACACACACTTACCTTCCCACGTTTAGCTTTGACAAATTTGATAACTACTACTATTTTTATGAGGTGCAGAAAAGATAATTTGTAAATGAGTACAGTACGTAACACGTGTGTTATTTTATAAAAGGGGAAATATTTACAAAGGGATTTCCCTAAAGGAAACCTTTTGATTTGCTTACAAGGAAGAAAGTAATTAAAGTGTGGAATTAGGGGGTTACAAACCTTTTCGCGCTTTGGAAAAAGGAAATACATGTTTGACATTTTGTTTTTGTAAATACTTTGCTATAACACGTTTTAATAGAGCCCAAATAAAGTAACGCTATTGTGTCTTAAAATTTACACTTACTGATGCTTTGATAAAGTAAGTAGGTAAGTAAGCATGATGTCATGATTTGACACATCGGCCAATCCTAGAGGGTATTTTAAGGTGGAAATGGGAAGATTCGGTGAGTGCAATTAGTGTTTTGATGGGTGATGAGATGTCTTGTTGCAAACTAGGACCGACTGTTTCAGACCAATATTGAAAGCTATTAAGAGTGTGCAGTAGTGGCCGTGACCTTGAATGTCATCACATAAGAACAATGTAAAAGCTTGAGAGACATAACACCACAGTCAAATTTTATGGAATAACCCTTATTTCAAAGTGCATTAAATGTTTTGCTCTTATAAAAACATTATTTGTATCATTATTTCTATTTTGTTATTTCTAAAACCGAGACATAAATCCAAAAATGAAAGAAACTTTGTATTGAAATTTCTTGTTTTACTAGTAAACTAATACAACTTTCGAAAAAGTGGTCAGAGAGCCACTGCAGTACATCGTTATCTTTCTAATAAAACTTATTTTAAAAAATGTGATGCACATTGTAGACGTGAGGTGTTTCAAGAAAATGCTTGTTTTAAATTGTCCTTCTGGACAAAAACAAAATGGCCGACAGGTACTGTGCACTCTTATGACATTGTAAATTTGTTGTAGGCTTAGTTGGCGGACCCGTGGCGGGTTGGAATCGTGCGTGACTCCAGAGTTGATCAGTCTGCGCGGGTTCGATCCCGCAATCACCACTTACATTTGTAATGTGACTATACGGTGACGCTAGGTAAAGGTCGCTGATTGGTAGGTAGAGACTTTGTAGTCCTAATCAACCTCGCTAAACAAGACAAACTTTACCTTTTTTTTTACCTTTCTTAACGTGACATTGTAAATTTGTTGTAGACTCAGTTGAAAGTTATTTAGTCTGCGTTGCCAAGTCTTGTCTAGTTTACATTACACGTCAGGATTGGTTGCATGAGAACGGACGTAACTGAACAGGAACGAATCAGGATGACCGTGACACTGAGAGTATAGAACCACTCTAGCGTGTCCAAACTACCATTGACACTGAACAGGCGGATGCGTAGTAACGTACGCACACCACCACGCTTCGGAAAGTTTGAATCTGCGTTGGAAAATACGTGCAGGTATATATTGGAGGTCTTGTCATGTACTAGTAGATCAGTCCATCACCTGCGTGGTTCGTAAGTCACGTTAAGCCATTGGTCCTTGTATTTCCATTGGCCATTGGGCTATTAATTAATGACCCATTCTAAGGACGAGTCGGCCTTAGTTTGTAACAAGACTACACCTCATAACTCATTACTACCACTCATCACACTCATCCTTCACCACGTATTTGCCTTAAAATACCCTCATGATAGTGGTCTGCATCTCAAATAGAGATTTAGTCAAACTTTAAAACAGAAAATAGGCCATGAAGTCTATTGATTGAATTTCGCACCATAAAACTCTGAAAAAGCTACCTCTTGATAATTATACTTTTCTACGCCAGTTACTGGATCTTAAATGGTCATAAAAAAGTAATAGTGTCATAAACTACTAGTGGAAAAGAAAGACATTTAAAAATGTTAAGCGTATCTTAAGTTATTGCCGTTAAATCGTAAAAACCTTGAAACTGAAACGATAAAATTTAGTTAAATAGGAACATCAAGATTGCTCATCATTCTTTAACTATTGCAATTCTAGTCATACTAAATTGTATGCTTATTCATTTAAATTTTTTTTATACCATGTTTGAATTGTAAACTGGCTGTTTGCCGTTAATAAATAAATACATATCGATTCTCAACTCGTTTTATTTTTGATATAATTGCGGACGTTTTCTATAGTTTTCTAGCTAACAAAAAGAACACGACGTTTCGGGATCTAGAATCTAATCCCTTCTTCAAGTGAAAAGTAACCTAAAGCATAACACAAAACATTAGGAGAGCGTTGCCTAAACCAATCGTAAGCCGACAATCCCACCACCCCACCACCACCACCACCAAACTGTTGACTTTAAAGTTTAAAGTTACTAAGACAAGGATTTTTGGAAATGTTAAACGTACTATTAGAATCGTGGTGTCTTTAAATCAGGTAGTAATGTTTACGTGTGGGAACAAAACACGCGCACGGGAGCTTTCACGCGTTCTGGGGGCATATGGGACTCGTGGCGTGGTCCTAATCCAGCTTCATGGAGGTCAGGTTTTGAGGATGATATAGGTCTAAAGCGGCTCAGATAGTCTCAGGTCATCTCATCCCGTATCAACTCCCATCCATCGTTTAGACATATCAGACCATGCGTGGTTCGGGTCACGTTAGCCGTTGGTCCTTTATTTCCATTGGTCATTGGGTATTAATTAATTCATAGGAAGAGTCGGCCTTAGTTTGTAACAAGACTACACCTCATAACACATTACTACCACTCATCACACTCATCCTTCACATATTTGCCTTAAAATACCCTCATGAGAGTCGTCGGCATCTCAAATAGTGATTTATTGGTGGCTCCCCTGTGCTCGTGGCTCTGGATCGGCTTCAGAAATCGTGATGTCTACTCAGTTTCTGTTCTCTGTGGGTGTTGATCACATAACACTGTGTGAACCAGCTGACTGCTGAGAGGAGGAGGAGGAGGGGTGGGGAGGGCGGGGCCCGGACCTTCCAGACACTTTCCTTCTTGTCTGGTCCTCCTCTCCAACCTTACCCATGGTTCAATCATGACAACCATACATTCGAGTCTGAGCCACTGGTGCCCTTTCGTCAAATAGATTGGTGTTATATAATTTTCAGATATTATACAGAATATGCTCGTAAATGACTACTTCTGTAACTAAACAAAACCAAAACAGGAAAAGAGATTCTCCACATTTCTAGTTTTTAATCAGTTACTTACTTAAATCGAATAAAATTCACCGAGTCGAGGCAATTAGATTAGATTATTAATGGAGATAGGTTCTAGACACCGCACGTCAACCTTATGTGGCTTATTATTGTTTTGCTAAGGGCATATAGTAAACATGGCAGTTTTACAGATTACTGTTCAAAATAAGTATTTTGCTGTGTTTTGATAGCAATCTGCAAGTTTTGTGTTTCTTTACCGAATATGCGCCTTAAGAGGTTAAAACATATACGTTTTACTAAATCAACCAAAGTTAAATAAAATTGTAATGAACGGGAATAAATTGTAGTTTTTCAATCTAAAACTATATCTTAGATAATTTTAAATTAGAACGTAAGTTTTAATTACAGCACTACGATGGAATAACGTTTTCTTGCAAATGTTTACATGTTCTGGATTGTTCTTTGTTTGAAGTTTGTTGTTGTGGATAATTTTTTTTGAGGTTGAAATTTATTGCTGAAAATTTTCCAAAGTTTTATTTAGCCAACAAAACCCCAGAAAAAAAAACACAATGAAATCCCGCAATAATATTTCAACCCTCAAAGCAAATCCCCTACGTTGTCGAATTAGTAATACAGCTGATTTCACCGAATAATAAAAACTATGACCATTAAAAATCAATTTTCTCCTGACGTTATCCGTAAATTCACCTTCCCAACTATTTTCCAAAATATCACTCCAAATTAAACAGTTACAAAAGCAATAAAACACTCACAATTTCATTGCAGAATTCCAACAGCACAACACGTATTGTTATCTAGTACACAGTCGTGGGTGTTGTGGGGGAGAGGATAACAACCCTCTGCCAGCAGTACAGTAACAATGAGTTAAATAATGAACGAGATGCTCCTCATTGTTCATTGTGCGTGTTGTTCAGTGTTCTGGCGACTCCAGCTCCAGCTCCAGCACAGTATAATTAGGCTTGTTGACATCCGAGCTGAAAAACAACTCCAGGACATGTGCGTCGATGTTTGCTAGTGGAACGATTATTTTTCTTGGCTACAACAAAGTTTTAAAATTAATCGAATTTGCTTTAAAATGGGAGTTCTAAACGCGAACTTGGAATTATAGTTGGTACAATTATGTCAATCTATCAGCACTATAATTCCAGAGAAACTTCCAGTTCAAACCGCGTTAAATGATAATAATTAGCTTGAGATATTTCGGTCTCGCTGTGGAGTACCATCTTCAGTCTCTGATACTTGCTGTGTGCTATCCTATTGGTGGCAGGCTGCCAAGCGTCCATTGGTGCAGTGATGCCATCTGTCGATGCTCTTATTGGCTGTGACACTATCGAAAAGACTTCTTCTTCAAATTAAACAAAATACTGGAAGAGGTGGCTTTCATTGGCTCAAAACGTCCAACATTTCCATGAGCTCAACCTCTTCAAATCGAGGTTAAGTTTTGTAAGATTCGAATCAAATCATAGTCCAATGTTATGTTGGATGTCCAATCGAAAAACGTCTACACAACAAAATTCCTAGGGAATACACCTCAGAAAGGTTGACTTGGGATTGCCGCCAAGCTGACAGTTTATGCCCAAGATAGCTTAGGAATTTTGCACAGTTGAGGGAACTATCAAAATTGCCCTACTTGTAATGATGACGGTATAATAATGGGTAATAACCTAACCTCTTCCTACGGAGTGGCACAATGTAAGGTTGCGCAATATTACACCTTCCAGACTTTTGCTTAAAAGGAAGCGGTTCGGTGAACCATTGCAACATTCAATGGAGAGATCCAGACCAGCGTCTCAAAATAAAGTCTCAACATGTTGACTCTTCCTGTCACCTGCCATCCTTGAGACCCGCGTTTTCTTAAAAACAATACAGGTGATCCCAAGTGGTTAGACATACACTATTATGAAAATCAGAGGCAGGGAAAACTACCGAACTGGCGTACAACCAGAACGGTGGTTTACGAGCTGCTTGCCTTCAGGCAGGAAGTCCCTTGTCAACAAATTGCTGGGGCCCATAAATGTGCTCCAACGCCACAGGCGTTCAATCCCCTGTCTAAAAGTTTTGACCGCGAACAGTTTCTATAGTTCAGACGAGTCTTGGCACACCAAATGGGTAACCAGTGAGAAATTGCTAAAAGCCTGCTTAAAGCTTAGTGGTAGATTTCTAATGAATTAACCGATAAGGAGCTGTAAAAATTGTTGTATGTATGAATAGTTTTCGATGTAAGAATGAGTACAAGTATTCTTAGCTTTTAAAAAATATTTAAAACCTGAGAATTTCTTACAATGTATTTTGTTAACAAATAAAATATTTATTTATTTATTTATTCTTCAGACTGGTTACCAGCTTCTGAAAGTTAAATAATTGTCTTCTTTGTTGAGATTATCATTTTTAATTACGAGTATTTCAATGAGTTTCGTATGACTTTCTGGGTAATAATGAAATGTTTTCCCTTTGCTTCCCTCAAATTCTACCGTATGTTTCAGTTGTAGCTACGTTCTGATAACTGGATTTTTTTTTCAACGTATTCGTGTTTTGTGTCCCAGTTATAATAGTAATAAATCTCAGAACCATAAATGCTTCAGTTTTCGGTTAAACATAACAACATTTGTAGGTTTATTTGCTTTTGTTTGCAGTGGTACCAAACAAGATATTATAGTGCTAAACCGGTATCTTGTACTGTAAGTACGTAGTATCTAGTACCGTAATAACTGAGTACCATGAGCCATTACCAGCTTAAAGAAGCGTTTGATAACCTGTAACCCATTATTTCTAAAACATCTTTTGAAGCATACGCATGTGATTACGAAATTATATATCAAACTCTTCCGGAACATGGTTTTGTTCTTTACAAATTGACAACATGTTGATCCCCATGTCTGAACGCGAATGGAACGTTTCAATATCAAGCAATGGTTGATACCTGTAATGAACGGAAGAGATGATGAGATGAGAGTGCCAGCTGTTCCACTGTTGCCAACCGATTCATTAATCACCACAATCACTGCCATCATGATCAGTCAAGGTCGTTCCTCTTATCTCTGCAACGTGGTAGTTAATCATCTGTGTGCCATGTCAGATAAGCATACATTTGGCATTACGGTCATTCCCTGTTTGATGAAAACGTACACATTTTTGGTTTTAATTTGTATGGTTTGTGTATTTTGTTGATTAGCACCATATTTTTACATTATAAACATGGCATTACGGTGAAATTACTTTGTTATGTTTAGAGTAGTTCAGACGAGTTAATGTTTTAATACGTTCTTCCGTTTAAAACAATATATATATTTTAAGATCCACCAATATTGATTACTTGATTACAGTTGATTATTCTTTTGAAACTTGATAACTGTTAAAGCCTAAATATTTTGGTGTATAAGTTGTTGAGCAAGACATAACATTGCGCTTTAAAGCCACGAAACAGCATAGCTACAGGGTGTGGTAATAATCAAACTTTGCCTTGTGTCAAATATTTTAGAATCATACGGGTGGTGTATATTACCAACTAAGCCCTTATAAACTATCACAAAGTGTATAACATGAGGGCTGTCCCCTGGTCATGGGGAGGGACATAAAAATCTGCCCAAATTGGCGTGACTTACTTGACTAATTTCATGTCACCTTAGTTGGAGCATAGGGCATACAGAAGAGTTCGCCATCTGTCTCGATCCCAGCTACTTTTCTCAGCTGCCCCAGGTCTTCCTAACATTTGCCTCTTTTTTCCACCGTTCTTCTCCAGGTGTTGCAGGGTCTGCCTCTTTTCTCTCCTTTCCCCCGAAGGTTCCACTTCTGTACCTTTTTTTCTATAGGTGTCATCCCTTTCTGAGTGTGTATCCCAGCCATGTCAATTTTTTTTTCTGTATCTCTATTTTATCTTTCCTGTTTCCTCCCACAATCCAAATCAACGTGATAGTATCTATTGTTCTGGAGCCATTAATATATTCCAGATTGTTGCCCATCCATAGTCTTCCAGTGAACTTTGACGTTTTGGAAACCTCATCAACCTTCCGGTTAAATTCTGGTGCTTCACTTTCTCATTGGTTTTAAACTATCACAGGGGATTTTATTTTAGGTTCATTTTTTGAAAATATTGTGCATATGATGCCATTTCATGCAATGCATTTTTTCTAATTCTTGTCTTGCTTTCGCTGTTGTTCAACATCCTTTGAGAAATACGGTTGATTTCTTCCAATGATCGCCTGCTTCAAATCTTTAAATTACGTGGTTTTTCCTTGTTACCCTTGCTTTATGCCCAGAGAAAAATCTAAGGTATTAGATCGGAGATCTAGGATCTAGTATGTCTCCACGAGCAGAAATCAGTCGGTCGTGAAAATGTCGTCGCAGTACTTATTGAGTCATTGACATATGCTGTCGTCCATCTTGCAAACTTACCCGCCTCCTCTTTCCCAATTTGATAGCGTCGGTCTGAAAGAAAAATCGTTCAACATCCGGCAAAACCTGTAATTAACTGCAAAATTGTGGAACACTGTTCTCCCCAAAGAAGTAAGGTTCAATAACCATATCCTTCCAACAGGACACCACACACTGTTACTGAGCGAGGGTGTGAAAAAGTTTGTCAAGGGTTTCTAGCATACATTTGGCATTATCTAAAAGTTTTGTTTGTTGAAAAACCGTTCAAGTAAAAGTGTGTTCTTGCTATAAACCAAAAATACTCTCTTATTGTCCTCAAACAAATCTTCAAACTCTGGACAAAATGCTCGTTTGTTGTTTCTTTCCAGAACTGTTGACACATAACCATCTTGTACAGATGAAACTTTAACTTACTTTCAAAATTCTTTTGTAAAGTTGTTGAGCAAGACATAAGATGCACTAAGCGGATTGAACGGTTAGCTCTGGAGGACATTCACCCTACTTTTGTCAATGTTTTCTCTGTTCTTACTTTCCTTTTATCTCCCATTTTCTTTTCATGACTGCCCGCTCTAAAAGTTCTTGCCCAAAATAAAATCATTGACAATTTCTTGCATCGTTCAAAGGTGAGGAATTGAGAATTGACGCCGAAATCCTGAAGTGTTTTCCTAATGGCTCATTTTTGCAAAAAAATCTTCTCACCTGCAAAAACACGATGTTTCGGGATCTAGAATCAATCCCTTCTTCAATGTAAAGAGTAAAAATATAACACAAAACATTAGGAAATGAGCTAGCCTAAAACAATCAGCGTAAGCCGACCAATCCACCACTCCACCACCACAAAACTGTTGACTTTAAAGTTTAAAGTTACTAAGACAAGGATTTTTGGAAATGTTAAACGTTTTAGTGGTGTCTTTAAATACAAGGTAGTGAAATATTTAAAAAATGACGTTTGTGGGAACAAAACACGCGCACGGGAGCTTTCACGCGTTCTGAGGGCATATTGACTGGGACTCGTGGCGTGGTCCTGTAATCCAGCTTCATGGAGGTCAGGTTTTGAGGATGATATAGGTCTAAAGCGGCTCAGATAGTCTCAGTGATCATCTGATGATACCCGCATCAACTCCCACCATCGTTTAGACATATCAGACCATCACCTGCGTGGTTCGGAAGTCACGTTAAGCCGTTGGTCCTTGTATTTCCATTGGTCATTGGGCTATTAATTAATGACCCATTCTAAGGAAGAGTCGGCCTTAGTTTGTAACAAGACTACACCTCATAACACATTACTACCACTCATCACACTCATCCTTCTACATGGCCTTAAAATACCCTCATGAGAGTCGTCGGCATCTCAAATAGTGATTTATTGGTGACTCCCCCTGTGACTCGTGGCTCTGGATCGGCTTCAGAAATCGTGATGTCTACTCAGTTTCTGTTCTCTGTGGGTGTTGATCACATAACACTGTGTGAACCAGCTGACTGCTGAGAGGTGCTGAGGGGGGCGGGGCCCCGGACCTTCCAGACACTTTCCCTTCTTGTCTGGTCCTCCTGCTCTCCAACCTTACCCATGGTTCAATCATGACAACCATACATTCGAGTCTGAGCCACTGGTGCCCTTTCGTCAAATAGATTGGTGTTATATAATTTTGAAATATTATACAGAGTACAATATGCTCGTAAATGACTTCTTCTGTAACTAAACAAAACCAAAACAGGAAAAGAGATTCTCCACATTTCTAGTTTTTAATCCAGTTATTTACTTCCAAATCGAATAAAATTCACCGAGTCGAGGCACATTAGATTAGATTATTAATGAGGTAGGTTCTAGACACCGCACGTCAACCTTGTGTGGCTTATTGTGTTTGCTAGGGGAATATAGTAAACATGGCAGTTTTACAGATTACTGTTCAAAATAAGTATTTTATGCTGTGTTTTGGATAGCAATCTGCGAGTTTTGTGTTTCTTTACCGAATATGCGCCTTAAGAGGTTAAAAATATACGTTTTTATTAAATCGTCCAAAGTTTAATAAAACTGTATGAACGGGAATAACTTGTTCAGTAGCAAATTTTAATCTTAGTTTTTTCAATCTAAAGACGATAAACGTAAGTTACAGCACTACGATGGAATAACGTTTTCTTGCAAATGTTTACATGTTCGGATTGTTCTTTGTTTGAAGTTTGTTGTTGTGGATAATAGAATTTCTTTTGAGGTTGAAATTTTATTGCGAAAAATTTCCAAAGTTTTTTAGCTAACAAGAAGAACACTACTAGACGTTTTCTTGTTAACTAAAAGGAAAAACACAATGGAAAACTTCCGCAATAATATTTAACCTCAAAGAATTCTCTACGTTGTCGAATAGATACAGCTGATTTCACCGAGCAATAAAAAACTATGACCATTAAAAATAAATTTTCTCCTGGCGTTATCCGTAAATTCACCTTCCCCAACTATTTTCCAAAATATCACTCCAAATTAAACAGTTACAAAAGCAATAAAAAACACAAAACTCACAATTTCACAGTAAGAATTCCAACAGCACAACACGTACTGTTATCTAGTACACACAGTCGTGGGTGTTGTTGTGGGGGGGGAGGATAACAACCCTCTGCCAGCAGTACAGTAACAATGAGTTAAATAATGAACGAGATGCTCTCATTGTTCATTGTGCGTGTTGTTCAGTGTTCGGGCGACTCCAGCTCCAGCTCCAGCACAGTATAATTAGGCTTGTTGACATCCGAGCTGGAAAAACAACTCCAGGACATGTGCGTCGATGTTTGCTAGTAGAAACGATTATTTTTCTTGGCTGTTACGAAGTTTTAAATTAATCGAGTTTGCTTTAAAATGGGAGTTCTAAACGCGAACTTTTGGAATTATAGTTGGTACATTATGTCAATCTATCAGCACTATAATTCCAGAGAAACTTCCAGTTCAAACCGCGTTAAAATGATAATAATTAGCTTGAGATATTTCGGTCTCGCTGTGGAGTACCATCTTCAGTCTCTGATACTTGCTGTGTGCTATCCTATTGGTGGCAGGGCTGCCAAGCGTCCATTGGTGCAGTGATGCCAACTGTCGATGCTCTTATTGGCTGTGACACTATCGAAAAGACTTCTTCAGGACTGGTTACCAGCTTCTGGAAAGTTAAATACTGTCTTCTTTGTTGAAGTTATTATCATTTTTAATTACGAGTATTTCAATGGTTTCTCGTATGACTTTCGGGTAATAATGTGAAATGTTTGCCTATACTTTGGCTTTCTCAAATTCTACTGCATGTTTCGTGTTGTAACTACGTTCTGATACGACCGATTTTTCAACGTATTCGTGTTTTTGTGCCCCAGTTATAATAGTAATAAATCTCAGAACCATGCTAAATGCTTCAGCTTTTCGGTTAAATATAACAACATTTGTAATATTTTGCTTTTGTTTGCAGGTATACCTAAACAAGATATTATAGTGCTAAACCGGCATTTGTAACTGTAAGTACGTAGTATCTAGTACTGTAATAACCATGAGTACCTATGAGCCACAGCTAAAGAAGTGTTTGATAATCTGTAACCCATTATTTCTAGCATATCTTTTTGAAGATACGAAATTATATATCAAACTTCTTCCACACATATTTTTCGTTCTTTTACAAATTGAGCAACATTTGATCTCAACGTCCCTCAGTAACGACGAATGGAACATTTCATTATCAAACTCAATGGTTGGGAGACCTGTAATGAACGGAAGAGACATGATGAGATGAGAGTCAATGCTGCCAGCTGTTTCACTGTTGCCAACTGGATTCATTAATCACCACAATCACTGCCATCATGATCAGTCAAGGTCGTTCCTCTTATCTCTGCAACGTGGTAGTTAATCATCTGTGTGCCATGTCAGATAAGCATACATTTGGCATTACGGTCAGTCCTCTGGTTTTGATGAAAATGTACACATTTTTGTGTTTTAATTTGTAGGTTTGTGTATTTTGTTAATTAGTACCATATTTTTGCATTATAAATATGTTTAGAGTAGTTCAGACGAGTTAATGTTTCTTTAATACGTTCTTCCGTTTAAACAATTATTTTTAAAGATCCATTCAATATTGATTACAGTTGATTACTTTTTGAACTTGATAACTGTTAAAGCCAGTAAATATTTTGGTGTATAAGTTGTTGAGCAAGACATAACATTGCGCTTTAAAGCCACGAAGCAGCATAGCCTACAGGGTGTGGCAATAATCAAAACTTTGCCTTGTGTCAAATATTTTAGAATCATAGGGTGGTGTATATTACCAACTAAGCCCTTTATAAACTATCACAAATGTATAACTTTCATGAGGGGCTGTCCCCTGGTCATGGGGAGGGACATAAAATCTGCCCAAATTGGCGTGACTTACTTGACTAATTTCATGTCACTCCTTGGTTGGAGCATAGGGCATACAGAAGAGTTCGCCATCTGTCTCGATCCTGTGCCATTTTCCTCAGCTGCCCCCAGGTCTTCCTAACATTTGCCTCTTTTTCCACCGTTCTTCTCCAGGTGTTGCAGGGTCTGCCTCTTTTCCTTTTCCCCTGAGGGTTCCACTTCTGTACCTTTTTCTCTATGGTAGTGTCATCCTTTCTGAGTGTGTGTCCCAGCCATCTCCATTTTTAATCTTTAGCTGTCCTGTTTCCTCCCACAATCCAAATCAACGTGATAGTCATCTAAATTGTTCTGGAGCCATTAAATATATTCCAGATTGTTGCCCATCCATATATTCCAGGTGGATGTTTTGACCACGTATTCCACTCAGGTCTGAACCTCCTCAATCCTGCTCCGGTACATACAAGTACACTCGCCAGCGCACTTGCTACACACAGTCCTACCTTACCTACAAGGACACGGACGTAACTCTCGTCTGCTGCACTTTCTCCGCTTTCTCCAGACCATCACGACCTCTGCCGTGACCTTTGCCAACTAATTTCACGGAGGAATGCCTTCTTTCACTCGTACAGCGGCCTTGAGCTGCGTGAAATGACATCAACTGCTGGACTGGAATTCATTATTCACAATCCGGTTGAGTGACTGTTGCGAATCAGGAGACAGTTGGCATGTATGAGTTAAAGACGGTTCGTGCATGTTGGAGTGAATTCCTGGGAATGATGCGTTTCCGAGGGTTTAAATCTACGGAGATCTATTTATGACTAGTTTGTTTTTCCCGTTGCTGTAAATTCGATCAAAGACATTTATATGTTATCGTTGTTATCAATTTGGTCTTTTGGCATTATTTTCTTGTGAAGAGCGTCCTAAGCAAAAATAAATCATCTCCGAAAAGTCCTTAACAATATAGAACTAATAAAATGTGGAAGAAACAGTCTCCGTCGTTTTATTGTTTTCTTATTTGTGCATATTTGTAAGTGTTTAAGGTACTGTATATGACTTACCAAGTCGCGTGCCTGGATGAGCAAATAGGCTAATAGGCAGGGTGTAGCAATAATCAAAACGTTACCCAGAGTCAACGTTTTTGAAACCATGCGGTTTATTTTATTTTAAACAAAATATTTAATATAGGTTTTTTTGTATATGTACTTTCAAAGTTGAAGCTCATAACCCTCATTAAATATTGGACATTTTAAGATGACATGTTACGTGTCAAGCGTTTAGCGTAGGCTTGCTTTCGCCTCGGCCTTCTGTCTCGACGTTTATACTGCAAGCTATTCATTACTAGTAGGGAAGATTTGCATTCGCCTTAGCCTGCGGCCTTCGGCCTAGAAGCTTCCCAACTGTATTGCTAATCACGATCTTTTCCTTCGGCCTTCGGGATTGGTATTTTACCCCTTATTCTCAACTTATTGTCCCTTACCTCGGCCTTCGACCTTCATATCCTCTAAAATTTTTTCCTTGCCCTCGGCCTTTGGCCTCGGCAGTTCATCCCATAATACACTTTGTAATAACACAGCCATAACTCTGACCTTGTTTTTTAGTCCTATTATTAAGAACAATCACAACTTTCCCCATTTTGTAAATAGCCACTTGATGAGCTAAAAGTTCGAATTAAAGCCTTCTTTTTAAAGATCCTACAAATTATGAACGCACTCTGTTATAAGCCATTGGAACGGTATCGTCTACACAGGCACAAAAACTTGCAACTTTTTCCATAGTCGAGGGAAAGGATTTACTCAATTTACATTAGCTCATCCAATTCAGCATCATTTCATTATAGGGCATCATTTCATTCAAAATATTACATTTCACCTTTCATAGAGTGCGGAGTAATGTGCTTACATAATACCATCATGGTTCAAAGCTTTCTCTGAAAATTATTTTAGAATACTGTACAACGTTTCAACCAATTTTCCTCTCACAGACTGATTGGACTGACACGTTTACTGATAAAACAGGTTTAGCACCCTTTAACACCTGTCAGTACTAACAGTGACCTTATCTCACGTAGATAAGATACCTAATTGTAAACACAAACCATTGACACTAAACGCCACTTTTTCATACCGTACTTAATTTTATTTTTAGCATAATATATGTTTAGCTTTCTTTATCTGCTTGTTATCTAATCCTAGCTATTTCTCCATGAGGCCCAGTCAAACACGTGTTTATACAGGGTAAGTTTTAATGCCACCTTAACTTTTGGAAAAACCCTTTGGGAATGTTTTTAGGGTTCTTGATTTTGTGAAGTTTGTTTGACGTCACCCACCCCACCAAAATCTGGGGAGAGGGTCCCAAATTTTTTAAAAGATAAACCCCCCTTTTGTGGCACCTCAAAAGAAAGGGAATTTGATACAAATTCAACAACGTTACAAAGAATATTTTTATTTCGGCACGTTTTTTGTTATACCAATATAAGGATTACACGAAAATCGATTTAAAATGCCACATTTCACATAAAATTTATCTTGAATGACAACATTTTCTTCTAAACACTCTATGGGATTATGTTATAGGGTTGTAATGTTTTCCTCAGATTTTTTTTTTTTTAATTTTGTCATTCCAAATAAATTGCAAGTGAAATGTGGCCTGATGT
Source organism: Matsumurasca onukii (assembly GCA_018831715.1). Classification (NCBI taxonomy): domain Eukaryota; kingdom Metazoa; phylum Arthropoda; class Insecta; order Hemiptera; family Cicadellidae; genus Matsumurasca; species Matsumurasca onukii. The sequence goes on from CM032063.1 coordinate 9,220,448, forward strand.
ACCTCATTTCGTGAAATTTTTAAATTAGTATAACCAAAAAACTAGTCGAGATAAAAACTTTTCTTTGCGTCGTTGAATTTGTGTTAAAATTCCCTTTCTTTTGGGGATCCACAAGGAAATGTGTATTAAAAATGAGGGGGTCCATTTTGGGGTGGATTTTGTTTCGGGGCTGGGTGATGGTGAAGGTGGGTATTTAGATTTTGGGTGGGGTGGGTGACGCATAGTACGTCAAAACAAACTCCAGAACCCGTTATAAACATCCCCTAAAGGTCTTTAAAAATATATCTAATTCTTATAGATGTTATCAAAAGTTAAGGTGGGGGGGCATTTAAAACTCACCCTGTATAACTAACAACGACGCCAGTTCACTACACACTCGTGATAATACACAACAGAATACACGTTTCACCTCGCAAATCACTTTGTTGTACCTCCGAATGTGAAACGCGAGTCCGTAACATTGATTTACGCGAATCCTGAAGTTTGTTCAGGCAGACATTCTTTACACAAAAGATCAAACAGTGGATAAAAGTTTTCCAATTGAAAAATTCCTCAACATTAAACACTCAGGTCAGTTTACCTCTGTTGTTAGTTGCAGACAACTTTCGTCCGCTTTGAGGATTATGTGATGGTTTTATCAGAGATAACAAAGAGTATTTTGTGGTTTATGAACTAATCAAACTTTAAACTTCGTCTCAATCAAAAGTTTAAATCAAACTTTGAGTAGTTTTACCTCGACAACTGCCAGTGAACATGATGTAAATAGATGTAATTTACTTTCTTTGTTCTGGTTTCAGTTTTAAAAAATTGACTTCTTTCTTTGTTACTGCGTAATCAATCGCTCTCGATTAGTAGGACTTCTCCAAGGTGTTAAAATATAAATGAGGCTTCTCCATGCATAAAAATGCTGAATCCACATTCTCTAGAATCTCATACATTGGAAAAGAGGTTGTGTCTATACATTACTTAGAGTTGAATAATGTTACTTTGTCTTGACTTTTGATACTTTGAAACCCGCTGAACTGACGTAAGACTTGTGAGTGAGAACAGTTTTGGACTAGTTTTACTAAAAGTTTCTTAATAGTCACCTATGCGAACTTTTACATAGTTAAGAACACAGAGTGCCTAAGGCTACTTTTAGAAAACTGGCGGTGAAGGCCAAAATAAATCTTATAAAATGTAACTCATAACTTATCCAAAACTTCAACTTTGAATCTATCGAGAGATTGTCAAACTTGTAAATTATTACAACGCTATTTCTGTTTGTTTGTTCGTGGATTCTTCTTCTTAATACATTTGATCGTCTTGTTTCTCAAACCAGACAGAGTGAAAGTAGAGGAGACATTGAAGGAGCTTTTAATTATGTTATGTCAGTGAAAACTTTACATATTTTGTCGTACTCGTAGCGGGTTGGTGTCGCGCGCGATTCCAGAGCGCATCACTCCGCTGGCGCTGGTTCGATCCTTGCTGATACGATTTGTTAAGTGACACTACCATGACGCTAGGTAAAGGATGAAGTTGAGTGGTAGAGAGGACTTGTTTTCCTAACTTCACCTAGTTAAACAAGACAAACCCTTACCTGATGTATAGAAGGATAAGAGAATGAGATAATGATACTATCTGTTCACAACCAACATTCACATCCAATATTTTTAATTTATCAAAGTTTTCAGAGCCTACTTTGGTCTCCTGCCATTTATTTTGAGGATATCATATGGACATCAAATATAGCTAAAGAGTACAGATCATTAAATAAAGTTTCATCACCATTATTTCAGCCGATCTTGAGTTATAAGCGTTCCAAAATGGCCTAAAACGTTACAGACAGACAGAATTTTTTAACGTCAGCTTCGGTCTTTACAAATTATAACAAAACCAAATAATGAAAAAATGATAAATACATTTCAATGTACAGACTAAAGTCTTATTTTATTTATATAGATATACTATATTCACTATTTACCAATATTTAAAAGCTGAGATTAAGGTCGACAGATAGCCCCATTAAAACACAGACACAGAGGTCTAAAAACTCAGCGAAGAGTCCCATTTGAGTTTTCTTCTATAACGTATACTATCTGGTGATCGCGGCTCCATATTGATGATTTCTTATCAAAACAACTGCTTGCGTACTTGTTAAAGTCATCGTCACCGGCAGAAATTGTAAGCAAACTAAAAATACCACCTTTTAAATAGTTTTTAATCAAGAAGAGTGCTGACAAATTGTATTTATATTTCAAACAAACCCATGACTCTCGCAGTTATAACCACAGAGCATTAGAATATTCCTATTCTCTGTGGTTATAACATGTGAGATCAGCTGATCCGGAAGGCGGTGGAAGTATGTCGTCTGCTATGACGCAATGCAATCTGCAGGATTGGCAAACTGGCCGCTGAGGCGGTGAGGTCACACGGGAGAAATCGCACTCGGAAACCTGAACCTGACACGCGGTTTCTATGAATTCACCGTGAAAGGAGTCATGCCGTAATATGATCAGGGAAAACGTGTAAGGCGCTTTTGGCTTTGAGCGAAAGGTGGTGGTTTTAGGGTCCGCCTCAGTGGTCACCTCGGGAAAGCTAAATTGGTCCGCTCAAGGAACTCACGACAACGCGCACGTAACAACTGGCTATACAACGTGCCTTCTTTTAACTGACGCAGCCTAACTGTCAAGTTCAGCGTATTCAAGGTACGATTTTCATCTTTAAAAATAACTTTCAAACTAAAAAACCTGTTATTTTTTGAAACTTGAAGAGCTTTTCTAATTTTGTCAAGAATCCCTTTTTTATAAGTACAATTCTATTTCTACAATTCAATTCACAAAATAGAATTTTCCACGTTTTTAACTTTAGATTGTACAATTTCGAGATAGTTTGTATGCGTGTAGTTCTTTGTCATCGTGATGAGTGTAAATATTTAATTTTAGCTTTTAAAGTTTCGGAGTATTTTGGTCTCTTGAACTTTGGCGCAGAAGCACTGAGTTCCCAATGTAATTATTGTTAAAAACTCGTAGGACTATCATTTCTAGGGCAACACTAGATGTACAGTCTGTGTACTGCTTTGATCATAGTAACACCAAAAGAATCGAAGTACGTCACATGTTTTTCGCAATAAACTATTTATTTATTTACGTTTGAGGAATAACTTTAAAAAATGTAAATTTAGCCCTGAAGTCTGGCTCTAATATGTTACGATTTCTACCCTGTTATAAAATACTTTTGAAGTTCGTATGATTGTGACTTATAAATCATAATTGGATGGCTTTTAGTGTCCTTGATGTGGACAATGGTTTGATTGATCTATTTTGTTATGTAACAGTTTCATACTAAACTTTAAATGACGAAATGTTACAGGTTTAAATGTAATAGATATTTCAACAATTACAACACGACAACATAAACTGCTTGAAGTTTGTATGAACAACAGAGAATACTAGTATGTTAGTTCAAAAACTAGTTTCAATATAAATTTACAGAGTTTTTAAAACAAATGTTTTAGAGTTATAACTTCTAAGGACACCTTTTAAAGTTCTAAGGACACAATTTCAATAACAAGTTAGCGCATTTGTCAAACTGAAAAATTAACGTCCAAAGAGAACATTTTGCTCCGAACAAAAGAAACCCTTGCTCAATAAAACTGTCCATTACGATTACACTGTTAAACATTGCACAACAACAAACTCATTATTATTTTCATGATAACGTTTTTAAGGACTTTCTAAATAAAATCCAAGCTACTCAACAGTGAGAATGACTAGGTGGTGTATAAGACTCTGAGTTGGACGGAGAGAGTTCCCCGCTCGGGGCGCAGACATGGCATGTTAGTTTCTGATTTATTATTTAAGCTTTTCCCCACATCCAAAGGCCTTTTTGCCGTCACGAAAGCCAAAGGAACATTGTTATTCCCCTTCTCAAGACTTTCTCGCGGAATTGTTACTTCTGAAAGCGCATTGTGCTCTGACTCAAACAAATACTTCCTTTATCATTTGCATCTTTTACCTCTTCAAATGCTTTTGTGTTTCTGCAGAAATTATTCTTATTGCTTGCTACTCTTTTTCAATCTGCTGTAAAGTCTAAGTTGTTAATTCTGTTTTACTAAAAAAAGGTAAAGTTTGTCTTGTTTGAGGCGAAGTTGGGACTACAAAGTCCTCTCTGCCGCTCAACCTCGAACCTTACCTAGCGTCACCGTATTAGTCGCATTACAAAAGTGTGGTGACTTCTGGGGATGAACTGCCACCGGATGTGAGTTCCGAGCTTGCGATAAATCCGCCACGCATCCGCCAATTAGTACCTGGTACTTTAAATACATTTCAAGGAGTATTGTTGTACACTGCAGTACATTTTGTATTATTTCATGTTATGAAATGAAATCAGACTTTATTAGTGGTGATGTTAGGACTTTGAAAGTATTTGCGGGGAAGTTAAAATCATTACCATTCAATATAAAAACAATACCTTACAAAGATATTGAATACACTTGTATCTAGTGTGGAATTTTGTACTTCCTATTTCTACTTGTAATCTAATCCTAGCTATTTCTCCATGAGGCCCAGTCAAACACGTGTTTATACAGGGTAAGTTTTAATGCCACCTTAACTTTTGGAAAAACCCTTTGGGAATGTTTTTAGGGTTCTTGATTTTGTGAAGTTTGTTTGACGTCACCCACCCCACCAAAATCTGGGGAGAGGGTCCCAAATTTTTTAAAAGATAAACCCCCTTGTGGCACCTCAAAAGAAAGGGAATTTGATACAAATTCAACAACGTTACAAAGAATATTTTTATTTCGGCACGTTTTTTGTTATACCAATATAAGGATTACACGAAAATCGATTTAAAATGCCACATTTCACATAAAATTTATCTTGAATGTCAACATTTTCTTCTAAATACTCTATGGGATTATGTTATAGGGTTGTAATGTTTCCCTCAGATTTTTTTTTTTTAATTTTGTCATTCCAAATAAATTGTAAGTGAAATGTGGCCTGATGTACCTCATTTCGTGAAATTTTTAAATTAGTATAACCAAAAAATAGTCGAGATAAAAATTTTCTTTGCGTCGTTGAATTTGTGGTAAAATTCCCTTTCTTTTGGGGATCCACAAGGAAATGTGTATTAAAAATGAGGGGGTCCATTTTGGGGTGGATTTTGTTTCGGGGCTGGGTGATGGTGAAGGTGGGTATTTAGATTTTGGGTGGGGGTGGGTGACGCATAGTACGTCAAAACAAACTCAGAACCCGTTATAAACATCCCCTAAAGGTCTTTAAAATATATCTAATTCTTATAGATGTTATCAAAAGTTAAGGTGGGGGGGCATTTAAAACTCACCCTTGTATAACTAACAACGACGCCAGTTCACTACACACTCGTGATGATACACAACAGAATACACGTTTCACCTCGCAAATCACTTTGTTGTACCTCCGAATGTGAAACGCGAGTCCGTAACATTGATTTACGCGAATCCTGAAGTTTGTTCAGGCAGACATTCTTTACACAAAAGATCAAACAGTGGATAAAAGTTTTCCAATTGAAAAATTCCTCAACATTAAACACTCAGGTCAGTTTACCTCTGTTGTTAGTTGCAGACAACTTTCGTCCGCTTTGAGGATTATGTGATGGTTTTATCAGAGATAACAAAGAGTATTTTGTGGTTTAATGAACTAATCAAACTTTAAACTTCGTCTCGGATCAATTGACAAGGTTTAAATCAATCTTTGAGTAGTTTTACCTCGACAACTACCAGTGATCATGATGTAAATAGATGTAGTATTCTTTCTTTGTTCTGGTTTCAGTTTTAAAGCAAATTGACTTTTCTTAATTACTGCGTAATCAATCGCTCTCGATTAGTAGGACTTCTCCAAGGTGTTAAAATATAAATGAGGCTTCTCCGCATAAAAATGCTGAATCCACATTCTCTAGAATCTCATACATTGGAAAAGAGGTTGTGTCTATACATTACTTAGAGTTGAATAATGTTACTTTGTCTTGACTTTTGATACTTTGAAAACCCGCTGAACTGACGTAAGACTTGTGAGAAGTAGTTTTTGGACTAGTTTTACTAAAAGTTTCTTAATAATAGTCCTGCAACTTTTACATAGTTAAGTATAGAACACAGAGTGCCTAAGGCTACTTTAGAAAACTGGCGGTGAAGGCCAAAATAAATCTTATAAAATGTAACTCATAACTTATCCAAAACTTCAACTTTGAATCTATCGAGAGATTGTCAAACTTGTAAATTATTACAACGCTATTTCTGTTTGTTTGTTCGTGGATTCTTCTTCTTAATACATTTGATCGTCTTGTTTCTCAAACCAGACAGAGTGAAAGTAGAGGAGACATTGAAGGAGCTTTTAATTATGTTATGTCAGTGAAAACTTTACATATTTTGTTGTACACTCGTGGCGGGTTGGTGTCGCGCGCGATTCCAGAGCGCATCACTCCGCTGGCGCTGGTTCGATCCTTGCTGATACGATTTGTTAAGTGACACTACCATGGCGCTAGGTAAGGATGAAGTTGGAGTGGTAGAGGACTTTTTTCCCTAACTTCACCTAATTAAACAAGGCAAACCATACTTATTATCATTTAACAAATAAACATTCTCACGTATAACGTGCACGAAATTGTATTAACCGCGTTAAACATTTCTGTCGGAAGTGAAAGTGAAGAAATCCAAAGGCTGCATTCCTGTCTGCTGCAATACCGTTTGGGAAAGACGTTTGTGCTCAAACGGAATGAAGAAATGCTCACTTAACTCGCGCCAAAGGCAAAGGCAAGCAGTCCTAAATGTGATGGCACCTTTAAATAATACAACAGTCAATAACGGCCGACACCAGCTGGTCCTTCTCGCTTTAATTCTTCTTCTTATCGTTCTCTTTACTTCTTCGTTCTTAAAGCAAATTTCTTCGGGAAAAATGAGGTTTTCATGTCGTCAGCTGGAAATCAGAGAAAGGAGAAAAAATTACAAGAAATTAGCACCAATCTGAACTCCTAGAAGACGAGTTGAGCTTGTTTTCGAACATGTACCTCGTACATATGTAATATTACGAGTATATATAGTTCCACTATACAGGTCGTATTGTTCAACCGATCTCTATACAATTTGATGCACATTTTCCTTTGTAAATATTTTAGGTCAATTTCTTTAGCAGAAAAAATTTTAACACCCAAGTCCTATTTTGGGGAAATTTACCAAAAATAAGGTAAAATGATCTTACGACAGCAAATTTCATGCAATTTTGAATAAATTGGAGTGTAAATATGTATTTTGAAGTTATTGAACAACAATGTATGAACACCATGATATCCAAAACATTGTTTCAAATGGTGATCTTGCTATAATAGTGGATTGAGTTGTCCGATTTTAATGAAATTTAGAATCACAAACATTAAAAAGAGCATCGAAAACTGAGCCCGAAGGCCTGATTAAACGTGGCTGTGATCTTATAACGAATTACAGTTACAAAGAAGGGAAATTAAATTAACAAATTGTAAAATGAAATTGCTTCACCTGCCAGCAGTACTTCAGCGCTTATCTACGCTTTATAGTTGTTATTTTCCTTTCTACAAATAATAACGATCGTTAAAAATCGTTATGTCTTCTAACGGTATACAGAAAGTGTATATGGCGATTGTAAAACTAACAGTAAACATATCTAATAATCCTTTTTCTATGTATCTTTGCATACATACGGTTTACCAATACATCCAAAATATGTATTTTAATTTTGTAAAAAGTATCCTCTGACCTTTTTGTAAGCAGTTGAAAATATTGTATCCTGTTATTGTCCTGCACCATTTTCAAGGATGAAAGTATAACAACTTACTACTGGACACGTTTTAATTTTATAAATAATAGAAGGAAAACACACCATTGTCACTTTTAAAACCTTACGCTAATTTAGATCCTTACGTTTGGCCAGTTATACTTAACTCATACTATGATTAAAATTAACTCTTAGGCTTTTGCGGCTGGTGTCACAACTATAATTTAGTCCTTCCGGTTCACACCCGCGACAAAACTTCATAATTAGGTTGAGATAGCAGACAGCAAGTAGCTCAGTTTCAGCCAATCAGTGACTGAAGATGGTACTCCACAGCGAGGCCGAAATATTTACAACTTAACATGAAATTTAAACGCTGTGTGAACCGGAAAAACTAGATTATAGTTGTGACACCATGGTTACTTTTAAAACCTTATGCTAATTTAGACCCCTAGCTTTGGTCGGTTAATACAAAAGAAAACAACACCTGGTATCTTTGTAAAGCTTTATGCTCTTAGATCTCAGGTTTGGTCAATCCAGGGACAATGAAAACCGTATGAAACAATACACTCATAACAACCTCAAAAAACGTAGGTACCAGACAACACCGTGACATAAGCCATTGTCCATTCCAAGCATATACAGCTGCTTCCCCATGTCTCCTTCCTCATTAGAAACTGAGAAAGTTCCGTTTATCGTGGGAAACTGGTTACGAGATGAAATCACATTCATGACGTCACATAGGAAATTAAAATACGCAATTGCTTATGTTCTGCACTGACGTTTGGTAAATTGCGCATGTGACGTAATTACAGGACAACCATGACGGAAGAACATGTTAATGTGGTGAAAATGTGTTGTGACTATTCGTTAATTACAGCAAAGATTATGTTGTAATAGGTAGATGGTGCGTCATATACCGAATGGCTGGGGCAAGCGTTACGGTAGCCCGAGCACAGTTAGACACATGAATGAAATTGGGGAACTCTCAGCTAAAGAACATGTCTGCATTCAGGGCAACAAACATTACATTTAGTTCCCCTTTAGTCATAACAATCTGCTTACAAGCAACCATACTTATTATTATTTGACAAATAAACATTCTCACGCATATAAACGGCCAACACGCCAGACTGGGACTCGTGGCGTGGTCCTGTAATCCAGCTTCATGGAGGTCAGGTTTTGAGGATGATATAGGTCTAAGGCGGCTCAGATAGTCTCAGTGATCATCTGACGATACCCTTATCAACTCCCCACCATCGTTTAGACATATCAGACCATCACCTGCGTGGTTCGGAAGTCACGTTAAGCCGTTGGTCCTTGTATTTCCATTGGTCATTGGGCTATTGATTAATGACCCATTCTAAGGAAGAGTCGGCCTTAGTTTGTAACACAAGACTACACCCGTAACTCATTACTACCACTCATCCTTCACCACATATTTGCCTTAAAATACCCCTCATGAGAGTGGTCGGCATCTCAAATAGTGATTTCACTCTCGCGTTAAACATTTCGTCGGAAGTGAAAAGTGAAGAAATAGAAGCATGAGGCATCTGGCTACCTCTATGCTAATATTACTATTCCCTGTGTTTTTGTTGATGTATGGGGAGTGTTGGAAGACGAGCAGGAGCTAACATGAAACAGCTTTGGCTGTTCATGTGAGCGGCATCTGGATACATAGTAACTGCCGCCTAATGTAAAATTACTTCAACGTGAATCTGCAATCTCAAATCTGTAGCTATTATTTTTATTTTTGAGGGTGAATTGACTTGAAATAAAGACGAACTGGGTTAATTTTAATAAAGTTGAGAGGTTTTCTCCCATACTCATCAGCCTAATATTGGGCTGTGACTTGCATTTTCCTTCAAAACAGTTTGTTTTTAAATACTACCAAAACTAACTACTGTACATGATATTTTCAACAGCACAGAGTAAAAATATTCCAAGGTCACTATCAAAATAGATAAAATAGAATGAACAAATTTCCATACACAATTTTTAGGTGTTAGCCATAGCCACTCTTAGTTGGAATCTTCATGTGATGCAAACTTTAAATAAAAAAGACAAGGACTTAACATTTTAAGAACAATAAATTTTTGTGTATCTTTTCAAACAACAAAAATCAATTATATTTTATGCATGTACACTCCCCATCTAGCCTATGGCCAGAGATATATGGAGGCACATGCAAAAGAAGTTTGGTTTGGTTGTTGGTGGTTCAAAAGCGGCAGGTACCAGGAGCTAACATGAAAAGCTTTGGCTTCGCGTTGGGGACACACACTGCCGCCTCAAAATTACTCAACTGTGTATAATCAGTATTATTTTATTTTTTAGGGTGAATTGACTTGAAATAAAGACGAAGAGGAGTTAATCTCAATAGTTGAGAGGTTTTCTCCCATACTCAGCCTAACACTGGCTGTGGTTCTGCAGTCCAAGCTAAGTTGAACCTGTGGCGAGCCAAAATGACTTAGCCTGCACTCTGCAGTGGCGCATTCAAGGGGGCTTCTGGGCTGTAGCCCTCCCCAAAAAACACAACAAGTAAAATTTGTCTTACTATTTTCATGTAAGAAGTATTATTTTCAAACTAAAATATTACACGCCGGGTTATGGGTATAGGCCTACTAGTTTAATTGCTTGATACAAACAATACTTAACATTATTTTGTTCTTACATATTAATCGATATAGTTTTACTGAAGAGTCGAAATGGTTAATTTTTCCACTGGTAAGCTACAGCCTGCCAGAGGTACGTTTAGACACTAGTGGCAGTCTTATGCCACTAAGCACGGAGGACTACACGTTTCGGTCATTTTATTCAATTGTTTACAGAATCTATAAAGAGTTTTAAAGCATGTAAAATATGTTTATTGTTGAAAACTTAGCTATGTACAGAATAATTACATCCTACCCGGTTTATTGTGTTGAAAATAAAGTCTCTATGGCTTTCAAACTAACATGACATGTTAAAATTACGTTTTTAGCGAGAAGGAGGCTGTAGCTTGGTAAATTATATAAATATAATGATATTAAAATATATATTGAAAATTAAATTTTACCCACTTTGGTTCATTTGAAACTTTGATAACATCACTGGTAGTTGAAATCTTGGGAGAATTAAACAACAAAACAATGGGATACGGTTTCTGTGGTTTCAAAAAGGGTAAAGTTTCAAAAGACTCTAGAGTATAACTTTCATTTTGTTTGTGTTATAATGAACTTACTAGTAGATCACTAAGATCTAAAGCTTCCGGTTTACACCACGTCACAGTTGAAATATAATTACTGCTAAACGTTTCGACCTCGCTGTGGAGAGTCATCCTCAGTAGCTTGTTGACTGGCTGAGACTGGATTGGCCGGCCGTGGCGTCTTCTTATATACCCAACGGGTGGGGAGTCCTGTCACCTGATTGGCCGAAATGGGCCTGTTGCTCGTTGTCGAACTGGATTGGCTTTCAATAGGATTTCTGAAGAACTGCTGCTTTTGATAATTTTATGCTGTCTCTTTGTTAAAGTTGTCTTCATGTTTGATTATTTCTATGGTTTCTAATTTTCCTTAGAAATGAGTGGAATGAACAATAAGCCATACGTGCAAATCTTAGAACACATGATATGTTCGTTCTTGTTTTGTTTCATCCCATAAAACACACAAATAATTTTACATGCTCCACAACAAAAAACGTGGTTTACCTGAACAGATAAATGACTAATTCTAAGACACTTAAGAGTTGTTGATTAGCAGACAAGCATCATTTGTGACACGAACTAAAGGGCAGAGAGATAAAGAAACGTTTGTCATTAAACTTAAAGCCCATTGCTAATTATTTACTTTTGTAGTTTATTTCTTCTGTTATAAAACTTGTTCACTAATCTCAGATGTTATAGTTGTTCTAAAGACTCGAATAGGTTTTGTTTTTGTAAATAATGAATTCTTGTTTCATGGTATCCACCTCCTTTTACAGAGCTTAAATAATTTAATTTTGCTAGCTTTGACAATTTTTTTGGCCACGGATGAATCTTTGATAGTGTAAGCTACAACACATTTAAAGCCCTCATCTTTTTCGTTTATTAGTGAATTTTTAATTTTACCGCCACATAGAAGAAAATGTCGTAGTGTAGCAAAAGAAAGAAATTCAATTAATTACTTTAAAATTTTGAAATCGCTCTGTCAATTAAAATACTTTAGACACAGGCCTAATCCACACGCTTCTATGCACTGTGATACTATTTCTATGCTGTAAAAAGGTAAAGTTTGTCTTGTTTAACGAGGCGAAGTTAGGACTAAACTTTACCATTCAACCTCGACCTTTACCTAGCGTTACCGCAAAGTCAACTGTTGGTTGGGTACTGGACTCTGGCGGCTCCCAGTGTACTCTCCCATCCCCCCGGGGGGGACGATTCTAACACTTACTTTCGGGGTGGTGACTGAAGCTCTCAACAAGAATAACCTCTGACTAACAACAACATGAGTTTCAAAAATGAAAAGGACTGCTAGCTAAGGTATTTTCTATAGTATTTAAGCAGCCAAATCAAAAGATCTTTGACTTGCTCGTCATTCGCGTTCAAGAAAACCTCACAACCTTCCACGGCGGGAATGTAGTATAGATACAATAACATTGTGTAATGTGTTGTACGTGTGTTACAGCCACGACCGTGAGCAGCCCTTCACCTTCCAGCTGGGTGTGGGTCAGGTGATCAAGGGATGGGACCAGGGGCTGCTGGACATGTGCGTCGGAGAGAAGAGGAAGCTGACCATCCCCCCTGAGCTGGCCTATGGCGACCGCGGAGCCGGCAGTGTCATTCCTGGAGGTAAAATGCTTCTTGATTGTGCAGAATAGTTGTTAGTACAGTAAATTTGTATATCACAGGTCATGGGCATTTCAGAAATCACCTAGCCAAAATGGGTCTTCACACAGGAGATACTAGTTGTAGGTTATGTGAGCGTACTCCTGAGTCCGCAAAACACATTCTTATCGAATGCGTGTCCCTCGAGGCCAGGAGAAGGGGTCTTCTGGGGTCTCGTGAGTGGCAGGAGTTACACCCATCAGAATTGGGTAGTGCGATCCTCGAGCTTTGTAAGCAAACGGGGTGGGGCTGCCTAATTAGAGAACAGGGAGCCAGCACAATAAACCAAAGGGTTGACGTGCGCGTGGTCTTGAGCCACTTTTCCCCATTAATCTAATCTAGTACAGTAAATTTAGTTTTGACCTGGGCTAAATTGTAACAAGAGCCTATTTGTATTGGAATGTACTCTATGAAACTGGTGTGATAACAAATAGTTTAAAATTCCAACCTGGGAAATTGGTCAGAATTTGAAATGACATTCGGTAGCCTTTTTATAGCTGCTTAAGTGATAGTATTATTTTATTTTTGGTTCCCTTTCACATAATATAAGATCTAATTTTTGAAATTTATTCGGGAATAACATGGTTTCTAAGTGGTTGTATACAATCACGTATCCTAAGTAACATATATATATAATATGAATATTTGGAGCCTACAACTAGGTAAAATTGGATCCCGCCCTTAGTAGTCCCCAAAATGAATGAATTTTAACATGTTACTATGTTTTAATCATGTTCTTCATAGAATACTTACCAGTAAACACTAGCTTTGTTGCAATTTCCCCGGCGTATGCCAAATGAAAGTTCATGTAAAGTTACCCTCCTACATTTTATTTTATAACAATCTTTTTAGGAAATCACATGTTCGTTTTACGGCTATCGTCACGTTTAATTATCTCCTCTGTTTAAACGATTGTTTGAAACGTGTCAAAGTTTTATGCTCAGCAGCAATATATCACTAAATCACTATTTGAGATGCCGACCACTCTCATGAGGGTATTTTAAGGCAAATATGTGGTGAAGGATGAGTGTGATGAGTGGTAGTAATGAGTTATGAGGTGTGTAGTCTTGTTACAAACTAAGACAGACTCTTCCATGGGTCATTAATTAATAGCCCAATGACCAATGGAAATACAAGGACCAACGGCTTAACGTGACTTCCGAACCACGCAGGTGATGGTCTGATATTCTAAACGATGGGAGTTGATGCGGGTATTATCAGATGATCACTGAGACTATCTGAGCCGCTTTAGATCTCAAAACCTGACCTCCATGAAGCTGGATTACAGGACCACGCCACGAGTCCCAGTCTTATTTGAAAAACAATTAGACTAAGATCCGTTGGGTATTGTGTTTTAGGAGCCACTCTCACTTTCGAAGTGGAGCTGATCAACATTGGCGACTCAGCGCCCACCACCAACGTGTTCAGGGAGATCGACGCTGACGCAGACAAGATGCTGTCCAGGAGGAGGTCAGCGAGTACCTCAAGAAGCAGATGGTGGCTGCCGGGGAGTCGGAGGCCTCTGATGAAGTAAGTTTTCATATAGTATCAACAAAAATACTCAACAATTAAATACATGACATTGGGGTAATTTCTGTCATAATTTTTGTCCCGAATTAAATGACAACATGTTTTTGTTCAAAGTCTTTATCAGCTTTGACTTGGGAGACTTGACTTTAAAAAGAAAACGTGTTAAATCTTTGTCATTAAGCAGTTAAGCCCCACATTTAAACTATTATAACAATTTAAAACGTCTTTATTGATAAATAAAAGGCGGTTTAGGGGATTCCTTTCTACAACCTAACCTTAACAATATACATCAAAAACACTATTAGTACAGACGACAGTAAATAATAAACGAACGAGGTGTCACATAATGAATTAACAAAGAAAACTTTAGGTAAAATAGCAAAATTAAAAAAAACTAAACAAATAAGAGACAATTTTATTATTAACAAGTTTGAAGTATTCTACAAAATATCACTCCTCAAGATCCTACATTAGATTATTTTTAATTTTCTTCCCAAACCTAACACAATCATCCTAAAGATATAATGTAATGAATATGATTCGAAGTTGGTAAAATAAGAGTTGAATTAAAAATAATCTGCAACGAACACAAGCCTGTTAAAGCCTTAACTAGTTCCCAGATGTATTGTACATTAGTTGTAAGTAACACAACGATCCATTCTAATGAAAAACTGATAATCTCAGTCAACTAGAAGATTACGTTCCGTGATCACTCGTACAATTTTCATAAATGTCTTTATTGATTCTGGTCCAGAACGTGGCTGGAAATTGTCCCAAATAATTGGACAATGCATTGGTAAAACAATCCGTTACCTCAAGTATTTCAAAGCCCACACAACTTTAACTGAACAAAAACTAAAAGGTTGTGTTTTTTATTATTGTTAAGGTTACTAAAGCAAGCACTTAAGACTATTTCAAAAGCTTCCTTGAGAGAGTCATAAGACTTTGGAAATAGAACGTGATATTATTTCACGCAATAAACTATAATCACTAAATCACTACATATTTGAATTGACCACTCTCACAAATATGTGGTGAAATGATGTTAGTGGCAGTAATGATTTATAGTCTTGTTACTAACTAAGTTAAGTCATTAATTAATAGCCAAATGCAATTACAAGACCAAGCTTGACTTCCGAAAGCAGATGGTCTGATATTCACATGGTGAAGTTGATGTATCATCAGAATCACTGAGACTATATGACTTTAGACCTCAAATGACATGAAGGATTACAGGACCACGCCACGAGTCCCAGTCATAATATAACTCATATAATTCTGTTTTGTGTCAGGTGAAGCAGATGCTAGAGGACCACGACAAGCTGGTGGAAGAGATCTTCCAACACGAAGACAAGGACAAGAACGGATTCATTTCACACGAAGAGTTCTCAGGACCCAAGCACGACGAGCTGTGAGCGCAGTGAGGTCTCAAAATCAACTCAAGCATTTAATCTGTGTACATATCATGAACACTGGGTCAGTGCAATCTCAGACGAAACAGCAGGAGCAGACAGTTCGCCCAATACTAAACTAGAAAACTGGTATAGCTAGAATTTAAATGGAGATACATGGAATTGGATGGAATTTCAATCCTTCAGATTCTGTGAAAGAAAATTACTTTGGTGGTCAGTTGTCATCAAGAAGAGGTCATCCGCTTTAGAGGTCTTCTGAATTGTGCTTTTCGGCACACCACTTCCACAAAAGTAGTCTGCCTGCTTTTGCTGTTTCGTCTGTAGTTCTTTCCTACCGTATTTAAAATCGTCACAAAATAGCTCTTACTTATTCAAGTTATCGTGTTTTTCCTGGGAAATATTTTTAACGAGCTAACAAAAAGTTTAGACTATATGAAATTTGTATCCTTGCCAAGTTGGGTTAAAACTAACGAATCTAATCAATCGATTTATTGTCAATTTAACGTAAGTTGCTAATTCCATTCTTAGAATCTACCTCACATGTACTCCTAGTGAAACTTCATATTGAAGACAGACCTTTGTACACTAAGTTGTATCTTCAAAATTGTGACAAAATAAAGTTTCAAATTTTACAATAGAAGTTAGTTATAGTTAACTATCTGCTGATGTAATTTAATATTAAGTTCAGATCAAAATTGTTGTAAAATTGTCACAACTAAAAAATATCTTAAAAACTTCAACACAATCACATTTGTGTTTTGCATCATACCATCAATGGGTCAACACTAACTAAATTTTTGTTTGAATTATACGTTTTATAAAACTATTTGTGCGAAAATAATATTTTCAATTTATTGTTGTACATTGTAAAGTTTATGAACAAAGACTGTTTTATTATTGTATTTAAGACCTTTTATACATAGTAAAATGTATTTTAGCCAATAGTTTGTATCAATTGTAAGATAAGAGAAGTGTTGTTGGATGGTTACTGGTTTAATACATTTTGTTACTAAAAGTTTTCTGTATGAATATGTTGAGCTTTATTCCTCTTCCTTCCTTATAGAATCATTTGAAAAATAAACAAAACATAGAAGAACTTAGTTTTATCACGGAAGTCCATATGTTTTCAGTGTTTTATTACATTGAGTTCATGAAGAATATTGACAGCAGGTAGGCTTGTGATTTTTTACAGTGAAAACTTGTTTAAAAACGTTCACAAGACTGTTTTGAATTGTTTTTGTGCTGTATACTCTGGTAACCCGCTATCAAACATACTTTAGCAATCACAAAGAGCTAACTGGCTTTACGTGTATACAAGGTGAGTTTTAAATTTTCCTCTCCCCCTTAACTTTTGTAAAAGTAAATATTTTGAAAACCCTTTAGGGAATGTTTTTATAGGAGTTTGTTATCATGAAGTTTGTTTTGATGTACTTTGCGTCATCCCCCAAACCGTGGGAGGGTCCCCATTTTTAAACACAAACCCCTTCCTCTAGAACCTCAAAAGAAAGTGAATTTCATCACAAGCTCAACGATGCAAAGAAAGTTTTTCTCAGATTGTTTTTATGTATTCATAAAAAGATTTCAGATTTCAGAACAAGAAATCTTTATTTCATATAAAATATATTTTGAATGGCAAACTCTTTCTAGAAAATCCTCTGTGGGTAACGTAACAACTTTATAACATAATCCCATAGAGTATTTGAAAAAGTTTGTCGTAAATTTAAAGCAATAAATTGTACTTGAAATGTGGCATTTTCAACCTGATTTCTTGTCATCTTTAAATAGATATATAACAAACGAGTCAAGATAAAAAATATTTCTTTACCTTGTTGAATTTGTTCCTTTCTTTTGAGGTGCCACAAGGGGGGTTTGTATTTTCTTCAAATTGAGTGGCCCTCCCCTCGGTTTTTGGGTGGAGGTGGGACTCAAAGTACATTAAAACAAACTTGAGGATCCTATAAGCACATTCCTCAAAGGGGTTTAACAAATATTTCCTCTTTCAAAAGTTAATTTGTCACACATTTAAAACTCACCTTTTTTTCTGACCAACTTCTCAATAAAAGCAGGTTGAATTTAAATTTATATATATCACTATTGATGTTTATTCCTTTAAATAAAGGTAACTGTCATAAAAAAGAAAGAAGCTAGGCAAAATAGCCAATAAAGAACTCTCTTGTATGAATAAATATGTTAACAAAATGCATTAGTATTTATTTTAAAGATCTACGAATATTTCAGACATTGGGTCGTTTGTTTATAAATGCATAGGCTACCGCTCAAAAATAAAAATATTTAAAACTATTAACAAACGAAAAACTTCAGTGTCATCTTTATTCTAAAACGTTTCACTCTACTACATATTACAAAAATTCCAAATAAACCCTACTCAATTCAGTACAATATTACACATGACGAAGCATTATGAAGTTAAGTAAAGGGGCGTGGTAGGGTAGCGGGGGGGTAGTATGTAAACTGAGTGAAGAGCCACGGCAGGGGAGAATGTTAACAGAGTGGAAGAGCCAAGGCAGGTCTATTAGCAAGTGTCACATTCACAAAGCCGTGTCAAATGCTTGTGACAACCAAGTAACCACTCGTACACCTTAGTACATTATGACAAGCACCTTAAATACAGTTTAAACACTAAATAGCTTCTTCTTCTTTGATGTAGCCTTTTTCTTTGATGGAACTTTTGAGCTTTACAAAGGCGTTCTAGTAACAAACCTGGTACCCAAAGTAGTAAAAAGTGTCGTTAATTTCAATCTAGAAATAATATAAAATCAAAGATTTGTTAGAGTATATTTAAAAGATCCCCTAGTTTTTTCTGTAATCTGTGTTTCGGTAGACAGAATTTATCAAATGAACAATTAGAAAGGTAGGTACGGGTGTTGAGTTAAATAGATTTATATCTTAAAGATCGCGATGGGATCTTTGACTGGGACTCGTGGCGTGGTCCTGTAATCCAGCTTCATGGAGGTCAGGTTTTGAGGATGATATAGGCCTAAAGCGGCTCAGATAGTCTCAGTGATCATCTGATGATACCCGCATCAACTCCCACCATCGTTTAGACATATCAGACCATTACCGGCCTGCGTGGTTCGGAAGTCACGTTAAGCCATTGGTCCGTGTATTTCCATTGGTCATTGGGCTATTAATTAATGACCCATTCTAAGGAAGAGTCGGCCTTAATTTGTAACAAGACTACACCTCATAACTCATTACTACCACCATCACACTCATCCTTCACCACATATTTGCCTTAAATACCCTCATGAGAGTGGTCGGCATCTAAATAGTGATTTAGTGATGGTTGCTTTGGAATTGGAGTCCAAATCGTACAAACCTTCCGAAGAGGTTCCGGTCCCAAAAGGAATGAATAGGCTGATTTTGAATACGCTTAACGATTTAAACATATCCAAGACTAAATCTGACTAAGAAACCTGTTTTTCGATAGTTCTTTGTCTGAATTTTGATAAAAATCAACTTATTCAACTACAGTGAGAATTTCTGTGAATATCACTATATCAATTATTTGAGATGCCGACCACTCTCATGAGGGTATTTTAGGCAAATATGTGGTGAAGGATGAGTGTAATGAGTGGTAGTAATGAGTTATGAGGTGTAGTCTTGTTACAAACTAAGGCCGACTCTTCCTTAGAATGGGTCATTAATTAATAGCCCAATGACCAATGGAATACAAGGACCAACGGCTTAACGTGACTTCCGAACCACGCAGGTGATGGTCTGATATGTCTAAACGATGGTGGAGTTGATGCGGGTATCATCAGATGATCACTGAGACTATCTGAGCCGCTTTAGACCTATATCATCCTCAAACCTGACCTCCATGAAGTTGATTACAACCAGGACCACGCCATGAGTCCCAGTCAATAATTCGTGTGAATAGGAGGAGAGGAGTGATGATGCCACACAAGAGTGGTGAAATATAAACTTCCTTGAGGACATCAACAATTCGTTAGATCTTCGGCTAAATACAAGTCATTTCATGTATACAAAATAAATAAATACGGCCAAGTTACCGTCAAAGTTTAGGATAAAGACTGACAATGAACTGATGATGCTCGTATTAAAGCAATAATCCGATATACACAGAGGGTTTTCACAAAAATATGTAACATACTTATTATTCTTACTTGTTATTTGTTTAGTTATGCAATTATCTATTGCGGCACAGGGCACACGGCCTATAGGATATACGAGTATTCCAGAGGGGGAATCAACAAACCATGGGATCGGGTTTGTAACCCCCTTCACCGAAACAAGGGCTGTCCCCCAAAGAAAAACTGAAAATATCACCCAAGGAACACGTTTTTGTGCATTTTAGAAGAATAACTTACTATACATAAATGCTACAATTGTCCATTGCAATTTTGTAAAATTAACTCAAAAGGGTTTCTTTGTGATGATGCTCTCTCGTGTTGATCTATAACATTATTACGTAACCACAAGACGATCTACCAAATAAAGGCACTTCTCAACTATTTTGATTTTAATTACGAGGCCTAAACGTGTAAATATTTTAACGAGAAAGAAGATTGATCCGTACCAAAGACAATACACATATGTATCGTCTTTGTCCATAACCCCTCCATATAAGGGAATATTCAGACTCCAATTGAAAAAGGTGCATTTACTTGAGTCTCAACAAAGAAGACAATTATTGTTAATATTTTGTTTAGAAATTAAATTGTATAAACATGTTGGTTGATTGTGAATATTAAAATAATTTAAGGTCGAGGTTGAGCCTTAGAGAGAACTTTGTAGTCCTAACTTCGCCTCGTTAAACAAGAAACACTTTTTTTATTTATTCACGATTTTATTAGGACTAATTTAATTAAATAACTCTCAGCAAGAAATGCATGCGCAATTCTACATAGTATTGCCAACAAAGTTTTACTGTGAATGTTGATTTACGGTACTGTATTTTAAACATAGTAAAAAAATAAAACGACTGGTAAAAATCCAACAAAATTGAAAATAGAATTTTCGGGGGGACAGCTTAAAATGCACCTTTGCTTTATAGTTGCAACTTGTTGAACATGAAACCCCCGGACGTATTCCATACCCCCAAACGTCTCTCATAGGGGTCGTCTTCTGTCAGTTAAACCCCCACCAAGCTAACGCAATAACATATTATACATGAAACCTCGACGCGTCCTGCCTATAACATACGTATACATGATTAGCATTTTGTAATCTTTAAAACTATTTCATTGTTGCAAAGAAAACAGCCTCGATTGTTGTACAAAGAAAAAAATTGTGGAGAAGTGCTGCGCCAAGCGGCGTTGAGGTGACTTATTTCGCCATCAGCGCAATGAGCGTAGCGCACTCGCAGCCATTTCCTATTCTTTCCAATTCACCAAGTCTTGCATAGTTCGTTGTTCTACCCGGAATCGTTTTTAATTCAGAGAGAAATTTAAATACTGTATAATGATTATGTTGTGCATTTATTTGTGTTGTTAAAAGAACGTTCCAATTATGTTTCGCGCCATTTCTTGATGATAAAATGGATGATCAAACTTCGGAGCAAGTCGTGATACCGGACATGGCCGAACCTTTGACGAACGAATCCGAGGCTAATGGAAATCTAACTTCGGATAAACACAATCACGAAGGTGTTTCGGTTGCCACCGTCGAGTCAGTGACTGTGTCTTCTGCTGTTCCAGTTTCTCTACCGGTTGGGTCGTTAATAAATGTTACTTCAGGCACAACATTTAACGTCATTACTCCAGATCAACTGCAGGTAAAAGCTACTCATAAAATCGATCATCTTCCTTGTTCATTGATTTTGGAGCTAGCTATAGCCATACGAACATTTCTATTCTTAAGCCTTTTAGATAGGCTTACTCTTTGTTTAGATAAACTACATGACAAGGCCAAAATGTAAATAATATCTTTTGAGTGTTAACCCTTGAGCCCATCCTTTGGTTCTGGTAACTTACAATGCCAGGTCTAGCTGAAACAAACTGGACTAAGACCACTCAACATTGTAAAGACTCATTAGGTCTAGTGGGAGCTCTTATTCTCTCCTGTGATAGATAGATCCACGGCTACCCAGAATACATACTATTAATCTCTGTCAACACACCGTTGTATTGCATGTAAAATTTCATTAATTTATATGTCAACTATGTACGAAAACGTGGAAATAAATAAAGGGTCTCGGTGAGACTAGACCTATCTTTGACGGTAAAGGCTAACCAGTCGGCCAAAAATAAATTTTTTAAAATCAAACCGTTTTAAAATTGTGTTTGGTTGAGATTATTTGAAAAAGCTACATCTACAGGATTTTATTTATTTAATTGGTGAGCTAGGCTGTGGGGCATTGAAAATTATAACAACTAGAAGGAACATTGGTTACTGAAATTCCTTTAAAACATCCTCTTTTTACTGATATACAATAGCCTCTCCGCTCTTGCCTATATGCTCTCCGGCTCGCAATCATACTTACTTGATACTTGAAATCAGCCCGTTGGAAACACATCGCACCACGGTTGTCAGTTTTGTGTTTATTTTTGCTCTAGATATTCCTTATATCTACCCAAATGAGGTGTGATTTTATAATATAATTGCCAAGGTTAGTCCCACAGGAAGACACAAGTTCTGACCTGCACCATTAACTAAAGATTGAAGTTCAACCTAAGTAGGACTCGTGTTTCATCAGCGTTGAACTACTTACACTTATATTTGGCAACGAATGTTGCTGCAGCGGCAACTGACACTAATGGTTGAAGACAAATTCAGCTGTTTATCTGGTGCTTCTCAATCACCATTGTTCTTGGCAGAGGGTAAGTTTTTATGCTTGTTACATACATTGTTTTCATTAAATTTACCAAAAGTATGTAATAAAAATTAATTTTATAATTTTTGGTTACAGTTATCTGGAACAAACCACTACAAGCCTATCCTTTGCGTGGATAACAGCTGTATCAGCTGTGACGGCCGTCAAGACAAGGATGATGCCTTACGCTCCTGGGTGAGATCAGATGTGAGTTTTAAACATATCTTCCTTACCTCGTATAGCTCAAACTACATCACTGCTGCATAGTGTCGTCAGTGTTGCCAAATAATCCATACTTTACTTCCCTTTTCACTGACTATAATAAATCATTAAAATTCTCATGATATTGGCATCCTACATGGTTTTAAGCATATAAAAGTAAAACTGTCGAAACTCTGGGGCCAGCCTAATTTTTGACGTTCAAGTCGGTTGACTCAACAGTCAGTGGTACCATATTTTTCTGCTTGCTCCTATCATCATCATCAACTTGAGTTGATGAAAAGTTAAATAATAGTTTTTATCTTTCTTGGTATTTTCTGCTGAGGTTAGGCTAACTATTGCTATCAATTTTTAGGGTAGTAATGGTCTGAAAACCATCGTGATCCAAGATGGAACTGAAGATTCGTCTTCAACTTCCGGACACAATTGCTCCTCGTCATGGTCGGAATATGCGGGCTTGCCGATCATCCCAGTGCGATGTAAGGTCTGTATTTTCAACTATTTTCATTACTCTTCTAACTGAATTGGATTAAAATTTCAATCAAGCTCTAACCTTGACCAAGAGGCAATGGTGAATCTGGTTACATTCTGGTGATCATAGTTACTCGGCGCACCATTATTTTCCGAGTATTGAGAATTTTCTTAACTGTGAACCTTTCAAGCATTGTTTGCTTTTTTTACATAGGAATTTTAATTGGTCTTTACCCATTGACTGCTGTTCGTCTTTTGATTGTTGAACTTGAGGGCTTTTCATAGCTGGTAATAGTCAAACTGATCATAAAATTTTTACTTGTTCGCTGTGACTTTACGAAACATCGTAAAGGAATAATAATTCCTTCCACAATGACAAGGGCTACTATAGTATGATATAGTAAATAAATATGTGGAAATGGCTAAGAATATTCTCTGTGTACAGAACACAAATGCAGAACTGCACAAGAACAGGTTTGGATCCGGAGGCAGAGGGCGCTGTTTGAAGCTTGGGGACAACTGGTACACTCCCAGCGAGTTTGAGGCTTTGTGCGGCCGTGCCTCCAGCAAGGACTGGAAGAGGAGTATCAGGTAAACATTATTTTCTATAAAGGAAAATAATTTATTCCCTTTATAATATTTTTTAATAAAACATGACATTTGAGGCTAGAGTTATGACAAAGTGTTCATCACAATAGTTCTTTTGCATGCAAATTACCAAACATACCCTAGTGCTGTTATACTGGTTTGCAGGTTCGGAGGACGTAGTCTACAAGCTCTCATCGATGAAGGCATCCTCACGCCTCATGCGACCAGCTGCACTTGCTCTGCCTGCTGTGACGATGATTCCGCTGTAAGTTCGACAGGGATTGTAAGTTCACTCAGAGTACACTAGGCTAGACTCTAAGGAGATCACGTCTTAACATTCTTGGCAGATTCAGGATTTTAAAATGTAGTTTAGGTCATTCATCCGGTTTTTGGTTGTTACTTCCAGTTCTTGCCGTAACCGATAAACAACACGGCAAACAATGATTCCTGGAATTGATGACTCATTTGAGATTTTAGATGCAGGTTTTATATGCAATGTGATTTTTGATTCTCAGCTACCCGAACACGATGCTCTAAAGTAGGGTGGTTCTTTGCTAATACATAAAAATATGGGCAGTTATTGAATTTCATAAATCCCAATAAAATAAACCGTTATTCTTTCTTTAGAAATGGGTTATTGCATAATTATTTGCTAGTAGACATCACGTTAGATGCGGTGTACTATTATATAGATTTTAATTTGTCAAATCTTGTATCATATTATAACATTAGAAAAGAAGAGCAAAAATTAGCCTTGACTTTTGTACTTAGACATTTTTTTTAGTTACGTATTTCTTCAGTGTGTGTAATGGTTAAAACCTTTGGGTTAAAAAAGCACGAAAGGTTAAAAATCAGTCATGTATAGGAGAGTGTTATATAATGGCTACTGGAGGAATTAACTGCCAGCCGCCTACTTATGGCACCTCCCTCCTCTTGAGTGTCGTAACGTTTTGGTGATTCCTAGACCAACAATTGTTAAATGTGTTGTCATAAATGTTATGATCTTTACTCCGTTTGTGATCTTTCAATTGATATATTTGTGATCAAAACTATGATTTGTTTGGAAACAATTCATTGAGTTATAAAAAAGGTTTCCAATATGTTTTGAAACAAAATAAAAAATGGTAATTAAATCTTACTTGTGCGAGTCTTAGTTCTCAGATATATTATCCAGGTTTTTTGGAAGGTAATAAACCAGTAATCCATTAGTCAAGATATGGAACTAGATGATATAGGTTAAATATATACAAATGCTATATAAAAGTGAGCGGTGGCAAAAGGATGATGCTAACGGTCTCATTTGTGTATTAGCACTAAATTACTCACTTCATTTGTAAACGGCCGAATTTTCAGATTACTCATTGTAAACAAACCCCTCGTTACTTTGTTCACGATTACTCTATCCAAAGTAGTTACATTTGTGTGTTTTGTAATAATTGTATAAACTTATCTGTGAATTTATTCTAGACTGGACCAGTGAGACTGTTTACTCCGTACAAGCGAAGAAAGCGGAAGGACACGTCTGACGGGGAGGGAAGTGGACCAAGGAAGCTGAAGTCACACAGAGACCATGGGGACAGTAATGGTGATGAAAGCTGCGATTCTACTGGAGGTTAGCTCTCTCTCTTTAGTGTCATACAATCCGCTAAGTAGTAAAGCTCTTCTTAACCATCGTAAGGCTGAACCTGATGTCTGGATATCTGAGTGCTTTTAAAATAGAGATGTACACGTTTTATTTACCACCCTAAGAGAGTCATAGTTACTCCCGCCAATGTTCGAAAATGCAAAAATGGTTCCATGACAACCTAACAATGATTATAAACAGCAAAACCCAGTTGTGCACAAACTTATTAACGATCCTGACACGTAATACTGGTGGTTCACTTGCTTGTAAACGATGGCAAACCCTGAGTAATGGTTAGCATTCACACTTACCGTATTAGGCCTATGATAGCGACCACCAAAGAACAGTTGTTAACAATTGTAGACGGTAATCAATTGGTAGTAATTATGACCATCGTATGATAAAAATGAGCAATGTATTTTCACCCAATTGTCAATGCAAAAAGCTATTTAGATAATATTTTAGGCTTATGATGTCTTGTCCCGTCCTGACTTGAAATCAAAAAGTCCATCCCTTCTCCCCTTCTCTGAAAGGTAACTTGGTTGGATTTAAAATTCTGTCTTTTTAAGATTAGTTGTCACAGTCTATCCAGCAAGGACTGGTCAATGATGCAGAAGATAATATTAAAGATAACCATAGCTTCCAACACTGCCATTTGGCAATTTCAAGCTTGTTATTCAGCTTTAGCACCATTGACCAACACACAACCATCCTGCCATTCAGCACGAACAGTTATATTGAACTGACCACCACCGATGGTTGTTTCAGCAGCAGAAATCCTGGGTATCAAGGAGTCGTGGAACTCTGCGCAGTTTGTGACGGAGGCCATGGTGAATGTGAGTGAGGTGGCCGTGTGTGGCGCAGTGACGTGTGTGACCAGCTCGGCTGCTAGCACTGCGGTCACAGCTGTCACAGGCACGCAGAGCGCTGGCGGGACTCACGCAGTGCTCGAGTTCACCACCCCGACACTCACCACCAACACCTCCGAGCTGTTCAGGAAGCTTGATGAAGTGGGTTCAATACTGTGTCACTGTGCAGCTTGACATTTACAGAATATTCAAATATCTAGATCAAAACCTACCCGCTCTCCAAGCCCTTATCTATACCGTTTGTTTAGTTAGTTATTTTAATTGATAAGTAACAGTTGTAAATTTATCTCAGTGGACATGTACAGGAATTTTAGTTCTGAACATGGCAAACCATTACCAAGATATAATATTAATTTATAACAATTATATCTTGGACTTTTTCGGCCACTTCAGGAAAAGACTACCCCTTACATTTAAGGCATGGTACTATTCATAACCTTAAGAAACATAGTCAATACTATATGACACTACTGCATCGTGTGACTAGCCTGAAATCAAAGAATAAACTCTTAAAACATTACTTAATAAAAATTAAAAGCATTTACCCAGGGCAGCAGTGGTAGAACACCTTTTACCACCTAGTTGTAGTGTGTGCGAAATAAAACCTTACTATAGTCTGAGAGATTCTTGAATGCCTGGAGAAACTAAACCAAAGGCTGTTGATGATTTAATTTGTATCCATGCAGGAATTTTGGTAAAACTAAAAATGTGTGTAAAAGGCAATCAACTGCAATGAAGTTTCCTAGCACAATAGGCATCATATCTGCTCTCTTCAGTAGTGTTGTGATTGTGCAGATGACGTCTCGGGTGCTGAAGATCTCACACTCCATGAAGAGGATCGTGGACCAGGCTCGGGAACAGTGGCAGCAGGAGAAGGAACAACTGAAGGAACAAGCCAAGAGAGACAAGGAGCAAGCTGTCCTGGCAGCCAGAGTTGAAGCTCAGGTTGCTTGTTCAAGGTGGGATATGATAGATATGGTTTGTTCTCTTTATTGTGTAGTCTCTTGTAATGGTCAAATATGAATAAAAATATCCAACAACCCTTGTCCCTTCAATTTCAAAATAATTGTCTTGCCTGCCTTGTATTAGTATAAAAGTAAAGTAAAACCAAAACCAGTCCCAAAACTTTTTCGAGAACACTTAGTAACGAACGCTAATGTTAGTTTGAAAGTTCATAATAGTGGCGGAGAGCAATTTAGCAAAAGAAGAATGAGACTTTCCTGCCACTTCCGGAGAAAAACTACTATTCTATTTTTTCTGCTGAAGTGACAGGAAAAGTTTTTCTTTTTACTAGTGCTACTACTAATGCTAATGTTGTAACAAAAGCCTACAGAAACTCAAGCAATCATAGAGGCTGAATGACTTGCATGAATGGTTATAAACGATCATGGACACCTAATGAATGTCATACTACCACTCATTAAAGATCACTGACGCCAAATACCAGTTTGTATAGACAAATTCTGAGTATTTAAGATTTCCTGTCTTGACTCTAAATCAGCAAGTATGTCTTATCCACCCCTAGTTTAAAGTTAAAGAGTTTTTCATTTTAAATACTGCTAGTTTGCCTTGAGGTTGCTGTTTTGAAAGTTCTTTTCTAACTGAGCAATTGCTTTAATTAATCTTCTGCCACAGTGTTGTATTTATCTCATGACTGGGTATATGTTTCAGGCTGTTTTCGACTCTACTGTGCATGTCGTGGATCCTATAAACAACACTGTAACTCTACAACCAACCACAGACTCTTCCGATTCCAAAAAGGTAATGGAAAAACACTTATAGAAGATTCAATGGGAAAGAAGAAAGGAGGAAAAGAAGGGACTGGAGTTGGGGAGGAACAACAGATGGTTTACATTCTCTTGCTCAGTTTTGACCACAAATGAGCCTCTGATAACAACCACTTGCGTCACTGGTTGCTGGGTAATCACAGTGCGCTGGACTTATTGACGCTTAGCAGTGACGGATTCAGGGGGCACATGCCCCTCCAGGCAAAATTGTTTAAACATTTGATTTAAATTGAGTAAAATATTCAACGTAAAAATATGAATGATGCCTGATTTTTGTACTTTGTTGCAAATATGATCGAATCTACAATGCAAATACAATCACATAAAGTAATCCTACTAAACTGAAGAAAAAAGATTATTTCAACCCTTTGTTTACTACAAATTAAATGCTCTAAAACGCTTAAAATAGTGTATTTTGCGTCTCTATTTTCCAATGTTTCCCCCGGACCCCCCTTGGCAGTGCCCCCCCAAACTAAAATACTGGATCCGCCCCTGACGATTAGCATCTCATTGTTGAAAGTACATAAAATGGGGTGTAAGGTTTTACCGCATATTCAGGTGAAATTTATGAGTGTGCCTTAGATTTGCATGGGCTTGCATTGAACATACACGTACATACTAGACTGAAGTTATGATCATATGCTTATATGTCTAAATGTTGTAGTCTGAACAATATTAATAAACTATTTGGTATCAAAAATCTTACACATCGTTAAAGATTGCAATAGGTTAAAAGTTGCAAATACAAAAAACTCATTTATCTCCACTAAATTCCTTGTTTTGTTGCAGTGTGCCAACTGTAATAGAGACGCTTTTGCCGAGTGTTCGCTGTGTCGTGAAGGACTCCGTAATGCTCGACGTTTTGCCAAAGGAAAGATTGGGCTAGTCATCAGGTAAGTAATACAAGTTCATGTTTCTTCCTTTGGTGCCTTGCAAAGCTGTAATAGGTTAACTCAGGGTTTAAGCTCCAGTTACATTTTAGATTTTGCCACAGCAGTTACAGAAAGCTACAAATGTGAATAAGCTGTTGCAAATTTGTTGGGTTAAAAGAACAAAATTCTTTTACAATTTGAAAATCCAAATAATATGCTATGTAAGATCTTAGGCTTCCGGTTTACACCGGAGTCTCAGCCAGTCAACAAGCTGCTGAGGATGACTCTCCACAGCAAGGTCGAAACGTCTAGCAGTATTTGTAATTCAACTGTGACGGGTGTAAACGGAAGCCTTAAATCTTAGTGATTACACTGGCCGCAAAAGCTTAAGAATATGCTATGTAGCTTATATTTAGATTGGTATCACGCACGACTCCAGCGATGCAGGTTTGATACCCCTAGTTACCACTAACAATTTAATAAGTGACTTTGACAATTTAATAGGTAACGCTGTGTAAAGGTTAAGGTTGAATGGTAGAAGGGACTTTGTAGCCCTAACTTTGCCTCTTTAAACAAGTCAGGTGTTTTTTTATTAATTTCAATTTGATATACTGATGGTCAGCCACAAGATGAGTCCTGTATCCTGTAATCTTTGTTGGAATCGCTAGTTAAGGACCAGCATTGCGTTAGTATTCTTCTTTTTACTTAAAAGACGCTTTAATGCAATACTATTGACTGAGGCACTAAAAGTGTCCAGACGTAAACGTTGTCTTTGTCGCAAATTCAACAAAAGAATAACTAGTAAAAAGAATTAAAAGAAATCACTGGGTGCATCCACTTTTGAAGGGGCTTTGTTTCATTGTTTAGCTATCTAAAGAGGACTGCTTAAAATTGTTGAATTACTTTAGAATGAGTTTATGATCGTTCAATGAACTTGCTGACAAATTACCCTGACAACGACATATTTCAAATCAGAGAGTGAGATTTCTCAGCTTCGATAAAAAATGTCTAAATCAAATCCTGCGACCTGTCTGAATCCACATCCAAACTGCGAGCGTGAGTGACTGGTGTGACGCCTGATGTCTCCACTAGTAATGTTCACCAGGCGAAGTTCAGTCCCTGGCAAGTATCCAGTGCTTGCGGTGAGCTCGCACAAATGTGAAGCACCTACTTGTTCTTTGGTCTACTACTTGTGCGAGAACTTCTCATTGTGCGCGCCGTGTAAACGCGGTGATGCAGTTACTCGTATCTCTAGGATGTTTGGTGTTGAGTGTTCTCGTGTGTTACAGGTGGAGTGTGTGAGCAGTGAGCAAGGCTCCATCATGCTGATAGTGGAGAGTTCCGAGCAGGTGCTGGCTCAGCCTGAGTGAACGACTCCACCATTCATCTACTTCTTCAGCATTCTGTAATACTCTAATGGTTTCGGGAATGTACAAAACCATCCTTTTTTTGTCAGATTCAGTTGTTATTGTCAGTTTGGAATAAATTAGAGGATCTATTATATCCATATATTTAAACTCTTAAGCATCATAAAACCAAATTTGTATTTCCTTGGTTAATATCTTAAACAAAAATTTCAAATTTAATTTTTAAAACTGAGCATAGTATTAAGTAAAGCATAATATAAAGGATAGTAACAAATTCATAAAATGAAGCATAATATAGAATACATAAAAATAAAATGTAAAGATTATATAAAGGCTTTTGCCTTTCTTAGCTTGTTTAGTTAACTTACTCTTTTAAGTTATCCTTTTTGTTTTGTAAGTGTCTTTTAAGTTACCAAAGACCTTAGTAAAGCTGAGAATTTGACAATCTGCATTCTTTTATCCGTTTCTATTTTATCCAGGTGAGCCTGCTCTCCTTTCTATTCCTTTTTGATAGCATATCCTGGCCTAGTCCTAAATCTTACCAAAAACTTTATTATTCCTTACAGTGTATATTGGTCAATAAATCATTCTACATCAAACTGTAATCTTTATTACTAACCATTCCCTTTTAAAAATTGGGCACAAAGAAGCTGTAGCATCTTTTGTTCCCAACAACTTGAAAAAAATGTGGGAAAAGTCTGTCAAAAACGAGTAAAAATCATACGGATTCATCAAAAATTTAAATGTGTGTGTGTATTTTTCTATTAACTCTGCAACATTTACTGCTGCTGCTTTACTTTTCACCATGAGATGTGGTCCTCTAAGGAAATTCACTAATAAAACTTTCATGTCAGCAGTCTTTGAACTAAGCAGAATGACAGGAACATAAACACGCTTATAGTTTAAGTAAGCAATTATTTATTTCACACTACACAACTTAGAAGAAAGCAACAGTTAACAAGCTTAGATTATTTAATAACATCCCAATCTTCAGTTTTTCTCAAATGACTCAATTTATCTATTAAAGTAGTTGACTTTGCTGCAAACTTCTTATCTCTTTCAGTTAGATCTGCTATCCACTGAGCTTGAGATTCCAGTTTTATCCGTTCTTGCTCATCTGTTAAAGGTTTGGATTGTTCCTAAAACACATCAAATAATTTTAAATTAGATCAAACTGCAGAGTATTACTAATCAAGAAAAACCTGGAAAGCAGACAAATCGAAGAATTACACAAGAAATGCGGTTCATGGACAATTTCAAGAAAATTACAGTTATGAGCTTGGTTGTATTACGTTACATGTACACTACCAAGTGAATCTATGTATGGATAGGGAAATTGGCAGTCATTACATAATTATGTTTAATGGCAATAAAGAATCTAGGATATATAGTGAAATAAAATAGTCAGAGCATTGTTTCTTTACATTTTTTCATTTCGCATTTAAGTCTGTACTGGTGTGCTAGAGTTGGGTTTTCACCACTGACGTATCCACTTGATTACTACTCAAGTTGTTCACGTTCTATGTTAAAACCCTAATTTCTCTAAAAAAACTGACTGTTCTTACCAGAGTGAGATATGGGTAGTGGAGATATAACATGTTTTGTTCTTCTATCTTAAAATCTGTTATCAAGTTGTTAGCATTGAGAGGAGTGACAACTTTGACCATTCGAACCTTTCTGCAAACAAAAGCAAAGTCAAATCTTGAAACAGTTAAAAACATGAGTAAAAATACAGTATTATGAAACACAGCAAGAGCAATCTTACATCAATAAGGCAAAAAATCTATAACATGCACTGTTTTATAGTCATGTCATGTATGGATTGTAGCTTGGGGCCACTCACTAGCTATCAAGTTTATCTTAATTTTACAAAAGGCTGCTGTGAGAATAATATCACACTCTAAATACCTCGACCATTTTAGGCCTCTTTTTAAAGACATGAAAAATCTCACAGTCATAAGTCAATATGTGTACAACATCTTATGTTAACTCAAAGACAAACTAAACAGCTTTACCAAAAGAGATGAGCTACGCAGTCATGGAACACATCGCTAAGAACCACGCTGCTCTAAGTCAAATCCTTAAGTCTTACCCCTGCTCCGCCATAAAAATCTACAACCCATTGCCAACGGAAGTGAGAAATTTAAACGCGGCGGTATTTTATCAAATACTGAAAAATTACCTCTTACTCTCTAAAAGAGCTATAGGGGAGCCACTATAAGGAGACTGCAACCTCCGCTATAACTGTATATAATGTAAATACATTTTTAATAAATGACACAGTCTAACCAAAGTGTTCAGTCATCAACGCAGGAACCAAGTAAAAATAATGGTAGTGATTTCAAATTCAACCAACACTGTTGTGAAAAATGTACTGTGCAAGACCACTGTCACAGTATATCTGAGCCCAGAGCCTCTGAGTTACCCATTTGCCGCGACCTCCATGGGTTGTAGGTGTGTCTGCCGCCCAAGCCCCAAGTAGTTTACCCGCCAACCCCATTATTGCTGTGTGCTATGTAGCTGTGTCAGAATAATTCCATTACATTCTCATGTAACTGCAAAGGGAATGGATAGTTCTTTACATTGTGTTCGTATTGGATAGTGCTCTTGACCTGAGCACCTAAAGTTGCCCACAGGCCTTCCAACATGTCAGACTAACTTGGCCTGACGTCCAACCCAAAACTCAACCAGCTTTTAGGGTGTATCAATACACTTTGGATTTTATTCTCGGCACAAGTAACCGAGATGCCAAGGCCTACATGCTTGAAGCGCTAGAGGCAAGTTGATGATTTAAAATCAAGAAGTTTTACAGTATATCTCCATGTAGACCTAGCCTAACTAGCTACATTGATTTGAGACGACAATCGAGTTTTGAGTATTACAAAGTTAAAAATGTTCTCACCCTTTGAAGCGAGCGCCAGGTATTTTGAAGCCTCTACATAAACAACTGTATAACTTCATTTTACTGTCTTTGGGGTAATATTACAATAGAGCCCCTAATCCATGGAAAGCCAACAGCCTAATTCCCTTTCTTTAACCTTAAAAAATATTATTTATTATGATTGTATCACAAGAAAGTGAGGAAAGCAGCTTCACCACTGCGCACGGTGCCTACACGAGGTGCGCGAAACCGATGCGCCGTGGAGTGTACTCCGCTTCCTAAATAGTCGGTTTCGCCACAGCAGCATCATCAATGAGTGTTCCAAATCACGAAGAAGTAGTACAGAAACACTGCCACCAGACTGCAGCACCTATCAACAACGAACGTTTCTGAACAGGAGTTAGTACCAAATCTGCCGCCAGGCTGCAGCACAATGCAGACAATCTGTGCCGCCGGCACTACGTAGTTCACGTTTTTCCCGCTGTGGCAGCACCGGACAGACAATGTTTAAACTCCTATTTAATAGGCTACATATTTAATACGGCTAGATAGATTTCCAAGTAGCTGCTGCACTCTATGTTTGCACGCTGTGAAACTAATGTGCCGTGGAGAGGTGTAGCGCGTTTCCGATTTGAGATTTATCTAGGGAGCGGGCATCCCCTTCAGGGCGCATCGTTTTCGCGTAGGGGCCGAGTTTTATGCGTGCACAGCGGTGAAGCTGCTTTCCCTACGGTCTTGTTCTAAAGGGCGAGGAAAACCGCATAGAAAAAAAATTAGACAAGTAATATTGGCTGAAAGAAGGACCATCTGACACCTAGTTAATAGATATATACACAATTACCAAATAATAGAGAATGAATGCGTATAATAGTTCTGTTTAGTACATGTAATGCATTATTTTGAATGCTTTTACACTGTCTGACTTTAAATATATGGAAATGGTAGCATAATAATATGCTTTTATAAAAGATAAAATATTTTAACAATATAAGAAGAAATATTTTTACTTATAATTTAATTATTTATTAATTATTGTCTTATATTTTAGTAGATTGAAGTTCGAAAATTGAATGTCACTACCATTGTGTTTTAATTTAATACCTTGTACTTGTGTCTGAAGATAATATCATTGATTTTAAATGATTGATTTTAAATGGCTTCAATTATTTTAAAAGTCACTTGAAGAGCGCCGTCGATGCCACAAAAGCGTGATATCCATGTATACATAAATGATAATGTAAGTGATAATGTATGTATATAACATTATCTCGTAACCTCAACTAGAAACGTGAGATCTTCAGTCCCATGTTTGAAAATAGATCCTACAAATGGGTATAAAACATTTGTATATACAGTATACTACTTTGACTTTTACCTCTATGCATTTCAACCCATCCACATCAGCTGGTGAAAGACCAAAATAAAGAAAAAGATTTATAAGTGCAGACGGATACGTAAGAGAAGAGAGAATCGGACGCTATATTCATCTGTCAAATTTTCTTTATAAATGTAAGGCAAGGTATCTTGTTTAAATTGTACTATTGTTATTTATTAATAATTTTAGAGTTCTTTTTTAAGGGTGAGGAGACGGTCAAAGGTACTAATCTTAACTGTGTAACGAGCTTAATAGAAGACAATTCAACGTAAAACAAAACAACCTTCACTTAATTTCAGCAACAAGGTTTCACTACGACTTTGAATATTTTGCATACAAAATTAAACTTTGACTTAGGGCCTGAATACGAGTGATAATTTCTTTGTTAGCATTTGAAGGTTACGTCAAATATGTGCTTTATCGGAAATTATCAGTATGTATCTCTAGTCCGAAACAATATGGACCTTGCTAACCTTAGCCGAGGCCTTGCTATCTGAAAATACAGGCTACAATAAAAAAGTTGAAATGAAAACTATCTCTTTAAATACTAACAGAGATTGCAAAAAGAGATGTAAAATTGACCTTGTTTTGATGTAGTCAAGATTTGTTGTGAATAGTAATTTTTAACCATGCAAATGTAGGTCAATCATTTTGATAAGAATTTTTTCATGATTGGATCTGTATATTTACAGCAGAGATCAGTGTAACTATAATCTATTTTGTAACATGGGAATCTATGTAATGACCTTGTATGATTGAGACAGATGGTGGCTGGGAAGTGAGCTTCTTCGAGCTCCATAACAAATAACTTTACAGCACTACGTACACTTGTCTAACTCAGCAGCAACCAGCAAACGAGCATGCCTCCGCACACTTATCAAGCAACTTCCAGCAACTTATTTGCTGGTACCTGTGTTTGTATATTTTCTCAGAGTTGGTCGAAAAACTGTTATATTTTCTTTTGAGCCTGCCGTCCGATAGCTGCTGAAGCAGCTCCGAACACCCTCCAATCTGCTGTATGCTGCTGGCAAGGGTGCTCACCCTCTTTAGCACTGACAGTCTAACAGTTTCCAAAATCTTTCCCGAACTTCCACAGCCGGCATGCTGGATTGTGCTGCTGATGGACTAGAGTGCTGACCAATTTATTGGGTTTTGTTGTGCTGGTCAAGTGTGTGCAGTGCTTTTAAAGAGGACAATAATCCTAGCCAATTGCAATTGGTCCAAAGTTGGCCCAGTGTTAACAAGGTCTTATCGTACTGGGGAAGGGGACCGGCTATGGGGGACACTATAATCCACCTCCTTTTGATGTCTAGAAGTATTCCTTTCAGTCTTTTGCTCTAGAAATATCTATACCTTTCCCTTGATTCTAGTTTTTATAAACGCTAAATAGCTAATTTATAACTAAAGAAATTTGAAGACAATATGTCCCATTTCGGTCCAAAAATTTTGTCTTCAAATTTCTTTAGTTATATATCTGTACCTTTCCCTTACAGTTAAGTCGTAACATATAAATTAAGATTCTTGAGCAGGCTAAAGTAGGTTAAATTGACCTTGTCTTTTCTCTGTTACAAAGTATGTAACTTACATTGTTGATTTATTATTATTATTTTTCTAGTATGAGTGATTACGAGGATGCAATAGAGAGCCTGGAAGATGTCTCAGTGCTGGAACATGGGATTGGGCTTAGACATCGAACTCTTGCGAAGTGGGACCCAGACCAGCTTTCTTTAAGTTCTGAGGTACCAGGACTGCATGAAGTCAAGGTTTGTTTTAAATCTTACAACACTTGTCTAAGTCTATAGTTAATAGAATGACAACATTAACCACTAAACTAAAAGTATTAAAAGCAGCTGAAGATTGCTTACACAAGGTTATCGTCCAATTTTAATCATTCTAATAGTAGGAAAATTAATTGTGATTATGGCTCGCATAAGCAAGTGAGTGATTTCTTTGAAGTTAATAGGATTTTTACCAATTGTCAATTCAGCTCTAGAAACCGGTAATCTATTTATTTATTTTACAGCTTGTTCAGTAACATTTAGAAGTGGATTGTTGTCACTGAATGGAAACAGTTACTCTTTATGAGTTATAAATAGTTCATCAATGGTGTACAGTAGAACTCCAATTATCGAACTCCGATCATCCAAATAAACTTTAGAAAGAAATTACACAAAGTTTTTGTTTAATTTGAAGGATGATTAGGAGCAGCTTCATCGTTGTTTCTTCAAACTACGATTCAAGTGACTGTACAATACACTAGTGGCAGTGATGACAGTACAAGACACTACTAGTATTGGCAGTGACTATACTAGACAGTCAGGCCGACCTTGACTGTGGCGATGTCTGTCTGTCAATCTACTCTGGTCCTGCTTTTGTTTGTTTACTCAGTCAGTCTATTGACGTCGTAGCATTGACTTACATCTGTCTGTGCCGGTGTCTTGTGTTGCTTGCATATTTTTTTACATATTTATGATTGAGTTGTACTCAAAACTTGAGTTGTACAGACAAAATTGAAATTTTAGAACAATTTAGACTAATAAAGCAGTGATGGGCAAAGTTTCAGCGGAAAAATACGGACTGGGACAAGCTACGATTTAAAGTCTTATGTGTGTATTTTACTTTTGTAATTAAAGTCAATAATACTATTATATTGTAAAAGAGTTTTTCATTTCCTACGTTTTTAGTGAAAACTCAAATTATCGAATATTTGATTAACCGAATGAGGTCGGTCCCAATTAGTTCGGATAATTGGAGTTCTACTGTATATTGATTGGTCCACGAGGAAGTTGTGGAGTTCTTTCTTTAATTGGTGACCCTTCATTTCACTCAAGTCCTTGGGTAGCTTACTGCACAGCTTCTGTCTAATATAAGAGGGTATCTTCTTAAATAGTGCAGGCTTTCTGTATGAGGTAGTACACACTTTAAAGCATTGCGTGTGTTGTACGTGTGTATGTCTTTTCTGGTTGAAAGTTCAGGGTATCAGCACGTTTCCTCTTCAATTTAAAGAACAACGGTTTTACACCCAATCCATCCGACCCAATGTTTGGCTTCGCGGAAAATAAATGGGGCAAAATTTGCATCCTTTAAAGCAACCTTCGCTTCTTCCTTTCTCCCTGCTCGGTTTGGGGTCTGGATAGGACAAGTCCGATAGTGTGTAGCGGGCTCAAGAACTCCTTATCTGGTTTATATTAAGTGACCGATGTAAATTTTACATAGGCTACTGTTTTCTTGCACTTTTCAGGAGTTGTTACAATCTGATGACTCCAGTGTTCTGTCTGACGATGAGTTGGCAGCCGGCTGTCCTCTCCCCAGCACACCGGTCGACCCGAGGCTTCTCCAGACCGAGGTACGAGAATTTAAACACTTAGTTTTACGATTTGGATCAGTGTTCGCACAGGTCAAGGCAACCTGTTTCATTCACAATTTGTATTTAAAAAAAACTAGCTCTCCAAATTTTTATTTATCTGATTACTAGCTAAACTAGTGCTTAAGTACTAACTAAGCTAAATATCTCAAGACCTCTATATTGAATTTGCAAATTTTACTCAGTACCGTATCAGTTGAGATTTTAATTTGAGTTTTTCTCCAATCTTGGAGATAATAGCTCAGTCAATGCCGTTGGACTGAGTCAGATTGATAACCTTTATCGAGGAATCACGCCATACAAGTTGTGACGATTGCATCATTTGTTTCCAGACTAAAAATTACTTAACTTTTAAAACTTGTATAAATATTTTCAGCAAATTTTAAAAATAAATGTTACAAAATCAAACAGTGTCTTTTAATTCAGAAGTTAACTGTAATTTCTTTTCTGTCCAACTTACGAACCTAGCTGAATATCTCATCACATTATTCAAGCATGGTCAAAGTATTATTGACAAAAAAGAGTCCTTTGAAAAGCAACTTGTTCCTTCTGAACAAATTTAATTATTGAAAGTCCTACACAGTCAATTATATAACTAATATACAGTAGAAAGAAAGAAATCTTTATTCTGTGGCATACAAGATGAGTGGGAAAACATAAAAATGTAATAAACAAGGAAAATAAAATTAATCTAGGGCCTACATCCGTATCTCCTGCTAGGAATTCAAATAAAAAACAGCAAAAAAAAATAGAAGGCCATGTTCAGGAGATACCTTTTAATTTTAATACAAAAAATATTGATACTGCTTCAAGTTGTCTAGAGGTTAATTGAAAAATTTAAGGAGTAGGCTAAACTTAGCCAGGTCAAACTAGAAATTATACAGTTTAGACGCTGCTCAACACTCCTGCAGCTAGGGGAACAACACTGGTTGAACAATCTTATCAGTCAGAGAGGATTGGAGGGTGTACTGTGTGTTTGTTACAGGCCACGATAGAGTTGCTGAAAGCGCAGATGCGAGGAGAGGGGGGAGACGACACAGACCTGAGCACACTCCTCGCCGCGAACGCAGCCGAGCAAGCCGAGGAGTTCGTGCGTAAGGTCTGTGGGTTTCAAGTTGGTTTTGTATTTTAAAAATCGAATCGTGTTTTATAATACATCACTAATTCCTTTAGTTCTTTCAGTGCCAGGTTTTTGAACTTTCAATTCAATAATTTTTTATCTTGCAAGACGTGTGTTTTTGGCACTCACAAGCTTGAGTTTTATTGCACGGACCTCATTTTCTTTCATGTCAAATATCAACACCTAAATAATTATTGTGTTGTTTACCAATATAGTCCTAGTTCACTTCTATTTTCTCTTGTTGTTATCACACATTTTTAGTTGACCTCAATTTCTCACAATGGTGCCCTAGTTAATAACCAAAGCTAATGTTGGCGATAAGACTTCCTCTTTTCTACTCAGAAATAGTGATACTGGAAAACAAATAGGTGGCATGTACGCATGATTTGATGTTTTGTCTCATTACTCAACCTATTTTTAGCCGTTTTTGTAACATTTTTTGCTTTTGTTGGGTTTAAAAAACAATTTCCGCTTAATACTCTTTTCCCGGTATAATCAGTTTTGTAAGCGTGGGTTTAGGCCCCTTCATAGCTGAGCGACAAAATAAGCATGACCGGCACGACCGACTGTCTGTCGTCGGGCTAACCGCTTGGTGTCCGCAGAAGACAGCAGTGGTTCAGCCTGCAGTGAACTGTGGAGTGGCAAAGATGTTGATTGTAGGAAAAACTAAATTTGTTTTGCTTCTGGATAGCCCCACGCTTTGAAAAGAAATTCTACTTATATGGACACCCTACATTTTCAAACTGTATTGGGCTTGTAAAGTAGGGCTACGTAAAGTTTCTCACCCACAAGGGTTAACATGATAAAAATGAATATAAGAACAAATACAACACAAAATGTTACAAAATCAAACAGTGTCTTTAATTCAGAAGTTAACTGTAATTTCTTTTCAATCCAACTTATGACCTAAATATCTCATCACATTATTCAAGCAATTACAAAAAGAGTCATGTTATTTGAAAATTCATAATAGATTTAGTTTAATTCGATAACTTAGTCATCATTTCTGACCACACTAACTAATTAAATGTAGTCTGAAGACATATTTCTTCACAAACAGTATTTTTCCAATGCTGAAAAAAGTATTCCTTTATATTTCAAAAAGAGTCCTTTGAAAAGCAACTTGTTCCTTCGAACAAATTTAATTATTGAAAGTCCTACACAGTCAAATATATAACTAATATACAGTAGAAAGAAAGAAATCTTTATTCTGTGGCATACAAGATGCGTGGGAAAAACATAAAAAAATGTAATAAACAAGGAAAATAAAATTAATCTAGGCCTACAGTATCTCCTGCTACGGAACGGCGCACGAAAAATGAATCACTGTCAATAAATTTAAAATAAACAAAATGGGACTATGTCTAACTAAATATACAAACAAATAGATAAAGATAAAATTTTAGAATCTGAACTACACCATATCTCCTGCTAAGAATTCAAATGTGGCTAAACAGAAAAAAAGAAGGCCATGTTCAGGAGATACCTTTAATTTTAATACAAAAAATATTGATACTGCTTCAAGTTGTCTAGAGGTTAATTGAAAATTTAAGAACACTGAGTAGGCTAAACTTAGCCAGGTCAAACTAGAAATTATACACTTAAGACGCTGCTCAACACTCCTGCAGCTAGGGGGAACAACACTGGTTGAACAATCTTATCAGTCAGAGAGGATTGGAGGGTGTACTGTGTGTTTGTTACAGGCCACTTAGAGTTGCTGAAAGCGCGATGGTGAGAAGGGGAGACGACACAGACCTGAGCACACTCCGCCAACGCAGCCGAAAGCCCGGAGTTCGCATGGTAAGGTCTGTGGGTTTCAAGTTGGTTTTGTATTTTAAAAATCGAATCGTGTTTTATAATACATCACTAATTCCTTTAGTTCTTTCAGTGCCAGGTTTTTGAACTTTCAATTCAATAATTTTTTATCTTGCAAGACGTGTGTTTTTGGCACTCACAAGCTTGAGTTTTATTGCACGGACCTCATTTTCTTTCATCTCAAATATCAACACCTAAATAATTATTGTGTTGTTTACCAATATAGTCCTAGTTCACTTCTATTTTCTCTTGTTGTTATCACACATTTTAGTTGACCTCAATTTCACAATGGTGCCCTAGTTAATAATCAAAGCTAATGTTGGCGATAAGACTTCTCTTTTCTACTCAGAAATAGTGATATACTGGAAAACAAATAGGTGGCATGATTTGATGTTTTGTCTCATTACTCAACCTATTTTTAGCCGTTTTTGTAACATTTTTGCTTTTGTTGGGTTTAAAAAACAATTTCCGCTTAATACTCTTTTCCCGGGTATAATCAGTTTTGTAAGCGTGGGTTTAGGCCCCTTCATAGCTGAGCGACAAAATAAGCATGACCGGCACGACCGACTGTCTGTCGTGTCGGCGACCGTTTGGTGTCCGCAAAGACAGCAGCGACAGCAGTGGTTCAGCCTGCAGTGAACTGTGGAGTGGCAAAGATGTTGATTGTAGGGAAAAACTAAATTTGTTGTTGCTGGATAGCCCTACCCTCACTTACGCATATTTGAAAAGAAATTCTACTTATATGGACACCCTACATTTTCAAACTGTATTGGGCTTGTAAAGTAGGCTACGTAAAGTTTCTCACCCACAAGGGTTAGTTAATTAAATAATTTAAACTTACTTGGCAACTGTACTGCCACTGCCATTGACTTCCAAAGTTTATCATTCATCAGGCGGTTGTGATAATTACTACTCTTCAAATTCCACAAACTCGGATGTTTTGCACCTCAGAAACTATTAATTTGGTCGACATAACACAAACACTGGTCAATTTGATGGGCTCGTCGAGCCTGATGGTCGCATCTGTCATACAACCAAAGACAAATCGATTTGTCTTTGGTCGTGCGACAGTCTTGTCGTCTGTCACGTCTCGGCCAGCAAGGACTCGCTCCTTTGGTTCAATGTATTTGTGATTTTTTTGTCGCTGGTGTCGCGTCGGTCGTGCTTATTTTGCCGCTCAGCTAGGACGGGCCTAAGAGGGAGTGCACTGTATTCTAATCTGTCCGAACCTGCTTGTAAATGTTTTATAACAGTTACGATTTATAAAGTAAAGTTTTCAATTTACTTGGAATGTTTGTACCTCTGCACTATCTTTTATTTTCTTGGTGTTTAAAATCAAGTACATGAACATTTTTCAATTGTGAGTTAGGTATTAGTTCCACATATTTAAAATGATCTGAAACAATAAAAGGCATAGGCCTAAAGTGTTAATTGTTTTTGATAGAACATGAATTATTCTTAAATGAAATGGATTTAAACTGTATTACACAAATCATAGTTTAGAAACAGTTGTTTGTTGAGAATTCTGCGTTAGATTGGAATCATAGAACTGTGAATGTACTCTTGACAGGTTGCATTCAATTTGTCTTAATTAAGTGTTTACACAAGATGATCATTTGTCTATTCTGGATGACTCATCAAACAAGATGTATTGGTTAACTGTTAATTCTTCAATGCAACATCTTAAAACTCTTTTAAACTTTTAGAGCAACAGCACAGATCTTTGTTGCTTTTTAAACTCTCACTGTAACAATACTACAAAAAAGAAGATTAATGTGTCAAAGGTAGTTTTATTATTTTTCCTATATACTATAAAATTATATAGGAGCTGGAAAAAAATATTTTGATCAAAACTGTTACAATCCGTCTAAATAAACTTATGCAAATGGTTTGTTTAGTTGCAACCCAAACCTAACTTATATACCTGACTAAAAACTCACAACTGACAAAATATATAAAGTTACGCACATAAGCTTACAAATCAAACAATAGCACAGCATCTTTGAGTAAAACCACCCTCTTGGTGAAGCGCTTTTGCACATCTAAAACAACAGTTTTCTGACAGAAAACATTTTGTCAGAAAATAAATACGGACAATTTAGATAAGTGTGACGCAAATGACCCTTTGTTGGTCCATCAGAAAGTAGCAAATGGCTTTTAGAAAACAATTCACCAAACCGTTGAATCCACTGTCATTGGCTAAATTAATGACCATTCTAAGGAAGAGTCGCCTTGTAACAAGACTACCTCATCTCATTACTACCACTCATTTCAAACATATTTGCCTTTAAAAACTCAAATCGCATCTAAAATAGTGATTTAATAGTATCATTATGTTAATAAATATTTTTCACCTAATCTCAGATCATGTATTTAAATTTCAACGATTCACAAACCAAAAGTACTGGCTAGAAAGCAAAAAGTGACACTGAAAGGATATGAAACTGTTCGTTTTATACTGATAACTCTGTGAATTAGTGAAGTAGTGAAGAGGAGTTGATGTTTCCAGGTTTGGGAAGCGTCTTGGTCCGTGTGTCACTTCCGCAGTCTGCCCCGCTGGCTGCAAGACAACGACTACCTGCACGCAGGACATCGACCCCCGCTCCCGTCATTCTCCGCCTGCTTCCGTTCCATCTTCCGTATTCACTCCGAGACCGGCAACATCTGGACTCATCTCCTCGTACGTATTCACTTTTGACTAGTTGAAATTGATTCAATGTAAAGAAAGTGTCGTTAAGAAGGATTAAGTTGATGCTCTATTTGGCTTTTTGTATATAAAACAAGTGAATATAATCATCGAAAGGCTTGAGATGCTGGAAAATAATCAGTTACTTAACTCTTAGGCTTTTGCGAGCGGTGTCACAATTATAATTTAGTTCTTCCAGTTCACACCACGTCAAAATATCAAAAGTGTTTTCAGCAATCAGACTGAAGATGGTACTCCACAGCGAGACCGAAATATCTCAAGATACATGATGTTTTGACGTGGTGTGAGCCCAGAGTTCTAGAT
Organism: Matsumurasca onukii; assembly: GCA_018831715.1. Lineage (NCBI taxonomy): Eukaryota > Metazoa > Arthropoda > Insecta > Hemiptera > Cicadellidae > Matsumurasca > Matsumurasca onukii. The sequence goes on from CM032063.1 coordinate 9,264,148, forward strand.
TATATTAAATTAGTTACTGTTTGATTTACATTGAAATTGCCACAGTTTAGGGCAAAGAGTCGTTTCAGGCATTAACTTGAAATATTTTTAGGCTGAAACGTGTTTTTAAACCAGTTTGATTTCAGAAGGTCTTTATATTCAAGAGTACCAATTTATAGTTCATCAACTAGCCTATTCTCTGGAAAGAAGCCAAAGGTTTATTGCACAAGCACAAACATGTTTGCAGATGTTGCTTTTTGTTTTTGACTCTACAGTAAATGTTTGTTTAAGTTGATTTTACAATGAATCTGATGCAACTACTTACTGTAAGGCAGTAAGATAACCTTATTGCCAGTCAGAAATTCAGCATTAGGGCATCACAAAAGATGAAATAGTCAAACAATCAAAGTAACACACATTGAAGCAACACAACAGATGTGTAAGTATCATCTTCCCTTGCTCTTATCCAATATTATCAATACTGTGAACTAATTTTCAATAAAATTTTACTGTATTTCTCTTAAAAAGTTTTAATATTTTTTTAATTCCTTCATTGTTGTAATTTCAAAAAACAAATTGTGTGATTTTGCAAAATATGTGTTTGACTTGGTATTGATACCTGTTCTGTTCTTAAAATTCAAATTAAAATTTTGTTTTTAGTTCATGTAATTACTTTGAGAAAAAATCATACATTCTAAAATATATATCGATGTTAGGGTTAGTATTTGGTTTTCTTGAAGAGTTCTACAAGAATAATTTTGTTTTCTTCTAAAAATAGCTCTCAATGGTTTTTTTTTTGTAAAATAAATAAATGATCAAAGCTTGTTTATAAGCATTGCCCCAGATGACTATGGCATACACCTTAGTTTTGTAATGCTAACCATGATATATTGACAGTAATGTAGGTGTAGTACAAAATTTGAAAGTCTTCTAATAAGAAAATAACATAACTACAAAATATTAATATGCTAATTTAATCGGTTGCATCAATTTGAGTCCCAAAAGTTCACTAAGTTGGTGTGATAGAATTTCTCTTCATTATTAATTGCAATTTTAAATTTAGATGCCTCTTTCTTTTCTTCTGGTATGTAAAATTTATATATATTGAGTTTTGAAAAGCTGTTTGAAAGTTGTTTGTCGCAAAACCAATTGTTTAGTGTATTTGATCAGTTATTAAAATTATTTCAATGTTTTTTGAATATTGCTATGTGTTATTACATAGGATGATCATTTGTCTATTCTGGATGACTCATCAAACGCAAGATGTATTGGTTAACTGTTAATTCTTCAATGCAACATCTTAAAACTCTTTTAAACTTTTAGAGCAACAGCACAGATCTTTGTTGCTTTTAAAACTCTCACTGTGTAACACTACATATTAAAAAAAGAAGATTAATGTGTCAAAGGTAGTTTTATTATTTTTTCCTCGTATATACTATAAAATTATATAGGAGCTGGAAAATATTTTTGGATCAAAACTGTTACAATCCGTCTAAATAAACTTATGCAAATGGTTTGTTTAGTTGCAACCCAAACCTAACTTATATACCTGACTAAAAAACTCACAACTGACAAAAATATATAAAGTTACGTACATAAGCTTACAAATCAAACAATAGCACAGCATCTTTGAGTAAAACCACCCTCTTGGTGAAGTGCGCTTTTTTGCACATGTAAAACAACAGTTTTCTGACAGAAAACATTTTGTGTATAATTTTGCAGAAAATAATAGTTGGCTACGGACAATTTTAGATAAGTGTGGACACAAAATGACCCTTTGTTGGTCCATCTAGGAAAGTAGCAAATGGCTTCCTGCTTGGAAAAACAATTCACCAAACCGGTGAATCATTACATTATGTTAATAAATATTTTTTCACCTAATCTCAGATCATGTATTTAAAATTCAACGATTCACAAACCAAAAGTACTGGCTAGAAAGCAAAAAGTGACACTGAAAGGATATGAAACTGTTCGTTTTATACTGATAACTCTGTGAATTAGTGACGAGGAGTTGATGTTTCCAGGTTTGGGAAGCGCCTGGTCCGTGTGTCACTTCCGCAGTCTGCCCGCTGGCTGCAAGACAACGACTACCTGCACGCAGGACATCGACCCCGCCTCGCCATTCTTCTCCGCTCGTCCATCTTCCGTATTCACCCAGACCGCAACATCTGGACTCATCTCCTCGCATGCATTCGCAGACCCCGATAGAACGGACTAATGTGGCGAGGGTGGTCCGATTTTGAAAATCCGGACGATCGGGATACCGATAAGCATATCCTGGCATTATGATCGATAAAATAGACCCAAGATGACGAATTTGAGGTCCAGATCGGTTACTGACGGTTTTGACTGAGCCACACACCTTAAAACCACTCACTCATAGGCAGTACTCACACTGAAGGTCTTAAATAAAAAACACATTAAACGCTCAAAAATGTATTTATTTCTGTTCAAAATACTGTATTTTCACAATTTATGTACAATTCATATTTACAGTAAAAAGGTTTCTAATTTAATAAAATGTCCGCCATCGTAATCACAATAACTTAATCACCCCACACCAACATAAGTTATCACAATACTGTACAGATATCACATCACCTAATCAGCTGCAGGTGACTCACTGTTGTTTACATTTGTGACAGTACAGGTGGGGAGGGTAACTTCGCCTGCGCAGTAGAGAGAGTGTCCTGAAATTATCGATCCCTGCTCCAGTCTGCACGTGTATCCTGACAACCCCAGCATCGACATACGAAAACTCTGAACTCAGTTGCCATGTAGCCCGTATTGTCAAAGTAACGCTGTGCACATACAGATTAAATATTGTTTAAATTACTAGTGCTTAACGCTATGCTGTACTGTATGTAACAAAAATATGTTTTTCGTTTATTTAAATTTAAATTTTTTATCGAGGGTGGTCCGGACCATCCCTAACCGGGTCGAAGCGAGGTCTGTTTGAGCGAGCGCCTACCACGCTTTTTTTTTGACTAGGTGAAATTGATTCAATGTAAAGAAAGAGTCGTTAAGAAGGATTAAGTTGATGCTCTATTTGGCTTTTGTATATAAAACAAGTGAATATAATCACCGAAGGCTTAAGATGCTGGAAAATAATCAGTTACTTGACTCTTAGGCTTTGCAGCCAGTGTCACAATTATAATTTAGTTCTTCCGTCACATTACGCCAAAATATCGAAAGTGTTTTCAGCCAATCAGTGACTGAAGATGGTACTCCACAGCGAGACCGAAATATCTCAAGATACATGATGTTTTGACGTGGTGTGAGCCCGAAGATCTAGATTATATTAAATTAGTTACAGTTTGATTTACATTAAAATTGCCACAGTTTAGGGCAAAGAGTCGTTTCACGCATTAACTTGAAATATTTTCAGGCTGAAAAATGTGTTTTTAAACCAGCTTGATTTCACAAGGTCTTTATATTCAAGAGTACCAATTTATAGTTCATCAACTAGCCTATACTCTGGAAAGAAGCCAAAGGTTTATTGCATTAAGCACAAACATGTTTGCATATGTTGTGTTTTTTTTTGACTCTACAGTAAATCTTTGTTTAATTGATTTTACAATGAGTCTGATGCAACTACGACGCCCCGGTAAGGCGGTGGCCTGTACTACCTGGCTGTTACAATCAGTCCAGTCAGAGCTTACGAGAGCTCACAGGCATTCATCCCTTTCACTCCTTTGATGTCAAGAGAGCAGGCTAATATTTTATGTTGACATCTTTAATAGATAACAACAACTTGTTTTCTATATTTGCTGTGTGATTAAAACGTACAATACAGGCGCTACAGCCAGGGTTTAAATAATCATTTATCGCTACATACTACAATGCCGGAGCTACAAACTGCATTACTTTAATCGACAGACAGACCTTTTGCCTGTGTCCGTGGCTCAGTGGGTAGAGTCACGGCTTGCGTTTAAGGTCGGGTTTGATTATCGGCGAGGCAATAAGTGGTTTGGGCCGCTCCAAAAAAGCGCTTTGGTAATGCCCACAAAATCCTAGGTTTAGTTCTAAAATAAAATGCTACCGGTGTAGACAGTCAAAAAAGAACAATAATGCCAAGGTGGTCATGGCGATTCATAGTGTTAATCCCAATTTGTTGAAATTAGCAGGACTGTAGTTTTAAGCTATAAATGGCTGACCCAGAACATGATGTAAACCTCTTGATGTTGCTTAGGATGTGTGGCGTTTATCGGAGTGGCACTACAATAGAAGTGGTGACTGCAGGGATCAAACCCACACCAGCGGAGTGATGAGGTCCGGTGTCACGCATGATTCCAACCCCACAGGTCCGCTAAATGTATTGTTTTTTCAGTTTTCAATGAAAAAATCCTTTTTGGTTATTAGTTTTATCAATTCATCAAAAGTGTTTTTTTGTTTACGATTTTTACTGGATTTTAACAGATTTGTTCGTGTATGACATAATGAGAGCCTTGTTCCCAGCTAACACTGGCATTTTCCTTTGAATGGGCTTTAATTAACCTGTTATGGTAGATGGATCATTCATGGTATATAAATTGCATTGCTGAGAGTAAGAACTCTCTAACCTAGTTGTGAAACTAGTTCTAAAGAAATAATGTACCAAACATCTCTTGCTCCTTCCATGTTTTAGAAGCTTGATTGACTGGGGAAAAGGCAAAGAAAATACTCAAAACCAAACCAATTAATAAGCCTTGGGTAACCTTCAAGCAGTAAAAATAAATCCAACACTTATTTTTGAGAGTCACATTTTCCAATATCCGTACTATCAAAAAATTTTTCTCCTAAAACATTTGTTCCTGGTATCTTACTCAAAGCAATCAAAAATGAAAACTTAAATATTTTTAGCGCTCGGTGGTTCTAATAGCTTGAACAATAAGAAATGAGCTGGTCGTTGATTTGTCTGTCTTGTTTATGAAGGAGTGTTCACGGTGTTTGGGCTGAGTGGGGTGGTGCCAGCGGTGCACTACGCAGTTGCCGAGGGCTGGGTCAACGCCGTCAGTCACGCTTCCCTCGGCTGGCTCATCCTCATGGGAGTCCTCTACATCCTTGAGCCCGGTCTGTACCCTGCGAGTACCTGAGCGCTTCTTCCCTGGCAGATGCGATATTTGGGTCAGTGTCAACATGCTTAATGAAGAATTGATAGGTTAAACTGTCGGTTGAGTTGTGTTGCTGCTTGTAATCTACAGTATAAACCGCTTAGAAAAGCCAATGTAACTTTTTTGTCGTATTTTATTATGAGAAAACCGCAACTGATCTAAAAATATTTCTCTCTGTTCGAAACGTTTTTGACTCCACTTTTGTTTGCCTACAACTTTTATAACGACTGACCAGATATGAAGGAAACTTTGTACAGGTGTGTTCAACACTTCGTCTATGCTCAAACTATATTAGAGAAATTAAAAACAAAATGGTAGTCTTAAGTGCTGCCTTTAAGGACGGCAGGCCAAGAAAACATATAGTTTTAATAATGTAGGCTTGAACGGCTTGAGTCATAACTAAATTCTAGGCTACCGTTATGGTATGATACTGGAAGCCTAGAATATACAGTACAGTCTCGATTATCCGACCTAAACCGGCCGCCGCAAGATCCAATAAGCGAAAAGGTCAGATTTGGAAATCGGTAAAAACGTTGTTGAAAATGTGTTAAAGTAATTTTATTTACACAAAAGAATCTTTTGAAATACATGAGCATACTAAAACAATGCGCATACAGTCGGTAGGAAAGTGCGGTCAACGACCTGTCACCTACTGCCATGAACACAATGCATACAGTCGGGTAGGTAAGGGGCTGGATCGTGCGGGAATCTGCTGTTTACAGTCGGATGTGATGGAGGGCTGTTTCGTGCAACAGCCTTCGCTAAAAACTCGATAAATGACCGATAATAAATTGCCTGTGGTGGATAACTTCGAAGGTCGGATAATTGAAGGTCGGATAACTGAGACTCTACTGTAGTTAAAACTTGTGGTTCTTTTTAACTGGTTCGTTTGAAGTGAGTTTTAGGCTGAGTGATTTGGTCAAACAAAAGATTATTATTTTTTTGATAAACCACTCTGTTTACCAAAAGTCATTTACTGATAGAATTTTTTAAAAAGTGAAGGGAAAACTGAAATAATGTAGACTAAAAGATGAACAGTCAAGGCAGGTCTCCTACGCTTGGCGATGCAAGTTAATTAGGTCCTGTCGCCTTGAGATTCGCTGTGGGAAAGTCACCAAAAGAAGGTCAATGGAACGATTCACAAAGCATCATATTGCTTTGCCTTTTGACGTTCACCCCATTAAGTAGCTGATTTTTGTCCACTCTTTGTTGCTTTCTTTTTGAGGTCGTGAGATAGGAATTACAGGACTCAACAGGTATCAGTTTTCTAAAGAACCTTTCTTACTTGATACTTGAATCCCATGCCGTTGACCAAAACTTCGGATAGACTGCGCCATTATTAAAAATCTTTTCATTTACACTATATACAGCTAAGGCGGAGGTTAGCAGACTCCAAACAGTGGCTCCTCCCCTAGCTCTTTTAAAGAGTAGAGAGGTCTCTTTAATAGGCAAACCTTAAGTTTCATTTAAACATCGCGCATCTAAGTTTTTCACTCCATTGGCAGTGAGTTGTAAATCTTTATGGCGGAGCAGGGATAAGACTTAGGGGGGGCTTAGGGTTTAGGCTTAGTCGGCAGTGTGGAAAATCCAAGTCCTTGGCACGAGGTGCTCCATGACTGTGTAGCTCATCCCTTTTGGTAAAGTTGTTGATGTTGTCTTTGAGTAAACATAAGATGTTGTACACATATTGACTTATGACCGTGAGAATTTTCATTTCTTTGAAAAGAGGCCTACAATGGTCGAGGTATTTGGAGTGTGATATAATTCTCACAGCAGCCTTTTGTAAAATTAAAATATCCTGGGTAGCTGGTGAGTGGCCCCACGCTACTAATCCATACATTACATGACTGTGGAACAGTGCATGGTATAGAGTCTTTAAGTATTGTTTAAAGACTTTTCATGTGCGAATAACTAACGGTTTTGTCCGTGGACAGTTCCAGAGCCACCAGATCTTCCACGTGTTGGTGATCGCGGCTGCGTTTGTGCACTTCCACGGCATCACGGAGATGGCGATGCACCGGATGTCTATCGGCGAGTGTCTGCCACAGAACCCCATTGCCCTCTGACACAGTCTGCACATCCCCCTCGCTCTCGTCAACCCTTAGTCAATCTCAATCCACCAAATATTGTAATTTTTGTACATTACACAATCATGTTTATCACCATAGAAGTAGTTCTTAGTTTGTTAATTTTAGTGGGATTTTTTTATATTTGTGTGTTTAATGAGTGGTTGTTTTTATTCCTTTGTGAGGCATCTTCGAAGAGTTTTAGGTGTGGGAAGGGGTGAATTTGACCAGTAGGATCTCTCTGGGCCTGTTTTTGCTTTCAGTTAAAACACTGTTCTCTCTCAATCTCTCAGCAGTTTAAAACACTGTTTTCTCTCAATCTCTCAGCAGGTTAATTAGCCATGAAAATCGAGAACTTCACTGGAATTTTCTGTTGTTAGACAAGTTCTCTAATTTCACAAACCATTACGGTGGTTGATAATGGCTAAAGCAAGCATGTCTTGAACAGTGTAGCAAAAGCGTAGAGCTACATTTGTCTAGAAGTAGTTTGTAGCGTAGCATAACACGCTATATTCTGCTGGTTGTCCCTAGTGTGATCCACAAGGATTCAGCCAAAAAAAAATAAATACAAAATGCCATTTTAAATTTTAGAAAGAAAATTTATGCAATCTCTTTGTAGGAGCAATCAGTGATTGAGGTAAAGCAATTTCATATTGCCGTATTCCGAGAAATACTTGAGAGGGTATTCAGATTTGGAAGGGCACTCAGCATTAGATTTTTGTGAGGTTTTAAGTAATTAATTAATTATGTTTTATGTAGGTTTTTAGAACAATAGTTATACAATAAGTATGCTAAAACTTAAAATTTTATAAATTTTAAAATTATTGTAAGTGGATTCCTAAATTTTAATGCAATTTCTTTATTAAAGTAGAAAGCTTGACAATGATCGCAAACAACGAATGGTGTTCGCACAGACAACTATTTACGATTGCAAACTCTGAAGGGCACTTGCAAAGACAACTGTTTGCAACTATTGCAAAAACCAAATAGCGGTTGCGCAGACATCTTTTCACGATTGCAAACACTAAATGACAATCTTGTGCAGACAACTATTTACAATGGCAAACTTCAAATGGAGTTTGTGCAGGCAACTTTGATTGCTATATGAGAGACGATGCAGTTAAGTAAAGATTGTAGTCCTAACTTTACTCAATTAAGCAAGACAAACAATTTTTTTAGATTTCAACCACTTTTTCTTTTTCCCACATGTAAGGGTTAACTAATAGGTTCCAAAAATCAATTAAAAACATTTTCTCTTCTAGAGAGTTTTATAAAGCTTTAAACTTTTGTTGTTAAAATGTTACAAACTTTATTTTGCTCAACCTGTGATAGATAATAAATAATATTCTATAGTTATTTTCTTAGGCTAAGTAAAATTCTAACACTTTTCCACTTTAAATATTTGGTTTGGGCTCGGGTTTCCCCATTTTGGTTATTTTAATGTCTAATTTTTGACAGTTAGATTTAGGAAATAGGGCACTAGGCCAGGATATGCTATCAAAAAGGAATGGAAAGGAGAGCAGGCTTGCCGTGATAAAGTAGAAACACATAAGAGAACATAATGGATTTGACAACAAGAACAAAATTTGAACAGAACACAACAAAATTTGTTTTCTTGTATGTGTTTCTACTTTATCCAGGCGAGCCTGCTCTCCTTTCCATTCCTTTTTGTTATAATTCTCACAAGTAAATACACCGCAAATTAATGCTTTCTTTTTTAACACTTTCACTGCGTCAGGGGCCTGGAGGCACTTTATATTTACATGGAAACAAATTCAATTTCCATGTTTTATCATGTTGATCACAGTGAAAGTGTTCAAGGTTTGTTGTCCAGATGCATTAAATTATAAAATTCTATTTTCACTTTAATATTAGAATGTAATCATTACAGTTTGTATTGTATTTTTCCACTCAAATCTAAGTTTTTCTAATCCTAATTAAAAACTGAAACCTATCTGGATTAAAAACTATATAAATGGTTTCAATCCTTTAAGCAAACATTTGCGTAAGTATATTATTTCAAAATAACCTACTTCATTTAATGCATGCAGATATGGTGTTGGAATGTACTATAATATGTGTGAATTACACAAGGTGTGTCATAAGTCTTAATTGAAAAGATCTCAATTATCAATGTAGCATTCAGACTTTGAATAGAACAATACAGTCTGGAAGCACTGTTGTGAAAACTACATTGGTAATTTTCTAGTTATCAGGTCAAGGTACTTTACAATGGCCAATGGTCTGTAATGGTTAAATGACTTATGTTGCAACATGTATATTTCTGAATTTATTAATCTCAAATAGCCGAAAGACAAATTGTATTTATATTATACAGTTACTTTTGGCTTTAGGACTGTAATATATTTTATTATTCTTTATGTATATTATTCTTTATGTAATTCCTTATGGGTTAAAAACTTAAAAAATAAAACCTTTGGTTTGTAGTTTACAGTAAGTTACCTCTTATAAATAATTTAGAAATTGTACCAACCACGGGAATTGAACAACAAATTATATTCTATTGTGAGTTATTTCTAACCTAGAATTTTACCAGCTATCTTGAGTTGATATTTATTAACGATTAGATTTAAAATTAAAAGTAAAACGGTAATATTTGAACCAAAAATGTTTTTCAAGTCATCTAGTTCTTCCGGTTCACACCAGGTCCAAACTTCATAATTAGGTTGAGATATTTCAGCCTCGCTGTAGAGTACCATCTTCAGTCACTGATTGGCTACTTGCTGTCTGTTGTCCTATTGTCCAATGGACAGCAGACAGCAAGTAGCTCAGTTTCAGCCAATCAGTGATGGAGATGGTACTTCACAGCAAGGTCAAAATATCTCAACCTAATTATTATGAAGTTTGTTACTAAAACTATTTAGCGTTTATACAAATTAAGATCTATAATTAAGAAGTTTGGAGGCGGTGTGAACTGGAAGAACTAGATTATAGTTGTAACACTGGCCGCAAAAGCCTAAGAGTTAAGAGATTATTTGTTTAAGTTTCAATTTTACATTTTATGGACTACCTAAATAAAATCATGCAAAGATTAATATAATCTCTATCAAAATCATGTTATTTCTATAATCTTCAAATAAATACAATATTTCTACTTTCTAGCCTACTCATACATATCATCCTTAATTTGAAACAGCTGTACTTAGATTTATACTGGTATACAAAGATAAACCACACACTTCTCAAAGGCTATACTTATTTCTGTACACTCTAAACCAAATACTGTAGGTGTATATAAGTTTTCAGGTTGAAAACTAAATTCAACTCTTAAATTTGAAATGGTGTTCTAGTTTTAGGGTAAGACTATTATGTAAAAATGTAAAAGTAGTACTAAGTAGTGTACTATAAAGTAACTGTCTGTTTCTTCTGCAGCATCTGACAAGAGAGAAATATAATTTTTAACCGATTTCAGAGAAACGAGGTTATACAAGTTGTTCAATCACAAAAGATTTTCCGTGCCATCCAATTTTGTCTTAGTTTTAAAGGATTCTAGTCACAATTTATTTTATTAGCAAGAGAACAACTAGCGTGATAATTAAATGTACGAGAGTCTTTCAGAAAGTAGGGACGTTTGCGCATCACGGTCAGTGCAGATTCTCTATCATTATGATCGCATATTCGTTTGATAGCTCTCCTTGGCTTAGTGTGGGCTGTGTTTTGTTGCTGTACAAATACGTCATAGTTCTACAATGTTTTTAGTTAGCGGTGCCAAATTTAACACCTGCCAAATGTAACAATACTCCTGTTACCAGTTCTTTTGATACACAGCAGACTTTTCCTATGGAACTTTATGGGAAAATTATGATTTTTATGACACCATTAAAGAATATCACCACAGAATAAGTTCTGTATCTCTGATATCACTTTTTCCATAAGATAAAGTCACTTTGAATAGAACACCACTTTGCAAACAATAAAAACTCCAAAATGGTTGAAAATCTGCCGAAAAAATGCCAAGCGGTTATTTATTGGTGTTTAAGTTGTTCCAAAAATTATTCTTTTTAAGTTGTTCTTTTTGAAGTAGTTTTAGCTAATGGAATAAGTAATTATTAAAATTACATCATACAAAAATTATCATTTTCCCATAAGATCACATAGAAAACTTCTGCTGTGTATCAAAAGAATTAATAACACTAGTATTTTTATGTTTAGCAGTGTTAAATGTGGTGCTGCTAACTCTAAAAACGTTCAAGGAGTGTAGCCATCAGGTGAATATGGAATCATATTGGTAGGCACTGGCCGTGATGCGCAAACGTTCCTTACTTTTTGAATGAGCCTCATACAACAAGTCCTTTGCTTGTTGTTCTCTTGCTAATTAACAAATTTGGGACTAGAATCTCTTTGGGTAGATGACACGGAAAATGGTTGTTTATTGAAAAAATTATAAATCTTTCTTGCCAGATGCTACAAAAGAAAATTTACCCCAGAATCATGGCTGAGGCATTAGTGACCTCGGTTTTCCTGAACTGAAAATTCGTATAAACCAAACTTTTCAGATTATTGACCCTTTATTTAACCACATTGTAATGTACATTGTAGCGTTGGGAAAACTAGTTCTAACTTTACACAATAAATCAAAGTAGCAACACTTTGTTCATTATTGGAGGCAAATTTTGTCAATCCTTTAACCAAACCAATAACGAGTAAGACTAGTTCACATTGCAATGCAATCATTTTAAACAAAAGTTGTTAGTTTTGAGGAAGTAGAGTCCTGATGTCCTTGGTTCAAAAAATAAGTTGTTCCAAAGTTTACTTAAATATTAATTCCACTATATAATTTTGCAATAGTGATTTACACAAAGAGAAAGGACATATTTAAATGTACAGATCATTTGATAATTGTTGAATATTCTAAAAGTTTGATGAATCAACCGATAGTTCCAACATTAAACTACTTAAACATTATTGCATAGTTAAATATTTTTTTCATTAGAATAAGACTGTTTTTAGAGGTATAGACACGGATAAGTTGCTACGTTTTCCTCAGTTGGGTGTTCATGTTGGGTTCGTCAATAAGGTTTTAAGGAAAGATGTGTAAAAGTGACTGTAAATTTACGCTTAACAAACATTTTAAGTTTCATTTGATCTATGTAGTTGTTCATTCACAATTTTACCAAAGGCAATACATTGCTGTATATTTTAAATTGTTGTTTTATTGAACCAATTTATTTGTTATTGTGTTAAAAAACACGGTTTAATTTCTGCTGTTGGTCGTCTTGTTAAAATAAACATTTCAAATCTTTTTCTTGTCCCGAAAGTTAGCAACAAAGACAAGTCGACCCAAAATTGGGATTGATTATTAGTAAAAATGAAAACTATCAAGTTAATAAATTACAAATTGGTAAGTTTTGTTGTATGCTTTGAATGAAAATTTAATAAATAATATTAATAACTATTATTAGTTTGTCTACATGAAATGAATACTTGGAGAAGTATTTGGAAGTGTTTTAACTTTATTTCAGCAAACGGCTCTGTTGCAGATGAAAAATCTCAGGATAAAAGAGTCTAACTTATCCAACAGTTAATAATCTGTAAAACAAACACAGTGTTAAGTAAAAAGTCCATAAATTAACACACTGAAAATGTTTGTTTGGAAGGGAATTATTGTCAAAAGTTAAGAGTTCACAATAGTAGCTATAACCTGAGAATTTTGTCCCATAAGAACAATGTAAAAACATGCATTGACTATCTAAAGTTGTTATCAGATATTTATGAAATAATCTTTACTATATAATGTATAAAATTGTTTAGTGACTTCCCTGATCCGAATTTCCATTTTACCATTTATAAAATTGTGACATAAATGCAAAAATTCAGGAACTTTTCTTTTAATTTCTTGTTTTTACTATTAAACTAAAGGAATTTTCAAAAAAGTAGCAAGCGTAGTCACTACAGTACGTTGTCATCTTTTAAATACAATTTTTTTGAAAAGATCTGATGAAAATTGTAGGTGTCAGATGTCTTACGAAAAATGTTTGTTTTTACATTGTTCTTATGAGACAGAAAACAAAATGGTCGTCAGGTACTCCTAATGAAAAATATAGGTGAGCTAAATTACGTTCAAACCATATTACAGGTAGCTTATTATGATTTAAAACAGTAAAATATATTTTAAATGTAATTAATTTTCTTTTATTTGACTCGGGTATCTTTCAAAACGAATATATCACCTTTACAATCTTTCACCTTTTACAATCTTTTTTGATTTGATGAAGCGATACAGACAGTGTGAAGAAGGTAACGAGTTGTGTGTGGTGGCGGAGTTGCGGCAGAAAGGTGGAGTGGAGGGGACAGTCTAATTGGATCATTGGCAGACCCTCAGGTGATCGACGTGTAACCATCGGTAGCCCAAGTTTGGCCAACTCTGGTCGGATGTCTAACTGACAGCGGCCAACAATAGCCTCCTCTTCTCTCCAGGCCTTCCTTCACTAAGACTATTCATAGGCCGTTCAAAAGTCGTGTTCAATATTAGGTAACTTGATACTTTTATGGAAAATAAAATGTCTTTATATTTATGAAACCATGCTTTATAACAGAACATCAAAGTTTCATCTATAACTCATTAGCTATTTAGCAAGTAGTACTAAAGGGGAAAAGTATTTTAATGATTGGTTTGTCTTATTTGTGTTTATAGTAAGCATTGTACATGACAAATAAAGTTATTTATTTATTATCATTTATGATGTAAGTACATTTATGGACCAGTAAAAACTCTTTTTACTTGCATATAGGATAACTGACTGACTCAGTACGAATATTATTAGTTTATTGACTATTGTCAATCTCTAGTAACTCTGTACTTTGATGGTGGTGTTGTACATAAATATTTTTTTGTTTTGTTTTTTTCACACAATATTCTTTTGTAAATGTCAATAAATATCATTATTTATAATCTAAAAAGCCATGAAACTACATGTGAAAACCACATCCAAAAGTTATAACTGTATTTCACAAGATTTAATGTTTTTAATTTTCAGGGAGGAGCCTATTTTGGAAATTGGTTCTGGTTTCAAGCGGAGAATGAAATTACAAGCCTAACATCATCACTCTAACTTAACTGAACTACAATAATATTGTATTGTTGGGCCTCCTAGGCTGAAACGTAAATTGGATTTATATTTAACTTTGTCAACCAGCTTGAAGACAATTTCAATTTTATTTAAATAATTTTCAAGTCCTCCGGTACATTGATCTTCATTAGTTGCTTGGACATCCTTATAATATGCTTATACGTCTTTAAGCGTCTAGTGAAGACGTTATAAAACCAGCTGAGTTCAGTGTTACTTGTAGTTTTATGTAGTTAATTTATTTCTTTATCGTAAAGTGTGTGGGTTTGTTTTGTGCGATTACAACAATGTCCAAGCGACTGATGAAGATCAATGTACTGGTTGACTTGAGGATGGTTTTAATTAAGTTGAAATCGGTTGTCTTATATGGATTAATATTGCTGTTGATTAAGGTGAGTATATAATAAAACCATTATAGATTAATAAAATGGCTCAAATTAGTACTATTTTATTTTTTGTCACTAACACAGCCCTATTGTTTCAGCTACAAATTGGTAATCGGAAAGAATTTCAGAAGACAGATGCTTTACTCAGGCAGAAAAAGCATTATTTTGACCATAGAAAACGTACTTGTGAACTTCCTGAACTGAAGGTTGGTTCCAAATTGTGGATTGAAGATTTAAAGCAAGAAGGAAGAGTTGAGAAGAAATTACCCTGGAAAAGATCTTATCTTGTGAAAAGTGTTCAAGGAGGAATGTACAGACAAAATAGGTGGTATTTGGTTAGAGAAACATAAAACAAATATAAACCGACCAAACCAGGAATTGCCAGATATGACGTCTAGTAGCGGTGAGCCGGCAGTCTTTCATGAAGTCAGAAGAAGTCAAAGAAATGTGTGTCCTCCTTCCCGAAAGATGAGTTGTTGGTATTTGTTAATTATTGTATTACTCATGTGTTTGGTTTGTTGCATATTGTAAGCAAATAAAATAACCAGTTATGGTTTTGTTCTATGCCAGTAAAGTCTACTTATTTAATACTATGCTTTATCAAAGATGTCCTTCTACTGGAGCCTGCAGGCTGAAACATATTTATTTTGTCCATGTGCACTCACACATTTCATTTGGGATAGGTTTATTTGGCTCCACCACTAAAAATAATATGATTCACATATTGGTTGGTACAACAGGAAAGAGCCATTAGAATTATGCTTAGATTGGAGGGGGGAGTGAGTCAGTAAGGACTTATTTTAAAACACTTAAAATATTAACAGTATAATTATGGTAAATATATTTAATATGCTGACACAATTATAATATCTAAATATTTTGTAAAAACAAAATATATTTTACCACCTACAATACTAGAAATAAAAATGAGATATTTCAAGTTCATAGTCTTACATTTTATGAGAAAAACCATCCTACTTGGAAAATAAATTTCAAAAAATTTCTTTCAGCATAAAAAATCAAGCAAATTCTGTAAAGTTCAAAAAGTTATTGGAGGAACGCCTGATCAATTTAGTTCTTTACTTCTTAGATGAATTTTCACATCCTCTCAATTTCTCATGGCTATGGTTGAATAAATAATTTATTATAGTATAACAATCAATCCGATTCAATATCATAGAATATATTTAATTATTATCATAAATTATAATGTAAAAAATTAAAACTATAATCATTACTATTAACAATATCACTCACTTCCTCGGCGCTACAGCCCATGTAGCTCCGCCTCCATAATACCCGCCACTCCACTGCCTATCCTCCGCCACTCTCCTCGGACCTCATACCCAGAGCTCTCAGGTCAGCCTCGACGCCATCCAACCATCTTTTTTCGCCTTCCACGTCCTTCTTCCCCCCGCACGCCAGTAAACACCTTTTGACAGCTCTCTCTTGTTCCATGCGTGAACATGTCCGCCCAGCGATTTCTTCCTCGCTTCATATATTTGACGATGTTTGCTTTGTCAAACAACTATTAACAACATTGTGTAGATAACTCTTCAACCTCTTTATACACTCATCAACAAAATTATGGAACCAAATGATTTTTTTCATTTCATTGTCCCTTTTGTTTAAAATTGGAGTTTTCTTTAGCAAAGTGTATGCGTAAATATTAAAACCAACCAAACAATTACAATAAACTCAAAATTATACAGGGTGTTCAACGAAAAAGGCGATGAAATAAAAGAAAAGTGAAAACTATTTGGTTCCATAATTTTGTCCATGAGTGTATTTTGTTGTACAATTTAATTTACAACAAAATTCAATTTAAATTAATAAATACCAAGGTTTGAAAAAAGCTTTGTCTCCTTGACTCAGCCACGAATGACACCAGATAAATGCACACCTCCATAACTCAAAACCAAACGTCAGAGGCGGAGATGGCAGGACTCCGCGATAAATATGAACGACGGGCGACAGAGTGCGATATATAACAGGACCGAAGAAGCCTTGTATTCCGCAAAATAATGAAGTATTTTGTTAGAAACAGGTGTAGAGGCACTAAGGCCATCAACCAGGAGAGGTTTGGCCGGGCCACCAGACTAGACTAATGGTCGCACGCACATGCCTCGAGCTCTGTACACCGCGTGACTGTGGACAGTGGAGTGACAATTAGCCACAATGGCGGTGTCGAAGCTGACTAATAACTGGCCGATTTGTCGCCACTGAGGTTACAATAGCGGTAGCGAGTGCCAGGCCATTGTGTGCAGTGCTAACTGCCCAGTGAATGGAGGACATGCTCAACGCACTTGTCGGTACGCACTTCATTCACAGCGTCATACGATAGTGACAAGATACTTCAGACACAGTATTAGTGAACACAAGTTCAATCGGTTTGAAAAATATTTACAAATTATTTAGGTTTTGAAATTAATTGAATATTTATCTAACAAATTACATTGAACTACATTAATTACAATTAGGAGGTTCTTCATAAGAATGTCCTACTTTCAAACAACTCTCCTTCAATAACTATTACATAAACAAATAGTAAAAGAGCACTTTTCAACGTTTGTCTTCCTTTGGTACACTTCCATAAATGCTCACCATGTCCTCCCCTGACTGCTTGGCAAAAATCTGGCCAAAAATCAAACTCAATCCGAAGATCACGGGTTAATATTGACTTACGAGATTGACTGCAGCTCTGATACGCTCTGTAGGTCATATAGATTTTTGTCAGAGTGGGTAATGTAAACCTTCCTTACATAGCCTTTCAAAAGAAATTCACGAGGAAACCACAAATCATGCAAAACTCTCAACTGAACTGACTGGGTTTGGAAATTGAAGAACGCAAAATATCTTGTGTTGAATGGCAGCATTCTTGTTGGTATTTAAAAGAGGAAATTGTCTCTCAGTATATCTAAAACTTTGAAACTTATGTTTCAACCATATGTAAATTATTCATGAAGCACTCGTATTGTAAAAGTTACAGAAGAATGAACGAAATTATTTTGAATAATGTATTTTTATATAACTGTATTTTTAAGTACTTTGTGTAGATAACTCTTCAACCTCTTATACACTCATCAACAAAATTATGGAACCAAATGATTTTCTTTCATTTCATTGTCCATTTTCGTTTAAAATTGGAGTTTTCTTTAGCAAAGTGTATGTAAATATTAAAACCAACCAAACAATTACAATAAACTCAAAATTATACAGGGTGTTCAACGAAATGGCGATAAAATTAAAGAAAACCATTTATAATTTTGTCCATAATTTTTCATAGTGTATTTTGTTGTACAATTTAATTTTACAACAAAATTCAATTTAAATTAATAAATACCCAAGGTTAAAAAAGCTTTGTCTCCTTGACTCAGCCACGAATGACACCAGATAAATGCACACCTCCATAACTCAAAACCAAACGTCAGAGGCGGAGATGGCAGGACTCCCGCGATAAATATGAACCCCGACGGAGCGACAGAGTGCGATATATAACAGGACCGAAGAAGCCTTGTATTCCACGCAAAATAATGAAGTATTTTTGTTAGAAACAGGTGTAGAGGCACTAAGGCCATCAACCAGGAGAGGTTTGGCGCGGGGCCACCAGACTAGACTAATGGTCGCACGCACATGCCTCGAGCTCTGTACACCGCGTGACTGTGGACAGTGGAGTGACAATTAGCCACAATGGCGGTGTCGAAGCTGACTAATAACTGGCCGATTTGTCGCCACTGAGGTTACAATAGCGAGTAGCGAGTGCCAGGCCATTGTGTGTCAGTGCTAACTGCCCAGTGAATGGAGGACATGCTCAACGCACTTGTCGGTACGCACTTCATTCACAGCGTCATACGATAGTGACAAGATACTTCAGACACAGTATTAGTGAACACAAGTTCAATCGGTTTGAAAAATATTTACAAATTATTTCTAGGTTTTGAAATTAATTGAAATATTTATCTAACAAATTACATTGGAACTACATTAATTACAATTAGGAGGGATTCTTCATAAGTTATTTACAGAATAAACGCTTTATTTATTTAATGGATGCAATATTATCATAGGACCTTTTAGTGCATTATACACTTAAGTTCTATGGGCATATGACTCTTCAAAGATTTTCTAAGGGGACAAAACTTGTTAGGGATAATTAAATAGATTGCACAATGGTATAGTTTCTATCTCTGTTAATAAATACAATTTTCAGGTGAAAGAGTGTGATCAAATAAAATTAATACACAATGTAAATAGCCTTATAATTGTTTATAAATATGTATTTTATATCAATATCATACACTTTTATTAACTTTTTGTCCTTAACCCTTTTCTCTTCTTTTGCCTAACGTTTGTTTATAACAAAAGTTTGCTTTCCCTTATTTTCCTGTTCTATTTTTAACATAAAATATATGTGTTAGTCATTCGGCAGATGGCACTTCAAGAGTCATCGTACATTATTTATTGTTTACATAAAGTTGTTTTAACAAAACACCATTGATGAAAAATAATTTGTATGAAGAAATTTCAATACATATATATATCCTTTTAGCTGACATCATTGTAAAACCTGAAGTGCACTGGATAGTGTATTCATTAAATATTTTGCCTTGAGTCTCTATAGAAACTTACCAAACAGGTAATTTAGACTATAACCCAGTGAAACAGCCAATTGCTTTATCATGTTTGGAAAAGAAGCTGGATTTTAGTAACTTTGAGTATGAATTATTTTTTATTTTCTCAATGGCATAGCCAAAAGTGAAAAGACGTAAGGTTAAATAGTTCAACAATAACTGTGGCTTAAATCATGCATTTCAAAATTCATCTAATTTCTTACAATATTGCAAGGTTGTTTTGTGCTTTTGTTTTCTGGTCAAAACCAGTGAAATCTTCGGGTGCAAAACTGTCAAGAAAGAACTGGTTTTTAATTGGAATTTCCCTATGTGGCTTTGTAACTCAAAATGTGCTAGGAATTCTTCAAAGATTAAAATATTATCAGTTGGTAACCACAAAATATTCTATTTTTGTGAGTGCCTTTTTAGCTGTGAAAACGATTACATTTTACCTAAAATTACTTCCATGTAAAAACACTATATTTTTTCAATTTTAAAGTCCTCTCATCTGCTGAAAACTTGTAGTGCTGGCTATAGCCATACCGAAAAAATTAAATTGGTATCTTTTGTGAAATGTTTAGTGATTTTTCTGCTTCTGGGTGGATACATTTACCAATTATGTATTTATTTTATAGCTTACGTAATAAATACAATCACATCAAAACCAATCACCTGAGCCTTATGCTTTTTTAATTAGCAAGCTTTGCTGTGAACCAGTCGCTACATTTTTCATGATGACACTGTACATCTATGTTCATGACCTTTTGACTGAATTTGAATCTACTGAACATTTGGTATACTTCATCAGCGATGAGGAACACTTCAAACCCCTTACAGCAGTTGAAATAGAAGATGAAAGTGTTGAAATAGTTAACATGGATAGCTGCAGAGATCTCCATCTAATAACAGCTGTTTACCAAAAAATTACAGAACTGTATTTAGAGTCGAGAAAACTTCATACAAAGACGCGCCAGCTTCTCTTCAACTCAGTGTCTGTGATTGTTATTGTTATAACATTCTCCTTCCCGATAGTGTTAGTCTTCTATGACAACAGCTCCAGCTTAAAACTGAAAAATGTGTTTTCCTACGTGGCACAAGTGTGTTTCCTGGTAGTGCCTATACTCTCACACATAGCTCTTGACTACAGGCGTCAAAATGTTTCACCCAATACTAAAAGCAAACTCTACAAGGTCAAAGATATCGCTGTGAGAAAGGCTTTGAGTAAGCTTCTACTCTTGGCAAAAGATCCATTCCCTGATGCTTCATTGTGTTTATTTGATTTGGATTCAGGACTTCTACTAAATGTCACTGACTTAATAGTGTTGATTGCTACAACTCTGTTTTCTCATTAACCTAATATATTTGTTAGTGTATTTCTTTTCCTTTTTTTCCTTAAATGTTAATTGTTAGTCACCATGGGCCTGCGCATTAGTGTGATAAAAATATACAGTAAGTGCATTATCAATTTGGTTTGACAAGCGTTATGTTACATATAATGTAGTTGTAAAACATATATTATTTTGGAAATTTCAATGAAGCTTGTGACTCAGCGCAGTGCGGACGAAAAAAGTTACAACGCAACAAATCCAAAACTAATGTATGGGTTTAAAACTTCAAATAAAAGGAAAATATAACCTTCAGGGCAGTTTTCAAGCAAATTCTCTGAAATTTAGTTTTAATTAAAAAATTCAACTAAAAATTCTGTATTTTAAATATTTTGAAAACCCACTTAAACATAAAATACTTAAAACATGGCTTCAATCTCCTAGGACAATCTATTTGACATAATGTTAAAATTATGATACATACAAAGAGCTCCATCATGAAGGCCCCATTCTTTTGGACTGAAAACCCTGGAAAACCAATGAAATGTGCATGAGCAAAGTTGAATTAAGGTTATGAGTTACTAGAAAACTAACTAGTAACAAAACATAATATCATAAAAACTATTAAGTTGAGTAAGGTGCATCAAATTACTGCTTAGTTTGTAAAACTGCAAACCTTGTACTAAGGAGGCAACTGTAAGGCATTTGTACAAAGTTAACGCAAGTGTCTGTAGTTATATATTATATACTGGTAGAAAAATATAATCTTGCATCATTCGGAAGCCGATTTCTAACATTTTAAAGTGTCTTTAATAATGATTGGAGCAAACAGAAAAATATGGTATCTCTGACTGTTGAGTCAGGCCCACACAATCTGTCAGGATTTAGGGTTCCTGTCTATGGGTTTTTAAACTTTTAATTGTAGACTTTAAAACTAAAAAAATGTCTAATGGGAACCAAATCTCAAACTTTGTTAATCACAGGTAGAAACTCAAATTCAATCGCACCAATTGATATTTCAACTAGAAAACAAATAAAACTATCCAAAGATGTTACAAGACTTTGTATTCTGACTTGTTTGTTTTCGACTGCTTGTACAGATATTCGTAACTACAGTATATGGAGTTAATATAACTTTATTCATAAAACTGAATAACTACTTCTCCAACCTGGGTCTGCTAAAAAAATAAAGTAATATGAAACCAATAATAATAGTAGATTACATAATATAAATTTGGAGTTAGTTCTTGACTTCTAGTTATATAAATGATTCTTTAGAATGAACACTGAGTATTTCAATGAAGTGATAATAATTTCTTCGTAGACTTGGAAATTTTGAATTTGGTAAAAATGTCACTTGTAAATTTTGGTAATGTTCCTCTTGCCCCAATCATCAGACCAAAATTTTCAAGTGTTCAAGGTTGTATTTTGATTTTTAAAATTTGGATGTGCTCTCATAAATTTGGATTTTTTCTTCATTAATTTTGAAAGGTTGGTTTTGGTCGGAATCATCTTATTGTGGGATCTAATATAGTTCCAATCGAATTTTAATACAAATTATGTCTATTCTTCTAAAGCTTCCGTCCATGTACTTCTTCATATTGTCAAAGTTTTAGTGAATTATTTTCATTTTAGGTTTTAATTTAGTGCAATTAGTTGGTGAAAGATTGTATTGAATTGTTACCTACAGTAATTTGTAACTGGGTATTGTACTGATTATAGACTTACTTTCGGTTTCATTAAAATTAATTCTTTAAAATGTTGAGGTAAACTGTTGACTTTTTAAAGTATTAATTTTAACGAACAGTCGAATAATTATAATAACTAGGTCTATAAACAAGGTACATTATTACAATTCAATTACTTGTATTGGTCAGAACAAATATATTTCCTGATGACTTGAACACCTCTCAATATGAAAAGCCTCAAGAGCAATGTTCACCAAGGAAACAGACCATGCAGGTCAGCCACTGTAGTTTCCTTAGTTTTATTGGAAAAGTGTCATTCCAAAATGCAAACTTTTATAAACAGTTACAAGGCTGGCTGACCTCAACAGTAGCTTAGAAGATTTTGAAATAGTTCTTAGTTTCATTACTCATGAAAAGTTTCAATCTTAGTCTTCTTCCTTACAAATTGACAATATTGTTCTGTATCATTGTGTTTTTCTCTAAACCAGTGTATTTTTCTGAGAGAGGTTTGACCAAAACTTACATATTTCTTGTGGGATTTTGGATCACTAACTCATTGACTTCAACTTTAATACACCATGTCACAGTATTTACGCACTTAGAGACACTGGCATCACAATATACCCTTTACGTAATTATCTTTCTAACTTTAAAACAGTTATATTTTACTTTAGGATGTTTTCTCGCAGGGGTGAAATCTTTTGTACTCTTGAGATATCCAGGTACTTGATAACCAATAATGAGCTTCATACGTGGGACATGAAAAGAATGGTAATAACACTAATGAAATACTCATCGCTTTCTCTACTTTTGGGAGGAATGATTTACCAATTTATTGTTTTGCTGTGTTTCCTGTGCTTGATATGTTAAAAACTGATTGTCAGGAAATTACGTTATTTATTTTCTTCGTAACAAAACTTTTAGGAATACCTGTATATTTTCTTACTGTGATGACTCTGTACAACTACAATTACGGACTTCTCACAGAACTAGAAGTGACTGAGTATTTGACTCCCCTCACCGCTGACAGCGTTAATGTTGGTTCCCCTGCAGACGTTGTTGTGGAAGAAGTGTTATCTGAAAACAGTTTCGTATCTAACTTTGTAAATCATGAAGTTCAACAACTTACCAATCAAAAGCGTGCCAGAACGTGTTTTCAAGTGAGAAACTTCCACCTGTCCGATTAAAGTTATTCCTGATGGAAGTTTCCATTGCAATCATTGGAATAACTGTGATATTTCCTGTAGTCCTGGTTTTCTACGATCAAGGGATGAGGGTGAAGTTTTCAAACGGGCTAGCTCTTGCTGTTCATGTGGCATTTGTAATCTTTCCCATCCTCTGGAATATTGTTGTTGACTACAGAAGAAAATTCGTGTACGTAAACTCCACTCGTGATGTCTACAGAGTCAAAGGTGTTACAGTAAGAAGGGCTTTGAGCAAGTTTATACTTCTAGTGAAAGATCCTTTCCCCGACGCTTCTTTGTGCTGTTTCGAGATGGACTCTGAGCTTCTATCAAACCTTACAGACTTTGTGGTTTTGATAACAACAAGTCTTTTGTTATTTAAACTGTATCAATCCATGAAGAGATTAATTAGTTGCAGACAACGGCTCTACAAGAAGATGTGACATTTTAGTGATTGACAAAATTAAAAGTAACGGAATTATCTTGGACCTACATTAGATTCGAAATTAGTAATACACAACCAGAAGATGTGGACATTGAAAAAGACAAATTTACAATCAAACAATCAATTACTACAAATCAAAATACCAAATTCAAAATTTTCAAGTAATAGGTTTATTCATTGGATCTCAAGGCACAATTCAAAATTTTCAGTGATTTTTAGCATAAGTTTAATTTAAATAAGAAAACATTAATTCAAATTCAATTAGTTTCGATAAAATCATCAATAGCAACATTAAGGAATCATTTATACAACAATAACTAAATTTTGAACAGTATTCTTTGTTATAGCAAATTGTATTGCAATAAGATGAAATTTTTGTAATAAATTTTTATATATGACTTATTTTAACCGTTCATAATGTGTCTAAATAATCCAATAACTAAGTTTGAAGAATGCCAAAAGTGTTATTTTTGGTGATTATTTGATCATTATGATGCTATGATTTTCTACCTCGTTAACTTGATCATGCTTATCCCAACCAATCTTAGTAGTACTGTATTAAAACTTTATAAGCTTAAAAATCAAGCTTGGTTATTTAAGTCAGACTGCTTTCATGTTAAGTGATATCATAATGAAAAATAAACACTTATACTCGTACAGTGGATTTAGCACAATTTATTAAATGCACCATATTAGTAGTTTTGTCACTCATTTACAGATTTTGGTCAGTTATATTCTACTAATTCATACTTTTATAAACTTTTTGATAAGGTTCAACTTATCAAACCACTAAATACTCGTAAAAGTCAATTTATTATAAAATTACTGTGTGTACCGGTATACAAATTTATTCTGGAAAATGTAACCATTCAAATGTTATAATATGTAATTATTTGAAAGCGATCACAAAGGGTTTCTTTAGTAATAATGAGGTGTAAAACAGGTTCTTCATAGTAGGCTACCCTTGAGAATTTTTAATTAACTTAAGCACACCTCATAAGTACTGCAACTACTCTTTATTATGAGTTAGGTATAAATTACTGAGCTCTTAAAAAATGTATCCGGGACTACATATTGAAGAATTTATCTTTTAGTTAATGTGTGCATGCATGTCATAATGTTGTATAATGTCTATAATATGCTTTGCTCATATCTAACAAATAGAAAACAAAGAGTTATTGTAAGCAGGGCTAATGCGGGATATCTGTATGGAGCGAGATAAAAATGGAGTACCTCAAGGATCTCTAGGACCCTAATATTATTCATCCTGTACATTAATGATCTGCCTTTACATATTAACCAAGCTGACGTCTTACTATATGCGGATGATACGTCAATACTCTTTAAGATGTACAAATAATTATTGGCTAAAAAGTCAATAGGTAGAATTTACCAAAATAAAGCAATGGTTTGAGGTTAACGTCTAAGATAGTTGAATAGTAGTAGTAAAACTGAATTGGTAAAATTCCAAACGAAACAGAATAGAAATATTTTCAACGACCATATCAGTTTGAAAACAATATTTTAGACATTGAAGATTTAGTAAAATTTTGGGCTTACAAATTGATAAAATGTATCATTGAAACCTTTGGTAGACACTCTTAGTAAACGATTAATCTCCTTAAGTTTTCAGATGTATATTATAATGGATACTGTAGATATGAATATAAGACTGATGGTTTATCATGCTTGTTTCAGCTCCTGTTGAATGGTATGGAGCTATGAGGCAATTCCACTGGCAGTGTCAACATTTTCATAATTCAAAACAGCATTAGAACTATGTTGTTATGAATTACAATCGGTCATGCAGATCACTGGATCAGTTTTTAAACAATTAAATATACTAACACTTCATTGTTTATATATAAATGTTTAATTTTCATACATAAGCAGATAGATAATGTTTTAAACGCACAGTATTCTCATAATTACAATACTAGATTTAGATATCAGCTCCAATACCCAGTCCATAAGGTTGTTATTTGAGAACACTCTCATTACATAGGTTTAACATTTTATAATAAACTACCAATCTCTTTTAAGATATTAAATTTAAATAAATTCAAAAATGTTGTGTATAACTTATTGGTTTAAAAAGAGTATTATAAAGTAAGTAATTTTTAGACGATGGAGTGTTAGTTTATACAGTATGATATGTATCTTATTTAAATGAAGGATTTTATTTGTATTTTCTGTTCATTATTCTGATTAAATTATAATTTAGGTCATTATCATAAGGACAAGTCACCTGCTCATTTACAAAATGTATATTTCTGTAAAGTTTTATGAACGTAATGTGATAATAAACTTCTTGATTCTATCCGCACAAAAGCAATTTTATTTTGCAAAAATCCAATTAACTTGCAATGGATTTAAGTCTGAAAAGGAAATATTTCACCAACATATTTGTAATTAATGTAAAAAGCCAAATAAACTCCACTATAATAGTTGTAAATAACAAACAACATTCTGTAACACTGAGGACTGAGGTTTGTTTGGAACCGCATAGTTAGTAGAAGCGTTGACATGTATACTTTTAGCACTCAGCTAGCTCACTAGCTCACTGTAGCTCACTGCATGTGATAATTGGCAGAGTGCATGACAGTGTTGATTGGCAACTCTCTCCGAACAACCAGGAAGCCTTTCTTCTGCCCAGAATGCTTCATACTGTCGCCTTTTTAACATAGTCAGTCGTGCACAATCAAGAGATAAAGCATTCAAGCCCCCATCATTGTCTTTTCTTTAATTGTGCCTTGAATGTTTTTTAATTTGTGGTTTGCATTTTTTCTCGGTTGATTTATATCAGGAAAGTTATCAGATAAAAGTTGTTCTCCTTTTGATATCAAACTGAACACATGAAAAACGTCTTTATTGGTGGCGAAGTTAGGACTCTCTTCCACTTAAAAGGATTAATCAACCAATCAAGAACCCATGTTTACTTCTGAAATAGGGGAGCATTGATAATTTCTCTCCGGTGGACGAGGAGTAGGTGGAAATTTAAGTTTATCTTCGGTTTCAAAAACATCGACTCTAGTAGGGTTGTCTTGTCTGGCTCAGTTCTTTGAAGAATCGCGCATGCATTGCCAGCCAAAAGAAAATGGTAGTAGCGATATTCCAACTTCTCCGCTCACTCAAAAATTTGCAAAACATGACTTTCTGTTTCCGACGCCGTTTATGAACCGAAACGTACAAATGCGGGTTTATACGATAGGGTAAGAGTGGTTCTACGTTCCTTATACACAAAAGAGGCAAAAACTGCTTGTAAAAAAATATAATCCACTGTTAAAACAGCTTACACTGGCCAAATTACATTTTTTGCTAATATTGGCGTAAGATAAAAAAACAGGTTATACAAACCTAGAGATGACCTTTGAGAACACGAAACAACTTTTCTAATCTCTACATACAAAAATAGCATCCTAAGCGGGGGACTACAAGGGCAGTTTTGAGCAACTTTTCTAACAAATTTTCACTTCCACCTGGATTTTGGAGAAAAGGTCTTTAGTACTGTGGCACTACTTGTGGATTCTGACATTAATAAAAAAAAAAATCATCTTGATTTGTTAAAAATTTGGCATCTATTATTTATTGAAAGGGAATTGTTAATATTGAATTTAGGCCTAGAATAGATGTTTTGTAGAGTTGGTGTTTTTTACTATTTTTGCGGGTTTGCAAAATTCTGTACAGTAGTTTGTTTTAGGATGGTTTGTAGGATAGCATCGTTTTAATTATTTTACTAAGTCCGAAAACAATATTTTAAATAATAGGTCCCGGCGAGATTCTAACTCACGATCTCCCGTTTACAATAGACAAACAGTTGATGATTTCGGAACTTCAAACTACTATTGCAAATAAACAAATCAGCGGCTATCTGGCAAACTCAGCGTTTTAGAACAAAATCAGCGTTTCGAATCCGACTGACTATAGTAAAAAAACAGATAGTAGTGTGGTTGTATCTGTATCAAGTACGAGACCGTCAAGCCAAAACTGTGTGCTTCATTCAACTCAGTGTCAATTCCCGGGCGCAGTGTAACTTTTCACGTTCCAGTGTGGTTCAAGTGAAGCCAACCATTGTCATTTCCTGCAATGTATTATTATTAATGCAAACTAACAGTGGCTAGTTGTAACAAGTTCAACCTCATCATTCATCATTAACACTCAACAACTCACCCTTCACCCCATATTCACCTTAAAATACCTCTAGAGTGGTAATGTTCAAATAAAGTATCATGTATCAATATCAAGCCAAACTGTAGAAACATTGTAACTCACTGTCAACTCACAAGCAATTGGTGGCAAGTCCTCTTCTGTTCAAGTGTGTTTGTGCAAGTGAAGCCAACCATTGTGTTTCCTGCTATGTATTGTTATTGTGAAGATTTCACGTGACTAGTTTAACTTTATGACTCTGTGACTGTTGCATTGTTACCAAGCCAACGGGGCCATGCCCTCTTGGAGGGAAAATTCAAACTCGCATTTTACTCCAATATGACAAAAATACATTTTTCAACTAGCTATTGTGTGAATTTGAACATTCCGAAAGCAGGATTCTCGATCTCTGCTAAAAACGGGTAATTTTGTTCTCTTCGAGGGAGATTTCAGATGGTTTCTTTAGGTACTGTCACTGCTTTGCACAAAACCAGTTTTACATGGTTTGGTTTGGTGACTGATGTACTCAGATTATCCAATAGTCATGATCATTAGTCGAAGAGGTACTACGTCTATTGAGGGTTGTCATTTAGATTAAGTCTGCTCAATGTTGTCTTTAGGCGTCGCGCCTCTCTCCCCAATATTTAAACCGCACTTGATGATGGACTTAACAATCAAACTTCAAAACACGTCTCCAACCCATCAGACCTCTATCACTATCTTTTATTTCTCCCGAAACCAAACCCAAACACTTTTACTCTCGTGGCATTAGTCGACCCGGGTGAATTAACTTGGCCAAGTGACCGTAGGTGGATCCTACACTTGAGGATGGATTCGACAACCAGACTTCAAAACATGTCCCTAACCCATCAGACCTCTATCACGAGGGGGTGTCCATAGCTCAGTGGTATAGTGCATCAAATCAGTCTTGGTTAGATTCCCGGGCGCAGTGATAACTTTTCACGATGGATCGTCATTCTTCAACAACAACAAAAGCAGTCCGAAAAGCCGAACATGCAAGATAGAATGGTGCAGACCAACATTTCAAAATTGTTAACACTCAACACACCCAATTAGTTGTTAACACTCACATATTGTTGACACTCCCCTGTCTGTATTTTCTGAAAAATGTATTTTCAAACGTTAACGTGATCGTATAAGAGGTAGTAACGTGCATAAATTAGTGGTTTATATTAATTTTACGTACAAGATTACCGTGCTTTATATAGTTCGCTTAGCAATGTGAAATCCCGGAAGATTTTAAACAATCGGGATTTTGAAGCCTACAGGTTTGTGGCAAACTGTTTACATCATGTTTCATGAATCAAAGGCATTTAAATTAGATTATTTGGGATAATCTGTGGACGAGATTACTTACACGTCAACCCTTTGGTTTATTGTGCTGGCTCCCTGTTCTCCTATTTAGGCGACCCCACCCTCGTTTGCTTACAAAGATCACACTGCCGATTTACTTCGATATAATTCAGCACATGTGTCTTATTCTTTTTATTTGTACAAACAATTTACACTGACAGCATACACGAAGATGTTGTAAACCTCTATACAATCTAAATTTCAACTAAAATTGTACCAAAACTAAAGTGATAACTTAAAAAAGAATTGTGCGTAGTTGACTGACGCACGCACTATACCAAAGATGTACGAGCCACGAGGTAATCTGGGGTTTGATTTAGTGTCAGTACAGTCCATGGGCCGTGCGACGCAAAGGTGGCAACCCTGCCCATTGTCACCGAGCTTGCCAAGTTGCCAACTTCACGGATTGATTTATACACACTCGTGCTCACAACTCTGCTGGAACGTACGGTTCTAATTGCGTGTGTTCAAACTTTGAACGTCGGTATGTGCCGAGCAGGAGGGGAAGCAGAGCGAGTCAGAAGTGGGACCACCCGAGCAGTGCATGGCATAGTTGAACGATGATACTCAGTTGTGTTAAAAAGTAGAAGACCATGATTATAACACAGTGATAGTTGATAACAATAGATAATCATGGTTTTTAACGCATATACCCTATTTAAACCCAGAGAAACCCATCGGGATGGTTTCCATCTTTAGAAGGTCCTCCATATGGGTACTTTTTTTGGCGGTTGGGGGTAGTTTTTGAGAAGTTTTCAAATAGTAAACAAAGTATGGGATGTAAAGCTGAGGCCGAAGGCTGAAGTGAAGATGGGAGCTTAGTGATTAGCTTCCTAACATCAGTGGTATAGCACCGAAAGCTGAGGCCCGAAGCGATAGTTCGTGAGTGTGGTGAACATCCTCGAATCGTCCGAGATCATCTTACAAGAGGCAAATTTGAGGCCGAAGGGCGAAGTGAGACTGAGAGCGTAGAGTAACAAATTACAAATAGAATTCGCTTCTTTCAAGATAGAGTGTCGCTTTAGCGCCTAGCAGCGTGTCGGCTGCTTAAAAATTGTGTAGTTATTCTTCGACATATTGTTTTGAATGGAATTTTCAATCGTATCGCCCAAAGAAACTTTACAGTCCATCTCAATAACGAGTCGACTTGACTCCCGCTCGCCAGTATCTTGCAAACTATGTCATTGCAAATTCTGAGCAGTGATTAAATATTCAACCAATTTGCAAGCTGATTTGGATTTGTTTTTATTGAACTCCGAAAAATAGCATCACAGTCAAGTAGACTCGCTGTTCGGATTAGACTTGAGATAGACAGAAACTTGACTTAGGCACCAGCAAAGCAATTGAAGATTCCATTGGAGTTGACTTCAATGTACACTATATTAGTCTCAAGCCCGTCTTTGGAAACTGTATATAGACGCATTAGCAAGATCCACTAATTAGTATTCATTAATAGTTAATAAGAGTTCTAGACTGTGTATTAAATTAGTAGAATAATTTCTATATTCATGAAAGCTTTACTTAAATGAGTGGACCAAACGATTCGTAATAAACTAATTTCTCTTAAATAAATAGTTGTAGGCTGAAGAAGAGATTGGTGATGAGCAGAGAATGAGAGAGAGAAGAGAGGTGAGACATTCAAGAATGATTGGCGGTGTTAAGGGACGCTATTCTTGTCCTCTATAGATAGCTGGGCTCTGGCACTCGCACTTTGGCGTTACCTCTGTGCTGCCCAGAGATACACCTTCTCTAGCTCTCATCTCATGGCGTGTTATATATAAGTGTACAGTGCATAAGACTGGCCATTAGAGGGACACTAGTGCCGGGTAGGCGCACTATAAGGTGTGAGTCAAGGGGCGGCAGTGCTCTTGGAGCGGTCAAGGGGCTCTGTAAGTCGAATTCCAACGTAGAAAGCACACACCTTATGAATTGGAAAAGAAATTTGACACAAAATACAATTTGACAAAATATTGCAACCCTTTTCCAGGAGAAGACACCCGAACCTCCTAACAAGAAGGGAAATCCATGATTCCCATGATGAAACCCATAATATTTCTGGTTAGTCTCTCATACCACACAAAAATGTCGTAAAACCGTTACCATACGTAGTCATACCAGACAAATTCGTAATACTCGTATTTTGTATCCTAAATCCAAAGGAAGAATGCTAGTTCGATCTTTGCAAGTAACTTTGTCTGTACCTTCACCGATGAAATGGTGTGCCTATATAGTAATTTCTTGAGACTGATGCAGTGAAATTGTACGTATAATGTTGGCGAGAGTTCAAAGTTTAAAGGGACCCTCCAAAAGGTAATATAGTTTTACTGAGTTTAATTTAAAATCAATTAATTTAAACAACAACTCTATTCTTTACCGAAAGTCCCAAGTTGTAAAACTTCTCGTGAGTCTCTTTTATTTAAGGTTGCCACCATTCAGAACAATAAGAGGTAGTCGTATGGGTGTGCCAACAAGGCCGATATAGTAAATTGTAACATCCAACGATTAACAAGGATAAAAAAATGGAAAATTAACTAGAGGTATGTACATGAATTAAATTGAAACCCAATAGGCCTATGAATTTACGTAATTTCTGTTATATGCAGACGATACAAACAGAAATTTATTTAAGAAATATCACGGTACTGGTTACATGTGTACGATCATTGAAATACTGTATATGCACATATTCTTGCATACAATAAGCAACAATCGTCACACATTTGAGTAAAGCTAAAGTTGTTCATTGAAGCTCACATTCAGATATATTCCAGACATACTGCTTTTGCATTCTCTCTCACCCATTCATTCGAGTTTCCTGTCAGTGAACCAGCAGTTTTTAGACTGTGGTGATTTCAACATAGGGAGATTTTTTTATCGAATTTAGTAACCTGTTGACTAGTTCTCGAACTACTATCGGTGAGTGCACACCATTCAATTCAATGACTAACAGATCGATACCTAGTCTTCCTAGCCACTAGTTCAGTATGGTAATACCCTTACTTTATCACATTTTAAATTTAAAAAGCGACATGCCACAAAACGTAGAGTTTCAAGTGCTTGAACGTTGCAAGCTTTGCAATTATTCCAACCAGCAAAATAGCAGATGATAAAATTGATAACACAATTACTACTTTGAACCACAGAGGTATTAGAATATTAGGTTATGTTAGGTCAGATGCCGTGAAGTGTGCATGAAGGGCCGAGCGAATTGCAAGGTGTATAAAGGTTTGGGAGCTAGTGGTGTGTGGTGATGATGTTGCTTTGTTCGTCAATATAAATATAATATTGCTATTGGACTAGGCTCTTCCTATTTTATATTAACCTTCTCTTTCCCACCTATCCAGTTGGTTATAGACCATCTCGTAAGTAAAACATTATTATTCCGCCTGAAAGAGTAACTCCAGTTTTTGTACAGTAACGTTTAAAACATTGCTATTTGAAATAAGGCTTTCTTTCAAGAGCCATCGTCAAAGAGAAGAAACCTTTTATAATATTTTACAGTCTCAGAATGAACTCAAATTACTGACTCCTGTGGCCAAGAAGCCGAAGTGCAGCAAGGAACAGTTGCATCAGCTGGTTCCCTGCACCACCACCAGCTGCGGACAGATATAAACTGTCACCTGAATAGTTGCTCTGGAGATCTTGTCACGTGACTCAAGCCAAGCCACTAGTCATCCGTCCACATCTCATCTCCTAGCCCAGCCTTTTAGTTTAACTGTAGTAGTCTAGACAATTGAACATCATTTGTTTTAACGAAGTATAAAACGTTCTTCTTTACTGCTCTTCAACTTCTGTTTTGCTGAAGGTCCTAGCCTAAAGGTTCTGAAATCTTGTTCAAACACTAAACAAGTCTTGATGTGTCTTCATAACTTTATTACGTTACGCAACCATTCTCAGTGGAGAATGTATGATAAAGGTTCTAACGGATGGTGAAATATAATCTTGTTTCACACTAAAGCCAACTGTTCTTCTGATAGGGTCGTTAATCTATAGTCTAATGACCAATGGAAATTGCTCAACTTAATTGGCTTCCGAACCACTGGACGAGGACACCGTGAAAAGTAATTATTGCATCGCCGAGAATGGGAATGGCTGCATGTCTATATCATTATTAGTTGCTTAGGAGTAAAAAACAATGCATTATTTTAATACATAAGTTTTAACCCAATTGCTATGCATGATACAAAAAACTACACACGTTTGTAGATCAGTTGGAGAGTTACGGCTTCAAGTACAGTGTGGGACTCGGGTTCGACCCCCGGCGCAGGAACATGGGCTTAGACCATTTTTCTACCAAACAACTTTTGCTTTTGGCCGTGATTTATAATACGGCTGGAGTATTAAAATTACCTGGAGTAGTCAGCAAGAATATCAAAACATTGTCCACAACTCCAAATTTAGCAAAAACCCTTTTTAGTACGTTGAAAGAAATATGCTTAATCTGCTAAAAGCACTAAAGAACATCTGTTTCAACAACGTCTCAAGAAACTATAAAAAGCTGGTTGTTGGAAAGCTCTCTGTAGTGAAAGAATACATTAAAACGGAGCTCTGAAAGGATTGCTAATGTTTTTATAATACTGTACCCAACTACAAATTGCTAAATATGAAAAGCATAAAAAGAGTTAATATTAGTAAGAGCTCATATTCTAACTATTCCATTTTTAAACAACAAAAAACAGGATTAATTATTAAAAACATAATAAATGTAACAGGTGTTTTTTACAGATTAAAGTATACATCACACATTAATTTGTAACAAATTGGTTTTGTTATAGAAAACTTCCTAATTTTATGTGTATTGATGTATAATAACAAAATACAAATTTATTTAAAGTTTCATTGAAATCGGACGAAATTTATTGTTTTAATTAGATCATTAAAATCCCTTTTTTGGTGAAAAGTCTTCCATCCAAAGGTGGCGTCCTTGGTTTTGCACCCATTGTCCGAGTCTGAGAAGAAATCCGCCCACTACGCTCTGAAGCTTCTGCAACGGAAGGTGTCACTAAGGTGGCGTCCTTGGTTTTGCACCCATTGTCCGAGTCTGAGAAGAAATCCGCCCACTACGCTCTGAAGCTTCTGCAACGGAAGGGTGTCACTAAGGTGGCGTCCTTGGTTTTGCACCCATTGTCCGAGTCTGAGAAGAAATCCGCCCACTACGCTCTGAAGCTTCTGCAACGGAAAGTTGTTTATTCTGCAGTTGTAGTCCGCAAAACACGTTCTTATCGAATGCGAGCACCTCGAGGCCAGGAGAAGAGGTCTTTTAGGGTCTCGTGAGTGACCAAATGAATTGGGCGATCCTCGAGCTTTGTAAGCAAACGGGGGTGGGTTGCCTAATTAGGAGAACAGGGAACTAGCACAATAAACCAAAGGGTTGACGTGCACGTGGTCAAGAACCTCATTCCCAAGCAATCTAATCTAATGGTATAGCAACAAAATAGTTATGACAAGTCAAACATTTGTCAACAACACTGCTCCAAACCGATGGATGGCGCAGTGGAGAGGAGAAGATCTCATTTTTGGCTTGGCCTCCCGGACCTAATGTCGTGTGATTTTTTTATCTTTGGGGCTTCGCAAAAGGTAAGGTTTATGCGTTTTCTTCTCCGTTACCATACAAGAACATCCCACAGGATTCAGACCAAGGAAGCAGTAGACTCCACACTCCAGTTACCTTGTTTCTCGTACAGCAAGAGATGGACTGACTCTTCGATGTTGTCGATGTTCGTCGTACGTATATCGAATGCATAAACCCATAGTAATATACACTTTAAATATTTGTCTTTGTATCTGTATTATTGAAGAAATCTATTGTCATCTAGAGTAATCTTAAAGTCTATAACAATTATATTAAATCTGTTCATTCATTTTGAAACCTCCTTTATAAAAGTACAAAGGAACCTAAACCAAATTGAATATTACATTCTTCTCTCATTTCACGGATTGCCGTCGGTCTAATCGTACAAGATCATTCTCTTTAGAAACATAATCATCATTGATCGATGTCGAAGGGTGTCCGGAACGAGGATCATCTTCTGTTGATGTTTGGCCATCTTTAAACCTCTTGTACTCATGACAACGCGATCGGCTTAAATATAATTCACCAAAAGCCCCTTCTAACATCTGAAAAGTTTTAGTAAAGGTCTTGTTCAATTTCACACAAACACGTCGCTCCTTTTTCACATTAATGTTTATCACTTAAAATAGCCAGAATAAAAAAATACGTCTCGAAAATCCTTGTTTATTTTTGTTTGAGTGAAAATAGGATTGATGCAAAACAACATCTGTGTTGCTTTTGAGTCCGAGAATGCTGTGCTGCAAACCGCAGTGTTGTGTCTCTGCATTCTCACACTATATAAAAAGTCCTGGAACCTTTTGATCGCCCCTACATCCAAATTGTTAGCGTCACGAGTTACATCGTTGTGTAGTGTGTAGGTCACTCCTCTTGCTGTAACTCCCAAAATCGCGCTCTTGAAGCAAGTATAAAATGTTAGTAATACACTAGATGATCGCGGAGTTAGTTCCACAAAGATGAACTTGCAAAGCTCGAAGGTAGTCTGAGCCGGGGATTATAACTGCTCTCTTTTGAAGTGACACATCTTGAGTTGAAGACGAGTGCCACCAGACTACTATACCATACAGTATATACCAAGGGACTATAAAGTATAAGTCCATCGCAGAACATAAGCAATGTTCTCTATCCAATCATTTTAATCAACTTAGTAGATTTAACACATACCTGCTGTCTACATTAATCCAAATTAAATTTGGGATCAACTCAAACCCCAGTAGTTTTACAGGGCCCTTTTCCAGTCCTGAAATACTTCAGTCTTCGGCGTACAGATTATGGATTGTGTGTGTCTTGTCCTCAGATCGAACATCAAACTTTGGATCAAGAGTAGTTCGGTCTGCAAATGTGGAATGTTGTTCCCGCTCGATATTTAGGTTGTATCGTCCGTAAAAGGTAGTGTACCAGTTGTCTAACCGAAGGTAGACAAAGGAAAATTATGGAAAATAGAAGGGGTCCAAGAACAGATCCCTGTGGTACTCCATGGGCGATACTTTTCAGGTCCTACCAACTGCCATCTTCCAACGAAGTATTTTGCTAGAATGTCAAGTGTTAATCCACTAATCCCATCCAAGTATGGGATTAAAAATTTAACCAGCAGAACAACGAGTGACACAATATCAAAAGATTTATTTAAGTCAAGTAGAACTTAGCCTTTTGTCGTTCTACAAAAAGCATCGTTTTTGTATTCATTAGAGAAAGTAATGCTGTAGTAATGTCCTAAATCCATGTTAAGCATAAATCGGCAGTCCGTTATGTTCTGGGCAGGCTACCAGTTGATGTTGATGATAATCACAAATAAAATATGAAGGGGAATCTCACTCTGATGAATGTAAAGGACACACGTTTTAATTAAACTACTAGGCGTTGGCAGCACTGCGTAAACTCTTAATCTACTTGCTCTTAAACAGCTGTGAGTGCCGTTATAAGTAATGGAATAAGTGAACGAATTTGACACAAGCGTCTTCCTCGCCAGCAGTTTCTCACAACTCGCTGCATCTTGTGCTGCACTTCTCATCTGAAGTGTTTACTTTTCTGTGTAAACACATAAGGTAGTCTCTGCTTTCTGCGAGGTAAATATGTTTGGTAAAACACATCGTATGTTTGGTCCGATGTTTATAAAATGAGGTACAAATGTTGCCTTTGTAATCGTAAATATTTTGGTCAAGCACGATGTTAGCCATCTTTTTAACTACAAAGCGGATTTAATGATCTAAAAGCACTAAGCAGTACATTTAAAAAACCAACAAGTTTTCTTGAACGTTCAAAAGTTAGTGAACTAAGTTACGAGTAACGTTGTGCATTAACAGTCAGTGTTAAAATCCATGGTAGTGCTACGGAAACCTTTATACAATTGGATAAGGCATAACTGGAAGCATAGAATAAGCAACTGTTATGCTTATTCTATGCTGGAAGTCACGCTTTGTCATGACCCCAAGCTTTTAAATGGCATAAAGCATTTTCAGAATATCAAAAAAGTCTATTAAAGATGAAGTTCAAACTCACCACATCCCAAAAGGATCAGAATGAGCAAGTCCAAAATGAAAACAATGCTCATTATGTTCTTTGACTGCGTTCATAAGGTGCGTTACTTTTTTCGGCAGAACATTCCCTAAAGAAAAGTAGCAACACTTGTATTTTTAAGTAGTAACGCAAACCACATTTTAACAAACTTTTTATACATTCCTTATTAGATTCAAATTTATTCGAACGCGTTAACGACCTAAACCTTTCTTTCCACTTCCTACTCAAAAGTGTTTTTAATTAGGCCTATTCCCATCGAATTCTTTAGGGGAGAATGTAGGTCGTTTGCGACAGTTAACAATGTCAATCGTCTAAATGTAGGGGTAAAAAGTAAACAGAGGTATTTGCTGGCAGCAAGTCGGACTAAAGATAGCGAAGCTGGAGTGAGAGAGAGAGAGAGAGAGAGAGAGAGAGGCGTCGTCACGTGAACATTGGCAGCGTCACGACGTCTGCCTCAGCACATGACCGCTAGTTACATAACTCACCGCCATGCGCGCCACGCTCGCACATGACTAGTTACATAACCCACCGCCATGCGCGCCTCACTCGCTTCACAGATTCACAAGCAGATGGTATTTTGGCGCCACCCCGCTCCACTCATGTGATCCAACCCAACCCATGTGACTGAATACCTAACCTGATGATGTTACTGTGTTACATAACTGTTTGGCAGAACTGTTACCGGAACCGTAAATACTTTTGCAGCACAAAGGTCACTGTGTGTTTGGTTTTTCAGAACATGATGCAATTCGGCGCAAGTTTGCATGCTCTTTTTGGATGTTATAAAAATCAAAGTGTTAGGTAATATAGTGTACTCATGGGTGGCGAACAGCCTTTCCCTTTTTGACATGCGTGGCGAACAGCCTCGTATCGTTCGGGATAATACAGAACGGAAGGCCGAAGCAAGGTTGAATGCATAGTGAACAGTGGTGACACTCGTGAGAGGATGCAAAGCAGAGGCCACGAGCTAGAGTTACAATTAGCAAATTAGAACTCCAATTCTCCAGAATTTGGTCACTTTTGGTCCACTTCTCCACAACGGTGCATATTAATTTTACAATACGACGCCATCATTGGTAATGAGTTGAGGGCATGTAAATCACGGTTAAATGTAGAGTTAGCAGCTACTAGTTGTAGATTGTCATTCACAGTGTTACAGTGTCTTATCTCTTGTGTTATCTAACTACTATCACACATCTATGTGTAAATAGTGTTGTTTACGTGAGGTTTCACACAACTGAATAACAGGGTCGCCTTCAATGTTGTCACAGTGACGTCACAGCTAGCTTTGCGTACGGGATTACAGTCAACATCGAATATACTCTATCTAGTGTTGCTTTGGTCTAGTATGTAGTAAATTTAGAAATTTGAATAAAGCTGTTTATTGAGTTTCTTGTTAATTTCGAATTTCCTTTGAAAAGTGAGATATTTATGCCGTCAGCATGGTAAGAACCAGGCCCGGGACCATGAAATGAGCACCGATCCTGACCCTTAGAACACGTATGAATAATTTTTTCAAAACTTAATATGCATCTGTATATCATATCATGCATATTTATATGTGTATCATCTCTACAGCTCTCATTTTTGGTCCGATTTTCACAAAATTGGTACAAATGTTTGTAACTAGAAAGAGTCGTGAGGATGGGTTAGGAAAAGGGGCACGCCTAAAATTCGGGAAGGGTAATATTGCCTTGCTGGTTAAGTTTGGCACTTCGCCCCTCACCTCTAAAGTCTCATAGTGCTGAATTTCGTATAACTAAAATAAAACCGGGTAATTTCTATTTTCACCCAACTTTTACAAATCATTTAGTTTGGTAATGTTTTAGCTATCCACTAAGTTTTAGTCGGTGCATTCAGTCATGCTATAAACCAAAGACATCGTTCGGTCTTAGGTTCATCCTGTATAGTTTCCCTTCTGCACGCCAAAAGTACAGTGCTGTAAATCTGACCAAAAATCAAGTCAAATCATTAATAATTTGCGAATTTTATTACCATGTACTTTAACAACATGATTATTCCATAAAATTTAGTCCGTGAAACCAAACTTGTCAATTTCAAAAACACAATGTCTATTCTTCTACTTCAACTTCATCCTCATAGCCGTCAGGTAGAGGGTTCTTGTGGGGATTATGAAACAAGATTTGTTCCCGTCGCCCCAGGGGAACCTTTTAGAGCGCAGTCGTAGGTGTTCGTAAGGGATGAACTCTTGCCTCTCCAAACACTCGATCTCCTTGGCCTTCTCGTTCTTATACTGCACTATAGACGTGATCAGGATGAGAGGCAGCGTTACGTACAGACTCATGGCTCGGTAGATCCTCCAGTTGTGACCCTCCTGGGCCGGACTGGGTTTAGGAGGCGGAGGATCTTCGCAGCAGTAGTTCTCGTTTTTCCTCTTTGGGAATGATGTGTTGAATAATCTTTTGTTGATGTGTTTTGTGGTATTGATTCTTTTGAATGCTGAAGAGAGCATTTTGAATGAGAAATTAGAGGTTTATAGTGTTTACAAATCTTGGTGTTTTAAAATTGTTTGTGTTTATAACATGTGTGGTTTACTAGAGTATGTTTGATTTCAAATGAAAATTAGTTGAAACGAGACGCGAGGGACTCTGCCTTGACAGATTTAATTGCACATTTGGCAGCAGAAGGTTTGGGTACCTATCAAAACCAACTAAAACAGAAGATCAAATCTATCTTTAATTTCCCTTCTTCAACTTTTCTCACACAATTCCTGCACTCCCATCGTCAAATAGCTCGCAAAGTTTGTGGACTAAGCCCCACAGATGACATTTTTCAACATTATAGGCCTCAACACTACGTAAAAACGTGAACACAACAGCAACCAACGAAATATACAGACTGACTGTCAGCTCTAGTTTACAAGCTACGTGGAAGGATTTCCATGCTGGTACGTTGAGTTGGTTTATAAGCGCTGACCGTCAGCGCTTGTGAACCAGCCTCGTGGGAATAGGCCTTTACAGTCAACATCGAATATACTCTATCTAGTGTTGCTTTGGTCTAGTATGTAGTAAATTTAGAAATTTGAATAAAGCTGTTTATTGAGTTTCGTTAATTTCGAATTTCCTTTGAAAAAGTGAGATATTTATGCCGTCAGCATGGTAAGAACCAGGCCCGGGACCATGAAATGAGCACCATCCTGACCCTTAGACACGTATGAATAATTTTTTCAAAACTTAATATGCATCTGTTTATCATATCATGCATATTTATATGTGTATCATCTCTACAGCTCTCATTTTTGGTCCGATTTTCACAAAATTGGAACACCAGTTTAGTTTGTAGCTAAAAAGAGTCGGGATGGGTTAGAAAAAGGGCACGCCTAAAATTCGGAAAGGGTAATATTGCCTTGCTGGTTAAGTTTGGCACTTCGCCCCTCACCTTAAAGTCTCATAGTGCTGAATTTCGTATAACTAAAATAAAACCGGGTAATTTCTATTTTCACCCAACTTTTACAAATCATTTAGTTTGGTAATGGTTTAGCTATCCACCAAGTTTTAGTCGGTGCATTCAGTCATGCTATAAACCAAAGACATCGTTCGGTCTTAGGATCATCCTGTATACTTTCCCGTCTGCACGCCAAAAGTACAGTGCTGTAAATCTGACCAAAAATCAAGTCAAATCATTAATAACTTGCGAATTTTATTACCATGTACTTTAACAACATGATTATTCCATAAAGATTTAGTCCGTGAAACCAAACTTGTCAATTTCAAAAACACAATGTCTATTCTTCTACTTCAACTTCATCCTCATAGCCGTCAGGTAGAGGGTTCTTGTGGGGATTATGAAACAAAGATTTGTTCCCGTCGCCCCAGGGGAACCTTTTAGAGCGCAGTCGTGTGTGTTCGGGGATGAACTCTTGCCTCCAAACACTCGATCTCCTTGGCCTTCTCGTTCTTGTATTGCACTATAGACGTGATCAGGATGAGAGGCAGCGTCACGTACAGACTCATGGCTCGGTAGATCCTCCAGTTGTGACCTCCTGGGCCGGACTGGGTTTTGGAGGCGAGGATCTTCGCAGCAGTAGTTCTCGTTTTCCTCTTTGGGAATGATGTGTTGAATAATCTTTTGTTTATGTGTTTTGTGGTATTATTCTTTTAAATGCTGAAGAGAGCATTTTGAATGAGAAATTAGAGGTTTATAGTGTTTACAAATCTTGGTGATTTAAAATTGTTTGGAAGCCTAGTCACGGAACCAGAAGAGTTGTTTTTTTGCTGTTTAGAGCACAATTTGTGAGAAGTATAGTTCGTCAGGTTTAGCATGACCGGTGAGATAGGGCCATAAGCGGCCAGCAGGAAATCTCAAAACCACCGGCCATGCTATACCTAACGAACTACCGTAGGCTTACTATTTAACTGATCTTGAAAAAGTTTTTTTTCGTGTTATTAACAGTAATAACGAAAATTTATAGATCGTAGGCTCGGTGTGTACAATATTGAGAAAAACGCTCTACACGCTTGTAGATAATTTCTTTGGATTTATGATTAGTGTAAACTCTCAATTATAGCTTTTTAAGCTGTCTGCGTATATTTTGGCCTCTTGCATCTAAATAATCTGTACAATTCAGCAGGAGCGCGATTCGTCAACAAATTACCAAATTCCATCGAAAATGCCTCAGAGCCACGTCTGAAAACAGTGTTGACTGCGGAAACGTTTTACAGTTCAGACGAGTTCTTGGCACACAAATGTAGGACCTAGTGATTAATGGCTGCCGACCGAAAGTTGCTTGAGTTGACAAATTCTAATGAATGAGCCAAGCAAGAGTGTAAAATTGTATGAGGAAATGTATTCTGAATGTAAGTAGAGTTGGAAAATTTAAACTGAAAAAAGATTCATTCCATTGACGGTTTCAAGACAACTGTAATGTTTATGAAATAGAAATTGAGTTGCAGAACGGCCCGCGGGGGCGGTTGAGAGTACAGACAATAATAGAAGCTCTCTGAGGCTGTATCGTTTATTTATTCGTTATAAAGAACACCGTATCCCAATCGTCCAATCACCAAATCCATCGCCAAACGCAGTTAAAATATCGTACGCCTCATTGCGGGGGCACACTATCAGCAGTCTCGCTTATTCACCGCGGGCTACTTTGTACTCCGCACGATGTGGCAACGGCGCTTGGTGATGGATTGGCAACTAAACGTCAAAACACCTTCCCTGTCCCATTGGACCTCTGTAGACGCTATTTTATCTGTGGTTGGGATATGGAGCATTATAAGACACTGAATAGGCCACAGAGTGGTACAGTTCGAATGAGTGAGATAGAGTAAGAATATCAACAAAATAGGTCTAATTAGGATTTTGATAAAAGTGCGGACGATTTTTTGAACTGACGACTGCATAACGTGTAAAATTTTCACGCAATAAACTATTTATTTATATTATATCTCTGTTCTCACTAGATTAAAAGAGTGCACCCGCACATCATGACAACCGCGCTCGGTGCTTGATTTGGTGGAACTAGCCTTTTATTAATTTTGTAACGAAGAAATTGCGAGTGTGTAGGGTTTCTACTGTATCTGATAAAGATAAATATTACTGCTAAAAATAATGTTAAGGCGGCCAAATAGAGCGTCCGCAGGTAGTTGTCGCTTATTATAACGAGGAAAAGCTGCAAAAGACGTTTTAACCAAGTAAACTTACTTTTTTCTAATTGTATAAATACATTGAAAGCATAGATCTATTGATGCTGCTGCAAATAAACACTAAAACTTTCACTTTGACATAAAATGAATTTGATTTCAAACAATTAAAATTGATTTTTAATAAAGCACAGCATATAGGCATTTCGAAATTAAAACTATATATTTTAACAACACTTTACCATTTTCTTTTTTTATACACCAGCACTAACAACTTTATGCTTCCAAGGAACATAACTCCTTGTTTTACCTAACCTAACCTTAAGTATAGTTTGCAAATTTTCCTACGTTAAATTCTCTATCCCGTTTAAATTCCACTCGGGCTCTATCCGACCGCCTCTTAATTTTGTAACTTTTATGTAATCCCTTCTATTTGGAAGTATGGTTATTTCCAAATTCGCCGAAAGTGCGTACATGTACGTACGTATACCGTAGCGGGTGGCGGAAGGTGGCGGCGTTGGTTGCGCGCGTCACTACCAGAGCGCAGCACTGAATCGCTTATCTCAGTCTTGTAGAGCATCAGTTCACTGTTCAGTCGACATTCGGTGTTTGTCCAGTGAGCGGGACACTGTGTCCGTGAGTGCGTATGAACCGGCCCCAGACCCTCATCATCATCCTCTAGATGGGCAAGAAAGGCAAGAAGACCCGATGGAGGCGATTACCAATCGGGGTGAGTTTCCTCACAGGATCATGTTTTTAAGAGAAATATGTGTTAGTTTTGCAGTTGTACGGTTGGGTTACGTATGATGACCTGTCCTGACATGATGTTTTTGTTTGTTATAGATTGTGTGTTATCAGATTATTATCAATTGTGTGCCTATATTTTGGCCTCTTGCATCTAAATAATCTGTACAATTCAGCAGGAGCGCGATTCGTCAACAAATTACCAAATTCCATCGAAAATGCCTCAGAGCCACGTCTGAAAACAGTGTTGACTGCGGAAACGTTTTACAGTTCAGACGAGTTCTTGGCACACAAATGTAGGACCTAGTGATTAATGGCTGCCGACCGAAAGTTGCTTGAGTTGACAAATTCTAATGAATGAGCCAAGCAAGAGTGTAAAATTGTATGAGGAAATGTATTCTGAATGTAAGTAGAGTTGGAAAATTTAAACTGAAAAAGATTCATTCCATTGACGGTTTCAAGACAACTGTAATGTTTATGAAATAGAAATTGAGTTGCAGAACGGCCCGCGAGGCGGTTGAGAGTACAGACAATAATAGAAGCTCTCTGAGGCTGTATCGTTTATTTATTCGTTATAAAGAACACCGTATCCCAATCGTCCAATCACCAAATCCATCGCCAAACGCAGTTAAAATATCGTACGCCTCATTGCGGGGGCACACTATCAGCTGTCTCGCTTATTCACCGCGGGCTACTTTGTACTCCGCACGATGTGGCAACGGCGCTTGGTGATGGATTTGGCAACTAAACG
Organism: Matsumurasca onukii; assembly: GCA_018831715.1. NCBI lineage: Eukaryota > Metazoa > Arthropoda > Insecta > Hemiptera > Cicadellidae > Matsumurasca > Matsumurasca onukii. Next base: position 9,308,716 of record CM032063.1, read on the forward strand.
TCAAAACACCTTCCCTGTCCCATTGGACCTCTGTAGACGCTATTTTATCTGTGGTTGGGATATGGAGCATTATAAGACACTGAATAGGCCACAGTTCGAATGAGTGAGATAGAGTAAGAATATCAACAAAATAGGTCTAATTAGGATTTTGATAAAAGTGCGGACGATTTTTTGAACTGACGACTGCATAACGTGTAAAATTTTCACGCAATAAACTATTTATTTATATTATATCTCTGTTCTCACTAGATTAAAAGAGTGCACCCGCGCCGCGCACATCATGACAACCGCGCTCGGTGCTTGATTTGGTGTTTGAACTAGCCTTTTATTAATTTTGTAACGAAGAAATTGCGAGTGTGTAGGGTTTCTACTGTATCTGATAAAGATAAATATTACTGCTAAAATAATGTTAAGGCGGCCAAATAGAGCGCGCAGTAGTCGCTTATTATAACGAGGAAAAAGCTGCAAAGACGTTTTAACCAAGTAAACTTACCTTTTTTCTAATTGTATAAATATACATTGAAAGCATAGATCTATTGATGCTGCTGCAAATAAACACTAAAACTTTCACTTTTGACATAAAATGAATTTGATTTCAAACAATTAAAATTGATTTTTTAATAAGAGCACAGCATATAGGCATTTCGAAATTAAAACTATATATTTTAACAACACTTTACCATTTTCTTTTTTTATACACCAGCACTAACAACTTTATGCTTCCAAGGAACATAACTCCTTGTTTTACCTAACCTAACCTTAAGTATAGTTTGCAAATTTTCCTACGTTAAATTCTCTATCCCGTTTAAATTCCACTCGGGCTCTATCCGACCGCCTCTTAATTTTGTAACTTTTATGTAATCCCTTCTATTTGGAAGTATGGTTATTTCCAAATTCGCCGAAAGTGCGTACATGTACGTACGTATACCGTAGCGGGTGGCGGAAGGTGGCAGCGGTAGGTGGCGGCGTTGGTTGCGCGCGTCACTACCAGAGCGCAGCACTGAATCGCTTATCTCAGTCTTGTAGAGCATCAGTTCACTGTTCAGTCGACATTCGGTGTTTGTCCAGTGAGCGGGACACTGTGTCCGTGAGTGCGTATGAACCGGCCCCAGACCCTCATCATCATCCTCTAGATGGGCAAGAAAGGCAAGAAGACCCGATGGAGGCGATTACCAATCGGGGGTGAGTTTCCTCACAGGATCATGTTTTTAAGAGAAATTATGTGTTAGTTTTGCAGTTGTACGGTTGGGTTACGTATGATGACCTGTCCTGACATGATGTTTTTGTTTGTTATAGATTGTGTGTTATCAGATTATTATCAATTATGTGCCCCTATAGGTCTTACACAAAAACAATAATAAAAATCAATGCCAAGCCCAAATTAGTAGCAATAGTTTAGTGGTCACATTTACCATGAATTCAAGTCGTACTGTAAATACATTTTCTGAATTCAAACCAAATCATGAAAACCACCACATTGATCATAATAGGTCTATATTTATTCAATAGTACGGCGTGTTACAATTTAATTGTTTTGTGTGCATCTAAGCAACGGGAATTCTGTAAGCAATTAGATTCCATCAAATAAAAAACTCATTATAATTATTTTTAAATATACGTATGGCTATTTTGTTCATCTGGAAAAATCGCCGAAAATGTAGGCAAACTTCAATATTAAACTAAAACCAAAAATTTACAAATTTCAACTCGCCTTAAGCGCTACTAATGCGTTTTTAATATGACAAAATATCCTACGTAAAATACTGTAGTAAGAATTAAAAAAATATATATATACCAAAAGAAATCCGTAGTTTAATCGTATAGTAAATGTTAAAATAGTATTGAATTACTAAAAAACATTTACGACGCATCCATGCATCATTACTGCAAATAAACTGCGATAATATTGATCCAATAATCAATACTAGTAAAACATATTGGTTCTGTAATATTTTATAGAAGAACCTTCAAATTATTATACTACCTGTCCTCTTCTCATATGATGAATAATAGAAGTAAATTGTATTATTATTTTTATATTTATTTATTAGGAAAACTGTACTATTCACAATACCAAGATTGATTTTAAAAAATTGAATTCAGGCCTAAAATGTCTGAAAGTACAAAATAAGTGAGAGGTGCGAGTGTAATCGTTAAACCCCATGTGACTAGCCGCGCCCATATACTGCTTTCATATAGTATACTGTACCTCCTACACCGGTGTTTGTTTTACTGTTTATTACCAACATCGGTTTACCGGGAAAACCAAACAAATGCACCTGTTTACGTCCAATTAGATAGTGCCAACCTTAGCAATGAATAAACAATTGTGTTTAGAAATGTAGCTATTCTCGTCTTCCATGATCCAATTGCATTAGAGTTTTTCTTTTAACTTTTAAATTTACTATTAAATCTCTTAATGCTGATGAATCGTGAAAATATTTTGACAAATAAACAAATTTTGATTAAGTTTTGTAAGAGCAATGTAAAACAAGCATTTTCTCGGGACACTTCCTACAGTAATTTTAATGAAATGTCTTTTAAATAAATGCTCTAGTGGTTTTTTAGAGCGGATGATACAATCTGGGGAACAGTCGGCCCTAATTTGTAACAATATTACACCTCATCATCCATCAAAACACTAATTAAACTCACCATTCATCCCGTATTTGCTTTGAAATACCTCTATCAGTGGTCTGTGTTTATATCAAAGATCAAAAGAATCAAAGATGTCTATCTTGCTATTAGTAAAACAGTAAAACGAGGTTAATTGTTTTAAATGTTAATTTTTGTTCAACAAACACGTATATGTCCACGAAGTCACTGCACTGTATCAGTATGCAATGTAGTCATGCCTCATGGGCTTTAGGCTATCACACACAGCTCTGTAATCAATTTGGCACAGAGAGTCATTGCATGACATCCACATCTCAGCAATTCAATCAGAAAGAAAAATGTGAGTGCATTTTTAAATATCAGGATTTACTTTCATAGCAACGTTTTGACATTAAAAAAATAGTAGTACTGTATGGGTTAGATTATCAATATCACACTTAAGTGGACATGGGTCATGAATGGGCACTTCAGGTATCATCTACAGAAAATGGGTTTGCACAATGGTAATACTGTATTTATACATTGTGAGCAGTCAGTAGAAACTGCTAGACACATCCTAATAGATTCTCCTTCCAAATCAGGAGGAGGTGTCTACTTGAGGGGCGTAATTGGTGAAGTTCACGTGCTTGGGGGAGTCATCTTGAAGCTTTGTAGTCCCATGGGGTGGGTCTCCCAGGCTAAGATAACCGGCGTAGTACAATAAACCTTTCCTTGACGTCAACTGGTACATTACCAGTCCTACTTTAATATAATCTAAAGTTTGGGTGTATAGAGGTGGATCGATGTTATAGAATCTAGACTGTCTGTAGACCACGTTCTGACGAAGAGCTGCTAGCTCTTGCGTCATCCAACAAGTCACAATGTATTGTTTGTTGCTGTTCTCATGTTCTCAACCAATTTAACACAACATAACCTCCGACTTTACTGAGTGGAAACTTTGCATTTTTGCAAGAGTAGAAGAAAATTCGTTTGTTCTTCTGATTGCAATGAGTATTTGATTCCAAAGAAATCATTTAATCCACATTTTCAACTGGTGGAAATTATGGCAACTGACCATATTTGAACTTAACACACTGCGTGATTACACTCCCAACATTGTTCTCTGAGGAGGTTAGATTGCCTGATTGACACTTTTAACAATGTTGTGATACAAATGATTTACATTCGGCCCAACGCACGATGTAGGGTTCTACTCTCTACTGTATGGTCTCACTGGACAGACTGATAAGTGCGAGTAAGTATCAATTGTAGATTAGCTATGTCAACAGCTTCTGTTCATGGTATGGCTTCTGTCACTGCAGATTCTGTGGTCTGTCCCCTACTTACGCTTCATATTTGCCTTGTGAAAATATTTTCGGGTGCTTAGGCTTGAGCACATCCAGCGGCTTTCTTAGTGAAATTTGGTAGTTTTTGGTGAAGATTTTAAAGTGTCAACCACGTTTTGTTGAAATTCATTATTTTTAGACCAGATTTTAAGGACCCACTCGTAAGTAATAAAAAAGTGTAAACATTGTATGTTGGCTTTTTACATTGGCATCATGGCTTTTTTTAATGTTTATAAATTTCCGAAAAAATTAAGTTACACACAATGACTAACACTACAGTTTGAAGCAGAACAGCTTCTCTGATGAAAAATAATTCTATTTATATTTTAGAGATTAATTTTTTTACAGAAAAACTTATTTGAAATTTAATTTTGATTAGTTATTGCAATGCCAGATTGTAGCTACAAATTTCGTGAACATGTCAAATAATTTTTAAATCTCTCATACCTCATGATGTAAACAAAAACAAAACTAAAATTAAAACATTCTAAGTGGTTTCCATCCAAAATTATTTCATTATTAAAAATAAAACTAATTAAATTTCAGGAAATCAAGTTTCTAAAAGTCTTAGTTACCATAATTGCTTGAAAATGCGCTTCATAAAGTTATGCGATATGATGCGCATATGCAACTGGAGCTCAAGAATGCTTGTAAACACTTGACTGAGTCAACATAACTGAGTCTGTGAGTCAACAACTCAAACAGCTGACCACTTGAACTCAGCCGGCTCTTCTGAGTTGTTGTTGTGTTGTTGTCTTTCCTCCTCTCCAAACCAACCGAGGGATAAGTCAGGGGACGACAATTGAATTAACGGTTTAACATTAATGCTTTGTGTAATTGGATAACGCTGTATAAAAGCATTCAATAAAGAAAAAATCTACAAAGGTTTTGATCACAATTCCATGTAAAGAAATAAATTGGCCAAACTTTGGCTATCTTGGAATTTTGATAAAAATTTCCTATTATTTTTCCAAGAGCTCTACTTTGAAAACTTTTGGTTCGCTCTTACTAAATTTCACCTTTCAAAATATTCTGGAGTAAATAAATATTTTTGTTGTTGACTAAAAGTGGCATATAATTGTTCCCTGTAATGTGCTGAAAAAGAAAATATACAACACTATATGGTTATCTTTACAAATAAAATATATATAGGGTTTTAATGAGACTATGCGCAAAGGTCTAAAAATGACCTGCCAGTATAGAAATTTCTGACCGCCAGATATAGGGTTAAGAGAAAGGGTTGGTATCTCGACCCTCAACAGAATTAGATGGTAGGGGAAATACTATAATATTAAGTGTAATAAGATTGGTAAATGTGTTATTGTTGCCTCTTGATAAATTCTAGGATAGGTTTTGGTTAGTGCACATCGATTAATGAGCATTTCACCCTATACGTGTTTCACGGTTTTGTCTTTAAAATAAAAGAATTGAGATTTCCTTTAAAATGAGACGAAGAATATATAGATTTTCATTAGATTTAAAAAGTACATATTATCACATGGGGAAAGAATTTTTACAACTGGTTCAATGTCTCGCCTTGATAACGGCGTTGATTGGCCCAATTTATTCGACATTTAAGTTTTATACAAAAATCCCAAATCAAATTTTATGTAGAAACATTTTATATCAGTATAGTGGTACAGTTCTTAGATCCTACTTAGTGGCAGAAGTCAAATAAAGTTAGCATCGCATCGATTTTTCACAACGGTTCTACAACGCTGGGGGTGGTATTGTGTGCTTCGCACCAAATCAGCCGGGTTCGATTCCCAGCGCAGTGATAACTTTTCACAATGGTCAAGTCACCGTGGTTCGGAGATCATGCTAAGTCGTTGGTACAATTATTATGTTATCTGGGGAACAGTCGGCCCTAGTTTGTAACAAGACTACACCTCATCATCCATCAAAACACTCATAACACTCACCATTATTCTACTTAAAATACCATTTAAGAGCGGTCGGTGTCTCAAAGCAAAAGTATCAAATTATCATTGGCTTCGTGCCAACTATGTACTCGTATATAGCATACTCAGGGTTGTGGTAAATTTGAAGTATTTTACAATCTTGCTTAATCTCTGTGCTTCTGATCAGAATGTACCAATGTACACAGCAACAGCTGACAGCTTATCTTCAATGTCGTGATAAACACGTCTTGTCTCTAAACTTATCGAACAAGTATTTTACTGTGTGAGTTTCTAAGAACTTTCTTATAAAGCCATGATTCATTCATTCAAATTTCCAAACACTAGATTTAACAGAGTAATTTTATGGTAGAAAATGCATTTTATTAGTTAAAATCCAGACCGTCACGCAGCTAAGTGCTAAAGCGTCGCTTGCATGAGTAAATCGAATTTCCTTTGTAAATTTTACTCTTCTTCGCTTTTATTGCAAGTTTCATTAGACATCGTGAAAGTAAAACGTATTTTAAATTGTATTGAAATCTAACTAGGCCTACTATAATAACACTTTTATAGCGAAAAGTCTATTTTCAGCCGCCATTTTGAAACGACACAATGAATATTCATGGTTTTGGGTACATTGATGCATACTACCAAAATATATATTTGTCTCAAATTTCATCAAAATCGGATGCAATGTACTGTTTTGAATTCATTAAAACCACCTTTTTGACCAAAGCTCCTTTCCCCTAGGGGGGTTCCGGTAGCTCAATTTTACTGCTTAACCAGCTCGACCGAGATATTTACAAAAGTGACATTTGTACCAAATTTCATGAAAATCGGAAAAGATTCGGCCTGTGGAGAGGGACGCATATATTCATATGTACACAAAGTCTTGTAAAAATGCTCAAAACGTTTTCTGGGGGTCAGGATCGATGCTCATTTCGCGATCCCGGTCTGGGAATAATGATTACGGCATGAATATCTCATTTTTCAAAGGAAATTCGATAATAATAATATCACGCTCTGCAAACTAAGGTAGCCTAAAAATAATTCCACAAGTTGTACACACGACAAGTAATGTTTTATGTCAAAAGAACTTAAAGGTGTATTTAGAAACCCAACAAAATAACGTACACAAAGAACTTCACCCCCGCAACTTCAAAAAAAGTCTATAAAATCACTGTCACACCTCTCCCCTTCGTAAACAAACGTTCAGATTAGTCTAGCCGATAATTTGTTGAGCACGTCAGGCGTTAAATAACCGATTAACCGAAATAACTTTATTACTGTCAGTAAAATCCAGAATACCAGCCGTAACTTAGGTGTCTAACACCCGCGCTGAAATAGAACCAGTCGATACCTCCAGGAGCTGAACATTAATAGCACATCCCCGCTGGAGAGACACTGGGCGGCGGACAGCTGGAGATTGATGACGTCACGATTGAAAGTGGATATACAGGGTTGGAATTCGAGAAGCAGGGAAACAAATACAGGGTGTTTTAAAATTACCATAGGGAATAATTTTCGGGACTCGGTAGAGCGAATTCAAATATTTCGCCCAATTAGCCTCTCCGTTATTTGTTAACAAATTTCCATAGGAAATGGGCTATTAATTTCTCTTGGTAAACATCGTAGAACAAAACGGTTCCTTTGTTCGGTTTGCGTTGACTCTGCATTTGACAGCTAAAAACGTTTTTCAGCCACCATCTTGGTCTGGCCGAACGAATTTTGTTAATTTTATATACACATGTTTGGTAAGGTATCATATGCCAAGGTATCAGTGTTTATGCCAAATTTAATGGAAATCGGTTCATAAGCATAAAACCTTATTTGTGGGGGGGAGCATTCTAAGATGACTTAAAATTGAACTTGCAGTTTTCAATTAATTTTTATACGAAAAGACACGGTTATGAAAAAAATCGGAACTGTCCATTGACTGAATTAAAGCAAATCATGATTTCAGATTCTTGTTTTAAATAAAATTTGAACCGTGCTAAGTCTATAGTCCTATGATAGTTCTCTTTTGTTAATTTGCAAACAATTTAAGGTTCTTACTCAGAAATCTGTTGAAGGTGGCATTTTGTAATAATTGATCACGTATTTACTGATAAGTTAAAGTTTACAGAGTAAATACTTTTTATGACTTCCACTAAACTACAAATATTACTCAAGGTTTTCTCGCTAGACGTTTCTGACTTGTAGTTAAACTGATAACATTGGACAAGTGTGTGAATGTGAAATTTAATATTTCTCAGAATTGTTTGATTGATAGAGTTGAGAAGATTGTTAAGGAATGTATTTTCCTGTGCGATATTACAAATAGTGGCAATCTAATCTTCTGAGAGTTTCGAATATTATTTTGATGTCTCTAGAAGTACACAATTAGTCATCAAGCAAATCAGACACAAGGTCGTTGAATTTAATTAAAATATACCTAATATATTTTGAAAACTCAAAGTCGTACAATCCATATCATGAAATATGTCATATTTATCAGTATATTCAAAATACATAGACATACTTGTCGTGAAGGCTAACAACTTCACTATACGTGTTTTAGAATGAAATAAAATAATTTTAACCACTTAATCGTTGCACCGTTAATATTATTAACTACTCAATTTTTCTATCTAGTAGTACAATTATTATTTGTTCTAATTGTTGGAAATTCATATTGCGTAGAAATTGATAGACCTTTCTACCGGTTATTATCTTTAAAACTACACAACGTTTCGGTGAGTCATGACCAATTTGTAGTCGTTAATATTATTGTTGTGTAGTTTTTATGTTTCTATGTAGCTTACCGGTATAGGTTGATAAGGTTGTATGTTTTCCGTAGCAAATTTTACCAGTTTTAAGAATTGGAATATGATTTAGGTTTCACTTGATAACGAGAGAAGGTTTCATTCCTCTCGAAACGCCGGTAGAAAAGTCCATCTATTTCTATGTGAAAGTATAATTTAAACACCCAAATTTTACTACTCTAGTTCAATTATTTGTTAATATTCACTGCAAAATATACACTAATAAGTCTAAAACGCTAGGATTAAACGCACAGAAATGGTCCGGTAATGTGTTTGAAACTGACACCGTTAATTAATTATCTCTGATTCTGGCAATAGCCAACTAATTAGCCATTCCACAAAGGCTAAGCTCTTTTCGATATGTTACTTAACAAAACTGCTAACAGTGCAATTTATTACAATCCAAACAGGTTTTAGTCTAGGTTAAGTGTTTGATTTATTTGTTGTATTTAATCTATATTATTTTTAAGTAAGACAATCTGGATCTTCTATTTGAACTCGGGTTTACCGCATTCGAATCTAAAACCTGACTTGTTCTACGTACTCCAAGATGGCAGCATTGAAATCTTATATACCATGTTGCTTGAATAGGAGTTAAGACTGTACTACCCATCAGAAAACCTTGGCTCACTTCCACCCCTTTGAATCAGGACAGCCGCGAAATTGGCCTTAATTGTTTAAGTACTTTAGTAACTTCAATGCCTTGAAGTTCTTTTTTTTAATCAATTCTAAGTAATTTGACATTACATTTTACATTTTATTTGTCATACGAGTTTAATAAATAGTAGTACTGTATGGGTGAGATTATCAATATCATCACACGTAAATTGGGTCATGAATGCACTTCAGGTATCATCTACAGAAAATGGTTTGCACAATGGTAATACTGTATTTATACATTGTGAGCAGTCAGTAGAAACTGCTAGACACATCCTAATAGACTCTCCTTCCAAATCAGGAGGAGGTGTCTACTTGAGGGGCGTAATTGGGGTGAAGTTCACGTGCTTGGGGAGTCATCTTGAGGCTTTGTAGTCCCACGGGGTGGGTCTCAGGCTAAGATAACCGGCGTAGTACAATAAACCTTTCCTTGACGTCAACTGGTACATTACCAGTCCTACTTAATATAATCTAAAGTTTGGGTGTATAGAGGTGGATCGATGTTATAGAATCTAGACTGTCTGTAGACCACGTTCTGACGAAGAGCTGCTAGCTCTTGCGTCATCCAACAAGTCACAATGTATTGTTTGTTGCTGTTCTCATGTTCTCAACCAATTTAACACAACATAACCTCCAGCTTTACTGAGTGGAAACTTTGCATTTTTTTGCAAGAGTAGAAGAAAATTCGTTTGTTCTTCTGATTGCAATGAGTATTTGATTCCAAAGAAACAATTTAATCCACATTTTCAACTGGTGGAAATTATGGCAACTGACCATATTTGAACTTAACACACTGCGTGATTACACTCCCAACATTGTTCTCTGAGGAGGTCCCATTTATCTTTTAGATTGCCTGATTGACACTTTTAACAATGTTGTGATACAAGTGATTTACATTCGGCCCAACGCACGATGTAGGGTTCTACTCTCTACTGTATGGTCTCACTGGACAGACTGATAAGTGCGAGTAAGTATCAATTGTAGAGTAGCTATGTCAACAGCTTCTGTTCATGGTATGGCTTCTGTCACTGCAGATTCTGTGGTCTGTCCCCTACTTACGCTTCATATTTGCCTTGTGAAAATATTTTCGGATGCTTAGGCTTGAGCACATCCAGCGGCTTTCTTAGTGAAATTTGGTAGTTTTGGTGAAGATTTTAAAGTGTCAACCACGTTTTGTTGAAATTCATTATTTTTAGACCAGATTTTAAGGACCCACTCGTAAGTAATAAAAAGTGTAAACATTGTATGTTGGCTTTTTACATTGGCATCATGGCTTTTTAATGTTTATAAATTTCCGAAAAAATTAAGTTACACACAATGACTAACACTACAGTTTGAAGCAGAACAGCTTCTCTGATGAAAAATAATTCTATTTATATTTTAGAGATTAATTTTTTACAGAAAAACTTATTTGAAATTTAATTTTGATTAGTTATTGCAATGCCAGATTGTAGCTACAAATTTCGTGAACATGTCAAATAATTTTAAATCTCTCATACCTCATGATGTAAACAAAACAAAACTAAAATTAAAACATTCTAAGTGGTTTCCATCCAAAATTATTTCATTATTAAAAATAAAACTAATTAAATTTCAGGAAATCAAGTTTCTAAAAGTCTTATTGCTTGAAAATGCGCTTCATAAAGTTATGCGATATGATGCGCATATGCAACTGGAGCTCAAGAATGCTTGTAAACACTTGACTGAGTCAACATAACTGAGTCTGTGAGTCAACAACTCAAACAGCTGACCACTTGAACTCAGCCGGCTCTTCTGAGTTGTTGTTGTGTTGTTGTCTTTCCTCCTCTCCAAACCAACCGAGGGATAAGTCAGGGGACGACAATTGAATTAACGGTTTAACATTAATGCTTTGTGTAATTGGATAACGCTGTATAAAAGCATTCAATAAAGAAAAAAATCTACAAAGGTTTTGATCACAATTCCATGTAAAGAAATAAATTGGCCAAACTTTGGCTATCTTGGAATTTTGATAAAAATTTCCTATTATTTTTCCAAGAGCTCTACTTTGAAAACTTTTGTTCGCTTTACTAAATTTCACCTTTCAAAATATTCTGGAGTAAATAAATATTTTTGTTGTTGACTAAAAGTGGCATATAATTGTTCCTGTAATGTGCTGAAAAGAAAATATACAACACTATATGGTTATCTTTACAAATAAAATATATATAGGGTTTTAATGAGACTAAAAGGTCTAAAAATGACCTGCCAGTATAGAAATTTCTGACCGCCAGATATAGGGTTAAGAGAAAGGGTTGGTATCTCGACCCTCAACAGAATTAGATGGTAGGGGAATACTATAATATTAAGTGTAATAAGATTGGTAAATGTGTTATTGTTGCCTCTTGATAAATTCTAGGATAGGTTTTGGTTAGTGCACATCGATTAATGAGCATTTCACCCTATACGTGTTTCACGGTTTTGTCTTTAAAATAAAAGAATTGAGATTTCCTTTAAAATGAGACGAAGAATATATAGATTTTCATTAGATTTAAAAAGTACATATTATCACATGGGGAAAGAATTTTACAACTGGTTCAATGTCTCGCCTGATAACGGCGTTGATTGGCCCAATTTATTCGACATTTAGGTTTATAAAAATCCCAAATCAAATTTTATGTAGAAACATTTTATATCAGTATAGTGGTACAGTTCTTAGATATAGCCTACTTAGTGGCAGAAGTCAAATAAAGTTAGCATCGCATCGATTTTTCACAACAGGTTCTACAAGTGTGGGTGCGTGCTTCGCACCAAATCAGCCCGGGTTCGATTCCCAGGCGCAGTGATGGCCACTCCCCGTGGTTCGGAAGTCACGCTAAGCCGTTGATCCAGCATTTCATTGGTCGTTGGGCTATTAATTAATTATCCAATCTGGGGAACAGTCGGCCCTAGTTTGTAACAAGACTACACCTCATCATCCATCAAAACACTCATAAGACTCACCATTATTCTACTTAAAATACCATTTAAGAGCGGTCGGTGTCTCAAAGCAAAAGTATCAAATTATCATTGGCCAAAAGTGCTTTGTGCCAACTATGTACTCGTATATAGCATACTCAGGGTTGTGGTAAATTTGAAGTATTTTACAATCTTGCTTAATCTCTGTGCTTCTGATCAGAATGTACCAATGTACACAGCAACAGCTGACAGCTTATCTTCAATGTCGTGATAAACACGTCTTGTCTCTAAACTTATCGAACAAGTATTTTACTGTGTGAGTTTCTAAGAACTTTCTTATAAAGCCATGATTCATTCATTCAAATTTCCAAACACTAGATTTAACAGAGTAATTTTTATGGTAGAAAATGCATTTTATTAGTTAAAAACCAGACCGTCACGCAGCTAAGTGCTAAAGCGTCGCTTGCATGAGTAAATCGAATTTCCTTTGTAAATTTTTACTCTTCTTCGCTTTTATTGCAAGTTTCATTAGACATCGTGAAAGTAAAACGTATTTTAAATTGTATTGAAATCTAACTAGGCCTACTATAATAACACTTTTATAGCGAAAAGTCTATTTTCAGCCGCCATTTTGAAACGACACAATGAATATTCATGGTTTTGGGTACATTGATGCATACTACCAAAATATATATTTGTCTCAAATTTCATCAAAATCGGATGCAATGTACTGTTTTGAATTCATTAAAACCACCTTTTGACCAAAGCTCCTTCCCCTAGGGGGTTCCGGTAGCTCAATTTTACTGCTTAACCAGCTCGACCGAGATATTTACAAAAGTGACATTTGTACCAAATTTCATGAAAATCGGAAAAGATTCGGCCTGTGGAGAGGGACGCATATATTCATATGTACACAAAGTCTTGTAAAAATGCTCAAAACGTTTTCTGGGGGTCAGGATCGATGCTCATTTCGCGATCCCGGGTCTGGGAATAATGATTACGGCATGAATATCTCATTTTTCCAAAGGAAATTCGATAATAATAATATCACGCTCTGCAAACTAAGGTAGCCTAAAAATAATTCCACAAGTTGTACACACGACAAGTAATGTTTTATGTCAAAAGAACTTAAAGGTGTATTTAGAAACCCAACAAAATAACGTACACAAAGAACTTCACCCCCGCAACTTCAAAAAAAGTCTATAAAATCACTGTCACACCTCTCCCCTTCGTAAACAAGCTTCAGATTAGTCTAGCCGATAATTTGTTGAGCACGTCAGGCGTTAAATAACCGATTAACCGAAATAACTTTATTACTGTCAGTAAAATCCAGAATACCAGCCGTAACTTAGGTGTCTAACACCCGCGCTGAAATAGAACCAGTCGATACCTCCAGGAGCTGAACATTAATAGCACATCCCCGCTGGAGAGACACTGGGCGGCGGACAGCTGGAGATTGATGACGTCACGATTGAAGTGGATATACAGGGTTGGAATTCGAGAAGCAGGGAAACAAATACAGGGTGTTTTAAAATTACCATAGGGAATAATTTTCGGGACTCGGTAGAGCAAGAATTCAAATATTTCGCCCAATTAGCCTCTCCGTTATTTGTTAACAAATTTCCATAGGAAATGGGCTATTAATTTCTCTTGGTAAACATAACGAAACGTCGTAGAACAAAACGGTTTGCTTTGTTCGGTTTGCGTTGACTCTGCATTTGACAGCTAAAAAACGTTTTCAGCCACCATCTTGGTCTGGCCGAACGAATTTTGTTAATTTTATATACACATGTTTGGTAAGGTATCATATGCCAAGGTATCAGTGTTTATGCCAAATTTAATGGAAATCGGTTCATAAGCATAAAACCTTATTTGGGGGAGCATTCTAAGATGACTTAAAATTGAACTTGCAGTTTTCAATTAATTTTTATACGAAAAAGACACGGTTATGAAAAAATAATCGGAACTGTCCATTGACTGAATTAAAAGCAAATCATGATTTCAGATTCTTGTTTTAAATAAAAATTTGAACCGTGCTAAGTCTATAGTCCTATGATAGTTCTCTTTTGTTAATTTGCAAACAATTTAAGGTTCTTACTCAGAAATCTGTTGAAGGTGGCATTTTGTAATAATTGATCACGTATTTACTGATAAGTTAAAGTTTACAGAGTAAATACTTTTATGACTTCCGCACTAAACTACAAATATTACTCAAGGTTTTCTCGCTAGACGTTTCTGTCTTTTACTTAAACTGATAACATTGGACAAGTGTGTGAATGTGAAATTTAATATTTCTCAGAATTGTTTGATTGATAGAGTTGAGAAGATTGTTGTTAAGGAATGTATTTTCCTGTGCGATATTACAAATAGTGGCAATCTAATCTTCTGAGAGTTTCGAATATTATTTTGATGTCTCTAGAAGTACACAATTAGTCATCAAGCAAATCAGACACAAGGTCGTTGAATTTTAATTAAAATATACCTAATATATTTTGAAAACTCAAAGTCGTACAATCCATATCATGAAATATGTCATATTTATCAGTATATTCAAAATACATAGACATACTTGTCGTGAAAGGCTAACAACTTCACTATACGTGTTTTTAGAATGAAATAAAATAATTTTAACCACTTAATCGTTGCACCGTTAATATTATTAACTACTCAATTTTTTCTACTCTAGTAGTACAATTATTATTTGTTCTAATTGTTGGAAATTCATATTGCGTAGAAATTGATAGACCTTTCTACCGGTTATTATCTTTAAAACTACACAACGTTTCGGTGAGTCATGACCAATTTGTAGTCGTTAATATTATTGTTGTGTAGTTTTTATGTTTCTGCTTACCGGTATAGGTTGATAAGGTTGTATGTTTTCCGTAGCAAATTTTACCAGTTTTAAGAATTGGAATATGATTTAGGTTTCACTTGATAACGAGAGAAGGTTTCATTCCTCTCGAAACGCCGGTAGAAAACCATCTATTTCTATGTGAAAATAATTAAACACAAATTTTACTACTCTAGTTCAATTATTTGTTAATATTCACTGCAAAATATACACTAATAAGTCTAAAACGCTAGGATTAAACGCACAGAAATGGTCCGGTAATGTGTTTGAAACTGACACCGTTAATTAATTATCTCTGATTCTGGCAATAGCCAACTAATTAGCCATTCCACAAAGGCTAAGCTCTTTTCGATATGTTACTTAACAAAACTGCTAACAGTGCAATTTATTACAATCCAAACAGGTTTTAGTCTAGGTTAAGTGTTTGATTTATTTGTTGTATTTAATCTATATTATTTTTAAGTAAGACAATCGGGATCTTCTATTTGAACTCGGGATTTACCGCATTCGAATCTAAAACCTGACTTGTTCTACGTACTCCAAGATGGCAGCATTGAAATCTTATATACCATGTTGCTTGAATAGGAGTTAAGACTGTACTACCCATCAGAAAACCTTGGCTCACTTCCACCCCTTTGAATCAGGACAGCCGCGAAATTGGCCTTAATTGTTTAAGTACTTTAGTAACTTCAATGCCTTGAAGTTCTTTTTTTATTAATCCAATTCTAAGTAATTTGACATTACATTTACATTTTATTTGTCATACGAGTTTAATAAATACGAGGACATAAAGTTGAGTTTAAATCAAATGTGGTTAACCACTAGTATTGCCCTTTTTTCAAAATTCCAATTTTCAAAAGTTTGCAAAATTTATCTTGTAACATATCATTTTACAACTTTGAGTACCCAAAAACTGATCTGTAATTTTTTTTTAATTTAAAAAATATAGCGACAGCGTCCATTTATCTGCTTAAAAATGAAAAACGTTTTGAGCCGCCATTTTGTACAGAAACGTCGTAAAATCTTTTGAATGGCATCATTGAGTTTGTGTTTTTATACCCTTTCAAAAAATGTCGCAAGGGGTTCGTGTTTAAAAGTTTTTGGGCCCTCCCCTTCGGGTTTTGGGTGGAGGGTGGAAAAATACGCTAAAAGAAACTTTAGGACCCTATAAAAACGGGTTTTCAAAATGTTTCCTCTTTCAAAAGTTAAGGTGGGGGGCATATAAAACTCACCCTGTATAGTATCTCTCTATACGGAAAGAATGTTTAGCTGGCATGTGAAATGCTATTGGATGTAGTGGAGGTGAGTTATTGGGGCTGTGCTGAATGGTCGCCTGATGTTGGCTTCCTTGTATCGATTCAAGGAAATCAAAGAGTCGACAAACATCGTGACCTAACATCACTTCCAGCCAGGCGCCTCCTTCACTTTCAAACACGATCAGATGTGAAATATCAATAGTGAGATTTTAAACCACAGAATACATAGTCTTAACATTAATTAAAGATACCAAAATCTTTTACTTATTTTATTTGTTAAAGCTTGAATTTAACGTTCAAAATTTACTCCAACTAGTATTTATATACAGGGTGTTTGAAAAGTAACAAGGTAATAATATCATGTTATACATTCTGCAACATTACGGATTTCATGTTGGCAATAGTGTCATAATATTGAGTATTCAATAAGGTTTCCTTTGATTACTAATATTGGTTCATCGTTATACGTTTTTAAGTAAAATTATTCGTGAGTAGTTGGACGAAACGTTTCCTGGACGTTGGCCGGACGGCGTGGGCGCCACGAGTGGCATGCGAGAAGCCCAGGTCGTATGGGGATTCTGTAACGAAGAAGAGTACAAGTACAAGCCTAAACAGTAGGTAGATCAGTTGGAAAATCGCATTAAGAAGATATTACCAGTATTCCAATTGACTTCCTTAGGATAAGTTTAATTGTATCCTTGGCTGTTTGGATGATTCAGCAAACAACAACGGTGCCTTCGTGGACATTTAAAACTATCTTTAATTTCCTTATGTAGTTAAGCATATGTGTACGGTATTTTGATAAGTGTAGATAATTATTCTAGGAATTGTCACATTTCTATTTTGCCTAGTTACTTTTCTACCACCCTGTATAATTGATTAATCAGTCAATATAATTTTATACAGCACTGTTGATGATATTTAGGGTTTATATCAACCTAACTGTCTTAGGTTACATTATTACGCAGTTAGAGAGAACTAATGCCTTGTTTTCCATAGTTCAGTAATGACGACTTAATGTATCATACCTACCTAAAGGAATGTTAAATACACATAACCGCAGGTTCTTTGTGTGTTTCTATCAGGGCCGTCGACGGAGGGGTTGGAATCCAAGAATTTCTAAGATTCAGGAATTTAAAAAGGTCGAAAAGGATTTGCTAGTCAGGAAATTTAAGAGTAACATGTTATAGCCATTCAAGTTCATTTTCTCGATTTGGATAAGTTAATATGATTGAATTTACCAACTGGGAAGTAAATATTGAATTTATTGACCTGAAATAAATAGCTTTGACAAAGACTGTTAAATGGGCCGGTTAACAATAATAAAGTTCTGTTGGCAACTAGTGAGGGAAGAGTTCAGAGCATATTGTTTTATGACAAATCTCTAATTTCTTTATGACTTTTAGATACCTATGACAAAAATAATGATTTATATGTCATACTTACTGAATGACTTTTTACTTTTTAACTTGTAAAGAAAGGACTAACAAAGCTTGTGTAAAAGCAAAAGGTGACGAGTTGTACATGACTTGTAGTGAAAATATCAGAAATAACCTTACAATAGATAAATTTCACTGGAATCTCAACGAATGTTGAAACAATCTGAAAACAATTGATAACAAATCACGTTAGGGGTTTAAAACTGTGTTGTCGAAAAGCAGTTAGAGCTATCTTTACAAAGAGACAAGTATTTTGATAAATTTCATTGTATACAATTGAAATGATCAATCATTTGTTGCAATACATGTTATGCAATAAATGCGTTCAAGAACACTCGACATGCCACTGGGTTTGTTTGAAATTTGAAAAGCAGAAAGTATTTGAAACAAATTTGATTGAATGTGTTTATCGGGTGTAAGACACCTAAAATTCAAAGGCATCACTTAACAAAGAGGTCTTGGGTCTTCTTCCGTATACACACTTCTGGCACAGAGAAGAAAGGTTCACTGTGAGACCAGGAAATCGTTGGTTTCTTATCAGTCGATAAGAAAGTAACCTACGTCAAGACCTTTCTCAGATGTTGGGAACTTTCTTCTAAATAGAAAACCTCTTTCTTTAAACCCTAAAGAGACTTCTTTTCTACTCATTTGAAAAGAACCAACAAAACCTACACATTTTGTACAAAAATACAAACATGAAGTTATGTCAAACACTTAAAAAGCACAGAGAAACTAAAGAATTTAAGATTGGAATTAAGACGTTTACAGTCATCAGCGCACTCCAGTGGTACTCAGTTGACAATGAATTTTGAATGTCAAATATTCTCAGATATTCTCAGTGATCATCTGATGGTACCCGCATCAACTCCCACCATCGTTTAGACATATTAGACCATCACCTGCGTGGTTCGGAAGTCACGTTAAGCCGTTGGTCCTTGTATTTCCATTGGTCATTGGGCTGTTAATTAATGACCCATTCTAAGGAAGAGTCGGCCTTAGTTTGTAACAAGACTACACCTCATAACTCATTACTACCACTCATCACACTCATCCTTCACCACATATTTGCCTTAAAATACCCTCATGAGAGTGGTCGGCATCTCAAATAGTGATTTAGTGAATACTTACATTTACATTACAAATTATTAACTAAATGACGAGATCTGCAAACATAGGGAAGAAGGCTGGCTGCGCGAACCGACGAGAATTCAGCTTCTGCGCAGGTCGTTTTGAGTTTAGGAGGACTATAAGTTATAACAACATTTTCCCGTGTAATAAAATAGAAAATTCGGACTTTCCCCTGAAATTGTTCTTGAAAAGGTCAATTTAACTGTTAAGTATAAATAACTTTATTTGCATTTTACATTAAAAATGTGTTGCAAAAAAACAAACAAATTGTAGTTCCATTCACACACATGCACGCAGGCATGTCATTCATACCACCTGATCACTCCTCCCTGCAAAAAGGTAAAATTATGGCTTTTAGGATTTTGATTGGTCCAGAAACTCAGCAATATCATAAAATGCACGTGATATTAAATATTTCTTTAATCGAGCCTTGAACAAATTTTGATTACTTTCCAATTTTATATCCTCTGGCAATAAATTAAAAATTTTGCACCAATTTGAGAAGGTAATTTACTAAACAATTTTGTTCTGTGATGATGAACACGAAAATCCATTCTGATTCTTGTCTCATACTCGTGTATGGAGCTCCCTTGCAAAGGTAAACTCTGAAAGCAGCAATACAGGATAGTCTCAAAAATGTAAACGCTTGGAAGAGTCATTAGACCTAGACTTTAAAAGTTTCACGGCAGTGGTCTCTAAAATTTAAATGTATTTAAATTCTAACTGCATTTTTTTGTAATCGAAAAACACGTTCAAAATGTGTGCGAGCACCAGAATATAAGTATAGAAACATACAGTACCGATACAGTATACATGTGCTTCAATTTTGTAAAAGCACAACTACAGAATGGCTGTATTAGTCCAGCATCATCCACAAAATATTCATGGCAAGTTTTATGGTCCAACAAGGACTTGATTATTCATAAAGTTATAACGTGTTTACTTTTCGTCAAAGTTAGTTAGTTAAACATATTTTCTCCGATTTCACAAGTATTTAACGTGTTATTTATGTTTTAAGTTGATTAAATTTATAACACAAATTGAAACCCATAATGTGAAAAAATGTTGTTAACCCAATCAATGCTCTCAGATGGTTTCCTGTGATTACTATAGGAGCGTAGGAGGCTTATAAAAGTCACGTAGTACATGGTGAAAATTCTAAGAAAACCCTTTTCTGATAGTACTTGTAAGTTTTACTTCAATTATCAGTCATTGCTCTCCTTAGAGATATACTTTCTAGGAACTTAGCGTACTTGAATATAGAAAGACACGACTTTCAAGTTATCACAGTGCACTTTCAACACCACTTTCACCTATCATCTCTAAGAGAGAATCGTTGTTATCTAATAAATACAGAATTTAATTTGTAATACTTTACGAACTACATTTAAGTGGAAGTAACGACCTATTGTATACAAAGTATGGAACGTAAATATGAGTAGATGTTCCACAGATTAAATTTGTACGTCCTCTTAAAACGTAATCAGCTGATTTGACATATCAAAGTCAGCTGTCGTGTGTTGACTGGTGACTCATCCCATCTGTTGTGCGGGATAGCGCCATGTGATTTAGCTAAACAGGAACTGTCCACTTTGAGTGACCGGCCTGGTGGATCTCCTAGTTTGTGTTAGCAAAGTGGTATATACAACAATACCTACGCGAATTCTTTGAAGCGATCGCGTTTTATAATGTTGAGTGATAATAATTTCATAAATACAGGAACGTCGCTAGAGATTTTTGGGGCTAAAGCGGAGAAACTCTTAAAAGAACTTGGACACCGCCTTCACCTCGTTAAATAAGACAAACTTTACCTTTACCTTTTACCACCTGAACCACCAAACACTATCACCGATGTTCAGAGAGTGATGCTCACTCTCCATGGGTTATGAAGCACGACCCAAGAAGTTCCGGGAATTTTACAGGGAAATTTGAAAACTTTGCGTATAAGAGAGCGTTTTCAGGCTATTTTAGCAGGCAGAGCATGTAGTAGTAATTGCACATTAATTGCATAGCATAGAAGCTTTCGTTTTTAAATTAGCTCGATTTCACATAATTATCAGAAAAAAGGTCATGTACAGAATCAGTGATACATCAAATAGTTTTTTCATCATGTTACAAAAATAAAAATGCTTCCTTTATCAAAAACTTTGCTTATTGTTTGCTGGTTTCCAACTTAACTCTAACCTTTCATTTTTCTCTATCCCAATCAACGACCACCTAGCCTACCTAGGAATATTTTACGTAGGGTAATTCAAGGTTTATCAAAGTCGGGAAAGTCAACAAAATTCTTCTTGAGGCTAGGAAGTTTGTGTCTGGCCATAACTTTTTGACTCAATTAAGCTATGAATTTCCCAATGTACAAAATTATTCAAGTCAGTTTTCAACATTTGACCATCTATAAGTTATTGGAGCGGAACCAACTAAAGCCAATGAGCTTATTTGCAATTTTGAAATAGAAAACTGGGGGAAATTTTCATAGTTTATGGTGGGCCTATTTTTGTTGAACCATTATGGTTCCAGTTTGTGGTTAAAATAAACTAAAACCAGTTCAAATCTCACAAAAGGAAGGTATCTCCTGCTCAATTGCTGTTGTTAGTTGAACTGTGCTATTTCAAACTTAGGCCTTCCAGATTTGTCATTGCCTCGGCTTCTATTCATTCGAATAATGAAGCATTACTTCAGCTCAGAAGTTAGGTGCCAAATCGTCAATCTCCGAAATGTGCCAAAATATGTCGACTTAATAAAGTTATTGTGTTATTTCAAAAATAATGTACGTAACCTTGGATTAGCGTACCTTTGAATAAACTTGGCAGAATAATGGAAAAATATTTTTCTTTTTGAGATTGGCACTTATCTGTTTTTACTAATGCAAAAACACGATGTACAATGTATAGTAAAGTAAAAACAGGATAATTAAAATTGCTAGTGGTGGTTTTTAATTATTTTCGTCTAGAGCAGCTACAGTAGTTTGAGGTTTTTGAAACTAAATAAGGCACACTCTTGAAAACGTGAGTAGGTTAATTATTTAGGGTAAGGTTTAGAGAGGAGGCTTAACAAAACACAACGTTTTATATACGTAAATATTGAGGTTTTAATCTAGAAACTCGATAGTTTGACACCTTCCGTAGTGAATTAATAACATTGAAAATGACATGACAAAGAAATATTTAAAAATTGTATGTACTGTATTTTGATGTTTGCGAGTAAATGTAGGGTTTATCTACTTTTAACACTTTACTCATTGAATAAACTGTATTTGGAGGCATTTCAACAACTCTTTTTTACTTAAAATAGGTTTTTGGTTACCTCCGTCAATATCCAAAAAAGTTCTGTTGAGGGTTGTTACATCCCCGGAACGTTTCGATGTGGAGACATCATCGTCAGACGTGCAGTCTTGTAGAACGTTGTCAGACGTGAGTCTTCCATTCGCGCCCGCTGTGATTTGTTTGTTCGTGTGTGTGTAGGCCTACTCGTTTTAAGCCAACAGGCGGATTTTCTACTAGACTGCACGTCTGACGATGATGTCTTCACATCGGAACGTTCCGGGGATGTAACAACCCTCAACACAACATTTTTGGATATTGTCGGAGGTAACCAAAAACCTGTTTTAAGTCAAATTGATATCCAAGGGGCAAACAATGAATTTTGAAACTCTTTTTGATACAATCCCATATATACTTGATAGTTCGACACCCCTTCGGTCCACAAATAGTACAAATAGTAGAACTATCGAATTTCTACTACTTGTAACAAAAGAAAAATACCTTCTGAATCAACGAAAAGAAACTAACATTTCCCTTTTCATTTTCTTGCCTATAACTTACCCAGCAAGGGTATAAGCTAGTGTCGGGGGAGGGGGGAAGGGGATGCTGAGTAGTGGTTAGAACGTCAATAGTGGACTCAGCTGTGTCAACCGTATATAGTATGTATGTGTGAGTACTCTGTGGTGTGAGGGGGATGGACGTTGACTAACGACTTATCACTTGTATGTGTCCGGCAGAGTTAGCCGGATTTCTGCCCCTAGCTATTAATCATTAATAACAAATTTTTATTCTTTTGAAAACTTTCATGCATTCTTTTTCTAATATAGGTCATGAACTTCGCATGACTGGGTTAGCATTCAAATTTAGACTTGTATTGTTGTTAAACTTAGCGTCATCAATGACAATTTTGATGGATAATCTTTTTGTTGAGATTGTAAAGGTAACTTGTTGTTTGATTATTAAAAAAAATCTTTTAAAAAGTAGGGAAAACTGCGTCATTATTATCAATAGCATTGCAATTTGAGTAATATTGATATTTTGCTCCAAAAACAGCTGCGTTGTTACACGTACTAACGATCTAAAGTTGCCCTTTATTCCCAAGGAAATAAAGGTTTGTTTTGATGATCTTTATGTGGCAAGGACATCAGCTGTTCCAATGGTTTTGTTTGGTCGGAATGATTGATCCTTTGGCCATTTTAAAGAAGTCGATGATCTGTAGTAAGTACGTATGGATAATCCGTTGTAAAGAGGTCAACTTTATAAAAAAATAACTACTCCAACTATCGATCTTATTGGGGCTTAGCACACTATCTGAGAAAATCTATTCCGAATCGATACTTAGCACTATGCTGATCGTTCAGGATGAACTAGGATTTCCTTCAAGTTCTTCAACAGCTGTTTCTCCAAGTAAACAGTACAGGATGTAAATGAGTAGTTAAATTAAAATTATTTAAATTCAAAATTCAATTTAATTT
Organism: Matsumurasca onukii; assembly: GCA_018831715.1. Classification (NCBI taxonomy): domain Eukaryota; kingdom Metazoa; phylum Arthropoda; class Insecta; order Hemiptera; family Cicadellidae; genus Matsumurasca; species Matsumurasca onukii. The sequence goes on from CM032063.1 coordinate 9,332,344, forward strand.
TGCAGTTATTATCTGCATCACGTCAAAAAGTACAGTTCATCACTAGTTCTTAAATGAAGTTTTAGGACCTCGTGTTGAAATACTGTGGTGAATAATAGAGCTGGAAAGGAAGAAAAGTGATTTCTGCGGGAGTAGATCGGATTCTTGAGACCGCCGGTCACGTAACGTATTTACCTTCTAATAGCGATTTGTTCGTGCGACGTGGTGTCTGCTGTGCTCCTCTTTTAGAGTCATAAGATCATATTTGTGTTTTGGATGGATAAATGAATGTTTCATTTAGTATTACGATGGATGACACAAAAAGTTGTCTTTCACTCGCATCAAAACGTCACACATTCTTAAATCTTCATACCTCATTCAATGATCAACCCAACAAATTAAACGGTCTCCCATTGATGTACCAAAAACTCCTCTATACTGTAAAACTCCTTGGTGACCAAATTATGTTTGTCCTTGAGCGTTAAAAAGGTAAAGGTAAAGTTTGTCTTGTTGAACGAGACGAAGTTAGGACTACAAAGTCCTCTCTACCACTCAACCTCGACCTTTACCTAACGTCACCGTATTAGTCACATTACAAATGTAAGTGGTGACTGCGGGGATCGAACCCGCGCCACCGGAGTGATGAGCTCCGGAGTCGCGTGCGATACCAATCCGCCACGGATCCGCTAAGACGCGTTAAGACCCCATTTATCGAATTTGGCAATCTGTTAACGATCTGAACTCCTGCCTGTGACCGTAAATGTTCTTGGACCGCCGTTCTGTGTCTTCGAGTTCGGTAGTCTGCCCTGGCTCTAGCGTCGTACTCTTATACGATCGCACTTTGATTTGAATAACACATGTTTCAAAAAAGGCAATGGACTTAGCGAACTATGAACTAGGGTCGTAAAATGCAGTTTTTATTCTATTTAACCCTATGTAACATCACCGTTATATTCTTAAAATAGTGACGATTTGAACTTTCGCATAGGTACCAGTATCTAAACACAAAATAAATACATACAGTATATGAAAACTTCAAATAATTTTGTGTGAAATCAAATTTGTTTTAATTTTTATATTGAAGATTTGTTTTAATTTTTCATAGGTGTATTTAAACTAACGTTTATCCTTATTGATTTACACTTGAACTTACTTGTATGTAAAATCACAAACTCAACAGTACCTACCTTAACTTCAGACTCAAAACCACGATTACTAATCTAATCGAGTAGATTAGTAATCGTTGCTCAAAACTACCTCTGTTTCTTTCCATAAAATCGGTGATATTGAATGAAGTTGCTAGCTTTAATACATCAAGTGCGGATATCAGAAAACTAATATATTGTATTAAATCAGACCAGAATAATTATGGATCAAAATTATTTGTGTTTTGTTAAAAATCTCAGTAGCAAGCCAAAAGAAAAACCTGTAGACTAAGAAAAATGCCAAGAGGCGGTTTAACATACCTTTTAAAACAACATTCAAGCCTATGTTTCTTAATTGAAATAACGTTACCATACTTAAAGTACAAATCCAAATCTTTTCCACGTAAATAGAATTGATGAAAACAAAGGTAATATCGCTGAATGAGATCTCATGCATGGATTAGTTCAAAGTCTAGTTGGTATCATCCAGAGCAGTCAGATGAATTGATGCAATTAGTCGGACAAGCGGCAACTCTTGAAATTAGACGCGGATAGATGAAGTACAATACATCTCCCTATAATACATCTACAATACATCTTCCTGCTTGCGTGCAAGCAATTATACCCAACCATTGTGTCCGTGTCAATCCAGTACAGTTTGAGGACAGGGAAGAAAATTGTGCATACATCATTTACAAACCTCTGATAATTGGCTGTAACCTAGTTCTTCGTCAACGTGTAATGATTTGTAAAAGTCGTGGCGAAACATAGACATTAAAAGATTTTGCGTCCCTGCTCCAATGGACGGTTGGCAGCCCTGTGACCAATAGGACAGCAAGTAGCTCAGTTTCAACCAATCAGTTGGTGGTACCAATCAACCAATCAACCGATGGATGATGGTACTTCATAGTAAGACTGAAATATTTGAAACCAATTATTATGATGTTTTGACGCGGTGTGAACTGGAAGAACATAATTTAGATTGGACACCGGCCCCGAAAACCTAATAGTTAAGTCTAATTGGCTACAGTATACTCGAACAACGAATCTACGCATTTGTCAATTTTGGATTTAAATAAATCGATGGACAGTTGTTTGGATACATAAATTGAACCTTTCCATTTTTGATTCCGTGATTTTAAAGGAAATACGTTTTATACTCGTTTTCTCCTCTCGGACAAACTCAATCTAATATTTACTGTCAATCTACACACAGCTCGTGTTTTGGTGAATCAAATTCGTAATATTTTGCCTACATCTGCTTTCATCTCGTGTATCCATCAAAGACTTCATTCGACCGAAATCAACGCAATTTTAATCACCTCAGTAATTCAAAATTTAGTTAATTTAAACCTTGTTACCACCATAAACAGTTCTCTTGTTTGTAACTAGACTACACCTCACCATCCATCAAAACACTCATCCTTACCATCTCATATGTACCTTAAACACCCCCTAAGAGGTCGGTGTCTCAAGTCAAAGTATCTAAACCATGTTATTCCACTTTTTGATAACAGCACGCAAAAGCACAAAAAATATACCTCATAAAAAACCCATTTAAAGATTCTGTTCCCTTAGCACTACCGTCTCGTTACAAAGTTGTACAAGATGTTTTTCTGGGACGTGTGGATATGAGCGTTGTATTTGTTTTTGTAAGGTTGTAATCCAGCTTCATGGATATCAGGGTTTGAGGATGATATCAAAGACAATACATACACATGTGTATTGTCTTTGATGATATAGGTCTAAAGCGGCTCAGATAGTCTCAGTGATCATCTGATGATACTCGTATCAACTCCCACATCGTTGATCAGACCATCACCTGCGTGGTTTGGAAGTCACGTTAAGCTGTTGGTCCTTGTATTTCCATTGGTCATAAATTAATGAACAATTCTAAGGAAGAGTCGGCCTTAGTTTGTAACAAGACTACACCTCATAACTCATTACTACCACTCATCACACTCATCCTTCACCGCATATTCGCCTTAAAATACCCTCATGAGAGTGGTCGGCATCTCAAATAGTGATTTAGTGAATCGTGTTCACAACTTTAGCATAACAATACATTAAACGCTTAACGCGAACTCTTAAACCCAGCCAACACGATGTAGAGAACAGCTGACCTGACGCATATTGCTGCATGGTAGACCAACACTTGGGCTCACCTCAGTCGATAACCGATACCTCGTTCAATTCACCTGATACCTGTTCACGTTCATTCTCATCATCTCTACATGTTGACTTGTCTGATAATTCGTTACATATGCAATCGTCATTTCTCTACCATTTCTTTTGCCTAAAGATATTTCGCCTTTCATTTGGTTGGATAATTTTAGAGCTTGATAAATATTTTGATACTAAAATCACTGTAGCTTGATGATTGTTTTACTTGTCCTTTTGCCAATTCCAATGGTTTGATTGGATAGGTGGAAATTTAGCACTATAAATATGTTATTGCCCGTAGATCCTAGATGTGTTGAGAATTTTCACACTATGAATTTCGGGCAAAAATTTCCATTTTCAAGTGTCTCATTTCCTTCTTCCTTCCTGTCTTGCCCGGAATGCATAGCGTGAAAATTTCAGGCCATAAGGTATTTATAGTACCGTACTTAAAGAGGTTATAAACTGGGATAAATAAATGTCTAGAAATTCAGCGTAAAAGGTTGTCTTTGTACACAATTGTAAATTCCTTCTTTCAGTGGACATTTTATTAGTATCAAAGTGTTTGGTAAATTGATACAGTAATCACATTAAATGTACTAATATTGTAGAACGTCTAATCATTAATATATTACCATACTAAAAATCAATATTTATTAAACCAGTTGATACAAAATGTCTAGACATTGATGACTCATGAACTCATCAATGATGACCATTTATTTCCAGTTTTTCCGGTTCATTTAATCGAGAATATGCTCCAATAAACCCGTTCAAATGCTTGGGGCTGAGCAGCTGCTACAATATTTACGTATTTTACTTAATTATCCATGTACTGAAATGTTTCACGTCTATTCGTTGGAATATTTACTTACTTAAGGGGCTAATAGTTAAGTACTATTTAGTTTCTAGGTGGGAATTTAGTCAATAAATATTTTTAAAGATATTTATAGCTCACAGGTACGAAACGAGCAACAATTCTCACCCCATATTGATTTAACGCTTTATAAAACGCCATGAGGTTTCAAGGTCGTGAAAAGTACTCGTAGAGAAACGACAATGCAAGTCAACAGTCAACTCTGTTGAGAAGAAATGACTATTATCATCCAAGATGGCGGCGCGTCATTAGGAGTCGTACTCACACTAGTTAATGGTTTGCTAATGTCTATTCTACACATGACATACCGGAACAAACATACTGTATTATGCAAAACAACACCACTGTTGACAAATCAACCTGAGATTAGAGGCAGCGAAAGGGTGAGTGGTGAGACTCGTGAGAGCGTAGTAAGGCTGCGCTTTACGGGCGAGAAAAAGTGGCGTTGCTGTGGTACGTACGTGTCGACGTTCAATTTTATGTTTAAATAAAAAGTCAATGTAATATTTCATAGACGCACTTAGAAGCCGATTTTTCAGGTTCAATTTATTTTTTGAGATGTATGCGTTTGACACCTCTAAACATACGGTACCTTTAGAGCTGTATTAAAGACCGAAACGCCAAGATCTTGGTCGTGTAGGCTGTATGGGCACAAGACCTTTTGAGGTCGTTTCTTAACTCTGGATTGGCATGGCCATTTTTTAACAGTTTAGAAAAATATTGCTTTGTAGTTTGATTTATAGTCGAGTGTTGTATTTAATTTTATACGTTAAATTTATATGAATTTTTACAAACCGCAAGCAGGTAGAGTGAACTTATGTTTTCCTAAAAATAGACTTGACCTTTAAATGTTGAAAATAAAACTAAAATCTGCTTACAAAGTGACGTAAAACTGTACAAATTATATAGTCCAAATACAAATATCACAAGACTGCGTAGTTTGTGAAACTACAACGTTTCAAGCTTTAAATATATGAGCACTGTGGAACTTTTAGACTGCGAATCTGTGATCATCACCCAAATACCCTCTCCTGCTCAGCCTGTTATTGCGTTATTACTGGCATTTAAAAAACGCCGACTTGGTTAGGTAAAATTGGCGTTCGTCCCCAACTACAGCGAGTCTACCCAACCCTTGGAAACGTGGCACCATTTGGAGAAAACATGTTGATGTTTCAACCCACGAACTTTGACCCCGTGACTCTTGACATAATATTTTGACCAACCCGTCAATCAAAAGCTAAGCCACTATCCGTGACTCAATAGAGCACGTACGTGTATTGATAATTAATTGGCTAGCAGTAACTTTAGTAAATTACATTTCGTTTAACTTTTTAGTGAATTTCCTTGCGAGTCTGTGAGGGCAGCAAACCTTTGAGCTCAGTCGGCCTGGTCTATACATTTTTGAAGTAAAACAATACCTTTTATCACTTGGGAATCCACTGAGGCAAATTCAAGCATAAAACAACACGCATCATAACATGCTCAATGATTCACATCTTCCTGTAGAAAATATTCCCTTTATCAAGAGAATCGCCAAGAGCGTCGTCATGTCTCACTAAAGCGGCTAACACACAGTGGATTATTAATGCGTGGTTCCAGTGGCTTGTGTCGCTAAAGCGCGGTGAACACTTAAATATAAAATATATATATACGTCCACAGAGTTGATATATGTGGTGCGTCTCATTACAGCGGCTGGCGAGATTTGAGATATGAAGAGATATATAAAGAAGGAACTCTCTCACATTGGCCTCTCTTCAATCGATACTGCCCCAGTCTCGTATCTATATATTGCTGACTTAACCTGCCTGCTTTTGTGGTTCTACATGTGGGTTATCTTTATATTCATTCTTGTGTGCAAGAAGTAAAGAACTCCCAATTGTGGTTTATTTTTAGCTAGGTTTTGTGTTTTCTTGCTATTTTTTTCGAAAAGAGTTTCTTAAGTAAAAATAGAAAGTGGCTTTGCAGTTTTTTAAAGTGAACCGGTGGAAGAAAGGAAATTAAATCGTGTTGTGAATTACATAAATTACTGTGACTGTTTAAGGTCGGGAAATTTTGTTATGAGGGAGGTTATGTGTCAGTATACAATGATAGAATTTTGTCTCGTATGTATTAAAATGTTGTGAACTAATAACTTTTAATACCGTTTATCAATTACCATCCAAATCTCCACGAGTAATTAAATAATGACATATCGTACTCTCAGGTTACAGCACGGAAACCCACATGTGATGCAATTTAAATCTAAGTGGAAGTTAAGAAATACCCAGAAATACTGCAGAAAACTGTCAGTTACAAACTCTTAGTAGTCTCATAACCGTAAAAAATGCTTTCAACACGTTTAAAACCTAAACATGTCTAATTGTTTAGCTATCGACTTATTATAATCGGTTTTAAATTTCGATTTAATCGATTCCTTCTTTTGATGTCATATTCTCCTTTTTAACTTTCAAACATTTAATTTCCGTCAGGGCTTTTCATTGTTTCAATGTTTTACAATAAATGGCTAAATTAATTTCCTTATAGCAGTTTTAGCGTAAAATAGCCCTTTTTGTTCCCACCGTATTTCTAAACAATAACATTAACAAGTATCTTAGATATATTTCGATTCAGTTGAATAATCAGTGTAACTTTGTCGATGACTGCGATCTCAAATAGTTGATAATAGCTTCCCCATTCCTGACACCACAGCAAGCCAGGCAGCACAACCAGAACAATACCAACACAGAGTATAATATTTGTCCACATGTTTGTACAAACTAAGGGGGTTCTCTAGACATTGATCAGGACTCTGCGTGGCTTCCTATAGGCTCAGACACATGCATCTGTTAAACAAGTTCGTTGTCTTGTACTGTTCCATCCTGCAGTGCATCATGTACCAAGGCAATCGTGACAGGTCGTCAAGGAAATAGTTCCAGTCATGTCCTGCTTGGCTACGAAATGTTGTATGCGTTCATCGACTGGGACTCGTGGCGTGGTCCTGTAATCCAGCTTCATGGAGGTCAGGTTTCGAGGATGATATAGGTCTAAAGCGGCTCAGATAGTCTCAGTGATCATCTGATGATACCCGCATCAACTCCTACCATCGTTTAGACATATCAGACCATTACCTGCGTGGTTCGGAAGTCACGTTAAGCCATTGGTCCTTGTATTTCCATTGGTCATTGGGCTATTAATTAATGACCCATTCTAAGGAAGAGTCGGCTCTAGTTTGTAACAAGATTACACCTCATAACTCATTACTTCTACTCATCACACTCATCCTTCACCACATATTTGCCTTAAAATAGCCTCAAATAGTGATTTAGTGTGACAGCATTGTTTATTTCATGCGATTTTCACATACATAAAATGTATGAAATGTGTTGATTTGGATCCCCACCTAACTAGAATTTTTTGAATCTACTTCATTTTGGCTAGATCTTTGATAAATTGATTTTATCAAGTCTTTAGCTTAACATTAACTGTATGAATATCTTAAAAGTATGGGCGAGATGCATTTATTTTTTGAAGTTTGTTGTTGACGATGGTATAATTTCTGAGGTTAAAATATTATTACGGACGTTTTTAGATAGTTTTGAGTGAATAGAAGGTACACGACGTTTCGGGATGTGTAATATGACCCCGTCTTCAGGTGCAAAGTAACCCTTAAACATAGCACAAATTATTAGGAAAAGAGCTAGCCTAAAAGTAACCAGCGCAAGCTGACCAGTAACCACCAAAAACCTTAATTTCTTTCCTTGAACTTGTTAATTTCATAATAGCTAGCCTAGAAAACAATACAACATGTACAAAACTTCTAGAAATTAGAAAAATAGAAATAAAGACTGAAGTGACAGCTGCCACTAAATGACTGCCTGGCCAGCCGCCAACGAGCCTAACTGCTCGGAGAAGCGGACGACCAATCACAGCCGAGAATCAGACTGACCGATTGTAACAGAGAACACAAAATTACCAAATTACAGCCAGTGGAAAGAAATGTTTAACAGTTTTGATGAATGAATCGTTCGAACGATTAGTTTTAAAGTTTTACAGATCCGTGGCGGATTGGTATCGCACGTGACTCCGGAGCTCATCACTCCGGTGGCGCGGGTTCGATCCCCGCAGTCTCCACTTACATTTGTAATGTGACTAATACGGTGACGCTAGGTAAAGGTCGAGGTTGAGTGGCAGAGATGACTTAGTAGTCCTAACCTCGCCTCGTTAAACAAGACAAACTTTACCTTTACCTTTAAAGTTAGTTAAACAAGTTAGTTCAAATTGATTTTAAAGAAATTTTTATGTGCTTAGCTGCGTAACCGTATCGGAGAAAACAAACCAATTCTTGTAACATCGCTAATGCAACTTTGTCTCAGTTTTGAGCTGAGGCATTTGTCACTTGGTGTCTAACTGTTGTAACACAAGACTTCCAGAAGTCAACTGTCCTTCTAAGTGATCGTCCAAACATTTTGAAACACTTGTAAACACTAATTAGAGTTCAAATACGGAAACTGTGGTAGTGTACCGAATAACAGTAGTTCAAAACACTTTGGAGATATAGATATTGGCGTAACCATTATTTGATTACCTCAACGATATTTTACGTAGAAATCGATGGACTTTTCTACCGGTTATTGTGTTTAAACACTTAATAATAAAGTTCCACTTGATAACGAGAGGAGTTTTCATACCTCTCGAAACGTTTAGTTTTAAAACACAATGACCGGTACGGTACGTCCATCGATTTAGATGTAATGCAATTTCACCGGCATAATGAGTTTTCAACAATAATTATAAGTCAACGATATTGTTAGTCATCTCAGATAGCCAATGAAATAAGGAAAAGAATATACAAGAACTTGAAGCAGACGACCCATAGAAAAGAGACAGCATACAAATAGAAAATTACTAGCTTCTAAGTTAGAATTTGAAATCAGTAACCGACCGTTCCCTCAATGCTCTTCATGTCAACTTGAATTAAGTTGTGATTGAATTCAGAAAGAAACTTTTAATCTTGTTCCTACAGGTAGTTGAATTGCATTTGGTTCCTTAAGTTTTCCACTCTTAAAAAATAAACGTATTTACTCCACTTAGTAGTTCTCAGGGTTAAGCTATGGTTTTCTAGAAAGCGTTGGCAGTATTACAATGAATTGAGTTTTTAATTCAATCATATGGAAGCTGCCACCGCTCTTTAGGAAAACACTCCCATATGATTACATTGAAACGAAAGTTCACCGTCATATTACGGCCGTACTATCGCGTTCGCCGCTTCCTGGAAAACCATAGCTTTGATTGAAAAATCCGCTAAAATGTTTTTAACCTTTTGACCTTAGACTTATGTAATTTTACGTGATTTTCTGTTGATAAAGGCACATTCACATAGCTCTTCATAGATCATAGGGTAGCTTCATGGGTATGCGCCAGTGAACAAACCTTTAAATCAAGGAATAGCTTGTTTTAGACTTTTTGGTATCTGGACAGTACCCGAGCGCTCTTTGGGATTCGGAATTTAACATGGGAAAATTGCAAACGATGTTTTATGCAGATTAACGTACTAAACTGGGAAAAGTGTCCCAGTGGAAGCATAAAGGTGTTATTGCTGCAGCATCTAAAAGCAAACGCGTAAAACCTCCTTGCCAAGTAAAATGTTTATTATGACATTCCGAGTTCTATGTTCTTATGGGAAACTTAAGTTTTAAATGACCTAATTAATAATTCATTGTTTGATGACAGCCTTAATAGCTCAGTCCTTCCAGTGAAAAGGATTTCACATTACATTAACTCGTTTAAGAGTGCGCATTAGTGACCGTGACATTGAATTTCGCCCCATAAGAGCAATGTTAAAACATGTATTTACTTGGGACAACTCACGCCTACAGTTTTCATCGGATTTTTACAAAATAAACTTTGTTTTAAAGTTCATTAAATGTTTTAGTGGCTCCGTTAAGCAGAAATTTCATTTTCACATTTATCAAACCGTGAAATAAAAAAAATAAAGAAATGTTGTATTTGAATTTCTTGTTTTTACGTTTAAACTAATAAAATGTTCAAAAAGGTGTACAGCGGAGACACTGCAGTACATTATTATTTTTCAAATAAAACTTTATTCAAATAGATCTGATGAAAATTGTTGGCGTGAGGTATCTCAAGAAAATGCTTGTTTTACATTCTTCTTATGAGAAAAAAGTGACAAAAACAAAGTTGTGCAGGTACTGTGCACACTTAAAACATTGTCTGCAGCTTTTACTCCGAGTTATAACAGAAACCAGAGTGTGACCCGCGGTCGATCTGCCCGGCCGCCTCCTAAGGCCTTAAAATTCACCTTATAGTCACTTTCAAAGTGGTGAACAAAGTATTTCAAAATATAAAGGTAAAAAGGTAACGTTTGTCTTGTTTAACGAGGCGAAGTTAGGACTACAAAGTCCTCTCTACTACACAACCTCGACCTTTACCTAGCGTTACCGTACAGTCACATTACAAATGTAAAAGATAACTGCGGATATCGCACTCGCGCAAGCGGAGTGATCAGCTCCAGAGTCGCGCACGATTCCAACCCGCCACGCGTCCGCTAAAATATAACAATGGAATCCTCTCGAGTGGGACCCGCGGTCGCTCTATCCGGCCCCCTCCTAAGACCTTAAAATTCGCCTTAGAGTCATTTTCGGCACAGTGGTGAACAAAGTATTTCAAAATATAACCATAAGCGTTCCCCACGATTTTTTTTAGACAAATGATCTCTCGGAAACGTAATTTTGTGTAGGAGTAGAATCTGTTTACCGGCACCGTGTTACAAAGCAGAGCGCAGAGGTAGTTTGTCTAGCAGATAGGCTATCTAGGCGGGATGGAGCGGAGGACAGGTGTAAATATTTAAAAGTACTAATGACGGAGTGGATGTTTGTTTACCTTGCTTCCTCGCTACTTTAGAGATAATAAATAGTCTACTCTTATCTCCTCTGCTGGTAACTTAAACTGTTTCACAACCTCGCTAGAGTTTCACAACTTTCTGCAGATAACCCACTGAACTTAGATACTTGGGCAGAAAATCGATTAAGGAATTTTAATCGATTAGTAGTTTTGCGTTGAGAGTTGTATTTCGGTACAGCGTCCAAGTTTTGATACGGTTCATAACAAGTAATGTGCATGTAATTTCAAAATAGCTTTGGGTATCAGTTTCGTTTTTTAGACAATATCTTTTCTTTAAACACAACCGTTTTTAAGAGGATACTTTTTATTTTTCTGTCACAGTATTGTTATCAATCCAACATATGATTAACATTTGTCCCATTAACTGTATTTAAAATATATTACTTTATGTAAAAGAATAAAACCATTACATACTAATAGTATAAGATCCCACATAGGTATTTCTACCTTCATCTGTTTTAAATTGAGACCTATTTTATGTTGAAGGGTAAGTGAATATTTACCGAAACACGTGTTCTTTTTATTTGATAACAACCTTTAGCTCTTGCGTACATGCATTCTTGTATAAAGCACCAATTAAAATATAGTCATTTACAATTCAAGTAAACATTCAAACAAAGCTGTGTAATTTTAACGTAGAATGGCACAATTTTAAAGTTAATATTCTTGACTTTTATTTTAAATTATTATCATTTTATTTCTGCAAACAGTGGTCGTCATGAATTACCATCTATTAACGACTTAAAATACTTTTGACAGTACGATGAAAGACCTCTAGATCCTAAAAGACTGCACGACTACGGTCCCCAAGGAATGCAGGAGCTATTTATTTAAAATGTTGAACGGTGTAATTATATCATGGTCTGAAATTTATTAGACAGCCTAGGCCTTTTGGTAATTTTTTGCTTACGCTTTAGTAAAAAAAACACTGTTATTCAAAACCAGATGAGAGTAGAAAACCCTACTTGAGATCTTGGACTACAAGAATATAACTATTTTATACAACAATCGCTAAACAGACGTAAAAACAAAACTGTGTACAACCAACAAATACCTCACAAGCTAGGAATAATATTACTTTACCAATAATACGTATAACTGTATTCTGATCCGCCCACTTGAAAGGCGCTTGTTATACCTTACCACTTGACCGATAAAGTGTTATTGGTTCCAGAGTACCTCTCTGATAGTTACATAAGCACCAACATTGTAATCCCGTTAAAAGTTTGATTCGATTTTAATCGCTTTATCTTAAGTCGGATTTTCATTACACCTACAAACGGTCCATCAAGTTCAAACAAAAACAAAGAAAACCAAGTTCAAGCAACAAATCCTCATCAAGTTGGAGCAGTGAAGTTCTAAAGTTCAAAACGAACTGGCTTTAACTCCAGGGACTTAGAATGGTTGGATTCTGCGACTGACTTTAGTGAATTCATTTACTTCTCTCTCCACAAAGGTTTAATTGTTTCTCAAAACCTATTTATTTTCAATCATTTGGTTTAATAGGCGTTGTTACATATTTGTGAGTTATTTATTGTTGTTTTAGCAGAACAGACGGGTTCAATGTCAATTGTTATGTTCAAACAAGGTTTCAATTTGTTAGTTCACTTATTGGTATCTTTATACTAAAAACTCCGGCTTTAACTCTTTATCGTCCCAATCTTACCGCTGTAATTTTAAATAGAATAACAATCTTCTAATTATACCTCAAAGTAGAGTAGTAGGCCTATTAGTGTTTTAGGAAAATTCCATATGTTCAAATATAAAGAAATTTGAACAATAAAAACGGAACTGAAATAAAAGTCTGAAGTAAAAATATTATTAGGGATGTTTTCCATCGTTTTAGAGTGAACAAAAGTACACCAAAAAGCGGACTCGTGGCGGAGCATTCCCCTCCGCTGTCACGGGTTCGATCCCCGCAGTCACCACTTACACTTGTAACGTGACTATACAGTAACGCTAGGTAAAGGTCGAGGTTGAGTGGTAGAGAGGACTTTGTAGTCCTAACGTCGCCTCGTTAAACAAGACAAACTTTACCTTTTTTTTCAAAAGTCTAATAATCCTTCGTCAACAACAAACTTCAAACGAAGAATTGAAATGAGCATTTCTACTTTTGTTTACTATGTGCCCTCTTAAATCAATGACAGAGCTTCCATCTTGTTCATGAAACGGAAAGCATCAACAATAATGTATACGATACCAAAATCACTTACATTACTGTACAACGTGACTTTACTCTAGTCTGAAACACTTATTCTGATGAAATCCTGCAGCTGTATGTGGTGATACAATACGCCTGACTTGACTCTTCTCTTTCCGCTGACATCAACAATGTCTCATGTCCATGCGGGTGCTGACCTGATGTGTAGTATGAGAAGGACTCTTGACCTTCCCACTTGATTGTAGTGCTGTCATCTAAATACAAGTGCGTAGTGATCCTGAGGTTCAAATATTATTTTGGATGTTTTCCATCGTTTCAGAGTGAAAAAGGTACACGACGTTTCGGGATCTAGCATCTGACCTCGTCTTCAGGTGAAAAGTAACCTAAAACAACACAAACCATTAGGGAATGACCTAGCCTAAAAGTAACCAGACACCCACCAAATAACCTTAACGCCCTCCCAAACTTATTTACTTTTATAACAGCTAGCATAGAGAACAATACAACATGTACAAAATCTTTTAGACAAAAAAAACACAAACAAACAGAGAAATCAAGCACGTTTTCGGCCAATGACAGCTGCACACTGCCTGATCAGCAACCAGACATCCCATTGCTGGTCGGAGCAGTGGACGACCAATCACAGCCGTGAATCAGACTGACCAATTCTAACAGAGAACACAAAAACACCCATCCATGCACAGCCAATGGAAGGGAAATTCTTTAGAGTTTTGATGAATGAATCAGGTTTTCCTAACAAAGTGGTTGAAATTACTATCAAAACTTGATCTTGTTCGTGGGCTTTGCCTCCTCTCAACTGAAACGTCCAAAACGTGTTCGATCTTCAAAACCATCGAGGATTTTTACCGTACCGATACGATAAGTATATCATATCAACACTACATTGAATAATTTTTTAAGTTCTAAAGCATTAACAATTCACAAAACAAGAAAAGTAGTTATGTACCTTACAACATAACAAAGCCTTCTCAACATAAAAAATGCAAGCTAAACAAAATGCAACTCTTTTTCATCAAGCTCATAAAGAAACGTTTGCTCGACATAATTAATAGGCAAAGGACGATGAAAGAAAACAAAGTGACAGGCAAAGAGGGCGACGTGTAATTAAAATGTTCTGTCTGAGACAATGATGGGTAGATAATGAACCCCGGGCTATAGAGTGCAACCGAGCGAGTGGTGACGTAATCAATGAGGGGGGTAACCCAAGACATCCTCCCCCCTCCAGCTGGGGATGTGAGGAAGAGAGTGGATTTCACAACAACCAGGTGTGTGAGAGGTGTTGTCGTTTGTTAGTGGAAATAATAGGCAAGTTACTTCTTTATAAAAATCTCCGGACAGTGATGACTCAATTTAGCTTTACTGCTTCCTCGGTTCCTCTTCATTATGATGATAGCTACTATCAGAGCAAATTAAATAATAATTGGGTCCAATACACAAACCCAGTGCAATGATTTATTACAACAGTAAAATCGGATTTGTCCTTTTCCTTTTCAATGTACAAGACTGCTTAGCTCCATTGCTTTTTATGTCTTAAATTAAAAACATTTTAACTTTTACCTTTTTACAATTTTTCTAAATGAATTTGAAAGCTCGTGACATCAAAATTGTCAATTTAACAGTTTTAGTTGTATGATGAACTTCTTGTAACACTGCTGAACCCGGAAATCCTTGAACCATTGTTGATTACCTCAGCTGCAATGTGCCTGACAATTTTGAATTCAACCCACTCTTTTGAGTTTTAAACCGGTTTGAATCAAGTCAAAATATTTTTATTTATATAATATTTAAGATTACCAATGGCGTCAAGCAAGAAACATAACATTTACTTTTACTAGGTAATGTTTTGTGTTCTTCATTTAAGCGAGTTTTTAAAGGTATTGTACCTTGAGTGTTCTATATTGTTATTGTGACTGGAAACAAATTCCACTACCCTGAGGAATCCAAAGAAGATCAAACCAAAGAAGCACCAAACATCATCGAAATTCATTTCCCAAGCTAAACTATAACTTACACAATTCTTACGAGCCTTAACGAGTTGACTAACATCCTACTTCTCTATGTACAGGCAAAGGAGTCTCCTACAAACCCAACTCAGCTCTCGTACTCCTACAGACCAGACCCGCGCTCGGCATGTTTGAACAAGGCTGGCAAGAAGTTATGTTTCTAAGTTATTGAGTTGCAAATCAAACCCTGAATGTATACACAGCTTGCGTTCACCATAACTTGCAACTGCTACACAGACGCGCTAGTG
Source organism: Matsumurasca onukii (assembly GCA_018831715.1). NCBI lineage: Eukaryota > Metazoa > Arthropoda > Insecta > Hemiptera > Cicadellidae > Matsumurasca > Matsumurasca onukii. The sequence goes on from CM032063.1 coordinate 9,347,839, forward strand.
TATCACGAGACTTCTTGCACTGCCAAAACCAAAACACTAGAGAAATCTTCTTGAACTTTACTACCACAGTATTGTTTTCCTTTTTCTATGCTACTTACCTGTACAGGACGCTACTGTGATATCAATATGCTGTACAGCTACCCAACTCGCCGCCATAAAGGATGATAATAACAAGGGTGTTGTTCTCTGGTTTTCTGATAATAAGTTTACAACATATTTTTTAGGGTAACAGAAACTTGAAAGTAAATGCTCGTCGCAAAAACAACCAATCAGTATGTTAGTATATGATGATGATTTTGATGAACTTACTGTAATAATTTCTCTTTTACGAATTTCTCTAGGTATAAGTATCATGTGAATTTAATATTTTTCTTTTTCTGTTTCAGGTAAGAAGTTTCTTACGAGAAATCTAGAGCTCGTAAGTTGTCTGTTGTAGACGTTTAGCAGTAATGTGAGAGGTGATTAGTTTACTAACAAAAATTATTTGAAAACAATTTTGATTTTAAAACACGTTTTTTAACCGACCTTTTGAGACGCTTGTCGTGTAAAGTCGTAGGTTGTCTGAAAATTGAATTTTATTTCATAATGGACGCTATATCACCTACTTTAGTTGACGTAGTTATATTGGTTAAGTTATGGAGGGGTGCTTTAACGTTTGAATATTGATTCTGGAAGAGGTGTAAATTTCGTACTAAGGAAAACCACTGCATTGGCCTAATAATCTCGTTTTGTAATCTGCAAGAGTTAATAAAGGAGTCTTGGGGTAAACATTTGAATTACTAACTGTGAAAAATAAAATTTAAGCATTGCTCTTGTAGCTTTAACAATTCTTCTACAAACAATTGATTTGCAATTTCAAATGAATTTCAATATCGGAAAAAGAAATCGGTCAGCTAAACAAGAAAAACAATTCATTTCTCAGCACAACCCAGATCTTGACACGTGTTTCACTAAGAGTCTTCCTCTTTTGCAATCCATTCGGCTAAAAGAAATCAACGAATAATGTAAATGAACAGAGGGATGGATTGTGAGAGCTGCGAACTGCGAGGGCAGGGATGATGAAGAGGGAGGAGGATGAGAAGAGGAAGGGAGGGAGGGAGGTTAAGGGATGATGGAACCCCTGAGAGTCGGCAATAACCTTCCTTCTCCCCCGTCTCTAGACTTACAGCTCTTCTACTGTACATCATCTAAGCTTCTGTTTACACCCAACAATTTTAATTGCATTGAGTCTTTATACGAGTTCAACACCTTTTTGTAATGTTGATATAAAACATCTGTTTTGACACATGTTGAGAAATGCTGAATTTGCAGTTATTTTATTAGGCACAGCTGTTAGATGGAAACTCTCAAACTGTGTTGGAGTTAATATTTGCAATTTAAAGTCATTATTTGACATATCAAAGGAGTTTTTGTGTTATTTACGTCACTTAGTCTTTCTTTGTGGCGAAGTCAAGACTGAAAATTTCTCTCTTCCACGCCGAACTACTGAGTTTCAAAAACCAACCTAAATTTCTAAAAATACTAAAAATTCAAATAAATTGCAATTAAAACAATTTAATTTGCAATATGACAAACAGTATTGTACATCACTCGTCCCAAAAGTGATTTTTGTTGCTAGTTCATTTAGTGTCCGAGGCGCTGACAAAGACATTAAACCTCAGCTCTTACAAACGTTTAACTTTAGTATCTAGTGATGCCATATTATATACTATTGTGTTTTCACTCACACACACACACTATCGTAAACTGAAATTTTGCAAGTTAAGTATGATTTGTGTCCTAATATTTTTATCTTAAGAGTTAAATTTGAATAGATAATAGTCACTATAGCAAATTTTGCGTGCAGAGAAGAAAGGTTCAAGGCATAAGCTAGTGGATTACATAAGGTTCCACAAGGTTCTAATCAAGACCATTGTTATTTCCCCAGAGCTTTCTGTTCGACTGTTCTCTTGCCTTGTTTCAATAGTGAACTGAACTATAAAAACTATTTTTAAAATAATGTTTAAAACAGAAAAGTCACACCTAAGCATTAATATTTTTAAAATACAGCACACATGTTGAGGACCGAGATGATTATTAACTCCCGAAGCTATCTAGTTGTAATGGAGTACTTCAGAGTATTACAAATAACAAGGGGCTTTAGTGACGAGGCATGTTTTACTCTGACGTCATCAATTATGTTGTTTCAACAAGATTAAATTAAATAACCAATCAACAAATGGGATTACCTTAGAGTTGCTGTGATAAGTTGTCTCTTGAAGAGTCACATGAGCTACATATTAACTGCTACTAGCCATAACGTTTTTAATGAAAACGTCGACATTTTATTATTTACAATTTACACATTAAATGAATTTTACTATAAAAATGTCAACTTTTGGATTGGACACTACAAACATTTTTGAGGCGAGGGGTTTCTCTAGGCCCACTTTTAAGCTTATATTAACAAAACTTTCTCGATTAAACAGACAAAATGTAAACGAAGGCAAACTCAGAAAATTATTTCTTTCTCCAGCTAATATTTGGGAGTTCCAATCCCTTTTCTTTTCATTTTCCAATAAATGACAAAGAAAACAACCCGAGGCGCCAGTGAAAGTCTTAAAGCTTGTAACAAACGCACGCCGAGGCAGAGTTTTCAACTATTCTGCAAACGTACCTAATATTGTCTGTCCTTCTATTTTATATCTTAAGTTGGAAGCTAAAGGTCAGCGTTCATAGAAAGGGGGAGGTTAAAGATATTTTGTTCAAAACTTCTGCAAGAGAAGCCTATTTACTCAGCCCTGTTCTTGCTTATTCGGGTAATTTTCTGGTCAGATTTACTTACAGATTTAGATTGCATAACTGAAGTATTTTTTGAATTTAGTAGCATTTTGAACTTAATTTTCTGCCTATCGATCTCTAAGGCTTATTAGAAATGTTGGGAGTTTTCAATACTTTTATGGATCTTGAAGGTACATACATACAATGAAAACATCACACAACAAGTTAATTGCAAGATACAATTCGTTAGGTATAGCATGGCCGGTGGCCTTGAGATTTCCTGCTGGCCTCTTATGGCCCTATAGCCCATTTAGCGGTCATGCTAAACCTGACGAATACTATAAGTGATGAGTTTTTAAAATAAGAGCAAGCCGAACATTAGGTAAAATTGCAGATCCGAAACGTCGTACTCTTTGTTGTTCACTAAAAATCAATAGAAAACGTCCATAATATTTAACCTCACTAATAAACGTTAGTTACATAAAACCCTTCAAACGTTCAAAATGAACATCTGTTTCCCATTTACATTACATTGACCGGCCTGGCGACCTCGTTTCCTCAATTCCCTCTTCTGCACATGGCACCCCAACACAGATAACCTGTGACCTTGACATCAGCTGGCTGGAGGCGAGTGGAGGGAATGATAACACAGATAACACTTGACCTGTCTCAGTTAACTGACTGCTACGCATCTGTGGTTTTAATTTGTCTACTCGGGTCAGCTGACGGACTGCACACACACGCAAACGTGTCCCCAGTGTTTTAAACATTGAGTTAGTTTAAACATTAGTTTTAAAGCTGATAGTAGATGAAAATTACGGATTTTTCCGCCTCTAGGCCATTTCCGGTGTAAATTATCTTCCCGTTACAGGAAATTCGCTAGGGTTTATGGTAGCGCGCGCTTGTGGGCTTTTTCCCGCAACTTTCGTAAAACTGTAAAAAAATCAAAAAGTATCCAAAAATAGTATAAATACTGAAGAAGTAAAAAATAATTGCTGGTCACGGGTTGAGTATGTTTCCAACAATTCCGGTTTGAAAAGTAAAAACAGAAATGTACATGTCTAATATATGATGTCAATTGATTTAGACCTTGAGTTAGATAGTCTTCAGAAAACCCTACGAAAAATACTTTTGAAAACTATGGATTGTGAGAGCTGCGAACTGCGAATGAAGAGATGGTGAAGGGAGAGGAAGATGAGAGGTGCAAGGGAAGGGGAGGGCGGTTGAAACAACATTTTAAAACGGTTTCAATACCTTTATTTTTAGAAGCTCACATAAGTTATGAAATATAATAAATGGAATGAGTTGAGTTTGACTAAGTTATTTGGCTGGCGTGTTCCTTCTGACATAAATACTGCAATTAGCCTATTTCAAGGAATGTAGCTACTGCAGTTGGTATGAATCTATTTGGCCATTGTCTGAAACCTAGATTTGGCTCCTGGTAGATTGCTCTTTGGTTCTCCTCGTGTTAAAATTAATAACACAGAACACAGCAGCTCATTTAGTACTTCACCTGAGAGAATAAATAGTCGGTTGTTTCGAAATGTGTTTCGTGAATGCATGTTTTAAATGTTGAATATTTTTATCACTGAAATTAAAATATGTTTTATGTTGATGGCTAATTTTATCGCATGTTAGTATTGGCTTTGTGTTTCATTTTAAGTGATTGTTCTATAATTATAAAACTGTTAGCGGGGAAGGATGAAATAAGTAGATTTGTCGATGATATTAATTGTATAATTTGAATCAAAACTTGTTCAGTTGATGGAAATAAAAGTTTTTGACTGTCCCAGAAAAGGTTATGATGAAATAACTTTGGTAATGTACTAATCATTTGAGGACTTTAAAAATCTTGTAAACCAATGTCATTTACTGCCAGCTTTGTGCATCTTATATTGCGATTGAACTCTTCAGGAATTGCCAGGAGTTCAATAAACCTCATCAGAAATTTTATAGAGATAAATGATCGTCGATCTTGCAATTCATTAAATAGCACAACTTCCATCAATACGAGCATACTATTTCTATCAGCCCGGCCATGGACTACGATTGAGAATCTACGTTGTGAGTCCAAACCACAGAGAATTATGTACTATATAAACCAACAATCCACATGCAAAGTAACGAACTCCATTACGTCCCAACTGCAAATACTTAAAACAGATGACTTTACCAAATTATGAACATATATATTGGCCAGATACTGTTTTAAATGAAGATTTGTGGAGGGAAACAGGCCTGACACATAGGTGAGAGAGCACAAAGGTGGTTAGGGAACATTGAGGAAGCCTGAAGCAGCGGTTGAGAGAAAGTCTCTAGTTTGGAATCCGCAAGGTGCAAGAAGGAGGAAGACCCCGAGAAACCTAGAGGTCAGTAGCAAAAGAAGCGAAGGAAATAAACAAGACCTGGGGAGAACTGAAAGCACTTGCCGGAGACAAAGACGTATGGACAACTCTTATGGATTCCCTAAGCTCCAAAAGGAAATAAATCAAGTAATTCAACAATTCAAATGAATAGTACCCACTAGTAAAACAGGTTGACTCTTCATCAATTCAATACTGTCCAGAACCCTGTAACTAGTAGCTACTGGAGAGCACCAGGCTTCATGCAAGCACCTTCTAAAGGAATAATTAAGCAAATGAATACGCTCCATTAGCACGGTCTTGATCCCCGGAGGAAGTTCATAAATACCCTGTGCCTCCCCAGCCTCATAGCGGGAGGGGTGGACAAGGACAGTCACATGTGGTAGACTTGACAGCTGTCTGCCGGTGCGAGATCTGTACGGTATTTGGTTTTTTATCCACCCCGGGAAAGAATAACAGGACGAACTCATTTTTTCTCTCTGCATTGGTCTGGAAATTCATATGGTCCAAACGTGTCAATAGTAATCTGATCAAGTGAAGAAAAACTCTCCAGACTGTGAAATGGAATGTGTGAGGGTATTTTGATTTATGGTTCTAGAGAAACTTTGGGAACGGGGGGTGTTTTTTGACTGTTCCGAACAGTTATTTATTAGTCCGCCTCAGTGGTCACCTCAGAGAAAGTTCAAATTCGTCCATACAAGGAACACACGACACCGCGCACGTAACAACTGGCTAAACAACGGACCTTCTTTCAACTGATGCGGCCTAACTGTCAAACTGACTGCCTGCATGAGTTAACGTGCGTACGTTTTTCACCTTTCAAATTATGTTTTACATTAATGAACATGATATATTTGGAAACTAGAGGATATTTCCGACACGTGTATCAAGCCCAATTTGTCAAAAGAGCTTAATAGTTTCACAAATAATCTTTGAAATTGCCCAAGTTTTAATGCTTTTCAAATCCATTTCATACAACAAAAACGCATAATTTCGAAAAAACGCTCTATTCACTTCCAGGTAAGCTTCTTGGCCAAAACCAATGTAAATACTTAGTTTTAACTTTAATAGTGTATTTTGAATTATAGCAGGCCCTAATTGAGCGTCGCCACGCTACTGCGGTAGACTTGGAAACGTGATTTTCAACAGGACATTTTTGAATTGAGTTAACAGTTAAAATAACACAGCATGAATAACATTGCTCGCATTCATTTCCGAGACTAAACAATGTACCCCCTTGGGAAAACATTCTTTCTTTTTGTTCTGTTATGTTCTTTCCGTCACGGAGATCTTTTATACAATCTTATTTCAATTTTTTTGTTCAATTAGGTTAAGAAGGCGATTTCTAAACATTGTAGCAAATACGAGTAAAAGAACACAATTGCGTATAATTGGAATATTTCCTTGCAAGATAAAATCCGTACTTAAGTCTGCCTTTTTCTACTTATACCGCCTATATTTATAACTATAAATTAATTAGAAATAGATTTTTAACCAGAGAATTACTCGAAACCCCGTTCATTTATACAATTTCATCTAAAGTATTGTATCTTCGAAACAGTGTCTTTTTCGTTCAAATACATTATTGTTACATGCCTCGTTTTTTTTAATTTTGACAATAACCACCTTTGAATTTCAGCAGCCTACCTTAGAGGAGCACAGTACAGGTGGTTAGTTTCAGCTGGGTCTTGCCCTTTAGCCCATTAAGGAAGTAGCTTGGCTACCGCAAATGTGCTGGGCCTAACCCTTCCCTATCTTCAAGTGACAGAGGAAGCCTTTGTCTTACGACAACTAATAATACATAGTCTCACTGCTGTTATACAACTGATGTTAAATTGTAGGCAAGACCCTCACTGATATAACATGAAACCAGGCCGACCAGCAGCTAAACGCAGAAACACCGCTGGCGAGAGAAGTTTATGTTTAATTTGTTACTTAATTCGCTACGCCTACATATCGCTTCGGCCTTTGTCCTCCGTCTTTCATGGTCTTTTACTAGACGCTTTAATAGATGTGAAAAAAGGACAACTCATTTTAAATTTAATCAAAATCGGACTGCTCATTCTAGGTTTAACGAACATCTATGGTAGTAAACATTCACTTCACTCGTGCCAGTGGCATATTACCGCTTAGCTGTATGTCGGCCTGGTTTTAAATTTGTTTGATGCTCAGTAAAAATAGTATCGCACTATGTTTCTTTTACCTTTTAAGACACTTTTGCGATTTAAACCTAATGAGAACATTGTACTTTGCTTTAATTAACTCACGTTTACAGTATGGAATTAATATTTGGGGTGGTGCTTGTAATTCGGCATTAGAAAAACTAAAGGTCACACAAAAATACTATTTATAATAATTCTTTTCAAACATCAACAAGAACACACTCAACCACTCTTCAAACAGCAACTTCGAATTTTATCGCTGAAAAATTTGTTCATTTTTAAAGTACTTTGAACGTTTTATCGTAAGAGTGGTAATAGAGGTACAGATAATCTGTACTACGTAACAAGAACTACTACTCGCCAATTATTTATTAGACCTAAAGTTTTATTTATTAGAACATTTGTTTACCTGGGTCCGAAATGTTTAAATCTATTACCAGACACACTTAAACTGTAACAACATATTTTTGATTTGCAAAAAGCTTTAAAATTGGCTTTTAGAAATTGAGGATACTGACATGCTAACACAGAAGGTTTCCTAATATTTGTGGTCGCTTCTCCGGTCCTTGGTTACTCATGGCAAGTACGGGCTGGCGAAAAGCCGGCTGTCCTTCTTTATGAAGACAGCGTCTGTGTTGGCGTCCAGCCCAGGAACGCATGAGTGTCTTGGTCCGGAGGAGTGAGCTGAGATAAAATTCAAGTTTTCCTCTAACCTTAGGTTAATTTGTATATGTAATAATAATTATTGTAACGTACATTTAATTTGTTGGTGAATTTAATGCTAACCATAACTGTACATTGGTAAATAAGTGTACCAGCCAGTAGATGATGTTTCTGTACTTAGATGATGTACACGTCTACTCGTCGACCAGCCAGTATGATGTTTGTCTACCTAGATGATGTACACGTCTCCTCGTCGACCAGGCCAGTAGATGATGTTTGTAGGGTTCCCGTAGGAGTGCGTGGAGTGTACAGAGCTGGGCTCTAATTGGTAGATCCATGTCAGAGCAGTTACACATCCTCGGCTAATGTAGCCAAGCCTGGTTCACACTTGCCTCGTGTCACGTTCTCAACTAGGTCAATATAATATTTTACAAAAGTTAACGCACTGCTGAACGAATAACTTTAAAAATATTGTAGACGTTCTTGGCTTCTCTAAATTATTATAAGATTATCCAGCCTCGTTCCCGTTCTTCACGTAGGTCTTGTGAGAAAACTATTCGAAATTAAATTGTCTTAAAAGATCTGGTGCAGTTTCCATAATGCTGATGTATATCGTACGGTTGATTATGACCTATCATCATGGTTAGAACGTCATAAATGGAGACACACGTTATCTCCAACCTGTCATAAATTGAACTACTCTAGCCAATGTGTCACAGCCAATAAGAACATCGATAGCTGGCATCCCTGTTCCAAAGGACGGTCAGCAGCCCTGAGACCAATAGGATAGCAGATAGCAAGTAGCTCAGTTTCAGCCAATCATTGACTGAAGATGGTACTCCACAGCAAGACCGAAATACTTCAAGAAAATTATAATCATGTTTTGACGTGATGTAAACCGGAACAAGTATATTATAGTTGCAACGATACTATACTCTGTATCGTTTTAGTTGAGCTCTCAACCCCATAGTATTGCGAGGCCATCCGCAACTAATCCACGAGCAGATAGTCCTCATGGACCTTTGAAGTGAGTGAACTGTTCAGTGTAATTGGTTTTGTAACTGTATGAAAGCATGTCGATAAAATAAAAGAGACTCAGAGCTCAACCAGAGCAATGCAAAGTGTTGCCTCTGTCTGTTGTGTGTTGCATATAAGAAGTTACAAGTTCACTTGGGGCTGGTTTGCTCTAACTGTGTCAATGAGGAGGATTAGAATAAAGAAAGACTTAAAGAGTGTTATTTGAAAAACAATACCGATTTGGTAAGTTTGGATTTAAAAATAGACCTGAACTAAGAAACCAGTATACATTTATTTTGGGAGAACGTACCTCCTAAAAAAGGAACAGCCACGAATAAAACTACCATAATCCCGAAAGAATTCAGTTCGCGTATTGAAAGTAGTCTGAAACAAGATTTAAGATTGCAGCAGACGAGACGGTGCCGTTGTAGGTCACGCTATGGTTCGGAATAGGGAATCGATGAATAATGATTAGGTGCATGTCAGGAACCCTTCAAACCAAAGGGCAGAGGTGAGTCCAACTTTATCTCTGATAGTTTTGATTACATTACCGCTACCTTTAGTTGGTCGGAAACTTTTCTTCCCTAGACCGACCCAACCCACCTTTGGTCTTTGAAATACCTTGATGTACCTCTCAATAACGCAATGTTGAATCTAAATGCATTTGGCTTCAATCCTAATAAAGATTAACTAACTGCATGTTCGTTCTAGAAGAACTCTTTAATCGAGGATAAAGTTGAAGCCAATCCCACGATTAACACAGGTAGGGAATATTGTCTCGGTGGTCTGATGCCACTGGACATCGAAGCTTCAGGTTGTAGGTTCAAATCACGCTCGAGGCATTTAGACTTAACACCTCAAATATACCCTCGTAGTCCGATCAGCTGCGTGAAGCAAGTGAGTACCTACGCCTAGTAGTGCATGCTGGTAACCACATTGGTGTCGGGTTCACAGCGAACTAAGAACAAAGAAAACAACCAGCTGAAAATACAGAACAATCCCAGTAATGGAGTGTAAAATTAGTAAATGAAAAAGGGAATAAAGAGATTAAGGGATTGTGCGGATAAAGGCGAGGCTGTGGGCTGGATATCAAGTTTTGTTGATACAACCGTGGGTTTAGCAGGGCAGATTGCGTGCTGGGGGCTGACTCGGCGATTACCCCCCCCAGGAGCTACCATAACCCATTTAATTTAGGGATATACCTTCAACCCGTGTAACACTCTACGTCAAGTTACATTACCACAGGTTAAATTGAAGTTGGTTGAGAGAATGAATCTTTCACGCCAAGGAAGTTTTTGAACTTCTATCTATAGATCAACTACAACGATCTATAGATGTGGGTCCATCACAGATCAAACATGGAGCCTAACGAATAACTGTAGTCATTTACGTGTTAAATGAATAACTATAACGTAAACATTTCACTATATCACTATTTAAGATCCCGACCACTCTCATGAGGGTATTTTAAGGCAAATATGTGGTGAAGGATGAAAGTGATGAGTGGTAGTAATGAGTTATGCGGTGTAGTCTTGTTACAAACTAAGGCCGACTCTTCCTTAGAATGGGTCATTAATTAATAGCCCAATGACCAATGGAAACACAAGGACCAACCGCTTAACGTGACTTCCGAACCACGCAGGTGATGGTCTGATATGTCTAAACGATGGTGGGAGTTGATGCGGGTATCATCAAATCATCACTGAGACTATCTGAGCCGCTTTAGACCTATATCATCCTCAAAACCTGACCTCCATGAAGCTGGATTACAGGACCACGCCACGAGTCCTAGTCAAAGATTCAAAAATCGGCGCCAGTTAGAAGAAACTTTGTGCCAGTAGGGCTCACGCGACTGCAATCTACTTGCGTGTATATGTCTTCTGTTCTGTTCTACCACAGCACTATCTACAGTAGCTTTGTTCACGAACCAGTATTCTGCTCTGAACTGAGTTAAGTTGGCACCATTGCACGGCTCTTCTACTAAGCAACTGTATTCCGTACATTTCACACTTATCTGCTTTCGCGTTCAGACTGATATTTTGTGATTAGATATGATATCGTATCTACAAACTAAAACACGGGTTGAATTCCATGGAACTTCAAGTTGTGATAATTGCTGTTAAATTTCATCGAGATTTAGATTATCAGTACAACTGATTTTTTACTATACAAAATGCAATTGTACTAATAAACGTTACACTACAGTGATGTAACCTCCTCGGCGATCCATTTTGACCTTTGATTTCACCCCGAACAAATGCGGATTTCCTACTGCAAAGTTCATTGGTTATTAACTTATTCATGCATTAAAAACATGCAGATAACATGTCCTATTTCTTAACACGAAGCAATAATCGTCACAAAGTTGTATTGGGTTTTGTGAGTAATAAGCTGCCAAGGTAAATATTATTGGCAAACGCCAGCAAGAGACTGTTCGATAACCATTGGAAATTGACACTTCTACGTGATTTATTGTTGTTATTGCTTCAACAAATCATTTACTGAAAACATTTATAGCTAAAAGATTCTCCTCTGCTGGGACACAGATAGTAGAAAGTCTCTATAGACGTCCATTTTTCCATAACTAGCCTGAAATGGCTCGTTAAAACAGTGATTGTGACTGCCAAATAGCCCAGTCTTAAGAGCGCACAGTACCTGGCGGCCATTTTGTTTTTTGTCCCATAAGAACAATGTAAAAACAAGAATTTTCTTGAGACACTTCACGCGAACATTTTTCATGAGATCTGTTTGAAACACGTTTTGTTTGAAAGATGACAATGTACTGCAGTGTCTCCACTGACCAATTTGTTTTTAACATTTTATTAGTTTAATAGTAAAACTAAGAAATTCAAATACAACGTTTCTTCAATTTTTAGATTGATGTCACGGTTTGACAAAACATATTTAACACTCTTTAAAACAAAGTTTATTTCATAAAAGTCCGATGAAAACTGCAGGCGTAAAATTTCCCAAGAAAATACATGTTTTTTTACATTGCTCTTACAGGACGAAATTCAAGGTCACAGTCACTACTGCGCAATCTTAAGTTCACACTCCCATAAGTAGCAAGCACGCGTGGTGATGGATTTGACTACTAAACTTCAAAACGCTTTCCCTATCCCATAAGACCTCTGTATAGACGTTCTATTCTCAGTGGTTGTGCGTATATTAACATTACAAAGTGCGTTTCGCAAACGGTGCGTAAAGCTTTACCCGAGTGAAAACAGAGTTTAAAAGCTTTCTGCAGTTAGCGGGCGACGACGCTATGGACGAAGCGGTATCGAACCGGCGGCATTAGCTATTCAGATTAGTCCATCAGATTCCTTTATGCACAACCCCTCCCCCACTCACCCCTAAACCTCCTTGTCTACTTGACACTTGATAATAGCTTCGACCTCCCGTCGCTGACACAAATTAAACCGTCAATAAAGAATTACTCGATTCTTAATTGCTCGTAAAGATTTGAGAGCTTCATTCTATCGGGGGAGTAATTTTCTCGACAGCTCTTAGTCAGGAGGTTTTTGATGATCAAAACTTGAACTTTACGAAAGAAAATGTCGAATCAGTGAGTTTGGTGGAATCATTTAAATTTGCATGTTTGGAAATTATTGCTTATGTCGTTCCAAGTATATGGTGCTGGTGCAGGTGATCACCTTGTCATAGATAGCAAACATTTCTCAGAAGAGAAAATTGGAACTTGTCACAGACAATTTGAGTGAATTCTTGTCAACAAATAATAAAAACATCAATTTGAACTTCGACCAATTAATTTTAATTTTTTAATTACTACCTTAAATTTAACTTCGAGAAAATCAGAAAAATACAAAATTTAATTAATCGCTCTCTATTTAATTTGAGGCATGAATTTGAGGGCAGAATTAAAGCCCTTCACTGAAACTCTTCCTTAGGATAAAAGGTCTCTTTCAGTCTTCTATTTAAAACTTTCCTGATTCTTCGCTAAAGTTGGCGTCTTAGGAACGAATTAAATTTCTCCACAAAGGCAATTTTTCCGAAAAAATCCTCTTAAAGAAGTTTGTTATAGGATATTACAATAGCTTTTAATTGTTAGAACTCAGATAACAGTTAGAACACTGATCCACTTTGATTTCTTTGATTTGATGACTGGGACTCGTGGCATGGTCCTGTAATCCAGTCTCTGGAGGCCAGGTTTTGAGGATGATATAGGTCTAAAGCGGCTCAGATAGTCTCAGTGATCATTTGATGATACCCGCATCAACTCCCACCATCGTTTAGACATATCAGACAACACCTGCGTGGTTCGGAAGTCACGTTAAGCCGTTGGTCCTTGTATTTCCATTGGTCATTGGCTATTAATTAATGCCCATTCTAAAGAAGAGTCGGCCTTAGTTTGTAACAAGACTACACCTCATAACTCATTACTACCACTCATCACACTCATCCCTCACCACATATTTGCCTTAAAATACCCTCATGAGAGTGGTCGGCATCTCAAATAGTGATTTAGTGAATTCAATCCAAACTACGTGAAATCTTCATTCTCTCAACCGACTTCAATTTAACCTGTGGTAATGGAACTTGAAGTAGAGTGTTACACGGGTTGAAGGTATATCCCTAAATTAAATGGGTTATGGTAGCTCCTGGGGGGGGTAATCGCCGAGTCAGCCCCCCCCCCGAACACAATCTGCCCTGCTCAACCCACGGTTGTATCAACAAAACTTGATATCCAGCCCACAGCCTCGCCTTTATCCGCACAATCCCTTAATCTCTTTATTCCCTTTTTCATTTACTAATTTTACACTCCATTACTGGGATTGTTCTGTATTTTCAGTTGATTGATTTCCTCGTTCGACGGAATCTTAAACTGAAAGGTCCGCCTCACCTGCGCGGCGATGCATCAATACTAGGGGTCACGGCGGCCCTTTTCATCTTTCAAAATAATTTTTACATTAATAAACATATCATATTTTGAAACTTCTTTTTTGACACAAGCATAGAGCGCTTTTTCGAAATTATGCGTTTTAACTGTACAAAATGGAGTTGAAAAGCACTACAACTTGGAAATTTTCAAAGTTTTTTGTGAAATGATTGATGAACTTATGATAAATTGGGCTCTATACTCGTGTAGGAAAACTCCCCATTTTCCAAAGTGAAAACGAGCCGCCATAAACCCTTGCAAGCGCTTGGTTTGACAGTTAGGCCTTATCAGTTGAAAGAAGGCCCGTTGTTTATAGCCAGTTGTTATACGTTCGCGGTGTTGGGTTACTCGAGCAGACAAATTCAAGCTTTCCCTTAAAATTTAAATTGCTAAAGTTTTAAAAACGTCTCACTAATACAGTGGGGATTAACGAAAAGAATATCGTTGCAGTCTGTGGTCGATGATTGGGATCCACTCTTTACAGATATTGACCAGATAAATTCGACTTTGTTCCAGTAAGCCTACTGTATCACATGAGTTGTAAAGTTTGTCTGTCTTCTCTCACTGCAATCAACACAAACTCAACCTTGTTTATCCCAAGTTCATAAACACACTGAAACAATGATGTCTTAGAATCTAAGAATGTGAAATACCTATAAGTAAAAAATATTTAACTTCGCCATATTTTCAGTTTGTACAGTGTTGTTAGTATTTTACTTAATCTTTTTAACGTCGTACGAAGCCTACTTCTCTCTAGCTTGGCTCATAAATTATTCGGTGAACTTGACATAAACATAAATGAGTTTAAGATAACTAGGGCGTAAACTAACAGTTAACTGGGTTATGCTAATTATGGTTAACCATAGTTATAATTTACGCACCTGGCAATGAATAATGGATATCCGTAACTTTTTAGTGTTCATTTTACAACAAAGCATCTTTTTGCTCATTTACTCATAAGTACGTAGTAGTGCGTGATTGGTGCGTTGTAGCACGATATAGTTATATTATAGAACAAATATACGAATAAATTTTGCACAAATCAAAAGTTCCAAAGATAGCACTCATTTTCCCTTGCTTTAAGATACTTTTGAAGAGTTGACATTCTGAAGAATTGTTCTCCCTTCATAAGCGAAATTGGCAAAGAAAAAACGGTGAATTGTTGGAAATTGTTTCAAACCCCTTGCTAACCCTATTAACTGTCATAAGAAAGACTTACTTTAGCGTACCCGTGGCGGGTTAGAATCGTGCACGTCTCCGAAGATGATCACTCCGCTGGCGCGGGTTCGATCCTCACAGTCACCACTTACATTTGTAAAGCTACTTATAGGTAACGCTAGGTAACGGTCGAGGTTGAGTGGTAGAGAGGACTTTGTAGTCCTAACGTCTCTTCTTAAACAAAACAAACGTTACCTTTTTCTATTCTTCTTATTATATTTTCAACACCACCTTCTCACAGCAATACACCTAAGTCAACACGTAGCTTACAGCAGATCCCAAGCCGGTTACTTCCCAGACCTTTATAAATTACTAGAAGCCCCGGCTAATCCTTATACAACTGAGATACAAGGTTGAGGTCGGCGAGTTATCTGAGCTGATAACGCACACTTCCTGCCTTATCACTCCTGTTCATGTACACAGGTTATCACTCGTCGGAGGGGGATAGGGGGCTCCTCATGAATTTTCAACACCGGAATGCCATCATGAGCAGCATAATGCTGGCGTCTGAGGCGCATAACTGCCGGGTAATGAGGGACTGCTTAATTGAATGATTGTGAGAGCTTGTCGCGTCGCGTCGCTCGAAACCCAACTTTACATGATACTGTACTGTATTAGTACTGGTGTGTGACTTCTTCACTGAATTGTTCATCACTAAGAAAATACAGGGTGGACCAATGAGAACGATACAATTTGTTTACGCTCTCAACGGTTATTATAACAACATTGAATAATCGTCTGAGTTTATAACTTCAATAAAGTTCTTTGTTTAAAGTTTGTTGTTGACGATGGGAGGATTTCAGAGTTTGAACTATTATTGCGGACATTTTTCATCGTTAGTGAGCAAGATGATCATCTTATCTATCATCGTTATATGATCATCTTGCTCACTAACGATGGAAAATGTCCGCAATAATAGTTTAAACTCTTCAATAAAGTATAACTTCAATATGTTTTGAAGTCCTGAGCATCGTGCTTTTGCTGTTGAAGTCTTTTTTTAGACAATGATTCTTTTGTTAAAACTCAAAGATTGTTTGGATCCCACTTTAACGTCGGTCGACAAGGAAATGTTCTTACTCGTAAAACAATTTCACACTGGGTAAGTTTATTTATAAATACTGCTGCTACACAAGAGAAAATCTGTGGAAGTGCTAAACAGTCCGTACGCCAGAAAATGTTGAGAAGGTGCGAGAAGCAGTCTTTTATCAGCTTTTTAAGTGAAAACTAGTATCAGCTTGTTCGAGGTCACCACTTGAAGGATGTAATTTTATAAAAAAATTGCTTGTTTCAAGTAAAATGGCATAAAATACCCTTCCGTTCAGTGCAATATTTAGCTGTCTAATATTAATCATTATCAATTCATTTTCAAATTGTATCGTTCTCATTGGTCCACTCCGTACTAACTTTGTTTCTTGAAACTAACAGTTTGCGACAGGAAAGCCTAAGTTCTTCCGCACAAGGAACACACAAAACAGCATACGTAATAACTGGCTAAACAACGGACATTCTTTCAACAAATACGACCTAATTGTCAAACCTCGCGCTACGTTTGTCGGACGTCCCTCTGAAGTCGGTCCTGGGGTGAAGGAACTTTGTTTCTTGAATCTAACAGCCAACTGGACACCAAAGAAAAGTGAAGTTCTTCCTAACAGTTCTCAAAAAGTATTCCTACTATGTTGTTTCATTATGAGAAAATAATTCCACTGTTAACAATCAACACTGTAAGAACGACACAAGCAGAGCCGATTTAATGCAAAATCATTCCCACTAAACTAATTGTGAAATTTAAAACATGTAGAAAAAGGTAAAATCTCAAGTAAAGTTACGGTATAGGTTATAAAACCAAGAACGAACACCTTATATGTGACAGTTGACTTTTACAACTGAAGTTGGTAAAGGTTTTTCTTAGTCGTAAATAGTACTTATAAGGAAATCCTCACAGCGAGTTACGTTCTGGCAAATATTTCATTTGCAAATTTCCTTATTCCTCTTTAACTAAACACCTGGATCAAATCTACACTGTAAATCGTTAGAGTCAAAATCTGTTGAATTGAAGACGATACTTCTGTTTTACTTGTTGGTTTACAAGTTGTAGGTAAAAATAATGTGTTTTGTTACAATCACCAATCAATTTATGTTACTGACTGATACCATGATGATTTTTACGAAATGTCGTAAGTTTGTGCCATTGTATTTTCCAAGCATACAGACATATATCAAGATCAACTTTCACAGATCCCATTTATTCAAATTTCCCCTTCTTCAGTCGGTCAGTGTCGTCGTCGTCTGTTCACGATAATTCTAATTCCTAAGTATGTGCCATAAACTCTTAAAATGTTGACGAGTTGAACTCTTGCCCTGAACACTAACGTGGCTCGTGGTTCCGTAGTGATGTCTGCCTTTAGTTTCATAAGAGTGAATAGCCTTTTATGAATTTAAATTTTCTTTGAAAACAAGACACTTTCCTCGTATAGGCAAAGTGAAGGTCGACAGTTTAATTCGTTTGCCGGTTGCTGGAATTAAAGGGATATTTGGATGGACACGTTTTAATCATGTCGTCAGATTTTGGAACGTGTGGGTTTGTGTACTGTATTTTCCGAATTTATGAACAATTGTATCAGTTATTTTCAATTATACATGTTTTTTACGTCCCAAGGCTCAAGCGGTACCTTTTCGTTAGCGACATAACATTGTCCCCTTAGGCTACTTCTGACGTTTTCCACCCATGTCTATAAATATCGACAAAACTTGAACCAGCCCAGGGTGTGTAAGTGTGACCCAGACTGAAGCCCGACAGCTGTAGCCCGACAGAGGGAGGGCGGCGTGCATCTCACAGAGTGAGCACAGTGCGACAGTGCGCATGATCCGCTCTCAGCCGCCGGATCTATTCACAGTCGTGACGTCACCATGCACGACCCCGCAGTCTCGCGGCCGCCGCCCCAACTAACGCCGACAGTTTTTAATTTCACTGTTTTTTTAAGTGTTCAAAGTTGTCCCCCTGTGATGTGGTGGGTGAAGTGTTTGTGTGCGTGAGTCAGGCGCTCGTCCGCTTTTGGACGATGTTCAACTGTTCGTTTCTTGTTCGGCCGATTGTTTATTTTCGTTGTGTTTAAATCTGTTCGTGTTTGAATCTCTGCCATAGTTTTTTTTTGTTCTAGAAGCGCTCTGTGCGCATGCGCGAATGAATTATCTTGTCAAGGGGTTTTGTTAACGGTCTGATTGTTCTGTCACTTCTAGACTGTTATGATAACAGTGTCGTCTCTAGATATGAATCTTGTTTGGGGAATTAAAATGAACAGAATGTTATCTGTACGTGCTTGAATTTCATTGACAGGTGTTTCCGACTTTATTTAGTACAGTAACAGAACACTTAAAATTTGCGATGGATGTTACAATGTGCTAAAGAGAATTTACAATGTGATGACTTATCATTGACTTATTACTTATCATTAAATATAAATATATTTTATTAAATAACACTTCAACCATAGAGTTACCAGTAGGTTGTATCACTCAAAAAATAACCTAAATATAGCCGTAATATGACGGTGAACGTTTGTTTTCAATGTAAATCATACGGGAGTGTTTTCCTAGAGAGCGGTGGACGCTTCCATATGATTACCTTACAGTTAAACAGTGAAAATCCCAAATATCCACGCATCTCCTATTTTTAAACGCATTAACAGCGAACAGTACTTTTATGATAAAAATTACTTTTTATGCCAAAACTCTTTAGGGATATTTTATAAACTAATTTATAAAAATTCCGAATAAAACTAATAGGACAGTTTGCATTTTGCTGGAGTGTTCTTTATTTCAAAGAACTACTAATGGAATGGCACGTAGAATGCGAATGAAATGTGCTAGATAAGAATGAGCACATTCTAGAGTGCAATGGAATGACCTAGAATGGCATTTGACCTTGACATTTAAATGCCACCCCTTCCTCCCCCCTCCAGGCTACCGCGGTGCCATTGTGCTTCGTTAAAGTTCAATCTAATTCAAGGCCACACCTTTCCTTTCCGTACCCTTACAACGAGTAGTATCGGTTTACAACTACCTTTCTTTTCATTGCTAAGGAACTTAAATCTTATTTTTTAAAAGGTTAACTTTTAAATTTTATTTATTTTGTTCAAAATAAAGAAGAATTAGAGTGGTTACAGAAATAACCATGTTTCATCTAGTTTTTCAAACCTAAGCTTTAACTAATAACAAGCACTGATTAAAAAAATGGTCGAAAATGGTCCTAAATGGTCTAATGGTGTAACTTCTAAGCAGTTAAAGGTATGAGCACGTTTCTTTTAGGGTTTGTGCCATTATTTTCACTGTCATAACGTGAAAAGGAGTGACGTTTGGTGTGAAATTTTGAAGGTTTTAAGAAAGAGAAAAAAAGCATAAATAGGATAACCTGTTGGCTTCACTTCGAAAGAAGCGAGAGAAATGCCAAAAGTGGGGAGTAGAATGTTTTAAAATTAAATTTATCCCCAATACGTTATAGTATTCATTCAACCTTAGGTCTATTCTTACCGAGTGTGCTCCCTATTTCCCCTTGTGTTTTGCTCGGTGCTTTTCGCACTTAATCCGTCCGTTTTGCTTGAGAAAACGTAGGGGGCAAAATTTTTATCCTTCAAAGCGACTTCGTTCCTCCCTTCTCCCTATCCCGCTCTCCCTGCTCGCGACAAAGACTAAATCGCAAAAAAGTCCAGCAACAGTATGTAACCGGCTTACTGTTAAATGCGTGTGCGTAAGCCTCTTGGCTCGTTTCCAAAAATATCTTTGAAAGATCTTTGAAAAACGCTTTTAACCTTTTAGATATCGACCGAATGAACGAACGAAGAAAGAACATATTTCAAGTCATAGTTTGTGAACACGAATCATGATTGAATCGATGATTGTACTATGATACGAACCGATCAGTGATCAGTGCGAACTAGTAAAAACTGAAGATGATCTTCCGATCTTACCGGTGAACTCTACCAGAGCCTCTTACCTACCTTTTCTACTACAGGACCCAGTCTATTATCTAGGCTACTACTAGTAGAGCTGGTTTAGTAGAGAGTACAAGATGCAGTGGCGACGCAAGAGACGTGTACTCTGTGTGATCGGCTCCTCCAAGCATCCCTTGCTGGTCAACCATCTGGTTCTCTCTCTCAGAGGTGAATGAAAGCTGGATTTGTAATTATTTCAGAATAATGTACTCTTGTGATGATTTATTATATGTTTGTAATAACCGATCTGGTTTGTGTTAATCCAAATTCTCTAGGACGTATTCCTCAAATTGTTCGAATAGTTTGCTTTTGAAGATTCATTGACATTCTTGCTTGGAACAGCTTTTGGAACAACGTGAGATCAGTGAAGCCACTGGAAAATGTTAATGAGATTTAAAACGAAGCTCTGCACAGTCGCAATTGTGACAAGCAGGATCTGGTTTCTATGGCAGCAGGGGCCAGCTGGTTTGCTTCAATTTTCACTCCGCATGTGCAACGAGGCAGCCTTTCTATAAATCGTTTTCCTCAATGATAAAACCCACACTAAATTTTCACTTTCCACAAGATTCACATAAACCATGTTGCCTTGACACCACCTTTATATGAATCCCTCTTTCTATGGATGTAACCCACCTTTATTTAATTTTAATTTCAAAATGGCAACCATCTAAAGTGTGTTTTTTGTTTCAGGCGGCGAAGAAGAGGGCGGACTGAGTCTGGAAGCTCCCCCGCCCACCACGGACGCTCACCGCATTACTTTCAACGAGGGTGAGTCTCCCTTCCATCCCCAAGCACCATCAAAACTGTTTAAAACTAAAGAAAATTTGGATATGAATGTATTCTTATAGATAAAACTAAAGGTGTGATTCAGAAGGAAGAAATAAGAACGTGTCATAGCCAGTATTCATCATTTGCAGAACGTGCTGTCTGCACCATCTGTATGTGCTGGATTAGTTTCGCTGCACATTTTTGTTGCCTTAAAGAGATTTTCTTTCCAGACAATTCTTTTTATTTGATATACTATCTTGAGTCAACGAAAGAACAACGATTCTGTTCACGGCAGGACTAAAAGTAAGCGTTTTCTTCATCAAAGGCAACTGCCGATTGAAACGTGGAACAGCACTCGATGACAATTCAAGTAAACGGTTGTGTTAAGCGTCTCTACTTCAACAATACAGAATTTTGGCAAAACACATTTACAACTTTAACCCAGTCCATAGGCGTATGACTGGGACTCGTGGCGTGGTCCTGTAATCCAGCTTCATAGAGGTCAGGTTTTGAGGATGATATAGGTCTAAAGCGGCTCAGATAGTCTCAGTGATCATCTGATGATACCCGCATCAACTCCCACCATCGTTTAGACATATCAGACCATCACCTGCGTGGTTCGGAAGTCACGTTAAGCCGTTGGTCCTTGTATTTCCATTAGTCATTGGGCTATTAATTAATGACCCATTGTAAGGAAGAGTCGGCCTTAGTTTGTAACAAGACTACACCTCATAACTCATTACTACCACTCATCACACTCATCCTTCACCACATATTTGCCTTAAAATACCCTCATGAGAGTGGTCGGCATCTCAAATAGTGATTTAGTGATTTATGTATAGTGAGTTGTGTTGAACGATGTACTTAAAATGTTTGATTTAGTATAGATTTAATTAATTTTGAACAAGTCAAGATTGTTCAGTTTATTCCTTGTCAAATCCTGGGAAACCCCGTCACGTTTCCTTGCTGATGAGTAAGTCAAACACCTTCTCCTGACAAACAAACAAACAAGCAGTTCAAACAGTGGATACGTTTTGTCGTTCTAGGAGCTGTTCATTACCACATTTCCATCATTCTAGAGTAGAGTTTGCCGGAGGGTTGATAAAACTACTTATTTTCTTGTAAATATTCTGAAAACCACACATATTACATACGCTTTGCTGTTACTGTTTAACGAAACGTTTTGTCAGAAGTTTCCGATAGCTCTCTTCACGCCATTCAGTTTCACCACAGAAAGTAGAGCGTCAACAGAGATCCAATGGGATAGAAAGTTTAGGGATCAAATCCGGTAACCGCGCTCTGTGATGGATTTTGAAAATTGATTTAGCCGTTTCTTTATAACCAAGAAATAGACGTCTGTAGAGGGTATATATTGTCTGTGGTGCTAGCTTAGCTGTTTCATTAAACCTTCCATTATCAAGGAACTAGAGTGGCGTTTTCACACTGCACTCTTAAAATCTACGCATTTCTTCTATGCGAGTATGCCCTTAAAACCACACAAATTAATCTTAAATTAGAGACACTCTGCAGTTAATATTTTTAACGCAACGCAACACATTTGATTATTTTTAAATACTTTGAATCAAAACTTCTTGTCAGGAGTTTCTAAAAACTCTTTTCTCGCCTTCCTTTTCCTCCCATACCTGATTCGTGTTCATAATATCGCCGAGTTGACAGCAAGTACGATTGCTACGGTAAATGTTGGACAAGCGAAACACCGTGTTCTGAAATGTCACTTGTGTCAGCTTGTCACGTGACTAATGACAGCCAGGACAGGATGTCTGTTGTGTTCGTGGGAGTTGTGCGTAGTGTGGGAGTGAACGTTTCGTGCGGTAAACTTCACCTACATCATCAGGTCACATGACTAAACGTTGCAGGACAATGTTCAAGCGCTGTACTGTTGCTAAATAATTGCAGGCTGGTCGAACAATTAATGTATCACAAATATTCAGGACATTGTGTACATTTACCCTTTGAGGACATGTGTCGACATAGCCAATTTTGTAACCATTAAAATAATTGTTTAATCATGAAACTATTTTAAATTTTGTCAATCTTTTTAAGTATATAACTGTACATTTCTATGAAGTACATGCTGGTAAAATTTAAAAATGTATCTTGTCAATAAATGGAACCTCAAAGGGTTAACATAGTTACTGTAGTAGTGTACGGTAGGTCCTTTTCAACCAGAAGTTACATTACCTTGGTAAATACGTTGGCGTAAATAATTTTAAAATTGTTTTTTAAGAATCCCATGGAAGGCCACAATCATGTAACTAATGTAAACGTTCACTCAAACCCCTAAACAAATGACCTTAGCTAAAATGTTGAGACGTGTCTCTTTTTAAATAAAAACTTATACCATAAGAGGCTCAGACTGTAGTTTTATGGAACTTGAAGCAGTAGCACTACGGGACTGGGAGATACAGAACGGTAGTTCACGAACGATTGCTTTCCCTGGCAGCAGTTCACATAGTCAACAGCCTTCCAATATTCTACAAAAATGCACTTGAGCCTAAAGTACTGAATATTTGTTTCAAAACAATCCCTGTAATTAGCTGACTGGCTAGAGACTAGAGTTGAATAATTCGAATGAATGGAAGAGTGAAGATAAAGTTTGAAGTTTGAAAAAGACTGAAATGTATGAATAAAAGGAACATTTTTATAAAAGCACAATGACGATTTCGATACATATACGAGATATCCATGTAATAAACACTTATTTGTTTAACTCTTGGAGCTTTAAACAAAACGAGTGATCTCTTCAAGAAGAAGGAAGAAACATGAACGTGTCATAAAAAGTATACATCATTTGAAGCACGTGCTGTCTTCGCCATCTGTATGTGCTGGATTCATTTCGCTGCAGAGTTGTTTTGCCCATACAGATTTTCTTGTCAGCCAATTGTTTTATTGATCGTACAAATAACAGGGTGTCACAAAAATTTGTAGCGTGCTATGCAGAACCGGATTCTACATACAAAAGTAAGTCGAAATTGTCTGGTAACATTTTGTTAATTTCGGCTTAGTTTAGCCAAAATACGCCATTGTGTAAACGTTTGGAAATAATTAATAATTCAAAAACCGTTTGAGATATTTTGATAAAACTTAATATAAACCTTAAGTGTTTTCCTAATAACATTTGTCAAAAATATTGTTTATCAAACTTATCATATTTCAAAATGGCGACCATTTCAAAATTTCAAAGTCAAATGGAATCAAATTGGTATTTGACTTTGAAATCTTTAAATGACCGCCATTTTGAAAATTGATAAGTTAGATAAAAATGGTTAGATAAAATGTTATTAGCAAACAATTAAGATTTATACCAAGTTTCACCAAAAAATCTCAAAAAGTTTTGAATAATAATTTATTTTCAAAAATTTTCAAAATGGCGGATTACGGCTAAATTAAGCCGAAATAAAAGTAAAGTTATCTTCGACTTACTTTTGTATGTAGAATCCAGTTCTATGGCGCTACACATTTTGTGACACCCTGTATGTTTAATAAGTTAAAGAACAACGGTGCTTTTAACGGAGCGATTGACTTGAACAAAGGCAACTGCCGATTGAAACGTGGAACGGCGCCCGATAGGCAATCCAGATACACAGGTGTGTTCAGCGCCTGCAGTTCAACAATACTCGTACTTTCCCTCCTCTTGTGTGTTTGTGCTCCCATAGTTTCAAGGATGTGCTTTCCGCTATTGTTTGTGGCAACATTGCTGTTCAGAGGAAAATATAGGTTAGCCTAGTAGTGCTATCTGTCCGTAAAATAATGTAAAAACATGTATTTTTTGGACAACTCACGTCTTTAGTTTTATAGGATTTTGTTAACTAAAGTTTGTTTTAAAGTGTTAAATCTGTTAGTAAATTCGCTGAACCAAATTTCCATTTGTAAATCCACGACAAACAGAAGAATGCTAAAATTTGAAAACAATGTTTCATTTTAATGTATTATATTTTGAAATGAAACTAGTAGAATTTTCATACAAAACAGTCAGCGGAGTCAATGGCATTATTTTCGAAAATCATATTAAAAAAATTGACGCGTGTAAATTGTAGTTTTACATTGTTTTTATGGGACAAACATCGGTTTGTTTTTTTGGTTTTATGGGAACTGGTACTGTGCACTCTTAGCTTCTGAAGCATTCATTACTTTAAAGAATGAGTAACACTAAAATTCATCTTTGAATTTCACGCTACTACATTTGAAGGAGAAATTCCTCAATGGAAAGGAATGTTTCTTAGAGTATCCAAAGTGAGCCCAATGCCCAATGGAAATACAAGGACCAACGGCTTAACGTGACTTCCGAACCACGCAGGTTATGGTCTGATATGTCTAAACGACGGTGGGAGTTGATGCGGGTATCATCAGATGATCACTGAGACTATCTGAGCCGCTTTAGACCTATATCATCCTCAAAACCTGACCTCCATGAAGCTGGGTTACAGGACCACGCCACGAGTCCTAGTCACTAGACCTAATGCTGTCTTAAATACCAATACAGTGCTATCGTCAAAATAATAAAGCATACCCAGTATTCTTTAGTACATAAGTAGTCATCATATGCCTTAATAATGTCAATATTAGTGGTTCTCTCTCAAATAAAATGGAAAGTTCTCCTTACGCAAATTTACACTAACAACAAGTTTCTCTTCTGTTTAGTCTCTCAATGAGTTAATTTCACTACTTTAGAGTTAAGACAATGAAGCTCTCAGCCAACAATGCGTCGTAACGTTGGAATTGAAACAAAACACTGAACCAATGTCACAAACACATGTAATAATGTAACACAAACACGTCCGGTCGCCAACTTTGCTCTTGAGTCTGACAGCTGGGTTCATACAATAAACTTGAGTCCCTAGGAGAATATACTTGTACTGAACAGGTGAATAAATTTCTATTGTTATCTGTAGGGGGATTGTGATTCTCAATGAATTTATTTTTGGGCCAGTTATGGCAAATTTTTAAGTTTGGACACGGTGTGAACCGGAAGAACTAGATTATTGTTGTTACACAATTATATTTTATTTTGTAATCTGGTTCGATAAGTTTCGCAGAACGAACGATATTAATCGAATGACAGTGGGTATACCGGAATATTTAAACTAGATTAGGTTTTCAAAACCATAATTGAATATTTTAACCTTGTTGTTTCCTTTGGAAAAATGAGATATTCAAGCCGTCAGCATAGTTAGACCCAGACCCGGGACCATACCTCGTAAGGAGTCGTAATGTCTCGTAACGCCCATGATCGTACCAGAGACAAAGGCTGAAGCGAGTCTATGAGTGTAGCGAACAGCCTCGCAACGCCCGTCACAATAGAACATAAAAATCTGAGGCCGAAGGCCGAAGCGAAGCCGGAGTGAATTACAGTGACAAATTGCAAAGGAAATTCGATTCACTCATATGAGCGGTGCTTTGGCGCTTAGCTGCGTGTCAACCTGGTTATCTTTCATGGAGATAGCTGCATCGACCTTAAAGGTATGCACCTTTAAAATCAATGGTAGTTGAAATTCAAGTTTCAAGAATACACGATTAAAGCGTTTCCACGGTAAATCAAACACCGGACTTTTGAAACTGCACAATAGGTTCATTGCTCTTTAATAGAGGTAAGAATTGCACAATTAAGTTTCCAAAGTACATATCTACGATAAGTGTGAAATTACGAAGGCAGAGCTGCAGAAAAGTTGCCAAGTACATTTCCATAGAGAACACAATCTCTACTCTGTGTAAGAAAGCAGTCTCGTGTGTTCCAAGAGAGTAAAGACTGTAATGTATTCGTACATGACTCGTGGCGTGCTCTTGCTTAGATAACAGACTAACTCCTTCCTCCCTCCTCACACTAACTAGTCTGTCTCGCTCTGGCTCAGAGAGTACAGGGAAGAAATAGAGTAGACATCCCGTAAGCGTATGCAAGACCCGAGTGTCAAGGCGATTTGCTATCAAAACGCATTCCAGTGCGCGCATTTCGTTGCTACGAACGTTTCAGTTGTTTGGAGTGCGCGGAAGTTTTCATATTTCACTGTCTTGTTGTCTTGTAACTAAAAAACAAACCAGAATGCTAAAAATGTTCTTATTTACAAACTGAATCCTAATTTGACTGGAGAAACATTTACAATTAGCATCACCTTTATACAGTTCTAAATTGTACGTTTTAACATCAATGCGAATTGAAAATATCAACAAACTATTTTGGAAAAGTTCTTTTATTAGCAAATTTCTTTTATAAAATGAGATATTCACGCTGTCAGCATGAAATGAAATGGTGGCGTAGGCTCGGGACCATGAAATGAGCACCAATCCTGACGCCAGAAAACGTTTCGAGCATTTTTTCAAAGCGTTATATACATATGTAAGACTGTTAAAAACTATTTTAAGCCGTCATCTAGGTATGCTGAATGGATTGTATTGACTTTCTAAGTTTGGAGTTTAATCAAAATCGGATCATAAATACAGTTGTATGCCATAAACCCCCATTTTTGGAGGGAAAAGCCTCTCAAAAGGTCACTTCCAATGGGTCAATTTTGCTGGTTAACAAACCTAACCTATATATTTACAAAAGAAACATTTGTAATCAATTTCTTGAAAATCTGTCAAAGTGCGTCAAGGTACTCTAAGTACCTTTGAGTAGTCACAAGTGTCCAAATGGGCGCTTACGGTGTAATTTTTACCCCTCACTATCACTAAATCACTATTTGAGATGCCGACCACTCTCATGAGGGTATTTTAAGGCAAATATGTGGTGAAGGATGAGTGTGATGAGTGGTATAGTAATGAGTTATGAGGTGTAGTCTTGTTACAAACTAAGGCCGACTCTTCCTTAGAATGGGTCATTAAATAATAGCCCAATGACCAATGGAAATACAAGGACCAACGGCTAAACGTGACTTTCGAACCACGCAGGTGATGGTCTGATATGTCTAAACGATGGTGGGAGTTGATGCGGGTATCATCAGATGATCACTGAGACTATCTGAGCCACTTTAGACCTATATCATCCTCAAAACCTGACCTTCCCCGTTAAAGTAAATTCCTTTAGATTCACGGTAGCGCTTGTGGCTACGTGTCGGCCATGTTTTAAATAAAGTTTCATCAGGGTTCTGATATATCAGGTAACTGATTCCACTGGTAAATATAGCCACGGCGAGACAAGAGACTGGTTGTTAGCAGCTAATGTCTCGCGAGGGAGAGGGCGCTATCAAGAACACGCTACGACTTACGACTTGGGCACGAATAAATTACTGTCTTTACTGTCTCTAGAACACACGGAACTCGCTTCCTTGCAGTTGAGATTGTGTATACGGAAATATACTTGGCAACGCAACGACCTGCACAATCGCACAATTTTTCTAGGAAGATATTTTGGACATATATTTCGTTTGATGTTTGTACATTGACCCTGATTTACCTAGAAGAAAGTTCATGTAAAAACTACAGATTGAATGAAGTTTTGTTGCTCTCAGAAAAAAGAACAT
Organism: Matsumurasca onukii; assembly: GCA_018831715.1. Lineage (NCBI taxonomy): Eukaryota > Metazoa > Arthropoda > Insecta > Hemiptera > Cicadellidae > Matsumurasca > Matsumurasca onukii. The sequence goes on from CM032063.1 coordinate 9,376,150, forward strand.
TCGAAATACGCTTATATCTAGACAAAATAGAAAAACGATCTTCCGGGTTGGGGCTTGCAGGTCCCAACTCTTAGCACCGCTTTTAACATAGGGTAAAAACAGCACACGACGTTTCAATCAAGTTAATTGACTTATATGTTGAAATTTTTCTGTGGAAACATATGTCTATTGTCGAAGTTGAGTGGAAGAGAAGACTTTATAGTCCTAACTTCGTCTCGTTAAACAAGACAAACTTTACTTTTACCTTTATCTATTGATCTATTCTTCACTGGTTTTTGGCAACGTCCAAACAACTATCCAGCAGAAAAAGCCAACCTTTCTATGGAGCAAACGAACAACAAAGATAACAACGAATAATAATACTCCATCAATTTCAAAAACAGATAACAGAAGCTAAGTGCTCGAATTAAAGTACAAGAAGACATTACCCTACTTTCAAGTTTTCAACTTCTATTTACCGGGCTAATTGAATCTTGAAAGTGTTACTTTGCGAAATTGGAACATAAACAGCAAGAAGTCACCAGCATCAGTGGGAAGCATTGATCCCAAGGGTGTGATGCCTAAGCTACAGTAAGTACGTAGGGGCTGGCGCTTAGCTGGGTAATGGCGTGGCAAGGGTTATAAATTGTGTCTTGAGACTGAGTCTAGTGTGTTCTGCGATACATTACTGTTCTCAACATTTTTCTAACGTGTGTTTAGTTTTTTTGATACATTACCTGCCAGAACTTTCTAGAGCTCATATTTTTGCTGACACTTTTGGTATATCCTTCGTGGTTCGGAAGTCACGTTAAGCCGTTGGTCCATTTCATTGGTCGTTTTGATATTAATTAACCCAGCCTAGTTTGTAACAGACTCACTCATCATCTTATCAAAACACTCAACACACTTCACCTTCACCACATATCACCCTTAAAATACCCTCTAGGAGTGGTCGGTGTCTCAAATCAAAGTATCAAAGTAAAGTATTTACTCTGTATCTTCAGTCTTTAGATTCTTTTCGTGAAAGAGTTGAATTTTTGTGGTACATAAAATTTAACCTCGTTCGAATTTCCACCAGACAATATAGTTTTACATTGTACCTTTCCCCAAGGATGAGGAAGAGCCAAGGTATATAATCTCAATTAAATACGTGGTTGTTAAGCTCCCGAAATATTTTGGCAGGAGTCTTTAGGCAGTAGTCTGGATTCAGCAATTCTCTAGAAAATTAACATCCCAAGATATCATTGCGTCAAACTTGGTACATTTTCACTTTTCAGTAAAATGAGCGTTTTGGATTTCCTGTCATGTTATTTCACAATTGTTCTATGGAAAATTAGGAAGGTGCAAATAGAATTGCTTTTTGAAGAGCTTCTCAAGACCTATTTAGAGACATTGTTAACACGTGCGAGCCAAAATAGCCTTAGCCTTCAACATTGTAGCGTAGGAAAAGGGAAAGTTTACCATTGAATAAAATCTTTTTCCAATGGTTTTGGCCACCCACAAAAATAATTTGTTCTTCTGTACCGAGGGACTTTACAAATTTCAAAATGGTCCCTTTAGCTTCAGTGTTGAAGAATTCCTTGGAATCAATTAAACTATTAAGCTGTAACGCCCAGTCATTACTCATTAGACAAGAGAACAACTGGCCAACTATCAAGCAACAATATACTTGCAGATGCAAGGTTGTGATGGTAGATGGCAGCACTTGGCGGGCAATCGACTGTTGACAGTTTCTGTCTTCTGTTGATGAGTCTGAGTCAGACACTCAGAGTTGCTTGGCAACTGTGTATCTAATCGCGGAGAATAGACACAATATATTCTCCGTCATTGTATCATCATTCTCACTTGAAACACAACGAACACAAGTAGGTTACTTATTGAGGTGTCCAGACTGATTTAGAGCTACTGGTGAACCGTGTTCGTTTTAGTGCCGTTTCAAATGGAATTTTACGAAGTAATATGACTTCTTAAGTTCAAGTAAACTGAAAACTAATATACAATTTCAAACTTGCGTAGATAATGGAGTAGGGCTCTTTACTTTAGAGCTGAAGTTGGAACTATGAAGTTATCGTTCAAACTTAAACTTTCCCCTGAGTTGCTTTAGAACCTCCCACGTGCACAAGTTCCTAATAGCCCATCACGCTAATGGTAAAGGGAGGTCAAAGAGCAACCAACTCTTGTGTGTACTAACGTAGAACACCAAGGGTAGCAGATGTTTTGTAACTTCGCTTCATGACACTTTTAGCAACCCGTCAATTTTTCCCATCCATCAGCCAACCCATCAACAACCTATCAACATAGCGATGGGTAGGCTAGAGAAAAACTGAAAGGTGTGAAAATAAAAACTTATTAGATCGGTAAAAAACCATCTTTAATTACTATCAACAAAAATGTAAAGAAATAAAAGTTATCTTATGTCTGAAAATTAGTGATAAAGTATCCCCAAGTTTTGTTTTACATTTCGAAAAAGGTAAATAAGTAAGAATGTATAAATTTAGCGCCAAATAGGGATCAACTAAAACCTAACACATAAAACGAGTTGGTCTAAGTACTAGAGGTTTTGAAACTAAATGAAATAAAACTACATAGCATGAAATTCCTCAACATTCCCACAATTAGGTTCGTATGCATTTAAAATACGCGCTGATGGGCGGATTATGAGTGGTTTATGAGTGATTTTTGAGGGGTTTATGAGTGGTTGCGGAGGTTTTTATGAGTGGTTTATGAGGATTATGGAGGGTTGGCGAGAGGCCGAGAGGCTTCGGCGCGGTATTTATGAGAGGTTTGGAGCAAGGGGTTGATGAGGTTTTATGAGAGAAGTTATGAGGGGTTTATGGGTTGAGAGGCGGGTGGTTGATGAGGGTTTTGCGGGAGGGAAGCTGCGAGGGGACGGTGAGGGGATTTATGAGGATTGATGAGTGGTTTATGAGGGGTTTATGAGGCATGGACATGAGTGGTTTATGATGAGCGGTGTCTGGGTCGGGGACAGGCAGTGCTGGGCTAGGTCTGAGTGGTGTATTGATTATGGCGGAATTATGAGTAGTTTATGAAGGGTTTATGAGTGGTTGATGAAAGCGTATTATGAGGCGAATTATGAGTAGTTTATAGGTGGTTTATGATGAGCGGTGTCTGGGTCGGGGACAGGCAGTGCTGGGCTAGGTCTGAGTGGTGTATTGATTATGGCGGAATTATGAGTGGTTTATGAAGGGTTTATGAGGGGTTGATGAAGCGGATTATAGGCAGATTATGAGGATTTATGAGTGGTTTATGATGAGCGGTGTCTGGGTCGGGGACAGGCAGTGCTGGAGCTGGAATCTGAAGTGGTGTATTATTAATAAGAGCGGAGTAGGTGGTTTATGAAGAGGTTTATGAGTGGTTGATGAGCGTATTATAGGCTTGAGATTATGAGTGGTTTTATGAGGTGGTTTATGATGAAGCGAGTCTCAGGTCGAGACAGGCAGTGCTGGGCTAGAGTCTGAGTGGTGTGATTAAGGCGGAATTATAGGCAGTTTATGAAGAGGTTTATGAGTGGTTGATAAGGCGTATTATAGGCAGATTATAGCAAGGTAGTTTATAGTGGTTTATGATGAGCGGTGTCTGGGTCGGGGACAGGCAGTGCTGGGCTAGGTCTGAGTGGTGTATTGATTAAAGAGCGGAATTATGAGGGGTTTTATGAAGAGGTTTATGAGTGGTTGATGACGTATTATGAGCGGATTATGAGTGGTTTATAGTGGTTTATGATGAGCGGTGTCTGGGTCGAGACAGCAGTGCTGGGCTAGGTCAAGTGGTGTATTGATTGCTTGGAATTATGAGTGGTTTTATGAAGAGTTTATGAGTGGTTGATGGAAGCGTATTATGAGCGGTTTATGAAGTGGTTTTGCCATTAGTTTATGATGAGCGGTGTCTGGGTCGGGGACAGGCAGTGCTGGGCTAGGTCTGAGTGGTGTATTGATTATGGCGGAATTATGAGCGGTTTTATGAAGAGGGGTTTATGGAGGATTTGATGAGTGTATTATGAGTGGATTGATGAGTGGTTTTGGGAGTGTGGTTTTGTGATGAGCGGTGTCTGGGTCGGGGACAGGCAGTGCTGGGCTAGGTCTGAGTGGTGTATTGATTATGGCGGAATGCCAGTTTCAGGCTGTTCTGTTACACTGCTCTATTCTTCTATAACTCACCCCAACCTCGCCAGTTTATTCTGTCTAAAACTTCAAAACTAATTATTAAATCGTTTATATTTATTAAATTTCTAGCATTGAACATGTGTAAGAGTGTTTAGATATGAAAGATTGATAATAGAAAATATAATCGAGTTTCCTCAAATTTCTTATTTTGTTCTGCGTAAGTTTCAAGGCTGAATTCACATAATATTGTTAACACTTAAACTTCCATCGACTGAATGAGCTAGATTGCTAAGATTCATATTTTCAACTATGGGATCACACTTCGCGCGCACGTGTTTTGAACTAAGCAGCTTGGTCCTGAATTCTCATCGCGTGGCCAAGATGGCTGGCGTGTTATTCTTCCAAACTTCGACTAAAAGCTATAGGTTGCATCTTTAAAGGAGAAAAAAGAAGATCAAATAGTAAAAAATATAAAATCCGGGTTAATTCTTTTCAAGTAAATATCTCCGCCAAAACGTTGAATTTTACGAATTGTTTTTCTACTGAAGTTTAATGAAATTCTCTAGTTATGCAAAGTTTACAATGACTTTTCAGTTGTAAAAGTTTAATGAACGTTGTGTCAGATCCCATTATTGAGTCACAGAAACCCCCAGCTTTCAAAGATGTTCATCCATGTCCAGAAAGTTATATACTGTATGACGAGATAGTTCTTACGCACATTGGTCATCATTGAAGCCTTCGTTTCTAAAGAGCACGGGCTTACAAAAACCACACTCTCAAAAATGTCGAAGATGCCAAGTGTTATGTAAAGAAAAACAGCACTTCTTAACTAAACAGAGGATACACGAAACTGTCCCTCAGATTTGACTCGACTGTGGATGACACCGTGAAATCTAATTACAGCTGTCTCTCTCTTGACTCCTGGTGTTTCTGCTTTCGACACTTGTTTGTAAACAGACCCAGCAGGCGTCACTGCCAGAGCCAGAGCAAGTGTGTTGAAAACAGTTCAATCTGAGCTATATACGCTTGAATACGCATTGATGAAACTTAGTTCATTAGGCGTGCATATGCTTAGTTATAATGTTACGTTTGAATAGACTTACCCGACAGATATCTTGGCTGAACGCAAGATGATCTTCCGTTAAAGAGTTTAGGTTATATTTAAGATTATTCGTAAGATCACTTTATAATCGTCCTTAAACTAACAACTATGCATAGTGTTTTAACAATACCATTGCAACTCAAATTTTCTTCTTGTTGAACAATTAGACCAGTCTTCTAATTGAACAATAATTCAAACATGCTTCTTTTTTGAATAATTCAAACTGTCTTCTTATTGAATAATTCAAACTGTCTTCTTATTAAATAATTCAAACTGTCTTTCTGGGTAATTGTTCCATTTATGTGCTGTTCAGGCATAGCTCTCACTGAATAATTCAAACTGCCTTCTTATTGAACAATTCAAACTGTCTTCTTATTGAACAGTTCAAAATGTCTTCTATTTGAACACTTCTGTCTTCTTATTGAACGATTCAAACTGTCTTCTTACTGAATAATTCAAACTATCTTTTCATTGAACAATTCAAACTGTCTTCTTGTTGAACAATTCGAACCGTCTCCTTTCTGGACGATCAAACTGTCTTCTTATTGAACATTTCAAACTGTCTTCTTTCTGAACAATTCAAACTGTCTTCTTATTGAACAATTCAAACTGTCTTCTTATTGAACAATTTAAACTGTCTTCTTACTGAACAATTCGAACTATCTCTTTTTGAACAATTCAAACTGTCTTCTTGTTGAACAATTTAAACTGTCTTCTTACTGAACAATTCGAACTATCTCTTTTCTGGACGATCAAACTGTCTTCTTATTGAACAATTCAAACTGTCTTCTTGTTTATGCATTCAAATTGTCTTCTGATAGAACAAATCAAACTGTCATATCATTGAACAATTTAAACTGCAATCTTAATAAACAACTCAAAATTTTTTTTGAGTGGTTTAATATTATGTGTTTGGTTTGAAAATCCTCCAGGCTATGGCCTAAACACATGGACAAAATACTTCATTACACTCCTCCCTATGCTCAAACATAGACCAAGTATAAAACTTAAAAAGGAGAAACAGAGAATAATAAATTGAAGATGTCAAAACAAATTATAAAATTAGCTTTTGAGCGATGAACATATTTCCAACCACTTAAATCCGACAAGTTATTCTTAGCTTACAATGTTTGACCTCCTCTGTCACAGCGCTATTTTAATGTTTTGTTGAGCGCAGAATGGATCTAGATAAATGTGATTAGTGGACAGTGGACGAGGGTGGATTCTCCAAGGCCTTGGTATGTATTTGTGTCTGAGGTCTACCACACCACTCTCGCTGTCAACCTGTCATGTGGTTTGAATAATTGCTCCGATCTGTCAGTTTCATATATACGATGTGACGTCAACTAGGAAGTGTCTTGTTTGTTTATTCCGTGATTGTGTTAGCCATGGTAGTAAAGTTTGAGATGAGAAAATTGCACTTTTATTTGTTTTAGGTTGCTGTGGTTTTTGGTTGGCATGAGATATAAAGTAAAAAGGTTGTCTTGTTTAACGAGGCGAAGTTAAGACTACAAAGTCTTCTCTACATCGACCTTTACCTAGCGTCATTGTATAGTCGCATTTCAAATTGAAGTGGTGACTGCGGGGATCGAACCCACGCCATCGGAATGATGAGCTCCGGAGTCGCGCGCGATACCAATCCGCCACGGATCCGATTGTTCAATATATAACCTTGGTAGTTCGTAAACACAAAGGAATATATATCAATTTTTAAAATACTATTAAATTTATACCGCTGACAACAACAATTTTAGCTGTCTGGAAAAATTACTAAATACGATTTCCCAGTAAATAATTTTCAAAGCTCTTGACCGTAATTGGCTGTTAAAAATGTTAAAACCAATACTGTAGTTTTAAAGAGATCGACCGTATTGAAAATCTTATGAGAATAAAAAAAAGTACAACGGTTAACCCTTTAAAGTGTAGTTAAAAACAATACAAACGTCAAAAGAGTTTAACTTTATTACCTGTTAAAATGTTGTTTTTGACTCGCAGAAAGGACCGTGAAGTGGCTAACAGCTGGAGTGGTAATAAGAAAAGTTAATATTTGCACTGAGCGACGAAGTACTGTAGGGGAGGAGAGAGGAGGGTCGTGTATCACTGGAGTGGATCGAAGTCAGGCCTCAGGCCTAAGCACCACCCTTGTATGTATCACACTGTACACTGGACTTTTAGGCCTCAGGCTATATGACATTTCGGTCTATGAGATGAAAAAACGTTTTCTTATGAGTTTCTTCAAACATTTAACTTGAAATCATCTTCACTTCATGGCAGATTTTGTTTAACATTTTGAGTCCTACATGGATAACGGATACGTTGATGATAACTCAAAGCGAGTCTCAAAAGTTTTAAACCAATTTAAACGAAATTTAAACAAATTCGTATGACAGAGTTCTTTTTTAATTGATTTACAACCGAATGGTACACATAGTGCAATGTGGTTAGGAATTTATTATTAAATATTTTGTGAAAATATATAGCCTATACTGTATTTGAAAGCTTATTATTTAATAGTTATAGCAATTAAAAAATAATACTGTCTGTTTTGGGGTTACATTCGGCTATGTAAAAGTCTTGTAATTCGTTCGTTCTTATACGTACATTTTTCATTTAATCATAACAACACGGATATGATTTAAAACGCATCTCTTATGCAATTGCAACAATACGTAACACTATGGCCTAGGAAAGTAGTGACTGATTTTTAACGGCCGTTTTACAACGGTGTTTTCTTTTTAAAGAAATCGTATAGAAGTGGACACCGTTTTGTACAGGTGTTGTTCTGTAACGCTAGTTTTGTTGAGGTTGAGTGGTAGAGGACTTTGTAGTCCTAACTTCACCTCGTTAAACAAGACAAACTTAACCTTTACCGTTCTCTATATTTATATTCGCCGTTCTCACTCCCATGTGATTATATTAAAAACAAAAAGTACAAAAAGTTAAACCACTATAGTGGTCACCGCTTCCTAAGAAACCATAGATTGTGTTGGCAGACTCTCAAAAATGTTAACTCACCCAACCACTCAGGTTAAAGGTTTTACATTCCGACTAAATGGTTCTTAGTTTTAACAACATACATAAACAAACAGTATGTTTAATAAATAAAATTAGTTTGAAATATTGAATTCAAGCCGAACCCCTTCCTGACCCTTCAACCACTCCCTAACTCGAAAAGACAGGGTAACTAACCGTGCGGGCAAAGTGGTAGTATAAATCACAGTGACTCCAAGGGGTTTGTAGGGGGGGTATTATCAAATTTGTGAGTTGAGTTTGAGCAGGGGACAGGCAGTACCAGCCCCGTGCCCCTGAACAGTGAACACTGACTATTGATTCTGGCCACCAGCCAGCCTTCTCTAGTTACCGGCCGGCACACTTCCACATTGTTATGTGCTTCCGTCTCGTCTCGTCTAGGAGGATGGATGCCCTACAACTTTTCCACCTTGTCATCATGTTTCATACACGGTAGCTTCCGAAGATACGAGCGTGAAGATTACTCGTGGGAAGATTAGCGGGTTTGGAACCGCGCGCACTCCGGAGCTCATTACGCGCGGGTTCGATCCCCGCAGTCACCACTTACAAATTTTGTTTTGACTACTTTAGTAAGCGGTAACGCTAGGTAAAGATCGAGGTTGATTGGTAGAGAGGACTTTGTGGTCCTAACGTCGCCTCGTTAAACAAGACACACTTTTTAAAAGAGTGTGTACAACAGGCGATATACTCGGCGTCCCATAAGATAGTAAAGTTCAGACTACAAAGATGGTTCTACACTTCAAAAAAACACCAAGGATTTTGTTCAAAAACGCTCTATTTACCTGCTAGCCACCATTTTGTTTGGTTTGCGAATTATTTTGTATCTGTAATACTACTTTTATCATTTCTGTTCGTTTGGTATACTTGTGTATGTTGGTGAAACTGTTGTGGGAAATGGTCAAATGTAAGAGGTTACGGGAATGTATCAAAAGAACTTCTTTTGTAAAGGTTTTACTACCAATCGTTTAACATTAAACAAGCCTTATGTTCCATTTAAGAATGATTAAATAAATTATTTCTAAATGAAGTGGACTAAATCCATAGAATACAAGATAAATAATTATTTGTTTCAACTTGTTGGTCACGTTTTGTTATTATAATGTTACTTATTGTTAGTGAAATTTTCATAGTCGTCTGGCAGTATACTTTGAGTTCGAACACATGATTTCGCAAAATATACATTGACCTAGTGTAAAATAATTGCAAAAGTAACACATAAACAAAAAAGCCAAGAACAGAAAGTAGAAAGATTCAATAGATGTTACAAAAGCAACGCACGTAACTTACGGTACACTGGGGAATCAGCTTGAAGCTAAATCGATTGTAAGATCTAAAGAATTGTCATCGCAGATTTATGTGTATTGATTGGACAATCCGAATTCAAATTGTGCAACTGATTAACTTATTTAATATTTGATTTATTGGAATCAATCCATCGTTTGAAAAGTATATGACAGGAACTGATTGGTTTTATGTAGATCAATCTATACGGCAACTGTATGGACGTGGTGGTCTGCACTTTTCAATTTATTTTGCGAGCCAGCAAAATATCAGCTGCAAATTTAAACATCAAAGCAGGAATAATCTGTGTCGAATAAATGGTGGCCAAGCTATTGTCAAGCCAATTACACGATGTTTGCTGCCTTTTAAACTAATTTAACTGAGAGTTATTTGGCATTAGGCCTTCTTGTGTTAATTGGTTTCTAACAACATCATCAGCACAGTTCTGCATTGAAATGATGTTGTGAAGTGTTGTACTACTATTTACACAGTCTTTCGAAAAGTAACGGAACTTTTTATGTACAGGGTGAGTTTTACATGTCTCCCCACAGCAACTTTTAAAAAGGAAATATTTTTTAAACCATTTGGGGAATGTTTTATAGCGTTCTGAAGTTTCTTTTGACGTACTTTGCGTCACCCACCCCTAAAACGGGGGAGGCCCACACATTTTTAAATACAAACCCCTCTCTTGTGGAACCTCAAAAGAAAGGGAATGTTCATATAAATACAACGACGCAAAAATAATTTTTATCTTGACTCGTTTTTTGTAATACCCATTTAAAATTGCAAGAAATCAGCTTTAAAATGCCACATACAATTTATTGATTTTAATGACAAACTTTTCTTGAAAATCGTTTGAGGGAAACATCACAACCCTATAACATAATCCCATAAGGTATTTTGAAAAACAATTTGTCATAAAAGTTTTTATGTGAAATGTAGTATTTAAAACCTGATTTCTTGTAATCTTTAAATGGGTATTACATAAAAACGAGTCGAGATAAAAAAATGTATTAAAATTCTCTTTCTTTTGAGGTGTCACAAGGGAGGGTTTGTATCTAAAAAGGGGGCCCTCCTCCCCGGTTTTTGAGTGGGGGATGAGTGACGCAAAGTACGTCAAACCCAACTTCAGGATCCAATGAAAACCTTACTCAAAGGGGTTTAAAATATTGACTTTTTTCAAAATTAAGGGGCAATATTGAAAACTCACCCTGTATAAAAAGTTCCGTTACTTTTCAGACATATTGTGCAGATACTTTTATTTGAGACACTGGACCACTAGGGTGTATATGTGATGAATGGTTCTAGTGTGATGAGTGTTTTGATGGATGATGAACAGCTGTGGGGGATGAAATGGTACAGAACACAGACAGTGTGATCAGTACACTACAACCCCTACAGTACACATGTGTAGGGTGAATGAACCCAGAACTGCGAGGGCGGCCACGCAACATAGATAATCTTCGATCTGACTGACGCACCTGCTGTGCTGAAACCCTTCAAAACTGCCCAAACTCAAGGTTACTTCTTAGCGTTTCTCTTGCCCGCTACTGTTGAAAAGGTTTTGCGTATTATGTAACAAAAATTACGTACACATATTGATTATCCTAATCCTAAATAACTATATATGGTTTTATACGTAGTTTTTAACAGTGGGTTTTGTGCTCTAAAATTGCATTTATGGTATGATTTTCATAGAAATCGGTAAACACAAATATACCAACGTAACCAACACGTGTAACGAAAATCAACAAAGTCCGATTAGGCGATTATAGACAGACGACAAAAGCAGCAGAAAGCTAAGTTAAAGAAAATATAACGATCCCCCACATGACCTTTTTCAAAACGTAAAAATAGAGTATTACCCCTCCAATCCCCGTAAAACCATGTTTCACCCATCAAAGCGCTATAGTAAGATAGATGACTCATCGGCTTTTGATTCCTACTGGCATGAAAATTAATAAGCAACGTTTCAACCTAGATTTTTATTTATTTTGCAATTTGTTGTACACTTTTATTGTTTTGCCAAAGATAACGTTATGGTAAGTAGATAGCGCATCAAAATCAACGTTAGGCATGCCCAAGCACAGAATGCGCTGCCGTCTTTCTCCCCCTTCGGCTCCACATGCTCGAGTTTGTCCGATTTCGGTTACTTGAACGTGACCAAATCGAGCGATTTTCGAGAACGAACGAACTTGCGCGTGCGTCAGCGGCTCTAGTTGAGAATATTAAAGACTCGCAGAGCATTCTTTATGTGGGTTGCCTCAACTATATCAGCCATTCGGCATGTATGAGCTATCTACCTACCGTAACATCTTTGGGTTTACTAACCCGTACACACAACAGTTTGTAAATATAAATCAAAAATAAAAATAATTAAAACCGATAATTCGGACTGACAGTCATTATGTTCAGTTTTGATAATTGCAAAGTAACCATGCACCATGTATGCTACATGAGATGAGACAAACATTGGACGTAGGCTATTAACTAGAGAGCCTGTGTGTGTGTATGGATGATACTATCTGCTGTTCATCGATATGTTCAATATGAGCTGAGCCACCCCAACCCCTCCCCTCCACCCTCCCTTCAACTTGCTGAGATGACAACCCGCATCGTTATACGCTCAGATTTATATATAAACCCTTTGTCGATTGAAAATAGATTCTATATACAGACTGTACTATTTAAAGTTATATTATCATTGGAATAGTCAAAGTTTTTACCTCCGGGCTCTAATATAAACAGTTAAAAACTAACTACATCGAAGCTGTAAGTGGCTAAATTATATTTTATCGTGTTCTAGGAAAGAAGGGTGGAAGGTACACGGATTCACGGGTTTTGCCTTATTTGTAAACGAATTCATTATAACAATCAGATATTTACCCGGAGGTAACCTCCGTGATGCGAAGGTTAATAGTATTTTTGACCGACTTCAGTGAAACAAGGAGGTTATACAAGTTGACTTTGGGCGATTTTTTATGTCTGTTCACGAATTACTTTTGAACGCGGGCACCGTTTTACACAGTTTGCTTTGATTGGTAGATAACCTCATAGTGGTCCCATTTAAATATCTTTTGATCGGACTTATATTTCTATATAAAAGTAAAAACCTCAAAATCTCAAAACCCGTGTACTTGTTGCGTGTTTTTATAAACTCCAGCACAATCACATTAACGTATTGTAGAAGACAACAATAGACGCTCTTCACAACTGAAGAGGAAGGATTCTAGAGTAAGCACATCAAGAATCAGGACGAGGATCTTGAGGAGGAGATTGATGTAAGGAGTTTTGTAGTTACGACTCTCTTTATGAGCTCTTGTGTCTGCGGTTCTGCAAAGCTTCTTCAACCTCCTCCACCGCAATTGGGTTTATAGCTCTTATCTCGTGATACATGGGAAACTCGATGATTGTTTTGTGCATTTGTAAGTTGGGTTATAGGAGGGAATTCTAATGGCGCATTTATTTAAATTTTATTCAATTTCTCACGCTTAATAGAATGTCTATGTCTAAAAACATTTGGATTTAGAAAATTAATAAATTTGAATTTTGAAAGATCTACTAACCTACTTGCATTCCCAAGCAAAACCTCGGTCGAGGTGTGTCCCAAGGAACTTTGTTGAGTAGACCTCTTCAATTTCAGTATCGTCCACCATGGCTGTCTGAGATCGTTTGTGGTCGTTTGTTTAAGCTGATTTATTGTTGGATTTGTTTTGAGATTGAGATCGTTGAAATGCTGGGTTTAACTGTTGAGCTAAAAATGAAACTATTTCCAATTGTTGGTTTGAAGATGCTTTGAAACAGAGAGTCTTGTCATATGCGTACTGGACAAGCTGTCCGTTCTGTACTGATTAACCAACGTCGTTGACGTATATCAGAAAGAAGTGGGCCTAATCACGACTTCTAACGCTCGTTAGTCGTTACATATCCTTAGATCATGAGCAACGTCCTTGATAAATAGTTTAAATTTACGTTAATATTTCTAAAGGCACAAGGCTTCTTGAGATTCCAACAATCTTCCTTTGGCTTCACCAAAGATTATGTTATGGTTCGTAGATTGAGCATACATGCCATTGGCTGAAGCAGCAAAATCAACATAGTTGCAGGAGCCCAAGCACAGATAGCGCTGCGAGGAAATTCTTTTAAGAGACTCAAGTAAAGCCACTGACGTACGCGGAAGATCTCAAAAATCGCTCGATTTGATTACGTCACCGACATCGGACAAACTCGAGCATGTGGAGCCGAGGAGGAAGAAAGACGCCGAGAGAGGGCATCGCTCTCTGTGCTTGGGCTGTCGAACTATCTTGATTTTGTTTCCGGCTCAACCATGGGGCATCTATGCGCAATCCACTTACATTATATTTAGCTTCACGAATCACTACAAAAAATTAATCCAGTGGGGTTCTTACCAGTGCAGTATGCTTACACGCTTTTTGTGAGAGTCTGAACATTATAGGCACAGCACATCTAGAGTGATTTATTAGAAACATCAATCTAAAAACACTAGCCCACGTGAGTCACACTCCTTTACTACTTGTAGTTGTGTTGCGTGCTACAACAGTCTGCCAGTAACCTGACACGACCGAGGAGAGATCACACAGAGACAGCTCCTGTCTGTTGTACAACACGTGGCTCGTGTTTTATCACTCGTGTAGAAGATGACATGTGTCAAACCGTGTGGGCAACCATTAAACACTTGTGTCGATAAACTTTGAAGTGTGGCACACGCGAACAAGACGAAACCACAACACGGGGGTGTATTTTAATAAGACAGCTTGTCTTCTGAAAAATTATACAATGTGGTGTTCCCCAAGGTTCAATACTAGGTCCCATACTACTTTACATTTATATAAATGACATGTCCTCCAAAATTGTTTCAAACAATTTGATTCTATATGCTGATGATACAGTACAGTTATAGTATTCAGTTTTAAAATAAATGACCTTTGTCTAACGGTGTGTAGTGTCTGTTAGGCCCAACTTCTACGAAAAAAACTTACATATACGTAAATTAACGTGTTTGAACCGTAGTGGGTTGGAATCGTGCGCGACTTCGGAGCTCGTCACTCGACCGGTGGCGCGGGTTCGATCCCCGCCATCACCACTTTTGTAAAGTTACTATACTCGTAAGGTAACGCTATGTAAAGGTCGAGGTTGAGTTGTAGAGAAGTCTTCACCTCCACTAACTATACAAACCTTGCCTTTGTGTTTAAACGTGTAATAAACATTTTGAATGTAGCCTTAACACAAGTTTTAAATTAATTGAGAAATACTATGTACTTGCATGTATGTGTCAATTTGAATTTTCACATTGGCAGGACACGATTTGAGTTAATTATACAACCCATCATCAAGATTACTGTTATCTTCTAATTAGTTTGTCCCTGGCGGTTATTAAATCTACAATCATAAAATCGCTTCTTGAAGAGGTCGTCAAATTAATTTGGCCAACGTAACATTTCGTCAACGCCAAAGTGGCTAACAATTTAAGCTATGATTCTGCTATCTCAACGAAGACAAGCGACTCGGTTCGCAATTTTTTCCGGATAAATCGGATTATTAAGTTTGATATATCGATGTGTTGACAGTGTTGACATATATTGCCATCCCTAACTATCACATGAGCGAGGTTAAAAAGCAAGTACTAAAATGTTGTTTGTAAAGTCTATTTAAACCATCCTGTTTCTGCATATTTTGATCACGTTGACGTCTTTAATTAGAAATCAGTTTTCTAACGGTAGAATTTAGAACATTCGTGCACTGTTTATCTTATAACCCTTATACTGTACTCCTGTTTTACTATTGTATAGTTGAATTAAATTGATCAAATGCCCCAAAAGAAACACAAGGTCTACATCCAGCCAAGTTTCCAAATGTCTGCCCTACTATTCCTCGTAATACAACGGTCAAACGGTCATTTATTTTAAAATTGAATACTATGACTGTACTGTATCATCGGCATATAGGATCAAATTGTTTGAAACAATTTTAAAGAACATCTCATTTATATAAAAGTAAAGTAGTATGGGACCTAGTATTGAACCTTGGGGAACACCACATTGTATAATTTTTTAGAAGACAAGCTGTCTTCGACTTTAACATTTTGAGTTTTGTTTTCAAATATTACTTTATATTTTCAGAAAACATACTTTCATGACCATTCGCACAATTTCATCCCCAAACTGTCTGCAAGGTGCCATAGAGCCTCCAAGCGGTGGAGCGCGGAGAGCGGAAAGTTGCCAAACTCAGGTTGGGACGCCTGACGCAGTACACTCTCCAGAACAGGCTCACCTTTGATTTACTAGACACAATGACTCTATTTATACCGAGACTCATCCATCCTCGCCATTGTGTTCACCATACCGCGACACCGGCACCAGCTGTTGCTTGTTGTCGGATGAACTTATCATTAAAATACCACCGCCGCCGCGTGGTGCCCGTGCCAGCGCTCGCTATAGCCGCTGATCATTCACAGCGAATCAAAATATTAGTGTTTATACTCGTATTACGTACTAAAATGAAGTTTATATTGCTGCTGAGTGAAGTTGTGTATGGAATCTGGAATAAAACTCAGCAAATTTTGGACAATATTTGAATCAGAAAAGACTGGTATAATGTGATTTTCTAATACACAAGCGCTGTTCTAATTCACATCTAAGCTGCCATCTTCAGGTAAACTTGTTACATAAAAGTTAACAACAAGTAACTAACCGTATCTGTAAACAATTGTTGACAAACTTCAGTATAAGTACGTATTTTAACGGTACAAATTCTCTGAAATTCTGCGCGAAAATTTGTAGTTTAACACTCTCCAGCCCATAATTTTCATCTTCCCTTCTTGAAAAGACACGATTAATAAATAATTATTGACAATTAAAACAAACTATCTAGGCATTTTAAGATACGAATTTGTACGATCTTCATTTATTAAGCCTTGTGTTTACACAGGGTATTAAGTGATTAACTTTACCAATATTTTGTTGTAGGGCTAAGAAACACAAGTTAAGTTAATTAAGTTTTAAGCTTGAGTTACTATTTTATCGGACTCCCAGCACACAAAGCTAGTTTTATGCACAAAAGCTCTCCAGGGCAGAAACGCACGAGACAATCCGTGTTGGCTGGCCAAAAGCAGTCAAACAGCCACGACACTCGAAAACATGCAGTTAGGAACACATACACACAACAACCTGCTCTCCAGATCAAAGGGACAACTCGTCTTGAGACAACGATTAGAGCGGACTACCGCAAATAACCACGAGAGATTACACCTATATATATTTGTATTAATAAGCTTTTGTGTGGAGAAGAAAGAGCGGTTGTTGTGCGATTCATTACCACCATTAGTCACGTGGCTGATGACAATCTAGACTGTTTCTGTTTTATGATAACTACGGCGCTTTGTAGAAGAACATCTCTTGTTAGTTTCGATACGGGTAATTTGTTTCAACGTGTGTAACACGACTGGTTTGCGTCAAAGAATGTGAGACCCTTTGTGAAGCGTGGATTTTGCTTTGATGAAACTAATAAGTTCTGTTCCTCCAGCAAAAATAAGGTCTGTGCTTGGTTCTTGTATTCAGAGTGATTTTTAGCCTATGATTGATTGTTTTGAGTGTCGTTTTCATACCGAGTCAAGAGACAAAACAGTACGAATGTTCCAAACCATCATTCGTAAATAATTAAATAATTACGTAGTACCATTAAATAATCTTAGAAGCCCTAGTGAATACGTCATCAGCTAATTTTGACGTAGTTCAGTAAGTTGATGCATTAGGTGCGTCCCTAGTTTATTTTTAACAGCTGGTCACTTTATTGACCTACGTTCTCTACTTACCAAATCTTCAAAAGCTTCTGGGTTTATGCCGATAGAGAGCAGGCTAAACTCAGCGTACATGAGTGGAATTTGAGTTCGGCTTCTGTAAGTGGTACAGTTTTGTCAACGATCGAACAATTTTAATAGACCTAATCCTTTTAGCAATGGGGAGAACATTTCCCACACTTTTAGGGTGGTATTGATTATGTCGATGTATTAAATTACAATTTATACTAACCTTAATTACTTTCTGTTTATCTTCCTAATAGAGACTGTATGATTGACTTATATACCTTAACTTAGACGTAAGCTTACACTCTTACAGGCGTACAAATGGACCAATCATATTTTTACAACTGTACAGCGTATAACTTTTACTAAGATGGGCTTTTATTTACGTTCAAAATCACCAGATAAAGTAAAATACTTCAGTGTAGATCGGCCACAAGCAAATTGGATAATGTCACAGTCATAAAATAATTAAACACAACCATTAAAAACTGCTAGTCACAGCGGGTTTTAAGTAACCACAAGGAAATGAGGTTGTAAAATGTAATCTTCTATAAAGAAGGATGAAGACCTTGAGTCTTGAGTATTTTACAGTCTATCAATTTGCGAATATATGTGAAAGTTTTACTACTTTAGAATTCAATTCCACTGTAACTCTTGGGTTATGTTCTAGGATTAGGAAACTCCTACTGTATTCCACTGTTTATTACTTGGTGTATTATAATCTTAATGTATAGTATTATGCAATCTTAAGGTTTTAAACGTGTCAAAATCTAGTCACCTTTCGAAAAATATCCCAAGAACTTCACTAGTCAAATTACATCTAAAAAAACAACAACAATACAGACTTTTATAAGAACGTTACAGTAAAAATGAAAATATTCGTGAAACTATTAACAATTTCTGGTTCAAAACAATTAAAGTAGAGTTTAATTGTTGGCCAGTCAAAGTAGAGTTTAGGGCACAAAAGGATTAAATTTCTTTTGAAATATTCATAATGAAAGGAAGGTCTGGTTTGTGATGAAAATAGACTGGTTAATAATAGCTGGCTGAAAGCAATCTGATGTTAAAGTGATTCTGACAAAATCAATCCGTCAGTCGTCAGGGAGGGAGACTATTTGTAGGGAGACACTGATTCCACTAACACATCCCTGACACTGCGTACAGTATATCTCCCTGGGGCTTGGGAAACGTAGGGGTGACCAGGGAAATAGGGTTAGAAGCTTTGGTTATTGTACGGTTATTGAATTGATGAGGGGCTTTGAGATGAGCATCGAGCTCTCTTGGTCGATACTGTATTTGGAATTGAGATAGAAAGAAAGTTTCTCAGTCAAATATATTTAATTTGTATAACAACGCTTAGTATTTAACGACTATACATATATGGTATTGGCTTTGAAATGGCGTTTTCCAGTTTATTGTGTCAACAAGAAAGTGGGTTACTCGTTTTTAATGGACATACTAATGATTCGTTACTAGGCACACACTATACACTGAGCTATGGCCACCCCCCGAACTGTCGTTTTTCACGTATTTCGAGTTTGTTTTGTAGGTGCGCCACTTGTTTTATTTTTGTCAGCTGGTCATTGTAATAGACTATGTTCTCTGTTTACTAAATACTCCATAAACTTCTGAAGTCGCGTACGGGCAATCTATGCGAAAAGCTCCACTCTAGTTGAATCTCTATAGCGTGTAGAACCTCTCCCAAACGTAAATCTAGATTATTTTCACCTATTTTTAACTCATCTATAAGAACCTCATTCTATTGCTCAAACCTATTTATCACTAAGAGGCTAGCTTAACCAAGACAATAAGAACGACAACTGCTGTGTGAAAAAACCTACTGTAGAGTCAATGGTGCTAAAATTACCGTTTATGAGATGTCAAGTGCCAGGAATGGGACAATCGGGGTTGATTCAGTGAATCCGGGCAAGTTTCCAACACAAGTGGGCAATAAAGAACCACAGCTCACTCGGTATAATGCGGTTGTGCGGCTGTGAGATGCGGCCTGGCTCAGTACCTCATCATAACGTGAAGTTAGCCACACCTCACTCGGTATAACTCGACCGCATGCGGCTGTGAGATGCGGCCCGGCTCAGTACCTCATCATAACGTGAAGTTAGCCACCTCACTCGGTATAACTCGACCGCATGCGGCTGTGAGATGCGGCCTGGCTCAGTACCTCATCATAACGTGAAGTTAGCCACCTCACTCGGTATAACTCGACCGCATGCGGCTGTGAGATGTGGCTCAGTACCTCATCATAACGTGAAGTTAGCCACACCTCACTCGGTATAACTCGACCGCATGCGGCTGTGAGATGCGGCCTGGCTCAGTACCTCATCATAACGTGAAGTTAGCCACTCAGACAATCGAGCGTAACTCGAAAAACCTACTGTAGAGTCAATGGTGCTAAAATTACCGTTTATGAGATGTCAAGTGCCAGGAATGGGACAATCGGGGTTGATTCAGTGAATCCGGGCAAGTTTCCAACACAAGTGGGCAATAAAGAACCACAGCTCACTCGGTATAATGCGGTTGTGCGGCTGTGAGATGCGGCCCGGCTCAGTACCTCATAACGTGAAGTTAGCCACCTCACTCGGTATAACTCGACCGCATGCGGCTGTGAGATGTGGCTCAGTACCTCATCATAACGTGAAGTTAGCCACACCTCACTCGGTATAACTCGACCGCATGCGGCTGTGAGATGTGGCTCAGTACCTCATCATAACGTGAAGTTAGCCACACCTCACTCGGTATAACTCGACCGCATGCGGCTGTGAGATGCGGCCTGGCTCAGTACCTCATCATAACGTGAAGTTAGCCACAGCTCACTCGGTATAACTCGACCGCATGCGGCTGTGAGATGTGGATCTGCGCTCAGTACCTCATCATAACGTGAAGTTAGCCACAGCTCACTCGGTATAACTCGACCGCATGCGGCTGTGAGATGTGGCTCAGTACCTCATCATAACGTGAAGTTAGCCACCTCACTCGGTATAACTCGACCGCATGCGGCTGTGAGATGTGGATCTGCGCTCAGTACCTCATCATAACGTGAAGTTAGCCACAGCTCACTCGGTATAACTCGACCGCATGCAGCTGTGAGATGTGGATCTGCGCTCAGTACCTCATCATAACGTGAAGTTAGCCACACCTCACTCGGTATAACTCGACCGCATGCGGCTGTGAGATGTGGCTCAGTACCTCATCATGACGTGAAGTTAGCCACAGCTCACTCGGTATAATGCGGTTGTGCGGCTGTGAGATGTGGCTCAGTACCTCATCATGACGTGAAGTTAGCCACACTCACTCGGTATAACTCGACCGCATGCGGCTGTGAGATGCGGCCTGGCTCAGTACCTCATCATGACGTGAAGTTAGCCACACTCACTCGGTATAACTCGACCGCATGCGGCTGTGAGATGTGGCTCAGTACCTCATCATAACGTGAAGTTAGCCACACCTCACTCGATAACTCGACCGCATGCGGCTGTGAGATGCGGCCCGGCTCAGTACCTCATCATAACGTGAAGTTAGCCACACCTCACTCGGTATAACTCGACCGCATGCGGCTGTGAGATGCGGCCTGGCTCAGTACCTCATCATAACGTGAAGTTAGCCACACCTCACTCGGTATAACTCGACCGCATGCGGCTGTGAGATGCGGCCCGGCTCAGTACCTCATCATAACGTGAAGTTAGCCACACCTCACTCGGTATAACTCGACCGCATGCGGCTGTGAGATGCGGCCTGGCTCAGTACCTCATCATAACGTGAAGTTAGCCACACCTCACTCGGTATAACTCGACCGCATGCGGCTGTGAGATGCGGCCCGGCTCAGTACCTCATCATAACGTGAAGTTAGCCACAGCTCACTCGGTATAACTCGACCGCATGCGGCTGTGAGATGTGGCTCAGTACCTCATCATAACGTGAAGTTAGCCACACCTCACTCGGTATAACTCGACCGCATGCGGCTGTGAGATGCGGCCTGGCTCAGTACCTCATCATGACGCGAAGTTAGCCACGCTTCTTGACGCTAAAAGTGAAACTTGAATTGCTCATTTATGTCGTTAACTGTGGCGTTGTACGTGTGGCATATTTGTTACGCCTTTGCAAACAATTTCCTTTGTTGTGAGGCTCCTCGGTAATATTTTCCTTGTAAGAGGAAGTTTTCAATTTTAAACCATCATAGTTTTCATTCGTAATGGGGGTTTTTCTGATACATTTTAGTTAGTTAGTTTTCTCTACCAACCTTGAGCAAAGAAAACTCATTTCTTAATGGATTATATAATGTGCACACGAGATTTAGACAGTTATCAACTCAGTGTTCTCTCACACAAAGTGAAATATAATTTAACAAATTGACACGGGTTATCCAAATTTCAAACTACAACTAATCAAGTTCTTTGAGAATGTGCAAAATGTGTGTTTTAGAGTTTAATAGCCCAACGACCAATGGAACGGACCAACGGCAGATTGTGACTTCCGAACCACGGAATATATCAAACATACATATAATAAGCACAACAGGACAACTGGACAACATCTGTTCTCTTAGCCAAAGCTGTCACGTAAACTAAATACTAGGCGAGGACAGTTCCTGGACAACTCTACTAGACAGTTTCTGCCAGGTTTATGTGCCTAGGCTAAACACAGCGGACGAGTAAGCAAGGATATCTCACTGTGGACTTGTCTAAACAACGGAGGCGGCAAGGCTGGAAATAGTTGTGTCAGTGGACCCACAATGGAGCATTAGCTCGTGTAAACATGTCACACATGGTCGCGGTCCATGTACTCGTCTGATAGACGGGGTCTAGACAACTAGAGCCGTCACTGCACGAGTGTTTGTGTCTTCTAATTAACCATAATTGGCGTCTGAGTCGTTGAAGTACGCGTAAATGTAAGCTTCAATCTCTTTAGTGTGTTGGTTTTGAGCATGTAATGTGTAGATGGCCGTTTTAAGCAACTTTGGAGCGTTTGATGGTCGTGGAATACAGATGACGGTTCGTCCAGAGTTTCTAGAAGGTCGTCGTTTGGGGGACGCACGTTTTGGGTTCATAAAGGGCCTATTTTTAACTGTACGCGCGTATTACCTTCGAAAAATTATGGGTAGATTTTAAATTGTAATAGTGTGAGGAAATAAGTCAATTTTACTCTGCCAATCAGGGTTTTCCGCTAGATCCAGAAGCTAGATTTAAACTGGTAATGCGTTTACCTGCGAATAATGGTATCTTATTCAATTGTACTTGTCCTTCAAATACGTTTTAAAAGCTAAAGGACTTAAAATTGATAAAGTTGTTTGCCACTCGATCCTAAACAATTCAAGACTGGACTCGTGGCGTGGTCCTGTAATCCAGCTTCATGGAGGTCAGGTTTTGAGGATGATATAGGTCTAAAGCGGCTCAGATAGTCTCAGTGATCATCTGATGATACCCGCATCAACTCCCACCATCGTTTAGACATATCAGACCATCACCTGCGTGGTTCGGAAGTCACGTTAAGCCGTTGGTCCTTCTATTTCCATTGGTCATTGGGCTATTAATTAATGACCCATTCTAAGGAAGAGTCGGCCTTAGTTTGTAACAAGACTACACCTCAAAACTCATTACTACCACTCATCACACTCATCCTTCACCACATTTTTGCCTTAAAATACCCTCATTAGAGTGGTCGGCATCTCAAATAGTGATTTAGTGATTCTATATTTTCTAATAGTTTCAAGGACGTGTATTCCTATTTCTAACGGTCATCCAGATAATCTTAGTTCGTGAGTAGCTCTACCACCTATTTTGGTAGACTTTATGCTTTCTGACGAAGTTACGACCTTTTTACGGATTAGCGCAAAAGTGGTTTCAGAACCAAATTCCCTGTCATAAACGTGCAATGGAGGCCCACACAACATCACAACACCGGTCCCAGATGAGGCAACGTCATTCTCGTACACCATACATGTGATGTGAGCAGGAAATTCAATTAGCAGACTGACAATGATTACCCTCAATGCTGGCTTTTCTGTATTTGACCGTATCAAAGTGACAATATTCACACGCTTATGTGCTATAAGCAGGTATGAAGCGAAACCACGATGTTGTTTTGTAATTGAGCAGATAATTCTGATTTACAAGAATTAAACAGAGTTGAGGTTTATTGTTTCTTTGAATTCAGAAGGATTTAGTTAAAGGTCTACTTCAACCTTTTGCCTTGACAGCTGGCGTTTAAGTTATACGGAAGAAAGTGGGAACAGTATTCAGGGTCGGTTTTATTTTTGTATTAAGTGCAGCATTTATTTAAAATTCAACGTTCTTGAACTGCACAGCCACTACCATCATTGGTAATAGTGTAAATTTTTATCGTTTAGCTTTTCCGCGCCCAAACCCCTCAGTTGAAGTACACAGCATAGCTTTTTTTATTTAATTGTATACGCCAGTGGCATTTTTTATTTGTTACTTAGCCTAGGGCGTGTGGGCATCACAAGAAGTTTGTGTTAAGCTTTATGAAGAAAAGCTACGTGCTCGTTCTCGAGTTATGTGTGTAATAAACTTGTTTACTTCTTCTCCCTTCTAGCTAATACTGAGGAGTGTTATCATTGTTCTGGTTCTTGTCTCTTGACATGAATACCGTACACACTTTCTTGTTTACGAAAAATTGAACGATTGAGGAATGTGGAAGAGTTTTACGCGAACTGTATCAAAAGTATAATAAAAATAAATAAGTTAATAGAAGATTACGTTTTTTAGGAAGTTAAATCTACATTGAAAAGTGCTTAATATGTTGATGACACGTCTTGTTTTAAAGGTCTTATCATCTGAATATTTTTCTTAAAAGTTGACAAAATTACTCGCAATTTTAAAACCAAGCGTCTGTGTTGTTAGCCCGTAGTAGATGTGTTTTACTAAAAGATTCATTTTAGCTAAAACTATACACATGTAAAACATAGTTTATCTAATTTCTATTAATATTATCACAACATAAAACAATTTGAATCTGTTCATTACTACATGATAGCAATACTCTATTAGCCCATTACCAGTCGTTCATTTTGTTTTGTACTTCAAGAACAATGTAAAAACAAGCATTTTCTCAAAATAACTCAAGCCTCCAAATTTTATCTGATTTTAAAAAAATAAGTTTAGTTTAAAATATAAAATTTGCTGCAATGACTCCGCTGACCTTTTTTTTTTTGAAAAGTCGAATGATTCAGTAACAATTTAAGAAATTAAAATAAGAAATGTCTTTATATTTTGGACGTATCTAACGGTTTTACAAATAAGAAAATACACATTCGGCTCAGCAGTCACTAAAACATTTAAAGCACTTTCAAAATATATTTTTTTAATCCGATGAAAATTGTAGGCGTGATTGTAGATTGTAGGTGATTAAAGTAAGTGCATGTTTTTACATTATTCTTATAGGATGGATTCAAGGTCACAGCCACTACTGAGCCAAGATATGCACTTGTACGTATGAATGGTACTCATGTGTGGGGGGGGGAGGGGGCTGTTGTTGTGAATGAACTGGGTTTACAGTCTACACACATCGTACAATTACAATGTAGCACAGTCTCAGGGCCAGTGAGCACATGAATGAGACCCAACATTGTCTGCAGTGCAGTTCAAACCGGCCAACTCTACCATCAACACTGGTCAAATCAAATTTAGTCAATCAAAATGCATTATTATTTTCGAAATTATGTAGAATTCTTTTTCTACTGTTTTTTAAGGGTCCCAAAGCTGCCTTGTATGTTAAGTGGCCTATAATTGTTATAATTAAGAAAAGTAATAAAACTGCTTCCGTATCTAGGGCCTATCGACTAAAGCAATAATCTAAAATCGGCATCTGTTCTGTATCCTTCGTCGTATTACTTTTATTTTTTTTAGAGTGAGTTGTGCTTTGAATTGGGAACAAATTTTCTTGAACTGTTTAAGAACCACTCCAGGCTAAATAGTAGACTAATCTGTAGTCTACGATCGTAAGCCAGACAACTAGTTTTGTAAGGAATACTATTAGAATAATTTTTTTGCGAAACGTGATTTTTTATCGAAGCTTTATCATCATTTTGAGTGCTGGAATGTCTACAATAATAATTAATAACATAACGTTGATGGCGCTAACTCGATCAATCCGGAAAAGAAAACACTGTAAGATAACTTGATGATTTGCTTGAAACACACGATATCTTCTTTTTTTAAATGTAAAAACTTGAACACACACAAAAAATGTACAAAAAAGGACGACAAATGAACAACAATTAATTAAACTTCACTCATAGAACTATCGCGTGTTCTTCTTCTTGTATAGTTTAACTAAAATTACAATAAATTACTATTTAATTGTTATAAAAAAGTACTGGGATAAGAAGGAAAGACAGACTGCAGAGTGCAGAGTTCGTTGAACGAGGTAGATGGTTGGACTTGGATACGTAATGACGGGTCCATTGTGTTGTCCAAACTCGACCATTTCAGAGTGGACCGGTGTTCACCAGACACAGCTGATGTTAACTACGTCATTGTTACAGCTGACTGCTGACTGCTTCCCATCAGCTGACTGCCATAACACAGAACCACAGAGTATTGCACAGAACACTCTGGCCATAACACGACTTTAACGTCACACCTCACTCCTCAGGACTGTCGTTCATGACCACTCTAACTATACCACTGACTTCACTACTGTGATCTTAAGAGTGCTTAACCTGTCGGCCATTTTGGTTTTTGCTTCTAAAGGGTCCGCCTCAACTGCTCGGGAGAGCGTCGTTGCAGAGGTTTGCGGGAAATAAAATGGAGACTTAAGTATAAATGCTATTTTGACGAAACAAGTCTTATATGAAAGATAAACATATTATCTAGGTTTACCTGTAGCTTATTTTTCAAAATGTCTTTTAGTTTTATGCTATTAACGGTTAAAGTTAGAAAATATAGAACGTTTTAAGACCTTATTTAAGAAGCTAAAATAGGTTTATAAAAAATCTAATCACAGGCAAACACAGATAAACTCTTTCTCTTTCAATAAAATTAACATATCCGAATTTAACCTTCATGTAAGAGCACTATCTACTTTCTACGAAACCCTTGCAAGCGGAGGGTTTGACAGTTAGGCCGCATCAGTTGAAAGAAAGCCCGTTGTTTAGGTCGTTGTTACGTGCGCGGTGTCATGTGTTCCTTGGGCGGACGAATTCAGCCTTTCTCTGCGGTGACCACGGAAGCGGACCCTTAAGAACAATGTAAAAACAAGCACATACGACTTTCGTCAGATCTTTTTGAAATAAGTTTCATTTTAAAAGTGACAACGTACTTTTAATAGTGACTCTGCTGACCACTATTTTTATGTTAACCAGTTAACACAAGAAATTTAAGTAAAAAGATTCTTCAATATTTGGATTTGTACGCCCGGGTTTTATAAATGAGGAAATAAAAATTCGGCTAAGTGGAGCCACTAAAATATTTAATGCACTTAAAAACAAAATTAATTTCATAAACGCTGCAAATATGAGGTGTTTCAATAAAATGCCTTTTTATATTGTTTTTATGGGACGAAATTCAAGGTCACAACCACTACTGCGCACTCTGGTACAGCAATATTTGACTCTGGGCATACTTATTCTGGGATAAGATAAGAAAATACTTAAATGTGTCTGTCAAATTGTAAACTTGCTCGTAGTAAATAACCAGTTGTTAAAAAATCAGTTGTTAAGAATAGAGAGTTTCACATTTTCTACATATTTATTTCACATTAAAGTCAACGTAAAATTGTGTTATTGAGTGAAAAGAACTGTTAATAGTTAACTAAAAAGATATCAACATTGTCCATACATATATTTTGGTGGGTTAAAAGGTCTTACTCGATCTTACCAGGGAAATAACCATAGAGTACCTAAAGATGGACGTAACCATCAAGAATAATGATAACAGAATAATAATACTATCAATATAACATAAAGGAACCCAAGAAACCAAAGAAAGATACATAACAATAAAACCTAATATGAATAGATGGGATATGTGGATGGAACAAAACTCTTTGGTGGTTCTAGTTCTAGTTGTTGTAGTGATTCTAATTGACTTCAGCCTTTGCTCATCACAACGTCATATCATCGCACAATCCATTGTACTGTCGATTTCCTAATCAACTCAGCTGAGTTCAATCGTCTTTAAATATTTGATTCTAGCTCTAGCTTTTGTAGTGATGCTAATTGACTTTAGCCGTTGATCCAAATGTCATTCCCAACTCTATTCTTACTTCCTAATATCAATTTACCAATCATCTCAATGTTCAAACTATTTAGAAATTGGTTGAGTTTTTGTTTTAATCTTCTCTTTGGTGGCATTGTATTCATTGCTTTGTGTTTGGTTTGTGTTGTAGACGAGTACACGAAGATCACGACGCCGAGACAAGATGTGCTGTTCAAGAAAGGATACCTTGGGCGCAAGAGACCTCCCAACCCCTTCCCCTCCGACACGCAGGAGACTCAGTCTGCTAGTGCGGGTAAGTCGTACCCAGGGGTGGCCAAGGGTGGTCAGAAACATAAACCTCCCTCCCTTCGAATTTCGAGAAAGTTTTAACTTGTTTTGCTAATTTTTTGTTTCATTTTTTGCTTTGGTAATTTATAAAAAAGAAAACTTAAACTTTACTGGTGTTTGACTTGTTTATTTTAACATTAGTTTTCCCAAGATACTGCACAAGAGTTTTAGGTGTACTGGACTCATCCTCATTATAGTCAGTCATGGTTTTGATATAGTTTTTGAGAGAGAGCGAGAGAGAAAGAATATTCGTAATTATTATTATCTTAAATATTATAAATGGAATTAAATTAATCGTTACCATAATCTTTTTTATATGTACACCTCCTAACACAGATACAAAGTCAAAATCCATATTCCATAATTTCTCTCCATACTTTCTTTAGCAGCACAAATACAATTATTTTAGTTCAGTGTAAGTTTAAATTTTGTTAAATGATTGTGCTAGTATTTTATTGGTCCTCTTTTTTTTTTGTTTTAGCTACTAAAATATCTCGGTCATGAATTCAAACTTACTTCCTTCATCTTCTTTCTTGACCCTTCCAATTTTAATCTGCCCATCTCCATTTTTAAGCCACAATATTGCAATGGTGTTTGACCTATTTAAAAAATGGTGTTCCTATTTGAAAGGAAACCGTTTTTAAGATTGAAACTTAATTATTTTAATTTGAAACATTCCAAATTTAACATTGTTTGTAAAAGACCTCATCACAATACTTTTTTTTATTTTGAGAGTATTTTCAATGTACCTCTATTGTATTTTAATATGACTCTCTAAGGTTCCCTATTAGCCCTTGGTTGTTACAATGAGTTGTTGGTGTTGGCAGACTCAGTGGAAAGTGAGTCTTACGTGAGCGAGGAGACACAGTACTTCACACCCAACCCTCCCGGCTTCGTGGACCAGAACGGAGTCTACTATGTCAACAGTAAGTACTAACATGAATATCTTGCATTTATTACTAGGGTTGTTAGTATTTCATTTAGAAATTCATTGGAACTTACAAAAATGAGCCATGTCATATAAGTGGTACTCAGAGTTGGACCTGCGGCCTCTCTATCCGGCCTCCTCTCAAAATAAAAGTATCAAAAGTAAAGTGTGCTGACTAAGGTATTTTGTGTTTCTGCAGTAAAACAAAGGGTAGTATCATCTGCAAATTGGATCATTTTTCCATAGTGTATTGAATTTTTGGCATTATTTACATATATTAAAAATAAAACTGGTCCCAGCACTGACTAGCTGACTAGTGGTTACTTACACTATTTACTGTTTATAATCAAGCTTGGTTGATTACTGTAGACAAAATTATCTGTTAATAACAGAAATAATTATAACAATTTATTTGTTAGTCTATAAATACTTTTGTGTTGACAATTAAACAAATAAAGAAACATATTTATAAGAAGTAAAAATTTGCTTGTCTTCTAGTTAAATTTTTTTAATTTACAAAAATACGTACTTTCAAACAGAGCTACTTTTCTTCTAAATATATTAGCTAAAATCTAACAATAAATGTTTAGAATAAAATATATCTCTCTCCACTTTGTGAAAGGAAACTTTACGGTAGGTCAGAAGATAACGTTTTTGTAATCTTTGCTTTGTAATATTCTTAGACCACTATCAGTCAGCCTTGGCCTCAAGTCCATCCGATTTTATAACAGCAAAGATAGCACATTGATATTCTTTGTTGCAATTTTAGTCTCAAGGACTGTAACAACAATCAGTGGGATTACAACTAAGTAAAAGTATAGTTATCTTATCAAAGTGTTTACTTTTGAATTATGGGTTATAGGTACAAGGTTGTCTAAAGCTACTGTTAAAATAATCAATCTTAGATTTTTACCTAATTAGAAAAGGGTTGCCCGTCCCCTGATGAGCCATGTCACCAATCCCCCCATATGTGTACAATCTATGTGGGTATGGAATAACCCCACTTAAACAGACAGGGGGATCCGAGCGCCTCCCACAGTAAGCTTTGCTAATTTAAAATGTAATAGAGACCATGCCAACACCTAAACATCCATTTTGAAATCAGTAAAGAGTAAAGACCAATCAAAATAATTATTGAATGAAGAAAAAAACATACACAATTCCACCACTAATCACCGTATTATTCTGACAAATACTACATTCCAAACACTGGTGCCAGATGGACTATTCCAGAGATTTTAGTGAGTTCTGGGCTAGCTGAAATGAAATTAAAATTCTATTACCATATTTAGAAACCATCTTCATACCAACAATAGTCTAAACTATAAGTATTCTTTGCTTTTTACAGATTACATTGTGTAAGGTGTTAATTTATTGCGTTAATAAATTTTCTTTGCACAGTTTTTGTTTTAATTTTAAATGAATTTTCAAATTAGAATTCTCATTCATTTTGATATTGTAAAATCATATACTTAACTTTTTTATGGTAATGGATTAAAAAGACTCAATCCATCACTGTATAACAATTATATATTCAAGTGTGCCCCCAGGGTTTGATTGAAGGTTAATGGAGATTCTAGAGGGGTTTCCAGGAAAAATGTTCAAAATACCTTTGAAAAGTGTCATTCTAGAACTTAATGTAGACTCTCAAATGAATATATTTGAGAGGTAGTAACAAACCTATGTTCGTGTGATGTGCAGGTAACATGTACGAGACGTACGACCCATACACGAACACGGTGACGGTGGTGGTCGGGCCTGGTGCGCAGTACCCTGGTGCGCCAGTACTAGCAGCTCTACCATGCCACCCGGTACCTCTCCAACCCGTCGAGTGGTTCAACCCACCTCAACCCGCACCCTGGTGTTCCTCCTACAACCGCAAGAAACGCTACTCCACTGACTCACAGGTAAGGCAACTTTTAGGATACTCTTATAACATTCCTTAGGATAGAAGTTCAGGAACTAAACCCAATGTTGGTCACATTCCCTCAAGATCGCGCCCAACACTACAGGCCTCAATAAATTTACAGTAAAAACAATTTTAATAATTCCTTTAAGCTTTAAATCTTGTTATCAGTCAAATATCCTTAAGTACCTCGGTTTGTTCATCACTAAAACAATCACAAAGTCCAGAACTTTCACTTTCCTCTTTATCACAACCGTCAAACTCATTATCTATCTACTATCTAACTGTATTACAAAAACCACTGTAGATTACTTGGCTTTATAGATTTTACGGATAAATTTATAATGTTCAATATAGAGGTTTCAGATAGCAGTGTTTGAAATTATTGAAAACAATTTCCATCGTTTAAAGATAATAGTGAACTTAATGCTTAGAGAAGACATGGGACTACGGCCGCTCAGACAGTTCAAGACTAAGTACCAAGAGACAGTTAATAAAAGAATTTGCTTGCCTTGATTTAAATGGACTTCCTTCCCGGAAAACTAAAGTTGTAATTATGATAACATCAAAGAAAAATCATAGACAGTAGCATCATAGATTAAATGGTAATATTGCAAAATATAATCATACAGTAACAAACTTTTAAAAACTTTTTGTTAACTGGCTTTATCCCATTTCTGACAAACAGAAGTCATCACCTACAAAAACAGATATTTTGCTTAAAAGATGATTTATGTTTTATCTGTGTAGAACTGCAGTGCTCAGAGCTCGGAGGGCACGGGTCCCCCCGGCAGTCCGCAGGAGCCGGTGGATGAGGGGGCATGTGCCATGTATCCTCCCCAGTACGTCTACCCCGGTTACATGTTCGGACCACCCATCTACAATATGAATGGTGAGTAAGAACAGCTCTATTCGCTCATATTTTCTCCTAATGAAATCTTCAGCCGAAAATTGTTCAAAGAAGAACTGACTATAGTATGTTGGCTCTAAGCGCTAATAAACTTTTATGAATTGAGGACATCCACCAATGAACTCCTCAATGAAAGTGCTAAATTTGAAGCTAACTTTAAAAGTTCTGAAAGTGAAATTCCACCCAGCTATAGTTATATGGGGTGAGTAACATTTGGAAACTTGGCTAGATAAATGCCTACACCTTTGCTTCTTTTTGCTTCTATTTTCTTTTCAAAGTTAAGGTGAGGGGGGCATTTAAAGCTTACTCTGTAAAAGAATTCACTATTTGTCAGACTAACTACGTGAAGGCGGATGATACACAGTGATCTAGTTGAATGCAAACGTTGATGTTGCAATTGATTGCAACCGACATTGAACTGTGATGAGGAAGAGCGGTGGCCTGGCAAAGTCTCCGAGTGTTGGCATACTTGGCCGACGCTTGCATCGTTCCTAAGCCTCAACTGCATTCATGGCAGGCCGACTGGCTTCTGTGCTTGTTAAATAAAGCACCAAGCTGACACTCCTAACTCCCAGCCCAAGTAAGAAGGCACTGGCCTCCAGTACTAGACACAAGAATACTTTCACAAAATATTCTGATGGGCTTCTAATCGTCAGGCTGGTTTTGGAAGTCATATGAATAACTGTTCCTGAGAAATAGCAAAAAACAGTTCAAGTTATGCTGTTTGAAATTTTTTGTCATGTACAAATTAATAAAACTTATTAATTGAGACTGATTTATTCTTCTATCTTTAGTCTCTTAATTGGTAAAGTACACCATGAACAAGTTATTGGAATTTCCATTATAACTTCTGAACTACAAAATAAACTTTACAAGCACTATTGTTTCAAATTCAAACTTAAACAATTTTTCAGATCTCCATTTTCTAAAATATGTCAACTATAATTATCAACGTTTATATCTTTTTAATATTAAATATTGTAATAAGTTTACATGTTTAGTGATATTCTAGATTGTTTTAGTATTTAAGGTTTTAATATTGTAAAATGAACATATTACATTTTCATTACAAAGAAAATGTTAACATTGAATTGTATTGGGTTAGTATTGCGCCTGGCTCTGTCTCTCATAATTACACTAAGCGGACCCGTGGCGGGTTGGAATCGTGCGTGACTCCGGAGCTAATCACTCCGCTGGCGCGGGTTCGATCCCCGCAATCACCACTTACATTTGTAATGGTAACGCTAGTTAAAGTTCGAAGTTGAGTGGTAGAGAGGACTTTGTAGTCCTAACTTTGCCTCGTTAAAGAAGACAAACTTTACCTTTTTTACACTAGTGTGGGTTCAATCCTCAGAACTTACAATTTGTTAAGTGACTATATGGTAGTTCTAATTGTTAAGCTCGAGGTTGAGTGGGAGACGACTCCTTAATCCTAACTTTGTCCGGTTTAATAAGACTCATTAAATATTTAAATGACTCATTTTATATTTAAATGACATGTTTAGACACATTTTACATTCTTTTTACTTTTGAACTGAAAACTAAAGAAATTGATCCGCCTGGGTCAGTTTTGTGAATTTATAGACCGAGCGTAAACAGGGGGCAAAGTATTGTCTGTTTATATTGGCGGGTTGAATGAAGTGAAAACACGTCTGGACAAATATTAGTCACAGTCAGGAAGTTCATTAGACAGCCGTGGCTCGTCATAAGTGACACCTCTGTCTGAGAATAGACAGAGAAGAAGGAATGGTGTTCTGTAGAACACAACGGTTGAGTTGGCCGCACTGCCAGAGCTTGGTCTCGTATTAGACTTTGGCCGTCATGTGACCAGCTTTAGTTTCATGTACGTTTCAACAATCAGCTACCGACGCTGGCTGTAACTCATTACCTGGATTTTAGTCTAACATTCTCGAGTACGAGCTTTAGTTAACGTTAGCCTTGAACATCAAACGTTGGCATTTCTCCTGACATCAGAGCCAACACTATTTCTGTCAAATTTAATTTCTTCATGGACTTTTCTATAGATTCAGAACTGTCATTTTGAAGATTTAACTGAGTTTATATGCTCTGAGAGATTTGTCAAAGTTCAGTTTAACAATATTATTTAGTAAGAATTTCAATAGGGAAAACTAAAGGGACTGTAACAGTACAGATAACTATATTTACCAATTAACATTATCAACTTATCAAGAGAGAGAAAAATGTGCTTTTTAATTCCTTCTAGCTGTTAACTATTGGCTTTTGCACATTTACGAGCAATGTAATTAATATTGTCAGTCACACATTGATAATTTTCTTAATGACATACAAGTTATTTTGCTCTGTTTAACTTTTTATTTGATTTAAACAACTACACACCGCACCGCAACAAAAGACAAAAGCAAATTTTTGACAAAATTGGTCTTTGATATTTTTGTTTGAGGTTTTCCTTTGTAAATTTGTAAAAAAACATTACATTGATTTTTGTGACATTACCTCATCTCTTTCGAGTGTAACTTTTTTCATAACTTAAATTTATATTTAAAAGACCTAGGGTTTGCCCTTTAGAACAGCTTCAGTCCAAAATTTGGTGGATGATCTTTTGAAGCTATTTAACACATTTGTACACCGACACTTTGGATATCAAGTAAGCTCTTTAAGCAACAACTATTTAACTAATGAACCCATTAGAATTATGGTTGACATCTCAAAATTAATTATGTTTCTTTTGACTTTGTAGGAATGACAGTCCAAGGAATGATTCCACAATCAGTACCTGTAGCAGTTGACCCTTCGGCCGGCAAGAGACGGAAGAAACGCAGAAGGAGAAAAAGAGGAGGGGTGAGAATTAGTTTGAAATTTTAATTGTAACTTTTGTAATCTGTAAGAAAAATCAACTGTAAGTAACCTGGAATTCTAGAGTTAAAAAATCAACAAATTGTGTTTGTGAATCAGCTAAAACGTTACCTTGCAAAGAAGCAAAGTTTCAAAAACAAAATGTTCATATAATATATATTATGCATCAATAAAAATTATACTACCCAACAAATCAAATGAATTTATTTGATATATTATTGACAAGAAACAAGTAATATTACAACAAGTAACATTGTATTCCAGGTGACAGATGACGGGTCAGAGTCAAGTTGCTGTGAGGAGGTGTTGCAGTGTCAGTCGGAGATGAGCAGTGATACCGCTTGCCACTCAGGAGCAAGCAGTGATGCAGGAGTAGCTAACTCAGACTCAGGCATCAACACCGACCCCACCCCCAACAGCGGCTCCAACTCTCCCCCGCTCACGCTGTCTATTGCTCAAGCTTCCGAATCCGTCAGTCTGCCAAACAGTGACAGTCATTGTGATCAAGACGATCAATCGAACCTTATTTGTGATCCTCATCAGTCCAAAGTTTATCTTTTAAGTTCTAATGATAAGTTAGTCATTAGTTCTACCAATGAAGAAAACGACGAAAGTGCAATAAACGTGTTAACACGGGTCGCTGAGGAAAGAGGTCTAGATGAGGCTGCTCATGTGGAAGAGGTTATGGACAGTCTGTCTGCAGGCGAGGATGATGTAACACTAAACCTACGTGCGAACGCTCCTGAATTTTCCTCTCAAGAGTCTACATTAAGCTGTTCATCCACACCCAGTGCTACTAAAGAGTTGGTATCTGAATCTGCTGAATCACATGAAAATGCAGTTTCAAACTTGGTAACATCACAGGAGGAGGTATTTGTAAACTGCCAAATCATTCAAGAGGCAGTTATGGACTCAGAGGTTGTTGAGAGTGCAGAGCCTTTACAATCAGATGAAGTAACACAACAAGAGTCAGCTGTTCCTAGTGATATTGAGATTGAAAATCTCACTGTTCCTGATGAAGATGTAACAGAAATGTCTATAAACGCAGGTGATCTTACAAGAGAAGACGAAACAGAGACATTACATGAAGAAGCAGAGGTTGAACAAATACTTGAAGTACCTGAAGTACAAACTAATCTTTTACATATTGAACCAACTGAAAGTGACCTATTGGACATTTCAGCAGCAGTGTCATGTCCAAAGCAAAATGAAGTCAGCTTATATGAAGAAGTGGTTGACAATACAGTTTCGGTTGTTCCTCCTGAACCTGAATTTACCACAAAGAGCTGTACAAATTTAGAATCCAGTTCAAGCACTGAGCCAGACTCAATATGCACAAGGTTTCCACCCTGCACAGAGACAATAGCACCTGTGCCTCCACCTAGAAGAAAGAGATCAATGTGTCGAGCAGCCGACAAACTAGCATCCAAAGTTGTAGAAGATGCAATCAGAGAGGGCATCGAAGAGGCTGCCAAAATTCAACTACGCAGTCCTCTAACGATCACTGAGGCTGTGACGAGATGGCTGCACAGTCAAGGCAGTTCGCCGCTCACCTGTCCTCAGTCGGACAGTGAAGAAGAAGCTGAGGAGGACCAGGAAAATTCTACCGGTCAAAAAAACGTGTATGGCAACCCTTTCCCTGCGTCATATCGTAGTGAAAGGGTTGCAAAAGACTCTGAGAGTGTTGAGTCCACGATGAGTGCGGGAGAGTGGGATTTGTGGGACTCGCGCACGCGTGACATGTGTGACCCGGCGCGCTCTGTGGACAAATATTACCGGCTGGGTGCGGACGACGGGGCCAGTGACTTGCCTCCTTCTATCTACAAGACTGCGATGCACATTCGCCACTCCGGCCCTTTCCCTTGTGGTGTGTGTTGCATCATCCAATGAACTTTTCTTTTTACCTTACACTGAATTCCTCAGTTTCTTTAATTACTTTACTTATACTTGCATAACCTAGTTTTATGAAATGACCTGTTAATTATTACTTTTCTTAATATAACAGAACATTACAAGACTGAATCATCGTGCCAATTGCGTTCTGTTGAAAGTTTCAAACCTTCTTTTAAATATTTTGACTTAAATATTAATTCACAGTTGGATGTTTGGTCTTAACTTACACGTTACATCTTATCACTTTAACTTAATGGAGTTTAAAATTGTTATTGCTACAGGGTGAATACCTTATAGCAATAAGAGAAATAAGGCTGATAAGTTCTTATCAAATTTCAAAGCTAAAACTATTTTCATCAGTGTTATATCCTAACCAGAGGTTTTAAATGTTGATGCTGGAATTTATTGAAATTGTTGATATTGTTGTTTATGATAAAAGGAACTGTTCAAGCGAATTTATTGTGGGGTAATATTCTTTGTACTTTCATCACCGGTAAACTGTAGAATGTTTGTTTTTAGGTTTTTAATTTCCAAAACCGTATATGTTTATTCCAAATACTGAATAAAAGACATTATATTGGGAGCCAAATAATGACCAAAAACTGTGACAAAAAGATTTTGTTACTGTACCCAATGCAATAAGTGGAGTCCCATTATTTTGTATGATTACTATGAGCAGGTGCTGTTTATTTTAGTTTAAGAGTTACATTTCAATTTATTTACCACTAACGTTTGTAATTATTTTTAAACGATTCTACCTTTGACTACTTAATGAAGTTATTTTAAAATAATTTTATAAGGTAAAGTGTATTTTATTTGTTATGTTTATAGTAACCCCAAGGGTACAATTATTGCTTTTGGTCAGAGGATACTCACACTAGTCAAACTGTGTTGTATGATACTGCTTGCTTAAACCAAACATTTTGTATTACCTAATTCAATGACGCATCAGTGTGCTTCTTAATTTTGCCTCTGAGAAAACTAAAAACTAGAAATTAGCCAAAAAGAATTTGTCTTGTAAACAAAGCTTTTAGATGTTAAAACTACAAGTTGTAAAGTTATATTTTCTTTTAATTCCTTTTCAATAGCTGATTGTTTTAAATTGATGTAGCAATGTAGAAATGGCATGTTCTTGTTCCGCCAAAATGCTGTTACATTATTATAATCAAAACTGGTTTCTAGCAATGTAAAGTATTTCAACGCTTACGTACATTAAGCAGATTGTTGGTTTTGTACGGGTTTAGTCAAGAAAATTGATCCAACAATAATCATTATTGTTACCGTACTTTGTTATCAGTTATGAGCATTTATCTTTAAGCAAAAATAAACAAGTTTGTTTTTCAGTTTTTTTCATTTTCATCGTTTTTACTGCCAATAGAACAATACACAGCATTTTACTGAAAAGCAGGCGTTTCAGTCTAAAGGTTGTACGATAATGTGTTCAGTACACTTTTGTTTTATTGTGGTAGCTGTAATAGATCCATTAGCCAACGAAACCTATGAAGCTGGTACTTTTATAGATGTAGCCCCACTCGTAGAGGTTTGATGTGTACTATGTTCATGATAATTCAAAACAAAGTAGATCCCTGTGTAGTGTTCATGACCCTCTATCAAATTATAATAGATATTGTTTACCAGTACATTGTAGGCATATTCAGGTTATCAGTAGGCTTTTACAACATTAGAAAGATTTTATTGGGAAACATTCTTAGTACTGTCAATTTTCAACAAGCATCTATGGCAGCGTACACCAAATTCCACAGTTTAATTTGCCTATTACAAAGTTTTGATTAATTTAACATTTTAATATAAAAGCTTTTATTAATTTGAATTTAAAACTGTATTAAATTAATTAATTATTTTAATTGAACTTTGACCACCATAAGGTACCTAAACATTACAACACTAACAGTGAAGAGCATTCAAATAATGATGCACAAAATGGTACAAACCCATCATACCTATTTCAAAAAAAGGTAAACATGTAATAAAAGAGTTCTTAACCTGACGATAAAGACATTGCCTCTGAGGACATTGTCCAGATAAAATGTATAATATTGGTGTTTGAAATTTCAAATTAGTAATTAATAAAAGGGACTAAATCTTCATAGCATTAAGAA
The DNA here is from genome assembly GCA_018831715.1 of Matsumurasca onukii. Classification (NCBI taxonomy): domain Eukaryota; kingdom Metazoa; phylum Arthropoda; class Insecta; order Hemiptera; family Cicadellidae; genus Matsumurasca; species Matsumurasca onukii. The sequence continues at coordinate 9,414,597 of CM032063.1, forward strand.
CTAAACATGAAAATAATAAACAGAAACTACTTAATTTGTAATCAATGCAAAAGCAGTACAGAGAAAATGAGGCTAAGCTACATGATATAGTAAACATAAAGCGGACAAAGAACAGAAGTAACGAAGGCACAAAGATCACAAGGAATCTTCAAAACAATCGTACTTGCATGTACCTTGATTTTGCAAGGCTCTCATACTCAATGGAGGTCTCAACTTATCAGCATATCTTCCTCCTCTTCTCCCTTGATGACTTTTGACTTGGCCAGTGTGTCTGATAACGATCTTACACCATCATTTCTTGCCTTTCAACTGAGTAGTTTCCTTATCTTATCTCTACGGGGAACACCCAGCCTGATCCAACTATGGATTTGTTATTGGTCATGCAAGTGCAAAATTATTATTAAAACGATAAATCATATACTAGTGGAAGTAGCTGAGACTCTCTCAAGGTAGCAACTTTTTCTGGTTTGATTTTCTCAAGAACTACAAATCTCGTGGTAAAAAAATCTTGTCTCGATCTCAAGAAGCCCAGATTTTGCACACCTCTATTGAGATGTTCCATTAATTTAAGTGCTGTTTAGTACAGAGTGTGAATAAAAAACCTTACAACTTTAACACTGACTCCTTAATTTATTATTGGATATGGAAACCTCATGTTGCATTTATATTTGATAGAGTGACTCACCAAGTTTTATTGAGTACCACTTTATTGAGACTTTTGTCTTGTACTAATAGTAAGAGACAAGCCAATCAGTCAATGAGAGACAACTTAAGTTTTTAAGGTTTTTTAGAAACAAGCTGTATAAAGACACTTAAAGTAATAGTAAAAGATTTTTGTGTGAGCTAAAAATAACTGTCCTTGGCACAGCTACCCTTTAGGACCTAGTGATGAATTATACTATTGCTCTTTAAAAAATCATTTAGTGAATAATCAGAATATTTTTGGAGCCCGAGTCAGTCTACATCCACGTCGCTAACATTTCGCCCTCCTCGGCTCTTCTGGGAGATGTTCCAAGCGTTTGTTTCTTCTCTGTGGAAAAGATATTATTGAAAAATGGTTGGCTTAAACATTATTAATCATGTGAGTAACTATTATGCCTAAAAGTAAGGTTTAACTAAAGAGGTTTTGTGTAATCAAATAAAAACTGTAGTGGTTCAAAAACATGCAGTTAATTTATTACAATCAGAAATTAATCCCATTTAAATAACTGCAAACTATTACAGTTGAAAACTAAAAATGTGTATATGTTTTTGTAGAAGGCTAGCTACTAAATCTTTAATGTCAAAAAGTTAAAACTTTCCAACTTTTTACGTTTTGAAAGTTTTATTAATAAAATAAAACCCACAGTAAAATATTGTTATGATATCTAAAGATTTTAAAAATGGAAAAAGGAAAACACAATATTGAAGGAGTTTAAACCAAATATTTATACTATGATTTCTAGTATTATTATTTTATGTAAAACAAACTGAAGAGATTTTTAATTTTTCCCATTTAAAATGTGCGTACAAAATATTTTAAAAACTTATTAAACTAGTTGTGAGTTGAAAAAGTTGACAGTATTTTGAGTGGTGTCAAACATTAATGCTCTAGGTGGGTAAGGTAGTTGTCGCTAAGCGAGTGATAAGTCGGCCTATGCGTTGTCGTTTCAGTTGGCTATACTGCTTAATTCAATAGTTATGTGCCTTAGGTCCTACTATTTATCAACCATATACCTGCACTTGTAATCACATACCATTACAGGAACTGTCAGCCTATATACATCGTTGTTCCGAATCCTGATTTTCTGAAGCCAAGAACTAGATGACAGAATACTTCCTTTTTCTTTCTTAAGTTTTCCACAATTAAACATATAAAATATAAGAAAACAAGCTTTGAATTACAATTTGCTTTGTATCTGTTGTCAATAAAAGTTAATAATATTTTTAAAGGACTATGGGTGTTAAATAAAACTGTGTAAAACAAAACACAAGAAACTAAGAACAAATCGCACTAAAGAAGACATTGTCAGCTGTAAATTATTATTCTGCTAAGTAGAAAATGATCCAACTAAAGTGAACTGGTGTAGTACATGGCACCGGCAGAAGTTTCTTATGTGACACTGTCATAACTGGTCGAACCAAAAGTTCAGACCTTCCTATTTTTACTGAGTTTAAATACACTCTTTCCATGATGATGGTTGTGCTGCTCATTCGCTTCCTCTCTTCAAGTGTCTTAGCCTGGGAGTGGGAGAATTCTCAGTTAAATTATTTAAATCAGTTAAATTTTGACAATCTGTGTTCCTCTTTGCGTTTCTACTTTATCCAGTTGGCCCTGCTCTCCTTTTCCTTTTTGATAGCATATCACAGTTAAATTAAGCAGGTTATTTAAATAGAATTGTTAGTCCACCCACACCTTAAAATTCCCTCTTGGAGTGGTCAGTGTCTCAAATCAAAGTAACAAAAACACATTTATACAATGTAATCTTTCCTCATTTTATTCTTATTTTTATTACTGTTTTTGCTATTAATACAAGTGGTGTTTAGGTTTTGCAAGAAACAAGTTAGTTCTAAGGTAACTTTTACCCCTTTCAAGCTAGCCAATGTTATGGTGAATAAAGAAGTTACAATTTAATAATCTCAATATTTCAAAGTTTAAATTATCAAATGTCAAAATGAATAAGAGTCCATTAATAGGAGATAATTTTCGGGTATGTATCAGCAATGGCGTTCCCTTGAATGGAAATGAATAGAACTAAGTTATTTCCTGTAGGTATTCCACATTATCTTGTATCTCTTAGGGAACGATAGTTTTATAGAAAACAACACATACAAAATGGACATAAAACTAAGTTTATCAAGTATAGCGTGGTTTATCTACACACTGAGGTGGACCATCAGAGTATCACACTTTTAAAGATGCCTTGCAACCTCAGTGACTGTCGTGCCTAGCAGTACAGAAGTTTTCTTCTATTTTTTGTTTGTAAACTGATGATGTTCTCTAGGGGCAAAAGTGTCTCTATGGGCAAATTTAAAATATAAACAGTGTACCCTGCAAATTTCTATGAATTTATTTCACATTGATCTATTTCAAAAAATAGATGGTTCTACAATCAACAATTTAAAATTAAGTATTTTTTAATGGGTTTCCTAGAAGTTTTTTTACCAACATTGAATTAAGAATAAGAATATAGTTTATTCCATCAAAAATACTTGAGTAATAACATATGTACATATGGAACAATATTGCCTCCAAAACCTAGTCGTAGATGGCAAATACAAAAATAAAACAACAGATTATTGTCTAGTAATTGTTGGTATTAGGTCACAGTAAACAACACAACCTTTGCTTTCTGACCTGGTAAGGTGAGGGATCACGTCAGTAAACCCAAGCAAGGGGAGAGACTATAGGGTGAGCCACCAGTCGTGGTCTGTCCCGAGATGTGGTCAGGTGCCCAGCTTAATAATTCCAATCAGCTGAGCGCAAGAAGTTAAGATTGTTAAGGATGTTAAAGATTGTTAAAGATGTTAGGATTGGTATTTATATTTAGCTCTCGGGAATTTGAACGAAACAAGATAGGGAACAACAGGGCACAGATTCGTAATCAGCGTGACGAGGTGGTGTTAAAAAATGTATCATACTCGTATGTCTGATTTGAGAGAAAAGGTTTTTCGCCACTCAAAAAAAACCTAAGGCTAAAGACTTTTCCGATTTAAGAGATCTGTATTATTTTTCTCTGTTATACAATTTTTACAATACAATTATACACAAATAGATATAAACAAAACTTAAGCTAAAACAAAATACAGAGGAAAATAGAGCTCCTAGGACTAGAGTATGATCAGGGGTCCTACTCTAGGCATGGACTAAAGCTTTGACAGTTTATGGTCAATAACTTCCTAACGAAACAAGATAGGGTTAAACAGTTTGCAGATTCGTGTTCATAGTGACCAGGGGGTGCAAAAAATGTATCAAATGTTAGGTTTTAAAAATTGTTCACCCCTTGTTGGCGGTTAATTGTGAATAAATTTTGAACGAAAAAAGATAGGGTACAACGGAGTGCAGATTCGTAATCAGCGGGACGAGGCGGTGTTAAAAAATGTATCATGTGTCAGATTTGAGACACAAAGTTTTTCGCTAATCGAAAAAACCAAAGGTTTAAGCCTTAGGTCGGAGCGATTTTTGGCTCCGTTGTTCGTGAATATCTTCTGAACGAAACAAGATAAAAACTTTTAAAAATCAGATTTGGGTTCAGCAAGACAAGGCCTTTCCTAAAATATAAAACCTTTTTGGTTACAATAAATTTTTTTTTTCAATAAGACGGTTTTTTTTGAAAATTTTAAAACGGAACAAGATTAAGAAAGAATCTTTGCAGATCTGTTTTTGGGACGACAAGGTGGTGTTAAAAAACGTATCACATATCTGATTTTCCAAAAAAACCTTTTAGCAAAAATTAGCGGCGCAACGAGTTTTTCAGGTTTTTTGGGAATAACTTCCGAACGAAACAAGATATTTTAAAACGGTTTGAAGATTTGTGTTCAGGGCAATGAGCCGGACCGAAATAATGTATCATACGTCTGGTTTTTGGAAAACAATTTTCACCTGACGAACATTTACTTTTTTGGCCGCCATTTTGAAACGGCTTGATGGACTTTTATAATTTTTAGTCTATCGATGTAGAACAATATAATACATATTTACTATAAACTTTATCAAAATCGGATGATAGTTACTGTCTTAGATCATTAAAGCCACTTTTTGGTGAAAAGTCCCTCCCAAAAAGGAGAGGTTCGGTAGTCCGATTTTGCTGGTTAACAAATCGACTAAGATATTTACAAACAGATATTTAAAAATTGTGGTTTAAGATAATAATTTGTAACTTTCATTTTATGTCTATTACTTACAAGGTGACACTTTGTGCTCTGCACAAAACTCATCTCAAGTTAGTTAAATGTTTTGAATTCAGAACGACAAAGTGTTAAAAAAGATATTATTTCCCGGCCAATATAATTATTACACAGATTCACATAGTAAATTGATTTTTTACATAAACTGGTTTAAAATTGTTAGTACAACTTACTTCAAACAATAATGGCAGGCTGTGATTGTTGTAACTCGCAATATGGTGGAGTTTTCAAGTCCTGTAAACATGTTATACCATCTACTTCATGAGTAGGTTTAAAGGCATTAATAAATATTTTTTACTCTAAATATAAAATGTTAAGTTTGATCCATATTATGGCTAGCAACCTGACTGAAAGAGAGCGAGAAATAATCATGTTATGTTTTTTTAGAACAATAAATACCAACAAATCTAATAATGGTTTTAAAAATGGGTCCTTAATGTTGTAAAATAAACATATTGTCATAAGAATAAAACAAACTATACCTACAAAGCTATTGTACTACAATGTGTAGACTGTAGAGGCATAATTATTATTTCAGAATATCGTAATCTGTGTCAACGTCAACAATTGGTTCAATGACAGTTCCTTCAGTTATATTGAATTGAGCATTGCAGCCTTGTGTTTAAGTGTGCATCGAGAGAATGGTTGGAAGTGTGTTACTTTATAAGTGATGTTTTATAAAATACAGCCGCTTTATCTTTTTTGAAGTTTGTATTTTGGTTGATAGATTATGTAATGTAAAATGTTAACTATTACAAAACCTGTGATTGTTATAAGATGGGTTTTATTCCTCCTCCCGTGCTTTAACTCAATAAAATAATAGTTTGGAAGTTGGTACCGTAATCTCCTATATTGGATACCCTTTTCGAATTAACTTGTCTAATTATGGCATTTTTTCTTAGGACGAAATCCTCGTGTTTTTATTCTTATATGACCATCAGCTAGATATTTTGAATGGTTTGTATTAGAACAAAGCCTAAATAGTGGAAAAATCAAAATTGTCCATCTGTTCGGAATAAAATTGGCAGCTGTTTCAATTTTGTATAACTTTGCAAGGTTAGGTTTTTTGCAAAACATTATTATGAATCTAATGAAGCTATTTTTATCGAAACCTACTCTAAAAAAAGGAGACAGTGTAAGGGAAAAGTGGCAAGGTGTATGGCTTGGTTGCAAATAACTAGGGTTCACACCCTATATTTGAGGAAAACACTTCTCTATGATTGCATTGAAAACAAAAATCCCTGCTGTTCAGATCTGTAAAAAAGGGGGCATTACTCTTCTATGAACCATAACTAGATCTCTCTGGAGTAAAGATGTTTTATGAAAATATTTCAAAACTAAAATTAAATTTTTCAGCGGGTGAAACGAATGAGCAAGTTGGTAGAAGAGTGGAAAGAATAAGAAAGCAAAAGGTTTCAATCAATGGTTTACTTAAAAAGTACTTGGAAAAGACATTTGTACAGTTAATGAATAATGTAGTCTGTGACAAACTGTTGTATATTAAAAGCAAAAACAGAACTTTGTAGTGACAACTATATTTAAACCATAGATGTTAAACTAAATATATAATAAAATAACCAATGCTATAACATTGTTAACATGAATTTGATGACAAGCTTTTCATAAGTCAATAATATTATAACAGCATTGTTTATGTTATACAAATGGTTTATATTGCAACTATTCAGTACTGAATGAAAATAAATATGGTAAAACACTGGCCAAATGCAAGGTAAAATAAAATATTGAAAACCAGATGTTTGAAATCTAAATAATATTTAGATTTTACGTACATATTGTTATGTTTATTTACATGCAATAATTATATTGTCTTAACAAAATCAAAATAAAAACTTAAAATAGGACTAGTTTTGTCATCACTTTTCATCAAATTAGGTTCACAAATTAACATATCTTCAAATGTTTTAAAACAAACAAAACATTCTTAGTAGAAACAAATAACTTTCAGTTCCTTACTAACCATACTATACTTTTCTTAGCAGAACTCTGTGCAATTAAAGAACTGACAACTTAGAAACCTAAAGACAGCTTAATGAATTCAAAAGTAAAATTTTAAATTTCATAATTTGTAATAATTGTGAATAAACTATTTAATAAAATATTTGCATCACAGTAAAATTTACAAATGTTTTTCCTTCTGATAATTTTAATACAAAAAAATCTTGAAGTGTGAAGTCAGGTATGTCTCTTTCTAGACGAATTTTCAAAATATTGTTGGTGGTTGGGAGGGGGAAGGGGTTTACCCTTTCCCCTCCCCTGAAAGATACTTAATCAGGTTATATTTAATAATCAATATACGAATTTTGTCAGAACAAGCGAATTACAATGATTAAAATTACACCTTAAATGCAAAAAACTTATAGCCTTTTAGAAAAATCAACAACTTTTATTCTTGATTTAATTTCAATTTAAAACCTTTCATATTTAAACATACATTATCATATTTGATATGAAATATTCTTCATCAGTGCTTATAAACAAAGCTAAACCTATGAAGAAGTGGTAAAACATTGAACAGTATACAAAAGCAATAAAAAATGAAGGGAATTTCATACAGCTATACTACACAGTATGGGGAGTATTAACGTAACTTAAAATAAAAATAGCTAACTTGAACACATCTGTTAAAACCGTAAATTGGTAATAAACAGATCATTCTTTCCAACAACAAATTGTTTCTCTATCTACATCTAATAACAAAACAAAGTATTAGTTTAAAATCACATGAGAAGTTGACAAAGTCATTAGAATATCACAGATAATCTGTTACCGGACTGCCAGGAGCAGTTGAGAGGTTGTCAGAAGCAGAAGCCGCAGAGTATGATGTTAGTAGCCTTTGATGAATGTTGCCAGGTGCTTGCGCTCTTCCTCGGAGAGACCATTTCTCAGAGTACGGCGAACTAGAAAAATGTATATCTCTGTAAATATGTGTCATGGTTTTGTAAACCTTCTTCATATACATTTTATTTAATGACGAACCACATACAATTTCACCAATATTTTTTGTACTATAATATTGTTAAAAGATTTACTAAGGAAGATTACTGTATGTATAGTTAAAAAGTGATTTACCACCCTTGGGAAAACATAGTTTATTACTCCCCTGCTTTCAAAAATAACTTCATCGCAAAAAGAATGTTCAAAATAATAATAAGTATAAATAGGTACAAAAAGTAACTCATAAATAATAAGTTATCCAGTATTAATCACACTTATTGCTTCCACTACTTTTGGTGCTGAAATAGTAAAACATAAGTGCCGCTCAATGTGATAGGAACGTGCGGCAGCAGAATACACCAAACATGAATCACAAAATTACGAGGGCAGCACGGTTGTATGGTAGTGCAAAAGTTGGCAAAACACTGTGAGTTTGAAATTACCATCTCACTCTAGTTCCCATTCTGAAATAAGTTAAAAACTAGCGTGAAAGTAGCTAACTAATTTATTAGTCATTTTTACTTTTAATTAGCTACATGTTGAAATAAGTTTAAGAGTACACAGTAGTTTAGGAGTACAAAACAGTAAAAAACGCAACTATACATCTGGCATAAAAATGATGTAGCAAATGTTATTTTAGAACACTAAAACCACAGACAAATCAAATGCGTTACGTTTACAAGTTTGCTACTATGCGGGTAAAACAAATTTACACTAGCAAATGACCACTGACAAAATGCTAAGGGATCAACTTCACGCTGCTAAGAGCCACTACTCTAAGTAAGAGTACTGTCGGAAGTAAAATATCTTCTCTATTTTTCACGAAATGTGACACCCACTCCTGTTAATTTTATAACAAGTCCGTAATTTCTTCTTGTTGAACATCTCATCTTAATTGAAATAGAAACACCATGCACACACCAATTACGCTGCTAGAGTAGTTTGTGGAAACAGCACCACCGGCAGATCTCACCGGCCTGACACTGATCTGCATGACAACAGCTGAGAATTTCTAACTAGTTGGCTCATTGAAATGTTTCATTCTATGAGTTATTGATTATTGCAATATTGATCTAGATTATTACATTTACATTAAACCTTTTTTGAGAATGCCGGCAAACAAGATTATACCAAACGTCGGAACAGCCATGGCACTTTTTGGACAAACAGAGCAAACTGCAGTGGTGCTCGATGGGACAATATCTTTTACTAAGACTGACTGTGATGACCAAAAATTTAAATAGATTTTTAACTGAACATGTGTATTTCTTGCTCTTTTCATGAAAAGGGATTGTTCAAAGAGTCCGAATTTAGAAGACTTTTCACTAAAAAGCAGCCAGTGGTTTCTAGCGTCACCCTAGTTTTCATTACTTGACCAGCTTTTAATGATTTAATGATTATTAACTAAATGAACTTAGAGATCATCAGTTTTGATAAATATCTTAATATATTATAATTTTGTGTTTCTTGTATAAAATTCCACCATAGAATAGAATGGATTTTCTTAGAAGCCACCTTCTTTCAAAATATTTATTTTCTGTGGTCTTCAGTTCGTTAGGCAGACTGTTCCAGAGCTTTGCACCTGCATAGCTTGGCTTCTGTTCAGTGGCTGCAAGGAATGGGGTAGTCCAAAGCGTTTCGGGTGCTGTACTTATGACAAAACCTTTCACTTGTTAATTCTTCTGATGATCGACTTTGCATGTACATTATTACTTCTTGTATATAAAGATTTATTACGGTTAAAACTTTCAACTTTTTAAACGCGTCCCTGAAGGATTGCCTTTGTTGGAGATTTCCTAGAATCCTGATGGCTTGTTTCTGATGGATCAGAAGATGTTCCATATTTCCCAGGCTAGTACCTCCCAAACTACGATTCCATACCTCAAGTTTGACTCGTACAAAGCGTGGTAGGCAGTACAGGAAGTTGTTAAGTCACTTATGCATTTTTAAAGAGAGTTTACTGTAGTTGAACTTGGAAATCTAACTACAATTTCAGGATCTAAGAAATATGATAGTATATTACACTGCAATATTATAGTATATCATATTTCTTTGATATTAAAAACATTGAAAAGTTAGGCGAAAACAACACTTCTCATTCCATGCAGAGGGGACAAAAACTAATCAGCAGAAATCATAGAGCCACAACACACTGACAACAGCAAAACTGTGAATGACGACAACCGCACCTGAAGACAGCTCCACACACTCGTTATTCGTTAGCTAGGTTAGACTGACGTTACCGTTGCTACGACTGACTCTCGGTGCCTTCAGCAGGTACATTATCCCTCGTCCGCGACCTCTTCACGACTGCCAACGACCAACAAACACGTTACCACAAGGAAACAACTGAAACAACCACACGGTCTAGTGGGGTCCACACCCAGTCTAGGCCAACCACCTACCAAAGCTTCAACAAGTATTAATTACTTAATGGTTTGTCAAACTCACTTTTGTAAAGCTGGAATTATTGTTTGGTTGTCAGGTTGTGAATTAACCTAGATAAATCGAGAAACGTAAAATAACTTTTTTGGCTTCTTTTGCAAGAGTCACAGTTACTACCGTCGTTGCAAAGTGCAAACAACTCTTGCAAGCTGCATCGAGAGTTTGACTCTTGTAAGGTGAAGCGGGAATGAACACAACTCTCTGTGGTTCTCCATGAATAAGTAAGCCTCTCAGAAGATACTGGTAGAAGTGAATATGACAGCTGCAAGGTAGCGGCAGGCGGGGTTCTGATTTTAGCGGTTTAACAAAGTTTCTAGTTATCTGAGGTTATTTGCTTTTTCTCATTTTCCTAATTTCAGAGGTACTAACTATTTGTAAATCTATAAAGACTTGAATATATTTATGTTTTGTGGTTTTCTATTAGACAAAAAATCAAATACGGCAAACACTACTTCCGTCGTATATTACTTGACTGAGGTATAACATAAATTTTATTTTAAAGAATTTTGGAAGGGAACGGTAAAGAAGGAAACCAAAAGAAAATTACAAACAGTTCTGTTTCTCTCTCTCGCATTCTTGTATACTATTTTGAAGGATTTAAATATTATTTCCTATCAACTAAACAAAATAAATACAATAACAATGGACACTTACGTGACTTTCTGTCGGCGTGTCTTGTTCTTTTCCTCTCTCGTGGAGCAGCCCTTGTTGAGGAGGTTTTGGTTGCTGTTTTCACTAATGTTTCGAGGATTTCATCATCAGCATCAGTCAGTTCCCCATTCATTCCTTCATTTCTTAAATTGCTCAAAGACATTCTCCCTGTTTTGTGGAAATTAATTAGAGGTCGCTTTAGTAATAAAGTTAAAAAAGCTAAACTACTAGGTATGGTGGTAGTGTAATGGCGTCAAAACATAATCAAAATAACAAGTAATGGCGTCAAAATAACATATTCAGAAAATCATATTCTATTGAAACAGAAAAAAATAAGACTATTCATTATTCAAGAATACAGGCAAAATATTAGACTGAACAAAAAATCAATACTTGAACCTGAAAATGACCACAGTGGTTCATTGCAGCCCACAAAATGAAGTCATTATCAAAATTGGACAATTTGTTCTATCAAACCGTTGTAACATAAGTTTTGATAGATTAGCCTCTAGTCATTGTTCTTCTTTTAATTTGTATCAGATCTCATTTTTCAATATACTACCTATATCGTAAGCACTTGCTATTGTGTCGTTAACAACAGAACTATAAAGTTTAATTTGTCATCTTGTCATATTTTTATTTGTATACCATTATTTATAAATATCTAATTTGTATAAACTAAAAGCTAATTTATTACTGAAGAAATTTGAAGACAAAATGTTTGGACGAACCGGGACTTGAACGAGTCTCCGCTTGCGGTGGTTATGCTAAACCACTACACCAAATTATTTATAAAGCATACTTTATCATAAAATCAACCAGGCATATCTTTTGTATTTTGAACAATTTGTGTTTTAAACAATTGCATATATGTATTAGCTTAGACTGTTAAAAGAAAGAATAAATACATAAATATCATATTTTACTATTATTATATTATTTACTAGTATTGTTATTATTTAATTATTTTTATTATACATTATATCAATATGGTCATCACTATATATTCGTAGGAATCTATATTCATAAGTTAGTTACTATGAATAATTAATGCATTATGCTTGCTGTGTATTTACGCAAATCAATGTCATCGATTTATCAATAAACTATGATTTCCGGTTTCAGGACCTATTTGAAGTGAATTACCTTCTCTGTAGCCTGGAGATCTAGCATCTAAGTTTCATCAGGATCTCCAGGCTACAAAGAAGGTAATATCGATTTATCCCTTGGCAATTTAAACAAAATTTTGTGAAATGGTTATAAATTTGTGTAATAATAGTCAAAGCATGAAGTGTTAAATCCCTTTTAAAGGAATAATTGTCTTCAAAATAAAGAGTACCTATGTTATCCTTTCTTTGCCGCCTCCAAGGCAGAGAGCCGGTGAGTGAGGTTTCGTTGTCCCCGGAGTCATTGCCTAGCAGCTGTCTGAGTTCAGCATCTGCTCGGTCGTCTTGGCTGCGGAACTTAGCCACCTGAAAAGCAATGCAACTCATCAAACTTCCTTCTTGTCGATAGTTGTTAATCAACCATCAATGGTGTCATTTGGTGGTGCTCCCTTGAAAAAAATCAAATGCTCGAACCGATTCAAGTTAAATTAAGAGAGTATACTGCTTACTTATATTTGATATAATTTGTAAGCAAATGGCCTCTGGAGTTACCTTATCTGGAAAACTAACTTCTCAATGCTGCACAGATGTTTTGAGAATGGTTTATTTCTGTCTGTTACATCCTCAAATTGTCTATGGTATTATTATTTGAGTAAGTAACAGAGCAATTCTAACTAATTGATTCTTCAATAATCAGCAATAAGAATAATTGCAAAACTGGAAAATAGAAAATCCTGTTGAAATGCTTTCAAATCAAACGTATACCAACAATTAAGCCTCTTCATATATTCAAAACTTGGTTATTCAGTTTCTCAAAAAAACACCAAGGGTTGTTTCTCCCATTTCAATAAAATAATAACTTCATTTTTTTGCTGGTGGTGTGATTTTTTGTTAATTTTGTTGTTGTTGTGTACATTATTTGAGTACATTGGTGATGTTGTAAGTGATTAATTGGGATTGTGTGTTTCACACGAGGGACTCAAACTTGATAAGCCATTACTCTGCCCACTGAACTATGGACACAACTAAATGTTTTCAACTTTGGTTATTCCTCTTAATTCATTTCTTGCAACATATGTTTTTAACCTTGAGTTATTACTTAAAGCCTACCTCGTAATCATTTTGCCTCGAGTCTTGTTTCGTTCACGGTGACTTGCTTTCTTCTCCAGCTGCTGCATCACTCGCTCCCTGGTCGTCCGGTACTCCAACGCAAACTCTGACACGATGCGACACAACTCGTTGGCCTTGGTCGCTTGCACTCGGTGGTAAGGGATGCCCAGCCACAGGCAAAACTTGAAGTACCGGTTGATCACTCTTTTGTGTACTTTGATCAGCACTATGATGTGTTCCGCACAGTCTGCTAGGAAGTCTGACATCCTGGACACAAATACAAGTGTAGGTAATAGGAATTATACCGTTGAATGCCTTGATGTTTGCAGAAAAATAATTTAAGATAGGATAAACTAGTTTTAATTATTAGTATAAAAGTTAAGGAACATTTTGTATTTGTAAGGAATTATTCTTTTAATTATGTTAAATTTGATACTTCAGTGACAAGTTTAATGTTCTACTGGTAGAAATTTCAATATGAAAACATAGATGGTTTAGGGTCCTCCTCAGGGGCAGTCTATGTATAGACTGTACGGGACTTGGCAATCCCGGGGCTTCTCGAGCAAGTGATCAATGTAACCAGGATGGCTTCAAACAACTTCAGCGCCCCTGGAAGTAGGCTTTGATACATAGCTGAAGCATTGATTGCGGTCTTGAGCAATCAGGATGGCTGTTCAACATCATCAGTGCCCCTGGAAGTACATTCAGTCAGACATTTAGTGATCGAACCATATAGGAACATTGCCCAGTATGGGACAAGGTAGGGAACCCATTATAAGCCAAAGAAGAAGCAACGGATAAAACAAACTTGGATAAGACTACCCAAGGTGGTACGTCAGCAAATCAGCTGACTAATACATCCTCTTTGGGGGCAGCCCCCATGGATTCTGGGGGGAGGTTGTTGCTTGGTGGAGTAGAGAAGAAGAAGATCACGGAAGCCTTAGGTGAGGGAAGTTCTTTAAAAGAAGGCGAAGAGACCATACTCAAAAGAAGCAAACTTCTGAACAGAACATCCGCATGGACAAAACGGACGTAGTCTCTGGACAGAACAGAGTCCTCTACAAAGAAAATGAAGGCAGAATCATCCCCAAAAGTAGGAGAAAAACAGAACAAGAGGACTGTGGCTCAGACTATCCTCAAATAACTAGAATAAGCACAGAAGCTAAACTGACAGGAAGTTAGAAGAAAAATGACTCTGCTGGACTGATGTAATGCCAAGTACTGAAGTAGTGATCCCAGCTTCAGTGGATTGAAGCGAAGTGCAGGAGGTTTTATTAGGTAAACCTACTCAAATTCTGAAGAAGTAGAGATATAGCTAGAAGAACAGGGATTCCTACACACGGGGAACTCTTAGAAATGTACAGAGTCCCTAAGGTATGTAAAGCTTCTTCTCGAAGAAAAAAGATGGTTTAAGGTTCTTTTGAAAATTTTAAAAGTATAAAAGTTAGAAAATATGTTTACATTTTAAAAAGTACAAGTTAAGAGTTTAAATTTAAAGAAACCAATGTACTTACTTGACTTTCATGTTAGCACAAGACCCATCGTGTTTGGTGATTTCCTTGAGGTGATCAAATGAAGCCTTACATTCTGTCTCCAACCTGTTCAAATTGGTTGATAACTCATCGAAATCCACTTTCGATGCTCTGGTAACAGCACCAATCTAGAAAAATACATGGACCAACAGTTTTTTAGTATTGATATTAGCAAAACCCATTGATAGTGGCATTTTTATGAAAAGTAATTTAATCTACTTTCATTCTATGAACAAAAATACCTTCAGAGTAGGTAGGAAAATTTTGAAACAGCAATTACAAAGTTGATCATATAAAAAGGTTAAGTGGTAGAAAGGGCTTTGAAGCCCTAACTTCGCCTTTTGTAAAAACCAATAAAGACGTTTTTATTACAAAAGCTATATGTTTATTTTATTTTATAACAGGAAGATCCTGATAGATGACAGAAACGTACCTCAGAATACAAGTCGGTCGAGTCAGGGAACTTGTCCATGACCATGTGACAGAGGTGATGTAGCAATGAGTGCTTGTGAACCGTGTCTTTCACTTCAGGTACTTTAGCCAGGTACTCTATCTGGAACCCTTTCACCTAAACAGCAGACGAGTACAGCAGTGTTAGTTTAACAGTTTGCAATACATTTGCAGGCTTTCTGCGTTTGAAAACTTCCGAGTTGTTGGCGACTGATGGATGGGTTGTAAGTGCCACAATATAAAATTAATTGAAAAGCATTGACACATTAAGTAGAGCACCAGTACGTTGCAAAACTCCTAGTGGTAAGTGGAGATGCCATGACACAAACTCTAAAAGTAGTAATATCGTTTGTTAACCTAAGATTTGCTTCTAGGAGAAAAATCAAAAACTTAAGGAAAAAATATAGTAGACAGTTATATTGAAAATGATGTATGGTTATTGGCTATAGGTTATGGTGTGTCTTTTAACAGATACCGTACCTCATTCCCATTGAGAAAGATTCCAATAGATAAAAGAGTTCCAAGAATAGCTCGAAAAGTCTTGTTGTTTTTCAAAGTCTCCGTTCCTTGTTTGAGATCCATAAGAGGCTCAGCAATTTCCTGAAAAATTAAAATATTTTATTAGATTATATTTTATTGTGGTTTTCTTATTATATGGTCAAAAATACTTGTACCGTTAAGAGCAGTCAACATTTTTGCTTGTGAATCAGCCCTCATCTTTAAGTAAATGCTGAATGCCTCATCATAAAAAGGCTGTTTCTAAATTTTCAGAGAAACCCTCCCAGGATCCCTTTTGCTTCAAACCCCAAAATCCTCCTCAAGTATGTATTTTTATAAGAGAAAAGGTCTCCTAAACTCCTGTGAACACTTCTAAAATCCAGGCTAAAATACTGGCCGTTTTATCTCAGCATTTCACATCATAAGCACTTATTATAGATTTATGACAGTTACTTTCACTCAAGTTATATCATAAATCAAGGGAAAACTAAGGAAATAATCAAATCTAAAAAACCTAATGGGTTATAATTATGTAAAAATTAGCTGGTATATATATTTATATCACATTTTTATATAAATGTTTGACTTATTTTAAGACTTGAAATGCATCATTTTGCCTTTAAGTTTTCACATTTTTTCGGAGGAGGACCCGAGACTCCATAATTTTGCACCTTATCATTACAAAAAGGGCTGACATGAGATGTACCGCACCAGGTACCATTAGCTCTAGCAATCTTGTTACCTTCTCAGCATTGTCGAAGTCGAGCTTGAAGGCCCAGAGCTTGAGGCGTGCCGGGAGCTCGCTGATGGATGCAAGGGTGAGGAGAAACTGCTCGGCACTGCCCAATGGCAGGTCTGGGTTGGCAGCCTGCGCCTCTTGGATCTTAGAGCACTCTTCCTCCGTCGGTAACATCGTCAACAGTTTCTAAACAGTCACTCGAGATTTACAGTTTATTGCTGAAGGGAATATTTTTTATCTGAATAAGTCAATAACTGGGAATGAATAGAGTATACACAAACAACTTAGCAGCTTTGAAACAAAATGATATTTTTGATTTATATTGGGATGAGCTTGGCTCAAAATTCAGTATAATAAGTACCGGACAGAACTTAGAGGATTTGAAAGGCAGAGGCAGAACCGATAGGGAAGGCCACCCACTCTGAGAAGTGAGAAGGCTGGCTGCTGCACTAGGCTATCATTGTCCAGACAGTCAATAAAGCTTTTGCAAACCTTAGCATACAAATCCTAGAAGGGTCATTGTAGATGACATTGGCTTGGAGCTCTGAAGGGCCCCATACGTCTTTTACTCATATTTTCTGATAGGTCAGCCTTTTTTTAGTTCAACCGAGGGTACGGTCCCAAGGTGACCGAACGAGAGGGAGTCTACTGAATTAAAAAGTGTTCAAAAGGTGTCCAAGATAACATAATTTATCCACAACTACTCCATTCAGTGAACCTTACCTCAATGCCCTCTCGGTTCATGATGGTGGCATCCATCTTGAGAATGGCCGTCTTGATGGAGCGAGGTGGCGGCAGTTTAGTCATGCCGATGTTGATCGCGTTAGATCGCTTCGGGTCCAGCACAATCACTTCTTTGTTCTTATTCATCTCCTGCTGCTTCTGTTGTTCAAACAGTACATTTTATCTTAACAATAGTCAGAGTTGCAGAATAATGGATAAAGAGCTTCTTATAAAGACAATGTAAACCGGACAACGCCACCAACTGCTGATATTATCAGTTCTTTGATCTACTGATGTGGGATTGGAACATTTTAGACTTACCGTACAATCATGTATTTAACCACTACATAAATACACCTGACATACCATATATGTACAACTTTAGTGGTACAAACTGCAACCTGTGAAGCGAAAGTAGTGCACAACATAGACACTACTATGATATCATCGGGTGCAGGTAGCTTTATAGACAGATTTCATAGCTAATTGCGTAAAACGTTCAATACTTTCTGTGTTGCCGATTATAAAAACAAACCAATTATGTACGGTACAAATTATGTCTAAAAGCAACTGCTATACATACACAACATAAAAGTCCTATAAACTGTGTTACGCTTCTTAATACAATTTTAAGCACATAAGCAACATCCACATTCATGGCCACATCCTTTCATTTCTTGCACCATTGAATAAAGTATCCTAGAAGCCCAGCTCCATGTTAATTTTCGGCAAAATTGTCAGCTGCTTTTTGTGTGTTACTGTGTGAAGTAGTTCAAATCCCTGTCGTCAGAGGTTGTTAGTGTACACTGTTATAATAAACCCAGTGACTAGATTACAATAAAATCCCGCAAAAGCAAAACCTTTAGTTCCAACCCGTGCCACTTGGGAAGCTGGCTCGTCTCTAGTAAGACCTACGCTTCTAGAAAGCTTTATTCATTACTTGCAACCTAACTTCCCCCAAGCCACATTTAAACATCAGTTCCCACACCATCCATGCAGTGATTTGTGCTAAGTATCATGAAGTAAGTAAATTCACAAACATATAATAATAATTTTGAACATTTTTAAAAATTAATATGATTAAAACTACTTTTAATCTCTAAAATTATCCAAAAGTTGAGCAAGTACAAGTTTTGTCGCCTGATTCCCACCAGAAGGAAAAATTACAATCCTGTTCATCCCTGTCAATAAAATTTGGTTTGGAACTAACTAGAAAGAAGAAATGAACGTGTTTTAAAATACCATTGAAATTTATACAGTTAACAAAACTAAAAACAAGCTTAAAATGTACTTAAGGTTTAGAGCTTAACATTTGACCTCCCAAAATAAAGAGAGAATTCTCTATAGCTGGAGAAATACAATGCATAATTAACCTTTAGTATGAAAGAAAGCTCAAATTATCTAATGAAATTTATACTTAATGGGTTACATGACAGCTATCCAATTACGGTAATAAATATGTTGTATTTCATTGATAACTTTTTCATAAGACAAGTAATTTTAAACCAATAAGAAGCTACTGCTGATTTAAGTTCCTACACTATTTAACATAGCTTAAGTTATGTACATTGGGGCTGTAAAAGGTGCAGTGAAATTATCCTAAAATGCTACCTATAATCTAACTAAATCTAAGTTTTTATCTGACTTCTCAACCATCTTGAATCATAAATAAAAAATATATCCAGAATTTGATATTCAGAACCAAAAGTGGATCGTATGGTTTCAGTTGAAAAATAATAAGCCCCCTCAACTTTTAGTTTTTACAGCTTTTGTCCTATGCGAAAGATTTTTCTAGCAGAAGTACCAGATTTAACGTTAAGCCTCTCAAGATTAACCTATTTTATTTAAGATCAGGTCCAAGGAACCTACCTCATTGATTAATTTAAGTTTTTTTCAACCAAATACTTTTTTTAATCAACTACCGCCCAAAAGTTTATTTAGATTTCGGATGTATCATGGTTGAAAAGTCAAGAAGCTAGCAACTAGCAAATCTAGAAGCCAATCTCTATTCCACAATCAAAAGGCAGCATTGGTCTAATAAATGAGATACTGCATGTCTACTATTAATTCTGAACATATTTTGTTCGTATTCAAAAGATTAAATAAATATAGGACTTTTTAAATACCCGTAGTCACGAAGCAACTGTTTTGGTAGAAAGTGTTAGATTTGATAGGGATCTGTTGCCTCTCAACTCTTATTATCATTAACCTTTGGCACTCCAATGGCGAACTGAGTCTGACATCGCTATTTTGCCATTCCGCTCCGATGTCGGACACATCATTTATTGCATATAGCGCAAACGATAGACAAGGACTACCCTACACTAACGGCACCTAGCAGAGAACACCGAAACTACCACTCTCCACGCCAACTCAGGTGCGAGTTTGACAGCCCACGACAAACAGCCCGGTGGTTTAGTGGTTATAGGTGACAGTTGGCTCCTGTCTGTCACAGCATGGGTTCAATCCCACCCGGTGGCTCTGGTACGGTGCAATGCTAATCATTGGATCATTCCGGTGCGGGGCCACAATGACCGCTGAGGATCACTGAAGAGAAAATGGCTCATCAAATCCAGTGAGGCAGAGAGTGGCACTTTTGAGCTTAGAGAGGCTAAACTCCCAGCTTTTAGAGGAGTGGTTCAATGACTGGTAATGCACCAGAGAGCGGTTTTGCTGAAATTTTAATTACAGGGGACTGGGAAACCCATACGGGAGCCTTTTACAAAATTTAAAATAAAATGAGAGCTAAAGGGTTAATAAATTCTTTGACAAAAACCACTTCAAACACATGCTTCCGTTCAATAATTAAAAGATAGCCATTTTTATTATTACTTTCGCTATTTTTTGTAATCCAATGACTAATATAGCTTCAAATAACAAAAATCTAAAACTATACTTCCATATTAATTTAAAATCAGTCAAACTGTCCAATAAATAAGTTTATTATGCCTAAAGCTTTTTGTGAACTAGGTTCACAATCTTCAAAGGCTTTAGACTGAAAGAATAACCAAAAACATCAATATGCCTATTTAAAAAAATTGAACATATTAACTATTTATTGCAATTTTTTAATTAGTTAGCAATTTGAATTTACTTTTTTAGTTCAATGGAATTAGATTAGATCTAATCTAAGTGAATTAAGTACAGAAAAGATTTTAGTTAATTTATGTATAGGGAAGAAAATCAAAATACAATAACCGCTACTTCAGGTGAAACTAGATAGCTCAACGCTTCCTAAAGTTTGACACCTTCCGAGACCACTTAATATTTACAAAAATTATGGATAGAGAAAGGTTCAAAAATTTGGTACAGTAAAACAGTAGTACCAATGTATGCAAGCTAACAGTAAAATTGGTTTTGGAAGTTTGACATTTCAATAGCTCAAAACTCCTTTCGTCCACAAATAGTCAATGTATCAAGTTGAAAATTGAATTACTGTAAGAACTTTTGAATTTACCGTATCCTTTTTAAATATTTTATACGGGTAACCTTTTATTCATTCGTAGTAAAAATATACTTCATTCAAGGTTTTAACCATTTTTTTAGATTTAAATGTGTTTAAGTAAAATGTACAATAAATAAAAGGACAAAAATTGAAAGCAACTGTAGGAATAATACTGTAACTACCTACCTTTAATTGTGAAAATAGCGTAAATTATTTAAACAAGTTCAAGCAATCCACTACCATTAAATTATATGAAGCTAAGCCACGTGTTAGTTACATGCATTTCAAGCGAATTCATGCTTCAACATATATAAGAAGGTTTACAAACCTTTGGACAAATAAACCGACAGGTACACAAATACAACAATACAACATAGCTTACTCTAATATAGCAATTACCCATTCAGGACATAATCACATATTGAAAATTAATAACCAATCAATCACTATGAATAATTATTTCATAACTATGTATTTATTTGTTTAGCTGAGCCTTCATTGTTGACAATCTCACTGGACAAAATCAGCTTTCATCTAATCCAAGCAAATTAAGTAAGTACAGAAAAGATTTTAGTTAATTTATGTATAGGGAAGAAATTCAAAATACAATAACCGCTACTTCAGGTGAAACTAGATAGCTCAACGCTTCCTAAAGTTTGACACCTTCCGAGACCACTTAATATTTACAAAAATTATGGATAGAGAAAGGTTCAAAAATTTGGTACAGTAAAACAGTAGTACCAATGTATGCAAGCTAACAGTAAAATTGGTTTTGGAAGTTTGACATTTCAATAGCTCAAAACTCCTTTTCATCCACAAATAGTCAATGTATCAAGTTGAAAATTGAATTACTGTAAGAACTTTTGAATTTACCGTATCCTTTTTAAATATTTTATACGGGTAACCTTTTATTCATTCAGTAGTAAAAATATACTTCATTCAAGGTTTTAACCATTTTTTTAGATTTAAATGTGTTTAAGTAAAATGTACAATAAATAAAAGGACAAAATTGAAGCAACTGTAGGAATAATACTGTAACTACCTACCTTTAATTGTGAAAATAGCGTAAATTATTTAAACAAGTTCAAGCAATCCACTACCATTAAATTATATGAAGTTAAGCGTGTTAGTTACATGCATTTCAAGCGAATTCATGCTTCAACATATATAAGAAGGTTTACAAACCTTTGGACAAATAAACCGACAGGTACACAAATACAACAATACAACATAGCTTACTCTAATATAGCAATTACCCATTCAGGACATAATCACATATTGAAAATTAATAACCAATCAATTACTATGAATAATTATTTCATAACTATGTATTTATTTGTTTAGCTGTGAGCCTTCATTGTTGACAATCTCACTGGACAAAATCAGCTTTCATACTAAAAGCTACAAAGTAATTGTGTACATCTAGCACACTTTTAAATTGATTTCAATTTTAAAAAATAATAAAAGAGCATTTTTTACAGTAATTTATTTGTGGGTTTCAGAAACTTAACTATTTCAAACTGTACTTTTCCACAACTTAATTGTTATTTTAAAGGTGGTAACAAATATATTTCTTTCTGGTTTTAAAAGTAGAATCTAGTTGTTTTGGTTATTAATTTTTCATATCGACAAGAGCCAAATTCAAGCCTCTATTACTACTTATCTAAAATGACAACACTAAAACCAGTGAATACAATTCAGAGTTTATAATTTATCTCTGTGTATATTCATGATGAAATATAAAATAAGATGTACTGTAAACTTGTAAGTATAAGTCGGCCATTAGCCGTGTGAGCCAGTTGATCAACTAAGGGTCATCAGAAAGTAAAGAATGTTTTGACATGGTCAAATAAAAATAAAGATATCAACACAAAACTGTATTTACAAATGCATAGAACCTTCCTCTACTTTTCAGCTATCGCCATGGATATCAAGACACTGGTTTTAACGCATAGTTTTTCCATACCCATGTTCTACATTTGCCAAACATGAGACAGGATTTCTAGCTTTGAGTTCCTATCGCTAGCAAACTGTTTTTACCCAAAAATCCTTAAGCCGAATAAGTGATAATCACTGCACCAAGACAGGGCTGTAGTCATTTCTTTTCTGGCATAAATTCAACATGGATTGGCTCTTGATCCCCAAAACAGTTGCCATGACTTTTTGAGTGTTTAAATTTCACACTTACATTTAGCGGATTTTCAATTGTTGATGCCATTATTAATTACTGTGGACATAGACGCATAATCGCATTCAGCAACGAACCTACACTCAAACTGAAGAGGAAGAATGCAGCCAGCAGCTCTTTAGTGGTGAGGGTGTGCCGGCGCCAATGATGCAGTCGCTCTTACTTTCTGGATACTCGTAGTTTATTAGCTGTATGCAACTAATTGATCAATAAGTTGCCAGGAGCTTGGTCCACCGCAGCTAACCTGCTACCAATTGCAGTTGATTTAAGGTCTCAAGCATTGTCTTTATGACAACTATTAGCAGCACCCAACTCATAAAATAACAAGCGTGCATCACCAAAATCTCTAATAATTGTCATTATTTGGATTTCCCTATTTTTATATTTCTGATTCATAGTTATTACAGGTTTATACAATTTGTTGATCTACTGGTTGCACACAACTACTAGGGTGATGAGATTAAATACCATGTGAGTTGAAGCCCAGGTTCAACTCCCAGAGCTACATTTACAACTTTTACACTGGTCACTCCCCAAGGATCGACACGCAAGCCATTAATCCATTTCCATTGGTCATTCGCTATTAATTAATTAATCTTGACTGTGCATAAATAACATATAAGGCCAAACAAATCCAACAGTCAAAAATCCAATGATGTAGTGACAAAAGTGCAATAGCATGATTACTATAATTTCTTCAACCAAAAACCTTGATAGAATGAGCACTTGAGTACCTATGAAAAATCATAAAAGATCCGCTAAAAGAAGAATAATGCAATCAGGAAATTTTACCTGCCAACCAAAAGGGTGTATGTGTCAGTCAACTTTTACTACTGTTAAATTTTTTAAAGTTGTGAATTTAAGTAATAAGTATAGTTTTAAAACAACTTGACTGTAACGCTGTAATGATTTGTAGAGAGCTTTTAAATTTTCCCAATGAACTCCTGTTTTCCCAGTTTGCTTGCATGGTGTGTTGTTCCTCCTTGTATTTGTGGTGGCGTGAGCATGGTGTTGAGTTTGTGAATGTGAGTGTGTCATACCTTGGTGATGAGATCCTTGGCCCTGGACTCAACAATCCTTGCTTTCGAAATAAGTGATAATCACTGGCAAGACAGGGCTTTCGTAGTCGCTTTTGGCATAAATTCAACATGGATTAGCTCTTTGATCCCAAAACAGTTGCTACACTTTTCGAGTGTTTAAATTTACTTACATTTAGCCGTTTTCAATTGTTGATGCCATTATTAATCAGTGTTGACATTAAGACGCTAATCGCGACAGCAACGAACCTACAGTCAAACTGAAGATGAAGAATGTATTAACAGTTGTACGCTTGTAGTGGTGAGGGTATGCGCCGTGATGCGCACCGTTTTTACTTCTGGATGACTCTCAAGTTTGTTAGCTGTATGCAACTAATTGATCAATCAGTTGCCAGTGAGTCTTAGTCCTCCCGCACTAACCTGCTACCAATTGCAGTTGATTTGAGGTCTCAAGCATTGTCTCTTATGACAACTATTAGCAGCCTCAACTTGTAAAATAACAGCGTGTCACCAAAAATCTCTCTAATTTGTCATTCTATTTCAGGATTTCCCTATTTTTATATTTCTGATTCATAGTTATTACAGGTTTATACAATTTGTTGATCTACTGGTTGCACAGTGCTACACAGATTAAAATTGGAATTGGCCCAGGTTCAACTCTTAGAGCTGCATTTACAACTTTTTACACTGGCCACTCCCCAAGGATCGGACACGTTAAGCCATTAATCCATTTCCATTGGTCGTTCGCTATTAATTAATTACTCTTGACTGAGCATAAATAACATATAAGGCCAAAAAAATCCAACAGTTAAAATCCAACGATGTAGTGACAAAAAGTGTAAATAGCATGATTACTATAATTTCTTCAACCAAAAACCTTGATAGAATGAGCACTTGAGTTATGAACAAATCATAAAAAGATCCGCTAAAAAGAAGAATAATGCAATCAGGAAATATTTACCTGCCAACCAAAAAGGGTGTATGTGCCAGTCAACTTTTTACTACTGTTAAATTTTTTTAAAGTTGTGAATTCTTAAGTAATAAGTATAGTTTTAAAACAACTTGACTGTAACGTTGTAATGATTTGTAAGAGAGCTTTTAAATTTTCCCAATGAACTCCTGTTTTCCCAGTTTGTTTGCGTGTGTGTTGTTCCTCCTTGTATTTGTGGTGGCGTGAGCATGGTGTTGAGTTTGTGAATGTGAGTGTGTCATACCTTGGTGATGAGATCCTTGGCCCTGGACTCGAACAAGTGCTCCAGCTTCTGCGTGATCCACGGAGACCGGCGACAGCTCGTCCCAGATCAGAGAGTTGGAGTTGAGCTTGGCAAATACCACCGGATCATCCCGCACCTCCTGCACAGTCCGATATACAGAGTGTAAACATTTAAGTCCACCAACCGCATCCTTTGTAGCTTATTAGCCATACGCAACTATTTGATCAACTAGACAAGTCGATCAATCATTTCGCAGACCTCCGCAACTCACATGATCAATTAATATTTATGTAAAGTTGTAAATCATTGTCTCTTAGCCAATAGCGCTTATTGGCTGGGCGTAAATAATTTATCAACTTGCCAAATATATGACTGAGTACGCATCATTGAAAATATATGTATGTTGTTTATGGAGTTTGTTGATCAACTGGCTGCGCAAGACTAATAGGATGCTAGACTAGTCAACTCAATCCAATTCTGTCCAGCTATTCCTGCTTTGCAAATAGCATACCCAAGCTAAATTGAGGATTTTTGTCCCATCTAGTAAATTTATTTTTAGCAATCAAGATAAAACATTTTACCTTCCAAAAGAGTTTGACAGTCTTCTTGTTCTTACAGACAGGAGAGGTGAGGCGGGAAGGTGTCATGTTGTTGAGTGGAGGGGGTACAGCCGGAGCAGGGATGGGGGGCGGCATGCCACATGGTGGGGGTGGTGGGGAATGCCGGAGGCACGAGAGGCAGGTGCAAACACATTCTGCTCGTCATCACTCTGCAAGTCGGTGAAGTCCAGGTCGCACAAGGCTAGGGCCCGTGAACACGAGTTGACCAGCTCCTCCCAGTGTAACTCCGTCTCAGTCTTCTTCACCTCAGGAGGCTTCAGAATCGGAGGTGTCTCTGAGGTCGGGCTCTTCAGCACGTCAGCTTTTGATTGTGATTTTGCCAAACCTGTTAAGGAATATTTAGAGTTTAGGCTGATTCCTTACTGCTAAGCGAAATACTAGAACTAGTAATTGTGGCAAATTAACAATTAACATGTGTTTTAGTGAATCTGGTTGAACGAAATAACAGGAGGAGATTGAGTAAGTGAACTTTTGCTGTTTAGTACGAGAAAAAACTTTTGAAGTTGCACTCATTAGATCGGTATTATCATCTTATGGATAGAATTGTGGTTTCATGACTCAGTCCCTACGTGTTTTCTGGATTCACCTATAGAAATGGAAAAGTCTTTATTTATGTGGTGAAGTTAGGACTTTCTCGTCCTCCCTAACACTTAACCTCGCAGTAGAGTACCACATATGTATTGTTATTGAATTTACTCATAGAAGCCCAATTAAAATGGGACTCTTGTTTGCTGAATTTAATCTGCACTCTGTTGGCATTAAACCCAGAAGCTTTTGGAGATTTTGTAAATACTATTCTATTATAATGATTACTGATCAGCAGTAGAAAACAAACCAAGTAGCATATCTGCAGGCATCAATGTAGCAACTTACAGAGTAGTTTGTCAAGAATTAAATATAAAAGAAGTTATTTCAGGTGGTATTTAGAGTTAATCATCAAATTGACCTTCTTTAGCTCGAGAAATGATGCCTTTCATCTCCCCCAACCGGTTGAGTGGGTTGCCGTCAGCGTCCAGGGCTCCCGGACTGCCGAGTGTTGAAGCCAGTTTCTGAGTCAAGTCTTTCACTGTGTTCTCTCTCCGAACATGATTCGTATCTCCATTGCAGTACCCATTTTGAACTCCACCTTTTAAAAATTCAGTTACATTTAGCTTTATACTCACAATTTTTTGCATGATTTAATTATTAATATAAGTTATTTCTTTTTCTATTGCAACTGTAATTAAATTTAGCCGCAGCTGGTTACCTTCTACATTTGTTCCTTGTGAGTGTTCTGTATGAGACAGCCTTATTGTACTTGCATTTTAAACTACTTATATTAGGGCCACTATCTGTTGAAAGTTTCCTAGAAATTATCCTATTTGCTAAAAACTTCCTATTCACTTGTAACTGCCAAAAGATTCCTGAACTTACTCTTAAATCCATAAAATCCCAGTTTTAGAAAACTAAAGCCTGACTATTGGTATTTCAATTTTTTCAGAAAATCGCTGACCTCTCAGGACTTGCCAACTTTTAGTTATTACGAGTAATATCAAAAAATATTCTTAAGTCTACAACTAAACCAACAGCACAAAGGTACGATACCATCCTCGCTGCCCGACTGGTCGCTGGTACTGACGGCTGCGCGCAGACTCGCTTCCCTCTGCTCACGCAGAAATGTGCGCTGCCGCTCCGCCTCTCTGCGTCTGCGCAGAGCTGGAGTCACTCCTACGCCGTTCTCGTCCTTCACTGTAACCGTTAGTTCACACCACTCTCACACAGCGTAGGCATTAGTCAAGCTCAAACGTAATGTTGCAAATGCGCAAATCCAATACAGTTCTTTGTACTGGTGAATGGCTTTGGACTCATTGTAGAGTAATATCAAAGATTATGTTAATATTGGTAGATGGCGCATAGATGCCGAATGGCTGAGCCAGGAAAATCAACATAGTTGCGACAGCCCGAGCACAGATAGCGCTGCAAGGGTATTCTTTTAAACATCTCAAGTAGAGCCACGCACGCAAGCGAATGTTCATTCGTTCTGAAATTCTGCAGACACCAAGTCATAGACATCAGATAAACTCGAGCATGTCGAGCCATGGAGGAGAAAGACGGCGAGAGATGGTAGCACTCGCAGCGCTATCTGTGCTTGGGCTGCCACAACTATGTTGATTTTTTTCCCTCTGCCCATCCATTTGGCATCTATGCGCCATCTGTCTATTATAACATAATCTTTGATAATATGTAACTATTGTATGATAGTAACCTTAACATTAGTTCCTCATAACATTTTGGGAACCTTAGAAGAGAATGTAATTTTGGATCAGTTGTTTAGACATTTTCAACTAATTCATTCTAAAAACTAACTACCAAAGTACTCTTAATGAATGAAAACGGACCGCAGTTAGTCCAATCTTTGTTTCAATAATAATATAAGATTTAGTAAATTTAAATTTAAAATAAAAAGCAAAAGCATTAAGGTAAAAAGCGGAAACAGAAAACTAGCACAATAAATTTGAAGCGCAGCCTTATATGTTAATGTAAGCGAAGGTCAGTAACATGACCACATATAGAGTGCATACCGTTCTGGTACTCATCAGAGCCGGGGTCCAGGTCCTGCGAGGGGCGGAGCAGGCTCAGAGAGAGGTGGAGGGCGGTGGTGCCGGTCGAGTGTCGGCGAGACTTCCGCCTCTCGATCGGGTTCAGCGTAGCCGTCAGTGACTTGCGGTGCCGGAGAGTCTTTCTGCGGAACACATCAGTCAACTTTATAGTCACTAAATAACTTGGCCTTTAAAATGTTTCTGGCCATGATTTCAGTTGTTCTTAATACAACTTTAATTTTACAATGCGAACAAAATAAATTGAATGTTTGAAAAACTGTATTGATATTACATTCATTTTTATTTGTCAAACACAATAAATAATTGTGTAGACATGTAGTTGAATTTAAATAAAAATTAGTTTAAAACCCCTCAAAAATATCCGCATTACTTGGATACACAACTAGTTGTATAAGTAATGCTATTATATTTTTGTTTGTAAAGTTATACCTAGTCTTATACTAAAAAAAGGATTTTACAATGGCCTACATAAATTTGGTGGAATAAAGATTTTTGGTAAAACAAGATAGCAAAGTTTTATACTATCATACACCCAGTGATTTTCAGCCTGAAGACCTAGACATTTACAACCATAGGTCTTCAGGCTAAATATTTCACTATAAACTATACAAATTAATAAATGACTATTAAATTGTATTCATTGCACTTGTTATATACAAATATAGGTATAAAGAAACCCCACAGCAAAGTAATGGTAAAAACATTATTAAACAATTTATTGTTACCTCTTTGGTAGAAGACAGCTTTTTACTACGGTTGAAACCATTCCAAACAACTGTTTTTGTGATGAAGATCCATCCATTGTTATGAGGGGATTTCAATATATATATATATATAAATGGTATGAAACTATAGAAGCAATATTACAACTGGCGGTGCTCTACAAAGTAATAAGTGGCTGATTACAGACGTCAATATGAACTTTGTCTCCTGCTTTGCCAATCTCTTATCACAACATTATCACTAACCATGGTTTATTTATTAATCATCCGTTTTTCAATATATTGCATCATTTACAATACATGTTTTATAGTACAAAATATACCTTCGTAGTTTTTGGGATAAATAATTACATAAGTATTTATTCAGAGTGTCTATAGGGGTGGTTATAGCTCAGTGGTATAGTGTGTGCGCCACACCAAATCAGCCTGGGTTTGATTCCCAGGCGCAGTGATAACTTTTCACGATGGCCACTCCCGTGGTTTGAAGTCACTAAGCCGCTATCCATTCCATTGATTATTGGTGCTATTAATTAATGACCCAATCGTCTTCAACTATCAAAATATAAAACTGTAGAGGTTATGTTTGTCCGTAGAAATTGTGGCTTTGACAAACATTAGGTTGTCTGTCAACACCATTATATTTCCAGCTATCGCCATTGTATTTTTGTTAGTTGCTAGCATTATTCCAATTGGTTTATTTAGCTGATAAGAAGACTAACCTGATGGTTTCATCCAACTGTTTGAGAGGAGCTCCCTTCTGCTCACCATCCTCATGCTGGAGCACAGCCTCGTAGATCTGAAACTGTCTCAGCAGATCCAAGTCTGTGCCTTGCTTAGCCATGTACCTGCAGACACATCATTCATTTAGCGCTGCTCATACAGCTTTGCAAGAGAACATTGCATTTACACTTACAACTAAAAACTCTCCATCACCAGTACGGTGATGTGATAAGTGACGTTAGCAAGCTAGGTTCAATCACTTGCTTGTTGCACTTAATGTACATTTGTAGTACACTGATCCTGTATAATTGTCTAGTTTGTTGACATGACAAAACAGATTGTTCACACACCTCCTGATGATGTTCTCGAAACCCTGCTCCTCCAAGGCATCCACCTGGTCGTAGTATGTGTCCTGGTCAGGCAGTCCGTTCAGAGTCTTGTTGATGAGAGAGGTCGCATAGATCAGCAACTCTGTATCTGCTGCATCGTACTCCTTCATCAGCCTCATCACGTTGCTCCACAGTGGAGATCCTGCAGGATAAACCAAGCATTAGAACACAACCTCACAAATAAGTTAGTAGAAACCAAAAACTACTGACGTTAAAAATGTGTTATATAAAATAAAAAGGCTTACTGTACTATTTAATTTAATAGGACAAAAATTAGTTACACAAACATAAAAAGTATTCCTAGACTTTTATTATTAAGAATTAAGCTTGAAAACAACACTGTTACTACTGAAAACACAATTGAAAAATCATTTGAACTAGTTGTATATTGACAATACAGGGTTATTCAAAAAGAATTTCCTACTTTCAAACAACTCTCCTTCAATAATTATTACTTTGATATACATAAATTAAATAATAGTAAAAAGAGCACTTTTCATAGTTTTTCTTCCCTGGTACACTTTTATAAATGCTCACCATGTCCTCCCTTGACTGCTCGGCAAAGATCTAGCCAAAAATCAAACTATTTTCCGGTAGATCACGAAGTTAATATTGATTTATGAAATTGACTGCAGCTCTGATACAATTTCGCAGGTCATGAAGATATTTGTCAGAGTGGGTAGGTAAACCCTCACTCTTACATAGCCCCACAAAGGAAATTCACGAGGAAACCACAAATATACGACTAAACTTTCACTATACTAAATTGACTAGCTTTTTGGAAATTCAAGAACGTAAAATAACTTGTGTTGAATGGGCAGCCATCTTGTTGGTAATTAAAAGCAGAAATTACCTCTCAGTATATGTAAACAAAACTTTGAAACTTCTTCTTTTCAACCACATGTAAATTATTCATGAAACACTCATACTATAAAAGTTACAGAAGAATAAAAGTAGGACATTCTTTTTGAATAACCCTGTATAACAATTGAGACTAGACAGCACAAATTGTGTAGATCATTTTACACTCGTCTTCCAGTTATACCAGTTCTAATTGAAGAATTTGCATTCAGGAGATTGAGAAAAGGTTACCCTCAGAAGGAATGAGGCTCATAAAGACTCCTTAACCCAAAGAGGAACTAAGAAACCCCCAAACAGAGGCAGATTAAGCAAAGAAAAGCCAAAGGAGAGAGGAGATGGTCAAATCACGAGGTAAGTATTTCACCTATTAGGGACAGTGGCTATAGCAGTGACAGGAACATTGGGAGGTATTGTCAACTAAAAATCAACAAGAATGTTATAATGTCCACACAGATAAAACTAACCTGTAACAAAAATTAATTACCTTGATTGCTGTCCACGGTTTGGATAGCTTTGACTAGAAGCACACTGTTAGTTTCCACGTACTCAACAAGACTAAGAGTAACTTGAGAGCAGTTTTAACGACCAGGCGAAACTTGGAGGCGACAAGGGAGTAGAGCCACTGGATCGTGGGACTGTGCTCGATGACACCGTTCATGCCGTCCACGTACAGCATCACTTGCCCCAGAGCTGAAACCACACAAAGGTCTTTACATATAATTGAATTCTGATTGTATTAGTTAATTGTTAGTGGAATAAAACATCTAAAAAAATATACTGTCCAATTAGTTTATTGGGAGTTGATCTAATAACCCATCTAGCGAACCCGTGGCAGGTTGGAATCGTGCCAGACTCCGGAGCTCATTACTCCAATGGCATGCTTGGTTTTAATTGTTAGTTTCTTTTTAAATAATGGTTCCTATACTTGGATTCTCTCTAACTTTTATAAGAAATCCCAACAATACAGTGGTACGTGTTTTCCGATTTCATATTACTTCCTGTATTCTTGGTTTACATTTCGCAAGAGCTCAGACCAGAGCTACTGGGGATGAAACGAAGGACGAGAGTGTATCAGTTTCACCACAAGACCGCAGAGTTGCATCATTGTCATGTCACACACAGCTGATCAGCTAGTGGGATGTCAGGTGTACCAACTAACACCTCTGTAGTCTGTAATGTATTCTGACCCAGTCTCGCTCATTGTATTCTGTGTCGTCTGCTTTGTATATGACATAATCAGCTGCAAACACACCTCCAACCTACAGAGACATGTGTTTGACCCACTGTCAAGAAAATGACTCGGCAAACTGTCAATGTAAACTGTAAAGGTTATATGCTTAATAAACTTGTAACTTAATTTTCCAGTTAATGCTGCTTTTGTGATCAGTTCATCGAAGACACACAATTTAAATGTTGTTATATTATTGAGCTCTTAAATTGTAGTCAACTATATTTTTATTTAGTAAGCTATTATTAAGTAATTATTAGTATGCTTCATTCAATTTTGTACAGAAGTTATTCATCTTACTTTCATATAACGGGTGATTCAAAAGTCTCCATACTTTAGTTACAAGTAGCAATAGGAGCAAACCACACTTTCATAAATATACAAGTTTGATATCAAATCAATTCCTACTACTGTTCTGCATCTTTTCTGAACATGGCCACACTGAACAGCTGTTCATTGGTGGGTGGGGTGGCATTTGCCATTTTGTTATAGTTGCCATAAAAAATGTATTTCACGAAGATCAACAAGTTACTTTACTTGAAGCTTATTTTGAGAAAAAATGTTTTCCAGTTGTCCAATTTTTTCAAAACCACTTGATGTTAACTCAAATGTTTATTCAGAAATCGTACATCAGTTTGTCGTTTCACTTGAAGAGGATGAGAGGATGTGTTGGCTGCAACAGGATGGTGCATGTGTCATACGTCGGAAGAAACAATGTCATATTTGCAAATTCCAAATTGGAATTGAAATATGTTTTATTATCCACATCTTATTCCTGTTAAACATGCTAAACACAGTCTGATAAACTTAAATCCCTCCCTTAGCCTTATTCATAGATTTTTCTCTGCATTGTTTTCTAATTTTCATCAGTCAAGGTGCAAAATACTTTATTGTATAGCTTTAGTAACATTAACAAATCAAAGCTGTTTTATAACTAAAAAGAAATTACTTGAGTTTAATTACCTCTGAGGATATAATTCTGGTAGTTTTGGTCTGCATCCGTGCCGACTTTGATGAGACAGGCCAAGCCCTCGTTCTGCACAAACTCATGCACCAAGTCCTTGTCCTCCTGTGAACCAAAGGGTTAATTGCGTTTCAATTGTCAAACCCATAATTGAAATAAGTTAAAATTCTATTTTGAATTGTTTTCACAGTAAATCTGTCATGAGAGCTCAACCTGCATGTATAAATTTATAACCTTGTACATTCAAAAACTATAAACAAAATCAAACAATCTTTTTTAACAAAATTTGGCTTACCTGAAATATTTGTTTTAAGGAAAACAACGCTCTTAGTAGTTCTCTGCCTTCTGACGACAGCAACTTTTCTGAAACAAAAATTAAATAGGTAATCTCTGTGTGTTTTTGTGAATTTTTGTAATGTTTCTACAAACCGATAGTGATGAATTGCCCATTGTAAACCTTTTAGGCAGATGGTGTAAATAAAATCATTTGGACAAAAGATTGTGTTAAAATACAATCTACAGGTCAACGATCGACTATTTAAACACGGTTGACCGTTCATAATTATATCTCGCAACTCAATAATCAATTGAATATTTATTGGTTTCGTCTAAAACATTAAAAGTGCAAATTCACGTTTGTGATTAAATATTCGCCTCCCACAAGCGGCCGAGGTATTGTCTTGTATTGTTTCATTGTTGTGATAGACAAAGGCCTGCCTGCAGCGAACGTGTGCTCAGCTCCACTCAATAGGATGGCCAGCTGCAATTAAACACCTCAGATGAGAGACCGACCAGTCCTGCACCAGGACTGAGAGTGGTGGTGATTGAAAATTACAGGGATAACCTGTGTTTTCATGAAATAAATAATACACATTCATGGTCCATGGATTGGAAAGAAAAGACGAAAAACAAAATTTAATTTTATGAGAAATTACAATATTGCATAATTATTGTCAGATGGTTGGATTTGTTTCTATTTGCCTCTTCCAGCCGTCTGTCTGTCTAATTGTTGCGCAGTTTCGGTCGTGTCTAATTGGATTGAACATTGCAAAATCCTAACCTTGGGACAAAAAAACTGTTTGTATATGCGAACACAAACTCACCACATTTGTTTGTTGTTTACCCCAATTTTAGGTATGGGTTTGTGGTTTTAAGCCAATAGGAAATTCGAAACAACTGTCAGTTTCAAGCTCTCTCTAGTGTTGACTGTATCTTCCAAACGTGTGTTTTGAACCATACAAAATTTCAAAGACTTATATGACTAAAATACACAACTTAAATAAGACATAAATACCAACTACCAATAGTTAAACTTTGGTCATTTCAAAATAACATTAAGTAAATAACCAGCCATCTTCTGAGTATACCAGTATCTTATGACATATCAATCTAAACTATTGCTTCGATTTGAACGCAATCTTTTAGAAACGTTTACAACAAAAGATAAAATTTTCAATATAACATCAATTATGGGACGAAGGCCAAAACGCTCGTTTAGAATCAAGCGCGCAATGCTTGTACGCGACGCAATAGAGCGTACCCCCTAGTTATTTCACGATGTTCTTTTAATAGGGTACACACATATTTTGTACATAATATTTTCGTGAAAGGTAGTTGAGACAATTCTCAATTGCAAAATGCGAGTGAATAGTCTTAACACCTGTTCACTTTTATTACGTTTCTCATTTCAAGCACATCCCCAAGATTTATTCTTATTTAAATACAGTTAGAAATAAACTGCCCCACTGTTCACATAACTACTAGTAAATATGTTATGTTGCGTATTAGTGTGCTCGATACAGGACAGATGGCGCCATATATCGTTGACGTGGGGACCTCCCAGAGCCCAGTCACAACACAAGCCGCATGTCGTCCTGTAGAGGTACCACAGGGTACAGTCCAGCGTCCAGGACCAATCTTGTTTATTGTCTACACTCATGCATAACCCATGAGCTGTCAGAGTCAA
Source organism: Matsumurasca onukii (assembly GCA_018831715.1). Classification (NCBI taxonomy): domain Eukaryota; kingdom Metazoa; phylum Arthropoda; class Insecta; order Hemiptera; family Cicadellidae; genus Matsumurasca; species Matsumurasca onukii. The sequence goes on from CM032063.1 coordinate 9,449,650, forward strand.
GCACCGCTGCCAAACTCGATTTCAAACTATTGTCATCAGACTGGCAGTATTCGTAGAGTTTGTGGAGTGTACTATTCAAATAGTCTCTTGACGGCGGGAAAATTGCGACGCATCGTCAACATTTTGACCACTCTGAAATAGAGCCCGAAGTGAACGGTAACAGGTAACCCAAGGTGAGACGGATTTGTAGGGTTTATGTTGCCGAATGCCGAGGTTGATGGGGGTGAAGGTGTTGGGTGTTGTGTGTGCGGATGTAGGCAGGGGTTTCCTCCCCCTCGCTGACAGCTTGAGAGGTTTCCTCGGCTGACATCAGCTTGCGTCATCAGGGCACAACAAGGGTTGTACTTATGCAACACTGGCGCGCCTTTCCCAACAAATACCATTCTACCGTCCCTACTTCTGTGGCCGTTGTTTTCAGTACAACTGTCTCAGTATAGTATGTAATCTAGTATTTAATTTAATCATAAGTCATAACTATACAGTAGAGAATATGGCTGACACATCGACCTCTAACCCTATAATCTAGGGATGATTAAAAGTTGGGTTTAGGGAATTGGAAGACTTGCAAGTCAAATAAAATCAAGGCTTCAGTAAAATAACATTTTGAAATCCTTCAAGTTAAAGTTGAAATTAAATCAAATGCACTTGTAATTTTCAAACTGGGAGCCTGAGAAAACTTAACTTTTAACCCCGAGAAATAAACTAAATAAACTTTTTAGCCTGAGAAATTTAATTTTGAATTTATTAACCTAAAATAAATAAATTGGGTGAAGAACGTTAAATGTGCAGATGAACACAATTAGAGTTCAGTTGGAAGAAGACATGAGAGCAATTTTTTATGAAGGAAAAATGAATGACATGTGCACACTATTTAATGTGTGATACTTTTTGTTCGAACTCCACATTAAAAGGACACATTTTTGATAGAAATAGTGCTTTCAACTAATAACTTATGAAATCTCCCACTAAACCATCTGAAACTAGTGTGCAATGAATACTACGAAATGATCTAAAACGAGCTCAAAATTAACTATTTCCAAATGATCTAAAACGAGCCCTGAATTCATTATTTCGCGTCTAAGTTTTCAAATTTTTCGGAGGAAGGATTTTGGCCTCCTTCTCTCTTGAGAAATATTCGCCTCAAACCTACCGTAGTACCCGAAACTTTAAGAAAATTGGCAAAGAAAGTATTGCTTAACTGGGGAAAAATTACTTTACAAGTTGGGAAATAGAACCTGAACACGATTTATGAATAGTTTTGATGGGCAGTTTTACTTTGCCCGAAATGATGGCCCGACATCAATACTCTTAAAACATCCCTTTTGCTCTTCAAAATTCTCCGATATCGTGCCAGCATACCAAATCAATAGGACCTAATAGGTGGAGTATTACTCGTGTTATTAACAAAGCGAAACGGCAATGGTACACAAAAACTAAATGAATATCACGTCATCAATTGCATTAATCTATGGTTCGGTATCCATTAGCCAAGCCTCGTGCGATACTCAGTTCAAACAGCTGTAGATGATAACACTCTACGTTTCCACGGAATTAGGACGGAAACACTCAAGGAACAAAGATCGTCTGAGTAATTACGGATTGGCCGCGATGCAATGAACTTTCTCGCAGATGATGTAACAGATAACAGCTGTTGAAGTGTTAGACAATTTGGTGACAGAGCCTGTGGTGTGAGTCAGTCAGGGTAAATGTTTGCTTGGAACTTGGCATACATTACCAACGTTCTTTGTTCTTCGAGTGATGAAGTGAAATTGTTTCGCGAAAGATCAGTCACCTCTTCCGGTGTACTAGGTGCTTCAAATTTTGGATTCATACAGTTGAAATATATAAACGTATTCATGAACGAGACACAACAAAGTCGTCCGTCAGAACAGAACGTGTGTGTATGACTGGCGAGATGATATTATGTAAATATCGCGGCATTGTGGAACTGTGATATGAATAGGGCCTGTGTGGGAGGATTCAAGGTGTGACAAGGCAATACTGAAGAAGCGAGGAGACGTGAGGACGAATACGATTACAAGCTTTTCGAAAAAACCGGTCAAATGAAAAATTCTTTAAATAATGTCTATTGCAGAAATCATCTTTCTTAATTCGAAATTCTTATTATGTTTTGTAAAAAATATACTACAGTTTTTAAACGCTAATGTAGTCAATATCTGTCATGTATAATAAAATTTGACAAACTTCACAGATTTGTATACATCATTGATTCTTGTATACGCTGATGACATGATACAATTTATACTTGAAGATAACAAGAAGCTCATGCAGATACAAGTTTTTTGAAACATTTTATGAATCTGTCAAACGAAAATGACGCAATATTTATACAGAGTGTTTACAAAATAGCGTTACTAACTTCAGGAAACAGTTTTATGTTTCCGACAAGATCCTAAATAAAAATTATTCTTATCTTAAATTACTTCTTAATGTTCCTCAATAAACAACCTAAAACCTAAACCTTAGAACCTTAATGTTCCTGAGTTAGTGTTGAACTCAGTCGTACAAATGTTTTGTTTATGTTGTGTTTTGTTTACCATTCTGATTTTATTTCTGAGTTCAACAGATTTTCAAGTGTTTGATACCCATGTGTTTGTAACTAAAGTTTCCAAAGAAAGTTATTTTAACTACTTCTCGTAAGCTTCTCCGCTATTTTAGTAAAAGGTTAAGGTCATGATAAAAAGGCCACCACTTACAAACAAGAAACCAGACCACGTTAGCAAATTTCTCCTGTACAATCCTTAACTAGATAAAAGAAGCACAATACATTCTGGGCAAAGAAGCAAAACTGGTTAAACGGCACCAGAGAAAAATGTACGCCGTGAAAACACAAAATGATGGCTAGTGAAAAAACAAAACATTAATGGAGAAAACTCCCCATTTCCTGATAATTGTAAACAGTAACGCCGTTCCTGTTGGCAGAACGTGTTACAATTACAATCTTTATCAATTAAACAAGTTTTGGCCAACAGCTCAGCTGCTCAGGAAGTTTAAAAACCCCGGCCCAAGGAATTCGAGAGGTAGGTCACGAGCAACGATGACTTTCACGTTCTGTCCAAACGTCCCAGACTTGATAACGTAATCTCGAACAGTCAAATGTCCTTGAACCAGTGACTTTCGAATGTCTGATTGTTAATCATATCACATTCAAAATGGTGGAGCATGGAATAAATTAAAGCTGATTTTTAAAACATTCAACAGGTGGTTGTCAGCGGTTTGTTGCTTTGGTGTAACCAGAGGCGAAATTACAAAAATTTCCGCTTCGCGGGACTACGCATTGAAGTTATTTAAGCACTTATTTGAGATGGCATTCCCCATGGTTCAGTTCTTGGCTCTATCCTCAACCAATGATTACTAATCTACCCCTAACACATCTTCGTTCGCTCTTCAAATCTTCATCAAGACAGAACCACTATATTTTGTTGTCAGGATCAAGCGGAGCTGTTGAAAGTTTTCATCCTCCATATTTTGGAGGTATGTGTAGACAGGCATATGTATGACGGAAGGTTACAACAGTGGCAGTAGGCAAGGTTAAGGCCGTGTTTACTGGAGTGCGCCGGAGCCAGACAGGTGTTTCTGAACCAGTTCTGACAGCTGTTTCCTAGAACATCGCACTGGATATGATTTCATCTCGCTGTCCATACGGATACACAACGGGTCAAGCGGTTAAGGACATCCTGTGCTGGACTAGGCCTACTTACACTCCACCGCATTCATGGTCACTGGTCAGTGCACTCCAGGCCTTCACCATATTCTAATATTCTCACTTGAAGTAGTACTCATGACGTATCTACGGAGTAATCTATCTACCCACATTTCCTACGAGGGTAGTTGTTCAAACGAATATTTCTCAAGGGTTTTCATTATTTAAAAAAAAAAGAACAATATCCAAAAAGCGAGTCGAGCAGCTTCTAAAGTTTGAAACTGTTCACAGTACCTTCAGGAATTCTTCACGGCGTCTATTTCAAATCAAAATGCAACCCTATAAAAAGAAGTGTCATTCGCTCGTATGAAACTAGAGACAGAAAGAACTACCAAACTGAAAGACATAGAAGTAGTTCATTAAAATTTGCCTTCTCAGGCAGGAGTTCAACTTGTCAACCGGTTGCCAAAATATTTGACCAAAAGTGCCTCAACGCCAAAGGCGTTCAAAACTAATTTAAAAATGTTTTTGATCGCAGAGGGATTTTATAACGACAGGTTTATGGCACAGAACTGACTGAACAAAGGGCTAGAGTGGATAATTCGAAAACATGGGAGCGAGTGAATGAATAAATGTAAGTTTTATTGAGACTTCAATGTCAGCATATTTGGAAAATTTCACTATACAAAGTTGACGATTGCATGACATGTAAATGGTCTGCAATAAACGATTTATTTAATTAAATATCAAACACTAAAACCATTGACCGCGACAGCGTTAGAGAAATAATGCAAACAAATTTATTTTAATGTAAATAAATTCGTTATTGCCTGAGCAAAGTCAAAAGGGAATTGCCGAATTGGCGCCGAACGGGAAATATTGGGACACCGCGCAGTTCCCTCGTTGAATGAAGCCATATTTTTTGGTTAAAATAGGGAAATGAGACGAGGAGGTGGAAGAGAAGGTTGGCCGGCGGCCTTGCATCTGGAATACAATGGACAATACTTAAATATGCAGCAATAGATGTGGGACTTGTGCTGACGCAATGTGAGGAGGATTAGTGAGGATCACAGAGTTTCTTCTTTGCGGTATGACAACCGAATGATTAGGAGTGCTGGATCGATAACATTTTCCAAGTTGGAGTAAGGATAGTTTGCTCTTTGAGTTTAATACTTTGCTTTGAGACAATGACCACTCTTAGAGGGTATTTTAAGGTGAATATGGATGATTGTGAGTGTGATGAGTGTTTTGATGGATGATGAGGAGTAGTCTTGTTACAAACTAGGGCCGACTGTTCCAGATTGGGTCATTAATTAATAGCCCAAAGATCGAATTGAATGGACCAAAGATTTGATCGCAGTCAACTGTAGTCGATCGTCTACACTGCACAGTTGCACAACAGCAAAGTAATTATTAGTTGACACCTGGCGAATGAGATAAGCTATACTCCTTATCAACACACTTCTTGATACGTTTCGCAACACATTTTGCATTATAACACGGTGCATTACTACTCAACCCATGTTGATAAATTATTTGTTTGTTTTCACTTGTCAGTTGTCTGCGGATCAAAAATCATGATACACAATTTGAAGTGAGCAATATCTCCAGTTAGATGGTATTCGACTTGAGTAGCGCCAAGCAGGATGGGTGTAAACTTCGTTTAATTAAATTAATTTTAATGTATCATAGACTAAACTGAGCGAATCCGTGGTGGGTTGGTATTTCGCGCGACTCCGGATCTCATCACACCGGTGACGTGGGTTCGACCCCGCAGTCACCACTTACAATTTGTAAAGTTACTATACGGTGGCGCTAGTTAAAGGTAGAGGTTGAGTGGTAGAGAGGACTTCGTAGTCCTAACTTCACCTGGTTAAACAAGACAAACTTTCCCTTTTTTAACTTACCGATAATAGTGTGCACCCGGACAGACAGCTGAGTTCGCAGCACGATAGAGTTCTTCTTGCTGCAACAAAACATCTGGTTAGTAAACGATAAGTACAAACTATGAATGTCACTGAACACATAACAATGGCAAACAGTGAATTAGATGATTCCCAGCAACTGGTGAAGCAGGGAATCGGGGATGGAGTGGATCGAAATGGTCCGTGACCCATGGGAGCTCCTCGGTCCATCAGGCACTGCACTGTCGGCATTCCCACAGTGACATCTGTAGAGACTGTAATTGGCGTCGTCAAGAAAATCAAAGCAGAAGAGAAAATTACAATGCCAACAGGGCAGAAAATTTGCGAACTTGTTTCTTTTTTTCATTTGTCTACAATAGTTAAATTGTGTACTCTGTACGAGTATTATAAACAAAAAATAATAAAAACAAAGTTGAAACTTGCAATTTTGTATGCAGTTATTGTCTATGCACCCACAAAGACAGGACTTTTTTAATTCAAAAGATTAGGTGGGTTTTGAGGGATGTTTGAGGGATATTGAAAAAACACTACCTCAGAACTTCTCCACTTTGAAATTCAAGTCACTGGGCGGAATAATAATAGCTGATTACTTAAATTTCAACCTAGTCTTTTGTCAATTCTAATAATGACCTAGTATTTATTTATCCATAAACCCTCCAATCATAATAATAATGGACACTTTGCCGAAAGGGACGCTTAAGGCATGACGTTGACTGCGTAATGGACCTAATAGATTTATGTCTTCAGGTACTTTAGTAAAAAACCTAGCGAAACAAACCATTCTAAAGAGCCATGGAAGAAACCCCGCCATCGGTTCCGAGAGGTACCGGTAGGTTACAGGTTCCGATTTATGCAAACCGATAAACTTGTGCTTTGGTCAACGGTGGTAGTTTCTAGCACTTGCAATAAGTTTTTAAACAAAAATTGCTGATCTGTATGAACTTTATAGTTAATAAACATAAAACATGTTAAGCGCAAAGCTGATTGTGTAAATTTCTCTTACAATGAGCTTTCAGAGACGCTATCCTTAAGTTTGGAGCAAAGCCGATACTTGACAATAACAGCAACCGCAGCCAACGAGTTTCGATCACACATTTTCAGAAGGATCAAATCAATAGCACTGATGTATTTAAGTTTCAATTGTTTTATGTGCCAAAGGTTTTTGTGCTACGCCCCCTGCCACCGAGTAGTAGCAACCACGTGTTTACCACGTTTTCATAATAAAACCAATGCATGTTAACAATAATTGTACAAGTTCACCCATTATGAAAGTATGAAACCCATCACCAAACAAAACTAAACAACAATAATGAAATAATTGGGAGACCATGGATGTTTACAAAATTTAGCGACTAAAAGTTATTGTACATCTATGACGAACAAAGACACATCTATGGCCGAGCTCTTGCAGCTAGCATAGCCCAGCTGTATCAGGCGGTCATGACATCGTAGACATCATTCACTATCAAGAACCAGTAGTCATAAAACAAACACTGCCTCTAGCAACGATCCATGCCATTGTTTATCTTCTTTATCTTTTGCCATTGTTTCAATTCAGGCCAATTTAACAAACTGCGCTTCCCCGCCATGAACTAGAGGAGTTTGATTATTATCTTCAAGTCTGGAACGAAGCTATTTTTATTTCCATCGCATTCTCCGCTGAGAACTGAAACTAATTGGACGCACACCCGGGATCGGGTTTTGGTGTTGTGATCGGGATGTTCTAGCGATCGACAACATCTATCACTTAGAACCACCAGTTCGCAGAAGATATTCGTAGTAGTGAAAAAGAGTCGTACTTAAAAGGAAAACGTGAGTTGTCTAGACTTTGAGGACTAAAAGTGATGGCATAGTTAGTGGACGATGAATTTCGACCTGAGGTGCTTTTGTTTATGTTTGAAATATACAACTGGCTATTCAAGGATGGGCACAGTGAAGGCAAGTAAAATGTTATTAGGGAAGAATCGGAGTTAGAGGTGACAAGACGAGGCTTCAGAGTAGTGAAATCTAACTTATAGGAGGAATGGATTATGGGACTACCAACAAGTGAAACCCAGAGAGAACCAGAAGTGAACTCTCCAGAGAGCTCTAGAGTTCGTTTGGACAGACGAAGAACTAAATTTGGACTGAGTACTTATGAAATAAGGGTATACTACTGGAAGATTTTCTAAAAGATCCAGAAACATAAGAAGTCGCTTTCTGCGTGCGAGGAAAGTAGGACAGCAGCAGCAATGGCAACATAATGAAAACATTTCTTTTATTCAACTGGTATTAAAAAAATAACCTAGATATAATAGAAGTGATTGCTATTGAAGAAGATTTCCGAGTTTTGCACCATTCATTATCAAAGATTAAATACAAATCAAGAGCTAACCCGTTCGCTCAAGAGATGAGAGAAGTAGAGACCAATTCGGACAGTAAGGACTGGGTGGAGGAAATGTTTGTAGGGGTTGTTGACAGCTGATAATGAGGAAGTCGTGACATCGGATTGACAGCCAAAGTAGTGAAAATCTCTTTAACACAAGAGACGGGCTGGACGTCAAGGATTTTGGGACTGCAGACCGGAGCTTATGGAATTAACTTGGAAAAAGCAAAACTTGAAGCCGCATCTCTTGGAAAGTCAGTGACAGTCTGGAAGGAAGGACTCGGACACGGTGTTGGTGACAATTAGTGAGTGAGTTCCCGTGAGATAGCAGGTGACCCGTGGCGTGCAGCTGCAGCCAGGACCATGAAAATGCTCAACAATCACTGTCTAACTGTTGAATTCTTAAACTCTGTCTGTCGCCGGAAAATTCGGCAACCGTTACCACTGTCAGCCAATGACTTTCCGATTTATAGGTGGAGGTTGATGTTTGTGACGCACGCAACAGAGTGAAACCTCCAAACCTATTCTCTGAGACGGTGAGACATTCTTGTTTTCTGGTAGAATTATGAACACATCTTTCCAGCTCAAATATCTAGATTTAAATAACGGTACCAAATTTTACGGTAAAATGTCCGAGGTGACTGTAACCGGTTTGGAAAAATAATTAAAAAAACATGAGTTTTAGTCCAACTCTTAATAGCGTTGATGAAAAACGTTATTGTATAAATTATGAACCATTGTACATCATATTTATCTGGACTATCCAAGTACCTATCTACTAGAAATAGATTTCACATGAAGAGCTTTATGTTTTACTTGAGGAATTTATTAGTATGGACAAAATCAGCACTAATCATTTGATAAACCAATGCCTGAAACCCCAAAGATAGTAGCATTAATACTGAAATATCAAAACCTACGCAAACATTGACTTATTACTGAAGAATTTAAAGACAAATGTGTCATCCGAATCGGGACAACACTTGGACCAACATTAACTTATAAACTTCAATACTGTATTAAGAAGGGAATCCTGAAATGAATGCTTCTTTTTAATGGTCTTTTATTTTCTAATATCATTGACACTTTTCGAACCGAAGCAGTGTTTCAACTACTTTAATGTCAGTATTTTCAGTGGGTCATGCCCTAGTCCATCAATACTTTGTTTGGATTCGACCAGCAACTTTGCCATTTCTGGGCTGTTTACATGTTGCCGGGTTACTCATTACAGGTGACATGACACCTTCCATTGCTTACTCCATCATGTTTCTTTGCTTGAGCACACCAGTCACCGCAGATGATGATGGTTTATCCATCCACCTGCAAGTCCATCTGTGCGTGCCGTGACGGTCAATGCGCATGCGCAAAGAGAACATCTACCTGCAGAGTCATCTGTTCCAACGACCACTTTGCTAAGCAGATCGATGTCTTTGTGGATACAAGTCAAGCCAATCGCCAGGAATAGATATTCGCAAGGTTACTCACTTGGACTGGAAGTTTTCAAACTCCTCCTGCTGTTCGTTGATGGATGCGTCCAAGTCCAAGTAGGAACTGTAGTCTCCCTCCTTGTAGAGCTGCAGGGCGGTGTCGTCCAACTGCAACAAAACATCGACGTTCAAATTAAATTATTTATTTTATTATTAGGTCGAGCCGAAACAAATTCTTGTTTGGAGCGATGGTCATGAACTCAAATAACTTTTGTTCTGAATTGATCAAGAACTCAATTCATTTCATTCATGTTGTTCAACAATAAGAACAGTTCTTAGTAGTTCAGTGTCATCAGTTATTTAGTTTTGTTATTGTAAAGCCAACCGTATATTCCCATCGTTACATGCTAATAAGCTTGTTTAAATAAAAGAAACTAGGTTTTGTTTGAAGTTTCTGAAGTTGAAATATTACCTTACGCTGATTAAGCTTGAGATTACTTTTAGGCTAGCTAATTTCCTTATGTCTTGTGTTATTTTTTAGGTAACTTTTCAACTGAAGACGGGATCTGATTCCAGAAACCGAAACGTCGTGTTCATCTTGTTCACTAAAGATCTAAGGGCAACGTTTATAATAATATTTCAATCTCAGTAAACAAAACAAATCTTAAATGGACCTAGAAATTGTTTCAGTCACATGAAATTATGGAACATGTTATTTTGAGATTTTTCAGTTTTCATCCCCACTTTAAACTTGGGAAAGATCGTACTCTCAGCTCATTTTACAGACCATGTTGCAAGCGCTACCTTGCCTCTATATTTTGAAACGTGTATTTTTAAAATCAAAATGCGGCCTCGTAGGAAGTGACATTCACTCTTATGAAACTAGAGGCAGGGAAAACTACCGAACTGGGAGACACAGAACGGCAGTTCATGAACGTTTACCTTCTTCAGGTAGGAGTTCAGCTCGTCAACAAGTTGCCAAATTCGATCAAAAGTGCCCCCCGAGCTCAAGGTTTTAAAACTCGCCTGAAAAGAGTTTTGGCCGCAGAAGCATTTTATAATACAGACGAGTTTATGGCACATAACTGGGAAATCGCGGAACACATTGCTTCATTACGGGACTAGAGTGGTTCAATTCGAATGATTGAGAGAGAGTGAATGTCAAAATTGTATGTATGAACGGGATTTTAATGTTAGAATGTGTGGAAAATTTTAGCTAAAAAGAAAAACTGACGATTGTATAACATGTCACATGTTTTTCGCAATAAACTATTTATTTATTTATTTTAAGGCAACATTAATACATAATTTGCAAATACTTCTTTGATAAGTAAACGTAAACATTCCTCCATTCTTTGGTGTGGCTGATAACATTTGGCCTTAGTAAATCATCGAAAAAGGCACAAAGAACATGCTCGTGAGACCGGCTTGCAGATTCCACAACCTCGTGCACTTTATGCCACCAAGTATCCCATTGCGTTCCAGAAATGCGCGCGCACCTAGAGCGAATCAAAGACGCCGCGATACACGATCCCTTTCTTCTGAGAGGAGAGAACAAAACCGACATTTAGTCACAACTTTCGCCGTGGAATGAGGCGCAGAAACAATGCATGTGTTGGAACTAGACCACAGCAAACAGGTCCTGTGAACTCTGCGCTTGGTGTTGTGTATGATCGCCATTGAACCTGCGAGCACAGCGCCTCCCTCTAACTCACATGAAGGGAGCGCAGGAGTCGTCCCATCTGACTCACAACACAGGAAAAGGTAGAAAAAGAGAAAACAGGTCGAGTTTGTTTTTTTTTAAGAGGCGAAGTTGGGACTACGAAGTCCTCCCTACCACTCAACGTCGACCTTTATTTATCTACAAGTAGCGTTACGTTGCAAAGTCAGTTAACAAACTGTAATTGGTTACAGCGAGGATCGAGCCTACGCCACCGGAGTGACATTCCGGAGACAATTTTGAAAAGGTTTTCTGAACAAGGAACCGTGTTATTTAGACGTACAACTTAAAGGATTTTCTTTTCATAATACAACTAAGGTTTAGAGTCGTACTATTCGAATGAATGGGAGAGATTGAATGTAAGTTTTGCATGTCTGAATGAGATTTCGATGGAAGTATGAAAGGCAAATTTTAACTAATAAAAATGACGATTGTATGTAAAAAATGTTCATGCAAAAAATATTTATTTATTTGATTTTTACTAAACCTATAGACTCACGATTTCATTTTGTAACGGCACTACTTTGGAGTGACCATAAAAGTTATATGTTACAAAAAAGTTACTAGACAAGTCTGGTAACGGGCGATTGTCCTCCAACAATCACTAATCAGATTACTGATCAGTTTACTAATTTAGAACTAAACCTTGAAAGTTCACGTAGACCTACTAAATACACTTATTACGACGTAACTAGGCTGTGTTTTTACATTACAAGAAATAATAAAACGCCCATCAGACTTGTGCAACCATTTTCCACCCAAATATGAATCAGCTCAAATCAAAAATTCTCTGAGAAAAACCCATCTGTTTATTTATGAAACAAAAGCTCTACGCAACACCTTCAAACCCTTGCGCCACATGGGAAGACGGGTTAACAGATACTGTAAATAGTGGCTGACAAATTAATAACTACTTTGTTAAAATAAGTTTTGTCGGGTTTGTCGGGTTTGTCGGGTTTGTTCGTGTTTGTCGGACTGTTGAGATAGCGGGGAAGCGCGTGACTGTCTCCATTGCGTGACTGTGTCAAGTTCTTGCGTGGAGGCCCGGTTCTACTTGCCTCCTATACAGTATTGTTTACAGTAGTACAGTCTACAATAGCTTCATGCAGGAAACCCCTGGAGATCCAAGAGGAAACATGTTATCTTAATGCAGTAAACAGAAAAACTTAATACTAGTTGGAGTTAGAATCTTCCATGTTTTTGTTCAAAAAAGAGGTTTTTATTTTAGCAACTAACGAATCATTACTAAATCACTATTTGAGATGCCGACCACTCTCATGAGGGTATTTTAAGACAAATATGTGGTGAAGGATGAGTGTGATGAGTGGTAGTAATGAGTTATGAGGTGTAGTCTTGTTACAAACTAAGGCCGACTCTTCCTTAGAATGGGTCAATGTAATTAATAGCCCAATGACCAATGGAAATACAAGGACCAACGGCTTAACGTGACTTCAGAACCACGCAGGTGATGGTCTGATATGTCTAAACGATGGTGGGAGTTGATGCGGGTATCATCAGATGATCACTGAGACTATCTGAGCCGCTTTAGACCTATATCATCCTCAAAACCTGACCTCCATGAAGCTGGATTACAGGACTACACCACAAGTCCCAGTCGGAGTTAGAATAATAATATTTAGAGTTAGAATCTTCCATATTTTTGTTCAAAAAAGAGGTTTGTTATTTTTAGGAACTAACGAATAATCGATGTAACTCCACGGTCACAGCCATTAAAATTGTGTCTCATTTTTCAGTTAGAAAGTATCAATATGGAAATTTCAGGATCAAGACACATAACTGCATCTCCAGTCTAACATCTAGCGCAGTAGTTCAGAGAGACTTTATAGAAAACAGGGAAAATCAAAACGAATCTGTGGTATACCGCAGCACAGCACCGATATCACCAGTTCGACAAGTAAACAATCCTCAATCAGCTGTTGAGTTGTCTGTCAGCGTCAGCTGATGTCAAGGTCGGAGCCGGGGAGAAAGTAGACTGGAGTGGAGACAGTGAGCCCGAGATAGTGAGTATTGTGTCACAAGTACGATATTGTTACACCAGACACAGTTGACGCACAACGGGATGAAATTGTGTTCCAGATACCTAACCTTGCCTAACCACCAGCCCTCGCCTAACCTCACCTTGCCTACGTTTGCAAAATCAGAGGGATTGTCACTGGGGTTACAGCAGCTTGTGTTGGATTCATGGTTAGTTAGGAATATGTATTTGAAAATGGTTAACTTTACCCCAGAAAAGCTTAGCTTCACTCCTCTTCCTTCCCCTTGGTAAGGAAATTCTCCAAATTCAACGTATGGATAAACGTCACAACTCATATCTGCTCGTAGACCAGATAACTTCATCATAAGGTCCTATGACCTCCACACACAGGAACAAAATGCTTGAACTCGTATTAGGCAAGAGAAATCATGAAGATAATATAGGCAAGATAAAAATGAATTTAACAAATAACCAGGAATATGATTTTGAAATTAGACATTACTTGCAATATAATTTGAAATATTAAGTCTTTCAAACAAAATTGGGCCAAGTTATTGAGCAATGTTCCCTCCCACACAAAGGGGTGTGCATGAAAACCCAATGTACAGTAGTCAATATTCTGATAAAACTTCTTTCTGAAGAGACTTTTTCCAAAATAACAGACATCTTATCTACGTCTTGAAAATTAAATATTTCATCTATAACCTCCTCGTTTCTCTGAAGTCGGTTAAAAAGAGTCTACATTGACTACGTTTACAGACCTTTCTTTAACTGCAAAATCACTTCATTTAAACTTGGACGGAACTATATTTGTTCTTGATATTTTAAAGATGTCGTCTTTACTGTTCACCGATCTGAGGGGAAGAGCCTGCGCTATGTGTGGTGGTGGGAGGGAGGGGGAGGTAGGTCACAGCAATTATACAGTGTTGAGTGAGTAATGTGTGTGAATTATGGATATCAGGTAACCACCGGAGTTATTTTCGGCTGTCACTTTGGCCATCGTCCAACACATAACTCCGGTGACTTAACTCAGAAATGCGGCAGTCCCCGCGTTGTAGTGTGTTGACTTTGCGCACGAGATCGCACGCTGATGTTGGACGCTCAACGGTTCAAAGTCTGCTGAGTATCGAATGTTGTGGAATCTGTTCGGTTGTAAAAACGTAAATGGCAAACAATATTAGTTTTGATTCTTAAGGTTGAGGTTCTTCGAGTAGTTCGGCAGAAGTTAAATTGGAATTACTGATCCAAAACAGCAAACACGAAAATCAAACCTACATTTAGGCAAAACTGAATCGAATAAATCGGAGGATGACCGCTCACATGTTGAAATTTCTGATCGGATTATTGTACATCATAATTATGTTCAATAATTTCATAAAATTGAATTCTAAATATTGTTAGAGCATAGAAACCTTTTGGGGGCAGCGCCTTCCACCATAAATTGAATTCTAAATATTGTTAGAGCATAGAAACCTTTTTTTGGAGGAGACGCCTCCCTTAAGGGAACTTCCAGTGGGCGGATTTTGCTTGGCCTATTTGTAAAAGGAACATATGTATCTAATTTCGTAACTGTTGGACAAAAAAGCGGTAAAGAATGTGTCATATACGAACTGGCACCGCATTTTCGTCTGGCCGCTGGCATCAACAATTTTCTATCCGTGTAATTAAATAAATTTAGCTGACAACCTTTTACAAACTATAACATTTAAAAATGACAAGCCACTCTAAAATTATGAAATATGTGTAAAAAGAATTTGTACATAGAATTTTCAGCTTTAATATATTTTAATATATCGATATATGTTCGCCATCTTTAACAACAATCCCAAATCAGCTCATAGGCAGCGAATAATTCACGTTCTCATCTGTGTTTTACCGGGCGATATCTTAAACGAACATTTACGAGCTCCAGGTCTTACTACATACAAAACTAAAAACCCTTTACAGACGCAACAACAATAAACAACCCATAGTTCCTGGAACCCACAAGATGTCACGTCAAAGACAAAGCCAAGCGAGCGGAGCTAAGGAGTTTGTCGTGGTCAGTGCCAAGAGATGTGGGTAGAATATGGATCTGACTGAATCACCTGGTATGTTTAGTCCAAGGTCCCGAGATGCAGTTGCACAGCTGGTCTGGAAACAATCTTGCCAACCCTCAAGTGTAGAGGTAATCCGGATGTATACTATATTATATGAGTTGGCGATGTCGTAGTACGAGCGGAGTAGTAAGAGGGTTGCAGTAAAAAACGACGCCGTTATTAAACCTTAAATGTAAGGTTAATATATTGGAAGCCAATTTTCTGGGGTTTGTTATACTTTGAGAAAAAATTTACTTTGCGCAACGTGAAAAGTGCTTTTAGAGGTTTGAGTTGAAATTCCCATTTAAAAGTGGCATTTAAAAAATATGGCTCCAATAGGCTCTACGAGACTACTGTCATATGTCAGACTATGAGCTAAATCGTCATTTTTTGACACCCCAACCCGCACCCAAATAAATTGACGATTTGCAGATCTCTGACCAATAGGATACCAGACGGCAAGTAGCTCAGTTTCAGCCAATCAGAGACTGATCATGGTATACCGCTGCAAGACCAAAATATTTTAAGCTAATGACAATAATGTTTTGACGCGGTGTGAACTGGAAAAATTATATTGAAAATGTGACACCGGCCACGAAAGCCTGAGTTAAGTTTAAGTTTACCAAAGGCGTCCCCATGGAAACAGCCGAATCAGACGAGAATTAAATGACTCTCACCTGATAAAATTATTTTATTTTACTTTAAATTTTTCCAATAGTGTTGCCTAGGAAACTTAATGGTCTATTTAAAAATATTTTTTGACGGGTAACACGTTCACTTAAAACATGCTTGCTGGGACTATTCATTTGGAATCTACAATCAGTAAGTCTTTCTTTTCGTTAAATACATACATAGTATGTTTAGTATATTTTTAATTTTACAGAAAAGCCAGTACGGGTGTCGAAGGTCATTCAACTTAGCACAGAAGTTAACAGTACAATACTATTCAGCTTTTGTTTTTTCTTCATTTTTGTTTTACGGTCTGACTCCTACGCGGTACAACGAGTGTGAAACCTTACGATTATCTTGTAAATAATAATTTGACAACAATAATTTATTACTACACAATTTGTGTAGATGTGTGTGAATGTAATTACTAAATTTACTAGTTAACATCAATAAATTCGTTTAGTGATGCTTAAAGGTTCGTATTATGACCTTAGCCTTGAAGTACAGGTGAACCCGTACTGGCTACAGATCGGTGAAATGTTTGCCCATAATAGGGTCCAGTGAACATGCAATGAGTGAATATAATTTTGATTTATAGTAAAGCACATAATTCAACATTAACTTCGAGATTCTAAATGCATAACTTTGAATAAAAACTGCAAAGAACAGTGTTAACGGGATTTTTCCAACTTTTCCTAAAGCAATACAAGAATAAGTCCGTTCAAATTTGAGGTGGACACATTATATAACTATAAAATTAATTAAACCTTGTGTTTTATGGAATAACTTCAAAATAATTCTGCGGCCAACCAGCTAGAGAGAGTTAGCAGGTGCGCCGCAGGATGGCAGCACAAGTTTTCAGCTTTAATAGTGTTAATAGTAGTTTGCACTTTACTGTTCAATTCTCTAATACTTGTGGTTTGTATGTTTCATGATCTTGGAACTGGTGATGACGAGAGAATTTCTACTAAACTTCCTACGAGTTGAAGAATTTCTACAAGAGCTGCACTTGACAATAAAGAAGTATTTCAACTTGCCGCTGCAGAACATGATTTTGTGACAACAAGGTAAAGTTATATTGTGGTTGTTGACGTAATTTTGAAATGTTTACAAGTTGACCTTTTTTACATACAATACTGTGATTATTTGTTGGATTCCTTTAACGAGATACTCGCTGTTCCAGGTTCAAATTTAGAGGAGATTTCAACAGAGGACTTTCAACTGGGTCATCTCGACAACTTTTGGCGAAAAGGACCAATCTGTACAAGTCAATAAATACCAATTGCCCGCATTTGTAATTTTATTTACCTTCATTATTAAAATAAAATAGTGAAATAAACGAAAGTTCATTTAGAACATGAACCCTTGTAAAAAAGTTCAAAAGGTCTTGAAGGAAGAGTTTCTTTAAATGTACCAAAAGAAAAGGGTCACTTTTAATTTTCTAAAATAAAAAGGATAAAACGAAGGCCTCAGCCTTTTCTTTGTTGCAAGCCTTCCGTCTTCCTTTTCAGACTTGGTAAATCAAAACCAGTGGCGAAATTGAGTTTTTTCGTTTCTTAACCCAAGTTAGGGTCAAACCTTGAGGAAATGGTTTAACGGCAAGTGTCTTCTCATGGGCTCCAGTGAACTTGCACGGAAAGGATGGTGTCCATCTTCGTTATTAAGGGTCCGCCTCAGTGGTCACGATACCAGGAGACTTATCACTCTATCCCTGGGACAATGCTTTGTTTTAGACTTTAGTGATTTCAAATTGTTGGCTTGATGAAAGAAAAAAGCCAGATAGGTTCAGTCACATGATTTGTCACAGTAAACATTTTACATTTACAATTCAGTTTATCAAGGGCAGGAAAAACTTAAGTGTATTATTGATTACTGTTACCTAAAATACTACCATGATTTGATTCATCGATGCACTCAGCTGTTAACCGATACATCTTTAGTTTTTTCATATCAACACGTCAAACATTATCTCAATGATAGATTGTGTCACACGACCTTTGGAAACTGATTGAAACATAACTACTTGAAATCAAAGGTTTAACGTGCTAATAAAAGGAAAATCTGTCTAATTCCCAATTTAGATTATCCACTGTTTAAACTAGGTGTGATGCTTTAGTATAAATCGATTTAATTTCCTTTGATAACAAAGAAGATAATGAAAACTATTATGCATAGAGACAAGCAAAAGTCATCGAAAAAAATTTAGTGTTACAATTCAAATTATTGAGGATCACGGTGACGTCTGTTCGTGTGTATTTGTTTGTGCCTAAAGCTATGGTTTCTTAGGAAGCAGTGTCCTCTATTTTACGGTCGTAATATGACGGTGAACTCTTTTGCATTATAATAATATGGAAGTGTTTTCGTAGACTCCAGAGTTCAGGATGCGGTGGCCGCTCCCATATGATTGCGTTATAAACAAAAGACTGCTAAAACGAGGCCGTAAATGGGCCACCGCTTTCCTAGGAAACAATACAACCCCTAAATGTAAACATGTTCACATGCTAGTTTATTTATTTCAAATAATCCCGTAGTTTGTGTAATGCAAATCGTCCATTGAAGCCTAATGTGCATCTGGCAGCTATTTGAATTATGTTAGTATCAATGAATATTTTCATCTCTTGGCAGCAGAGTGTGATTAGATTATTCCACATCGCATGTCTTGACGTGTGCGAGTGTGTGTGTGAGTTGTTATCTGTATGATACATCTGCCAAGATTTGTCACGGTCTAAGTGCACTTCCTCTGCCAGTCCAGTCCATGGTTCCTGCGTTCCTCGGTCCTCCTGTCCATGTTCCCACGGTCCTTGTCTAGTTGGCTGTTTCCTCTGGTGGCCGCCCCCTCACACCGTCGCGCGTTTGATACACCTGATACCGACAATTGTCTCAGAGGAAAACACGAAGCCCGGTAATTACGAAAAGGCATCTCTAACTTCTCCATGTGAATTAAATTACTATAATTTATTAGGGTGACTAATGACTATAAGGGTAATGGGCATTAAAGCAAAGACTATGCTCTAAATGTATGTCTTTAGTTAGCAAATCAAAGACGTTGAAGACATCTCAACAGACAAATTAAAGAATTGAAATTGTCTTTGATTAACGGGGCTTGAGCTAAGAGGATGGTGCCAAGTCAAATTTGATAACGAAGAAGAAGGAAGAAAAGAACAAAAGAGCATATTTATTTTAGACACCTAACCCGAACGCTAGTCTCAAGTCCTATAATACAGGATCCCACAAGTCTTGTTAGTTAGAAATGTGTCTGAAGAGTCAAGATCACTAACTACTCTTATTTCTCATCGATCTTTCCTAGCGAAATTCATAATAGTTCTCGGTTCAAAACCTAATTACTGACAACAGGATGATTCAAAAGTTGTGGTTACTATCCTCTGTTTAAAGTAAGAAAAGGCACATAGAAATGTTATTGTGAACATTTTTATTCCGAAATAGACTACTATTTGCACTAGCATTTGAGTGATTCCATTACTGTACTAGACGTATCGTACCTCTTATTATTCTAGTATTGAACGTGTGACGTACCGTTTAAACAGGTGAATCAACACTGCAAGTCAACAACACACTGAAAATTGCCAGAAACAGTTAGATCGCAACGTAGATACTATTCCATTTGGAAGATCATACCCGCACAAAGGAATCCCGCATAATGTCATGCACGAATTTGAAAAATGTGTCTGGACGTGAGTCATGAGTCACTGAATGTTCTGGACCAGAGTGACATCTGGCGTCATTCATCGACAGCACAAAGCCTACATTCACTGATGCAGTGATGGTGTTTAGTGTTCACAGGTGGGTTGGTTCTGGTTCTGGTTCAGTCACGGGCCAGATTACGTGGAGTGAACAGCTGTCCTCGGTCACGTCAGGGGTCACGTCACTCCTCGCATCTCTTCACTGCTCAGTCAGATCAAAGATAATGTTATGGTAAGTAGATAACGCGTAGATGCCGAATGGCTGAGGCAGGAACATAGTTGCGGCAGCCCAAGCACAGATAGCGCTGCGAGGGTAATCTTAGAGCCACTAACATGTTCACGAACATCGCCAGATTTGGTCACATTTAAGTCATCGTCATCGGACAAACTCAAGCATGTGAGAAAGAGGGAGAAAACGGCGAGAGACAGTAGCACTCTCTGTGCTTGGGCTGCCAAACTACGTTGATTTTGCTGCCTCACCCATGTGGCATCTATGCGCAATCTAATTATCACAACATTATCTTTGGTTAGATTTAGATAAAAGATCTTTTTACGTGATGACAAGTGAGTATCTAGCTACAGAGGTGAGAAACAAAGCGTTAATCTCGTATCGTGTTATCAAATATACTGTGGTTCAAATTCAAAAGAAAAACATATTACAGGATTCAGAGGTGACTTTGAATGAAAAATCCAACACAATGAGAAAATAAATACAGGAAGGGTCTAATTCATAGTGCTGGGCCGTAAAGGTGATTATTTCTGGTCCAAAACACCAAAAGCATTGTGTGTGTATCATACAGATAACATAGATACTCTGTGTTCATATCCGTCGATGGACCTTCGAAAGTCAAATGTAACCCAATAAAAAATCCATTTCAATTTTCGGTAGGATATGATCATTTTAATTTGAAACATCGACCAAACTTTAACAGTGTTGAGCCACGGCCGATGATTATGAATCTAACTCAACATTAAACTGCGACCAACCATGTACATTCCAGAACAACTTGCGGAGACAATGAAAAAGTTTGACTTGCTTAAATATCAACGCTAAAATCGATGGGTTTGCATAGAACGTGTGACTGACAAACTGTCTCCTGTTGAATAATCTTTAAAATCGCCCGTCCACCTTTTTTTAAAATTCCTACTGTTTTAGTCACTAATGCACCTCCTAACACCGCCGAACGCACGACCCCTTGAGATGAAGGATAAAAAAGAAGATTTTTGTAGCAAGCACATACTGCTCTCTGAAGTAGGACAGGTAGACAACAAAGAAGCGACTCTACAAGTAGACACAGGACAGGAGCGAGCAGCCCACCCTGGCTCTCAGCTGTAGTTTGTACTTGTACGAGATAATTACCGACCGTGTGTAGTGTGTAGGCCCGGGACTGACTGGTAATTGCGTGTAGGTATGCGTGCACCGTGCTGCATCCCCCGACATCGCACCTCTACCCACGCCCTCACGTGATCCATAGATTCCACCTTACCTACAGTACCTTGCCTTCTCTTCACAGTCACAGTCAGCTGTTAGAAGAAATTGCTGAGTATTCGCTAAGGTTGCTGGGTAGGTGAGTCAAAAGTAACATGGCTATTTAAAGGTTTGATAGACGGCATTCAGAAAAAAGCTGTCGAAATTTTGTAGTTTCTGGGAGGAAGTGATCTACACACAACATTTGGTTGGAGAAAGAACATTTGGAGTTGATGGAACTGTAGGGGTATGAAGATTAACGAACTTCACGAGCATGAGTACAAAAGACAATATTGATCTGATCGATTGGCATTTCGGTCCAGTTTAGCTTTTAGATCCGACTAAAAATGTCATATAGTAGATCCCGTCAGTACTGGAGAAATCCTTAACATTCTTCAGTTTCAAGTGTTTCCTTCAGAATATGATCACCAGATCGGACAATGACATAAGCCGTTCTCGAATGATTTCATGTAATGTTAAATACACCCTTGCTTGAATTTTGTTAACAATAAGCTTCCTTAAAAACTGAAGCCATTGAATTGACGCTGATACAAGTGACACAACCAATATTTTGAGCTTCTGAGTTAAACAGAAAAACTATTCCAATATTTGGCTGCAACAAAGTCTATCACAGCATTGACTACTTGTTTTGAAGATAGGGAGAAGAGACTGGGGAGAGGAGAGTGCGAACTGCGTGAGTGTGGGTGTTGGGCTTTGTTTACTCTGTGGGGTGGCCCACCTGGCACTCGCACTGGCCAGCTGACAGCTGACTGACAAGAGATGCTTGCGCAATCAGCTGTGTCCACTGTCCAGGCTCCAAGCTCCGGGGAGAGGATCCCTATCATAGGCATCATTTCACTCCAGTCTACGATAATAAATTAGTCAGAATATTGAGAAAATTACGTAACGGTGGGCTTGATTGGCTTCTGTTCTTTCATGGTGGACTTTCAATCCTGTGATTTTTAGAGACAAAATTACAGCATTTCGATAGTCAATCTTTCTGTATCATTTTGGTCCGGATTCCCACCTCATAGATGTCCGTAAATCAGACGTTTTGCATTTGTTAGCTATCACAACCTTTACGTGTGTCGAAGTGTTCCAAATAATTATAGGACAAACAAGGAAATAACCTAGGAATTAACCCTTAGGAATAACCTAACCTACAAACAAGGAAAAAGGTTAGGTTCACCCAACGACCAGTTATGTTGAGGAGATGATGGAGACTATTTCCTGCGGATGTAAATGTACGACAAAATCAAAATCAGACAAATTTAACACAAAATATTATAAATTTACACCGTACATGTTCAAACTAAAAATAATAATTGATCAGTATGCAATTATTATTGCAATTGTACAAATACAGTAGGTTCCATTGATTGTTACTTTCAAAAGTAGCGGTAAAGTTATTCGAAATATTGCGATTTGGAGTATCGAATAGTTTGCAAAATATCATAATATAAAGAGACGTTATGCGATGGACAAAGGCCTTGAACTCACCCTGTGAGGAACATGCAGGAGCCGGTGTACTGCAGCGATCTGGTTGATAAGGGGCAAGGAGCAACTGAAGGTGTGCACAGGGGGTCTAGGGGGCTCGGGGAAGTTGGTGGTGTACGCAAAGGGATCAATGTCATTGAGAAACTGCACCCGACAAGTAAGCGCCATGGCGACAGCACACGCACAGACACTACATCCACGGAACAGCAGTGCGCGTCGCGTCGCAATCAAAACAAAACTGAAACTGGATTTGCTGTTGCACTACTGCCGGCGTCGCTACTTGCGTCTATGCGTACTGAGCTCCTCGACAGTAACGCTCCAAGCGGATGAAGATAGCTCCAATAACCTCCCCCCTCACCACTGCCATACTATTCAGTCGTTTGTTTAAACTGTCATTTCTGTCATATTAGCTTACTCATCTATCTTTGCTAAAAATTGAAATTCATAATAATATAACCAATTATATTAAAACGAACTAAACACAACAACCTTAATAGAATATTTTCGTCACTGGAACATGGTGATGTTTTGTGGAGCCTCAGGTTTATCAATCCGAGGCGACAGCCGGTACTATTGGTCATAAAAAATACTTTGGTGCCAAAACAATACATGGTCCTAAAAAACTGTTTTTAACACAGAATGACAAAATGTTTATTATACTAATTTTACTGAGAATAATTAGGCTGTAATACTTGCAAAACTGGTACTTTTTAAGCTTCTGTTAACATTCATATAATTATGTTACACATATTTTTTACAATTAGCTGTTCTTGACATTACTTATCTTCACGAACCTTGCGACCCTAAAAAATGCCAATAATTGAAAAGTTTAGTGATCTAATTATATGTGATACGCAACGAACCATATATTTTTATTTATTATAAATTAACTGGAAAATCCAGCGTAATGTCGCCTATATTGCTTTATGTTTATTGTTTTAATTGTTTAAGGTAGTTTGTTTAGTTCTAATTTAAGGTCAGTTGGATTATTGTTTTGTTCGATATGGTAATTTTGTTGATCACATTCAATAAATCAAATAAATGCATTTGCATATTTAGACCTACATTGAATAAAACAAAAGAAATATATGTTTAAGTTTAAAAAATAAGAAAATCAATATTTTTTAAATGTTTTCCTGATTAATTAAAATAAAATTTTGTTTTGGTTTTGTAGAAGTTCAACAGATTTAATTTACAATAGAAATATCGAAACACATTTCGTCTTAATATTCTCAACATATCAAAATTCTCAAATATAAATGCTTTAAATATACAGGTCTCCTCCAATTCAATAAATATGGTGAATAGTACGTTTTCATTGATAACCTTGCGGATAGGAACATTGAATGCTGATCAATTTGTGGAGCGTGAATTTCCACCGACCCTCAATTCTGACTACAAATATTATCACCATAATCCTTTAATAACACAACATAACAGCAGCTATTGCTAAGAAGGTTATATTGAGAACATGCACGTGAGGAAAGCACAATTAGTACTGTTGTTGTAACTTTATTTGTCAAAGTTAAACCAAATAGCAAATACTACGTATATTGTCTGGTATACTATACTTTACGAATAGTCCGAACAATTATTGATAGATACATTAATTATTATTACACTGACAAAACACAAAAGTCACAAGTCAGAAGTGACGTAGACGATGGGCGCGAAACAAGATAACATGAGCGAGGGTGACAGGAGCAGTTAGTTGCAGCAATCTCGCGGTGCGTTGCTGTCGGAGGAATGTACGCGAACGCAAGTGGCGTCGCTGTCTGCGCTCTGCGCTCCACCTGGCGGCAGTCGCCGTAACCACCTCCCACACCACCGCGATCCTGATCAGCTGATTGACTGGTTCTGTCATATTGCTCGCCCCGGCTGCTTTTGTTTGTTTACATAATTACATTATACTGTAAAATTAGCTGAGCACCGAATGTATATTTATTGTATACAGGATGTAAACCATGTCTGGACTCTGGAGACGGTTTAATAAATTTCGATCAGCGCAGGATAAACGCGTCAATTTTTACAGACCTTTTAAACACTGTAAACTACTTTTCTAGATCGTTGTCGACCCGATGGCGCCTGTGTGGTAGGCCCCGCTGGGGGTTAGTAGAACGGATTTTGCAGATGGCTATAGCAAATTGCTCATAGTTGAAAAGGCATTTATAGAACACAAACAATACCATACCGCACTTCTGAGTTGCTATTTGATCAAAAGTTATTACCGTTTCAAATTTTACAAATTGTAAAGATAAACAGAGGCTGGAGCAGAGCCTACACTAGTCTACGAAAAGTTAAATATCGTTAAAAAGGTATTTTTCCGACAAAAACATTAGCACTGCTATATTTAGTTTTAGATAAACTATTCTATCAAAATGTTTTACCCTAAAAGTAATTAGCATAAGATGACCAGTCACCCACCACCAAACAGGATTCTCTTTTCTATTTTTATTTTGTTGTGTTGGCTAATTGTTTAAAAATTTAAATTAATTAATTAAGGAGAAAAAACAAACTAGAACAAAAAACAAAATAGATGGTGTTTGGTGACGGGTTTCATTTCTTAATGTTTTGCGTTATATTTTAGGTGACTTTTCAGCTGAAGACGGGATCAGATTCCGGATCCCGAAACGTCGTGTTTTTACTCACTTGAAAACTATGGAAAACGTCCTGAATAATATGTCAACCTCAGATAGTCTACCATCGTCAACAACAAACTTCAAACTAAAACTTAAACTGTTTTTAAATATTCGTAAAAAAACAAATTTTAATACAAAATTTGATTTTTTATTTGTAAGTATTTAACATAGTGAGCTGGAGGTACCTTGATCAAGCCATTGAGTTGAGGAGCGCTGACGATGATGACGATGACGTCACGTAGGCAGGCTCGTGTATCTTGACGTCACGGGCCAGCACCTCGAACACCTCATCACTGTCCACATCCGACTCTGCAACATCATGACGTCATACTTAGTGTACCAGGATGAGCGGAAACTCAAATTCTCAGTAACTGTCGGCCATTTTGTATTTTGTCCCATAAGAACAATGTAAAAACAAGAAAACATTTTCTTGAAACACATCACGCCTACAATTTTCATCGGATTTTTAGAAATAGGTTTATTTTAAAGATGACGATGTGCAGTGACTCAGCTGACCACCTTTTTGAAAATCTTATTATTTTACAAGCAAAGTTAAGACATTCAATTACAAAAATTCTTTAATTTTTGGATTTATGTCACGATTTTATAAATGAGAAAATGGAAATTCGGCTCAGCGGAGCCACTAAAACATTTATCCTTTAAAAAAGGTTTATTTTATAAAATCCGATGAAACTGTAGGGGTGAGGGGTCATAGAAAATGCATGTTTTTACATTGCTCTTATGGAACGAAATTCAAGGTCACAGCCACTATTGTGTATTCTTAATCAACAGTTATTCGATAGAAAGTGATAATTTAATCGTTTGGAAAAATAAGTTCTCAGTATGGGCTACTTTTGCATAATTATGTATTAACAAAATACTCGTAAATACACACTTGGAAGTATCCTGGATGAAATTCTATTAATGCACGACTCATTTCAGGGTTTTTGTGTTTGTATAGTAAATGGAGACTATGTCTTCTGCACTATATTAAGTATGCAGTACATGAATTTTGTCCCGAAAGAACAATTTAAAAATATGATTTTTCTTGGGACGCCTACAGTTTTAATCAGTTTTTATAAAATAAACTTTGTTTTAATGTGCATTACATGTTTTAGTGACTCCGCTGAGCCAAATTTCTATTTTCTCATTTATAAAACCGTGAAATTCATCCAAAATTAAAGAAACTTTGTATTTGAATTTCATGTTTTACTAGTAAACTAATATTTTTCAAATTAGTGGTAAGCGAAGTCTATGCAGAATACATAGTCATCTTTCAGAAAAAAATTATTTCTAAAATATCTTATGAAAAATGTAGGTGTGGGGCGTCTCAAGAAAATGCTTTTTTACATTGTTCTTATGGGACAAAAAAAAAAAATGGCCGATAGGTACTGTGCACTCTTAATAATGGAACTAGTCTTGTATTAATAACATTTTATTTGGGATACTATTAACTTCAAATTTAGTGTGTTAGTATTAATACTTATTATTTTTAAACTTAAATTTTGAATAATCCAAGATTTTAATAGTTTTAAATTTTGCTAAAAGTGGGGCTTTTAGGATAAAATAAAAATGTATGTATTATCTGAAATATAGTATAAGTACAAATATGTAAAATGTTGTCTCAAACTAGAAGCTGTATTTTTGACATTTATTACACAGTAAAAATGTTAAACAACCTTCTTTTACAAAACGGTATATTTAATACATTAACATACAATAAGCAAACACAAAATTAAAATCGAAATACGTTATCTTTTAACATTAATTGTCAAACAAGTTTACGTATAGTAAACTATAGTAATACAAAACTTAAGAGTTAATTATTTTAGTTATAAAATTAATTTGAAATTAATTACTTATTGAGAGTCAGTTTACAAAAATTATTGTGATGAGTCTAAATATAAAAATTAAAACAATTGAATGTTCAATAGAAAATAGTTAAAACAATAATAAATAATAATGCTTAAAAAAAGTAAGTATTTTTTAATAGGATTGAACGTGTGGTACGGTGTTCAGAATATCTCGACGTAGTTTCAAGACTGGCTGGCAGCAGAGCGCCGCTTGTCGGCTAATGACACCAGATGACTTTGTAAAGCTGATACTGCTCTAAAGTAGTAAATTCTTTCTATCTTAAAAATACAGTATTCGACTTGAAATCTCGTTTTTTAATGTCCAGAGGAATTACAGGAGTACACGTGAAAGTGAATTTGTACACGTTCATTGGCTACCGTGTCAAAATCAAAGTGCGATAGGCTACCAATTTTATGGAGGAACCATCGATTTGGGGTTTATGGCATTCAAAATACTAGTTCAAATGGATTTTTGATGGGGATTCAAAAATTTGAACTATTTACCACATTTTCAATTTCTATAAAAAAACAAAGGGTTCATTCGCAAAAAAGTAACAATATTTTGACTCCGATTGTTATAAAAAAGAAATAAGAGTGATTCAAAATTTTGCCTTACCCGTATAGTTATAAAAATATGTCGTTATGTGCCAATACCATGCTAAA
Organism: Matsumurasca onukii; assembly: GCA_018831715.1. Lineage (NCBI taxonomy): Eukaryota > Metazoa > Arthropoda > Insecta > Hemiptera > Cicadellidae > Matsumurasca > Matsumurasca onukii. The sequence continues at coordinate 9,477,315 of CM032063.1, forward strand.
AATGAAAACTATAGCAAACGTTAAACATTATTTTCTCATGTAAATACTAGTTATAAATATGTTTTATTACCCTAGAGCAATGCATAAAACTCACCATCGGAAGAGTTCTGAGGAGTCCGGAAAGCAGCGGGGGGTGGAGCTTGAGTCCCAAGTACGTCATCAATGTTAGTATGTCGGCCGATGAAGAGAGGAGCATTCTTTGGTCTTTTCACAGGTGATGAAGTCTTGATCACTTGTGGAGGAGGAGTTTCTTTCTTGGGTTCATCACCAAGCCACCAAGCACGTTCACCTGATTCGATTCTGGTGATGGAGTAAAGTCTCTGAAGAGTCGCTTCTGGCACCAACTCTGGTTTAGGTTCAGAATGATCTTCGATCCCTAGCCATCCAGACCTGTCTCCAGACTCCACTCTTACCACCCTGAGAGGCACTGGAGAAGGTGATTTCACTGATTTTGGTTGTTCCTTTGAATCACTACTATCTCCTAGCCACCATCTCCAGATTCTATATCTTTTGTGATTGAATACGGTTTGGTGGCTGGTTGCTCTATAATTTGATCAACTCCTTTGTTGCTTGTTGAATCAACTGTCAGGTCTTGTACTTCCGATGATGTGTTGTCATCACTTTCCTTCAACCACCAAGGCCTTTCTCCTGACTCAATTCTTTTTATTTTGTAAAGTGAGCTGGAACTTTTGTCTTTCTTGATGGATTTCATGCTCGGTGATTTTTCTAAGCTTGGGATGTCGCTACTACTTGAATCAGCCTTTTTAAGTTTGAACTGTCTCTGTGGGATGGGAGGTTTCATTTCACTTTCTGAGGTAGATGTTGACTTTGTACCTTCGGGTTTTATTTGATTGCTATCATTAGGAATCTTTTCTTTTGATTTACTTTTTGCAATGGAGTTGCTATCGGAATCAGACTTTTCGGATATTTTCTTCTCAGGTGACGGTGGTCCCATCCACCAAGCTCTTTCGCCTGACTGGATATGCTGGATAGAGTATGGTTTCTTTTCACTACCCAAAGAACTTTTAGATGCACTCTTTTCAACTCTGAAGTTATTGGGAGGGCTCGGTGGTTTTTGAACATCTTTTGGTTTGTTGTCTTTATCTGCTATCTCCTCTGTGTTCGTTACTGGATATTTCACTTTCATCACTTGTGCAACAGGAGCAAGAGCTCTAACAACCACTGATTTTGCCTCTTCTGCTTTCTTGTCTTCTGAAATTTTGTTCGACTTCAAATTCGAAGGAGGTATGGGTGGCTTGTCTACTGAAACGGACGCTTCGTCGGCTGAGGACATTTGCGCTGAAGTCCTGGATGATGCTAAACTTAACTTAGAACCTGCAATGGTTGAGTTTTTAACACTAGACTGGTTGACTAGTTTATTACTTTCACTATCACTACTTTCAGTCTCACTAGAAGAAGTCTCTGAAGAGGTCGATTCTTCACTACTTGATTCAGAAGATTCCGCTTTGTCATCGAGGGAACTTACTTTTGGAGTTTCTAACTTGGGTGATTGAAGTTTACTTGGTGAAGGAGAATTGGATGGTATTTTAACCAATGACTTACTGGTTAATAACTTTGATGTCGATTTTATCGATGGTGATTTTTCTAATGAGTTTTTATCAGATAGCCTAGAAGTGTTTGATTTTTGGGATATTAAAGATTCATTTGAACTGGACAAACCCTTATTAAGTTCAGATTTTCTAAAGTCTTTGTTTGGAATATTTTTTATAAAGTCAAGTTTAGGACTGGGTGGAGGAAGTTTACATCTATCTGGAGAGGTTAATTTAGGCGATGGGAGTTTAACAGATGATGATATACTAACGGTGGATATGTTTGAATCTGGTTTTATGGAATGTACTAGAGCTTCGTCATTTAATTCACTATTTTCCCTACTCAAACCAGTTTTACTGGGTTTGTCATTATTTAAAATACTAGATTCCCTTCGTAAAGAAGTAACTGACGTGGGAGTTTGAGGTGATGTGCTTCTAACTTTGGAAGGGGAGACTAACCCGTCAGATTTATTTTCTGCCATTGCTTTATTCAGGGCTAAAGGCAAATCATTCGGCCTGGCGTAGCTAAACCCTCCAATCCTCGTGGTATCTCTTCCCTCAAACCTTTTACTCTTCTCTTCTTTGGTCGGACTAGTTTCTGGTTTGGTTTCTTCTTGAGCTCCGTGTCTTAGCACTGAACTGGTTGTTGTTTTTAGTGATAGTTCGGTCGGTCTGTTTCCGTGGTAGGCAGAAGTTCTTGGAGTATATTTTGTAGAGGTCGAACTAAATCTTGAATATGCAGATGCCGACGAAGGAGTTCTTGATGCGGTTAAAGCACTTGCCGCTGACAATTTACTTTCTAGTTTTGCATCTTCTATGCATTTCTCATCGGTTTGACACTCCACAGCATATGTCGTATGTCTGGGCTTTAATTTAGGAACTGTTTTCTCTATGGTTCGGTCCATTCTGCTCGCCTGGTCCTTAAAAACGAAGAAGTAGACGGTGGAGTTGGTGATGTCCCTCTCGTAACAAGAGTGATCGTCTCGGTCACCTTAACAAGTTCAGTCTTTTCCTTCTCCCTCTCAACTTCTCTGGAAGATGATCTCGAATAAGTAGACACCCCAAAGATAGTTGGAGACTTTTCTGAAATTGGGCTCCGAGCAATTTGCCCTCCGAATCTGCTGGAGCTTCCGAACCTCAAACTCGGGGTCTCCGAAGTAGGGCTGTACCCTCCACTGTACCGCTTGTACGCGGGAGTCTTGGTTTCTGCTTTTGGCTCTGGACTCTTTCGCAGACTCGAAGGTTCGACTCCATAGCTGCGAGAGGCGTACTTCTCCCTGATGGATGGCTTCTCCTTGGGCGGGGAGGTTTCTATCTGAGCCGCTCGCTCCCTCACGGTGGAAGGCGAGGGAGAAGAGCGGTAGCTGGGGGTTGAGGCGGTGCTGGACTTGAGCCCCCCGCTGCCACTGTTGGTTGTGGATCCATATCGGCTAGCTCGGTCCAACTGGAAACCACAGAGTGTATCAGTTCGAACAACGTCTAAAAACCAGTGGCATTACTATTATAAGCTAAGAATTCGTTTTTAAGGTAAATTCTCACAACCTTATACACAATATAGATTAGTATTATAAGTATTATTTACATTGTAGTTGTTTAGGAAAGGCTTACCGTCGAGGAGGGAGTGGCTGAGGCCGTGGAACCAGAGCCCTTGCTATTCCATGACCCCTGAAACAAAAACAGTACTTACAGTTCATCGAACCACCATACTGATTTAAACACATTCTATGACACACAACTATAAAATAATAAAACAAACCACATGCGTAGATGATTAATTAAAAGTTACTATTTATGTTTGGAGTACGCGTTGCGTTTCGTTTCCTGGATTGGATTTAGATGTTGGTTGACAATGTTGCCAAGTCTGTGGATTTGTTGGCTGTCTGTCGGGGAGACTGCCAAGTGCCAAGTGCCAAGCGCCACCGTCGCTCAATGAACACTGAATATTATTGGACAGATGACGGGTCAACAGACTGCCTGATTCCATCACGCGCACAGTCGCATTGCTGGGTTTTACGCAGTATTTTGATTGGGCGAAATGAAAACAAAATAGCTGTAGATTACTGATTGTTAGTGTCGTTTTGTTGGATTTTGGGCATTATTAAAACTTCAATTTGTTTAACAACTTTAGCTAAATTTGGTTTCCGCTTCAAAGTCAATGGAGAGTTATACTGTACTTAGTATACATAATTTAAAATCAGGAAGCTTCGAAATGGGATGAAAAATAGTCTTAATGTTATTAAATTTTGACGGGGTCTACAAACCTCCTCTGTAAACGAGGCTCGTTCGCGTTTAGAGTAAAGACGAGCTGGATACCCGTGCTTCGCCACGGATAAAATATTTTGTTATAGTATCACTACGGAAAGTATTTTTCTAAAAAGGTAGGCTGTTGCTCGGGAAATGACGTCAAACTACCGATCCTTACAAGTGTCCCTGCACTTTGAAAGTGGGCTTAAAGTTTTCTAGCTGACGTACTCGTTCTTCGCATGGTGTGGTTTTGTGTATAGTGTGGCGTAAAGTTTAATGTTATGTTGCTATGTCAACTGTGCAATGTACTAGACAAAATACATAGGTATCAAACTTCACCACGGGAGGTCGGCAAACGAAGAAGCCATATTGAAACTACCTATTCTCCGAAAAACACTTCGCTTACCAAGTATACGCAGTTTTGTGCGTTTTACAAAAAGTAGAAAAATTAAGTTTAACTTTATTTTTACAATTATTTTGTATGATTTAACAATTAAAATTAAAATGTATTGGATTTAAAAGCGGCCAACTATATCACAAAACGGATATTTATGATAAACACACATTCAGACAAATAGTACGTTTGATTGAAGTTGGTTATAGAGAAGTTCATAAAAGGAGAGGAGTAGCTTGGACTAGTGAAATAAAAAGAGGTAATTCAAAAAGAATGGAACAAGTCCAAGCACACAAAGCCTACTTGTCAAGTCTCGTACTTACGGTGGTCCGGCAAGAGCCACACGCAAATATTAATAATTTATACAGTTTTGCCATTTTATTCAGAAGAAGGGGCTTTGAAGCTCGTAGCTTCAAACAGTTTTGTTCCAAGACATTTCGTTCTATGTGGCGATAAAAATGAATAGCTCTATGTCCTTTAAAAATTTACTAAAAATAAAGGCGAAAAGAGCACAAAAGTGTGGTGGAATATAATTATATCTGCTTGTACTACTAGAGTCGTAGGATCTTCAGGCATAAATAGTTTTTAAATATTGATTAAAGTTGGCTGGATCTGGGTTCCGCACTGACTGACCACGCAGTCTACCAGATGGCCATCTGTTTGAGCAGATCTACTTGCAGTATACAGGGTGTCTAACATCATACGTTTCTGGTTCACCTAAACTAAACTGTTGTGGACCGCGGGTCCGCCTGTTGCTGACGTCAGAGCTCGGAATAGACACGTGACGTCATAGAGCGGCTTCCCCCCACCAACCACCGTGGTCGACACGAGTTATCATCGCGAAGTATTATGTCTCCGGGACTTTAGTAAGTGACTTGATGGATGCATAAAATAACATGTTAACTGATTATGTCGGACCCGTGGCGGGTTGGAATCGTGCTGAATTCCGGAGCTCCTCACTCCGTTGGCGCGGGTTCGATCCCCGCAGTCACTACTTACATTTGTAATGTGACTATACGCCAGGTAAAGCTTGAGGTTGAGCGGTAGAGAGGTCTTTGTAGTCCTAACTTCGCCGCGTTAAACAAGAAAAACTTTACCTTTTACGTCTGAGATTTCCCGCTTATTGTCGTTAGGTAGTGCCGGCAAACTTTTGGCATCTAAAATGGGAAATCTAAAATTCAATGAAAGCTGTACACAATTTAAAACCTGGATCGAGTAAGCTAGCATGATTTATTCAAATCCAAAACCAAGTATGCATTAAAAATGGAATCTATAAGGAGTCACTGAAAACCACAATATAATGTAATCGGTGTCAACGAGTAATGTATTGTAAAAGATAAAGTTTGTCTTGTTTAACAAGGCGAAGTTAGGACTACACAGCCATCTCTACCACTCAACCTCGAGCATTACCTAGCGTTACCGTATAGTCACTTTACAAATGTAAGTGGTGACTACGGGGATCGAACACGCGCCAGCAGGGTGATCAGCTCCGGGGTCGCGCACGATTCCAACCCGCCACGGGTCCGCTAGCATTTATAAATATCGTAACATTTATAAATAAATTTAATTTAATAATCGTTGGCCACAACGTAAAGTATTATATATCAACCCCTCCTGGTTGTAGTTCACATCATCTATCGGTTTTATAAAACCACCATTTTGAAATAAAACTAATTTCGAAATTTCTTACACATACATAATACATATACACATTACCTACATTGTATTACAATTTTACACACACACACAGTGTCTTTGTACTGAATGTGCAAGAAAATCAAACTATAATTGCAGCTGAAACTGCGATACGTCGAAACGGACAGACGAAGCGGCCGACTAAAACAATGACCTTCGCTTATGTTTGGCCAAAAAATTATACATAATTTCGGATATTAAAGTATATTTAGTATTTTCTTGTAATTATGGACACTGTGGAACTCTAAACTGACTGACCAATCAGGTAAGTAATGTATCTGATGTGTTTAGCCACAGATTTTGACTGGGACTCGTGGCGTGGTCCTGTAATCCAGCTTCATAGAGGCCAGGTTTTGAGGATGATATAGGTCTAAAGCGGCTCAGATAGTCTCAGTGATCATCTGATGATACCCGCATCAACTCCCACCATCGTTTAGACATATCAGACCATCACCTGCGTGGTTCGGAAGTCACGTTAAGCCGTTGGTCCTTGTATTTCCATTGGTCATTGGGCTATTAATTAATGACCTATTCTAAGGAAGAGTCGGCCTTTGTAACAAGACTACACCTTAACTCATCTACCACTCATCACTCTGCTCATTACACACTTCAACTCATCCTTCACCACATATTTGCCTTAAATACCTGAGTGGTCGGCATCTCAAATAGTGATTTAGTGATAACAATAATTGTAGGTTATCTCTGGTTTAACACAATAAACTGTTTAGCCCATCATTCCAGTGGCACGAGTCGATCACAGCTGTCAGAATTCAAATCGTTGCCATTTCCCTTTGTCCTCTAAAACTAATATTCCTAATAGTATGCATTTAGGTTTCAAGTGTCTAAATTTGAAAAGCGGTGCAAATACAGTTGGCTCGAAGGGAGTATGTTGTAGCCAAGACTGCGTATGTGTGTGTGTGTGTGTGTGTATACAATACTGTGAATTTGGCACTTGTTCTGCGGGAAACCCGGCAGTGTACACCCACACACACATACAAAACATCAAACATCCCTCACTCACACTAGTTTCTTGGCATAATAAACAAAAGCCAACTTTAAACATCGGATTTTGTTAAATTTGTGGTTTGTTTACCTAAAATGGCAGTTGGTACCTAAAGGGTCTAAGCAAATTCAGTTGGACTGTGTTAATTTTACAATGTCTAAACTTGAGAAGAAGAGTGACTTGCTGAATGAAGGTGACTGATGATTCCGCTAATCCTTTTTAGATTTTACAACACCCTAAATAGTTTATTTACAGAGACGAGGTTCTGGGAACATTTTCATTAAAATTTAACTAGGCCTGTTATATAAACCACTATTGGGATTGAACTAATTTTCACTTGAAATAATTGATATGTGTTGACGTTATTAGATAATACATTATATAAATTTAACCTTGAACTGCTGCTTCTTTGGACGGTGAACTTGCCGGTCAGATAAATTACAGACCTATTTCACTCATGGTTCGCTTTTCGGAAAACCTAAGAGGTTTGTTTAGGTTTTAAAGTATATTTAATCGGAATATTTAGTTTTAAAATGGCAATCAGAACTATAATAGTAAATTTCTGTAGGATAAGGAAGAAATAAGTCCAATTTTAAAACTTTTGAGTAATTACTATCTAATTAAATAAAGAGAAGACTCTTGATTACACTCTTTACAACTATGGTGTGGTTGTTTATACGGATCGTGAGTGCCGTCAGTGGGTTACCAAAGATCCGCGGTTATGGTAGGTAGATAGTGCATAGATACCACATGGCTGAGGCAGGAAACTCAACATAGTTAAGCCCACGCACAGAGCCACTGACGCACGCATGAGTTCGATTGTTCTCGAAAATCGCTCGCTTTGGTCAATTTTAAGTCATCGACATCGGAAAAGCTCGAGCATGTGGAGCCGAGAGAGAGAGAGGGCGACAGACGGCAGCGCATTCTATGCGTGGGCTGCCTCAACTGTGTTGAGTTTCCTGCCTCAGCCATGCGGTATTTGTGTAATATCTACCTACCATAGCATTGTCTTTGGTAATAAACAATTAAAATGTTTAAGGAAAACCACGTAAAATATAATAGGTCTACGGTACTTCAATTAGGGGGTCGTGAGGAAAGACGTTGGAAGCAAGGCGTCGTTGCAATGAATACTTGAAAATCGTTACGAAAAGTACTCATAATACCTCATGCAGTTTAATGAGAATAATTGTTCTATTTCTACAAGATCTAAAGCGGAGTTAAGCAACTTCTCATAAAAACAAGCTATTACACCACTCTTGTCTGTTTAGTCTCCGCAGATGAACTAGGGTTGCCAAGGTAGTTAAACGTCTGTTGGTAACAATGTCAGCTGTTTGGCGGTCTACACTGCTGCCAACATTTACAAGTGTCAAATTCAAGGAGACATTCACATATATCACAAGTTACTGCGACTTCCTAGAAGTGGGGGCGAGTTGTGTTAGTGAAATAGTATCTAACAGTGTTGAGTGGACCATGTCAGTTCCCACAACGAAGGACTCTTTCTTTATGATAACTCTGCCCTCGAAGTAAATTTGAGTTTAGGGACGATATCGTCCGAAAATAACATCTCTTGGCTTTTAATACAAGAATAGCTGAGTATGAGCGAAACGCTAACAGCGTTTCTTAAGTTAAGTGGCTATAAACATAAATTTGGCAATAGCCTTTAATAGATCTTACCACAGACGAAGTAGTTCATTAGTCTGTGATCTTATTTTGACGTTGGAAACTTTATTAGCGAATTTCCTTTGAAAAATGAGATTTTCATCCCGTTTTCGTGGTAAGACCCAGACCCGGGACCATGAAATGTGCACCGATCCTAACCCCTAGAACACGTGTTGAGCATTTATTCAAAACTTTATAAACCTATTTAAAATGAGTATTTTAAAGTCACTTATTTTGTGGAGCCATAAGCTGTGATCGTAGCGAACAGCCTCGTAATACCCGTCATAATAAATAATGCGAAGCAGGTCTGTGAGAGGAGCGTACAGCCTCGTAACACTCGTGATAATGTATCAGGCAAAGCTGAGGCCGAAGGCCGAAGCAAATTTGTTAGCTCTATGGAGTTCTCCTATGGTAATTAGGCAATTCGCTTCACTCATGCCAGCGGTGCTTTAGCGCTTAGCTGCGTGTCGGCCTGGCCTTATCTCTAATGACGTTCCAAAGTTTATTCATGACTTGTATAGACACCACTGACAGCTCAAAACAACAATTTCTCATTCTCATCCAAACATTTTCCATTGTTACTGGAAAAGTGTAGCATGTTGGTGAAATTTCCTATTATAAACTGTGACGGAGTGTATACTCTTGTTAATATACTCTTGAGCGAGTATATAATCTTATCATTAATATAATTACACATGTTCCCGAACTTTTTCTCAAACACATCAACTACGGCTATACTCTACGAGTACTACTGCTGTACTGCGCAATTTGCTGAAACCACTACCTACTAAAGGAAGTTGATTTAACTGACTGAAACTAGTCTTAATGCAAACTTTATTTACTGACGAGGGCGTTCAATTGGTAGGTGAGCACGACAATGAGCACTTCCGGTCTTGATAGGAAATGCGCCGCTGTGTAAACTAGGCAATGACAGCTGTCCCATATATCACTTGAACACATCAGTTGTACAAGCTTTATCAGGTAAAACAAGGTTTATGTTTTAGCTTTATGTTTTTAGCTTATAATTTACTCACACCATTGAATCCATATCTTCCAAGAAAAATCGGGTTCAGGTATAGAGATCCAATATGTCAAGTTCAACTACCGTAGTTCAGTCAAGTCAACATCGTCCTTGTATTTCCATTGGTCATTGGGCTATTAATTGATGACCCATTCTAAGGAAGAGTCGGCCTTAATTTGTAACAAGACTACACCTCATAACTCATTACTACCACTCATCACACTCATCCTTCATTACATATTTGCCTTAAAATACCCTCATGAGAGTGGTCGACATCTCAAATAGTGATATAGTGAAAGAAAAATTGCGAGCTGAGAAAGGAACTTTGGGAGATCCTTCCAATTTTCCTGAACAATGAAAATAACACATATATCTTCAAGTGAAGTTAAGACTAGCTCTTACACTTTGAATAATAATCGAACGTCTGATATATCTCTTCAGTTAAGGCAGTTTCTTGACCTTCGCATAATTCAAAATTATATGACTGTAAATCAAGACAAAACCTAAATATATGCAGGGCTGCCTACCACTGGGGCATTGCCCAAAGACCCTTCTTCATTACAAGGGTCCTTAAAAACCTTGCTTTGTTTGACATTTTCATATGCAAACGAAGAATAATTATGATCTTTAGACACTTTTACAACGAGGTTTAGCGTACAGAATTTGTATTGCTACAACAGCAATCTACAATTATTATCTTTTTGAGAATTTTGCAATTAGCATGTCTACTAGCCCATAGGCTCACAAGTAGCTCGAAATTGCTCCATGATGGCTTCAAATAAGTGGTTCCGATAGAAACATTGGAGAGTGGCTTGAAGAGTAGTCACTTTGTTTGGAGTTTCACGTGACCTTTATTTTGACAAATTAAAAATAAACTGTTCTTTTCCGAGTGAAAAATGAAAATAGTGCTTCAACACCTGCATGTCTACTGATGCAAAAGAACTCTTTTAGATTTGACTTGGACTGTACATTGTAGATCATTAAAAATTTGCTTTAAATAGCACTCAAACTTTAAATACACACTCGCGGTAGACGTATATCAGAGGCGCATAGTTTGTTGTACAACAATAGGCCTTGCAAGATCAAGAAGATGGGATGGGGAAGTGCGGAGAGCGTGAAGCGGCCAGTCTGACCCAAGTGCCAACTCACACAACAATCCATTGTGTCACTATAAATACACGGCTTTAAATCCAACCCAGGAGTCATCGAGCTGCTGGTTTGATGAACTGAACAACGTCCTCTCTAGGTGTACAGCAGTCACGTGGTTACCATAGTTACAGGTATGATCTGCGCGGTGCGCTCACAGAGCATTAGAATATTCCTATTCTCTGTGGATGCGCTTTGTGCATGAGTGATATTATACATAGCCTCTTTTAGTCTTTAGAGAGTTGGAAGCCTTTTTAATTGTTTGATCAGCTTATTTTGGGCTGATATTTTCTCACTTGTCTACTGATATTGTCACTTGTCAAGACTGGGACTCGTGGCGTGGTCCTGTAATCCAGCTTCATGGAGGTCAGGTTTTGAGGATGATATAGGTCTAAAGCGGCTCCAGATAGTCCTAAGTGCAAATATGTGGTGAAGGATGAGTGTGATGATGAATGGTAGTGTGAGACCCATGAGTAACAATGCTGACCCACAAGCAAACCTACTGGAGAGTGGAATAGATGTAATTAATAGCCCAATGACAATGAAATACAAGACAACGGCTAGCATTGGCTTCCGAACCGCAGGTGATGGTCTGATATGTCTAAACGATGGTAGGGAGTTGATGCAGGATTATCAGATGATCACTGAGACTATCTGAGCCACTTTAGATCTATATCATCCTCAAAACCTGACCTCCATGAAGCTGGATTACAGGACCACGCCACAAGTCCCAGTCAAATTGTCTGTGCAGGCTTTGTGTTATTTTCTCTTCTTTTGTGTGTTTCACCAAAGCAGTGTCGAAGCAAGCTGAGCCTGACAACGTCTGGACCGTGAAGTGCACAGCGGTCTCCCCTCATTCTGAGCTGGTGTCTCATTTCACACGAGGTATGGAAGAGGAGCCAACTGCCAGCAAAGTGTGCATGGCAGCATGCCTACACACTTTGCAATGATCGTTATTCCAGGCAACGTAAAATGATAGAGAGTAATAGTTTAATGATTTTCATATGTACTATATACAGGTTGACAATTGTATGGCGGGACATGGAATTTTTCTGGAATAACTCTGGAGTTCCAGCCTCTGGAATAACTGATTTCCACCATATTTCTATAAGTTTAAAGTTAGAGGCAGACCTGCAAAAGTTAAGTTTGGTTTAAAAGGGTTTCTTTTACGTAAGGAATGTACACGTGTGTTTTAAATGCCCCCACAACCTTAACTTTTAAAAAAGAAATATTTTTTAACCCGTTATCCCGTTGGGGAATGTTTTTATAGGATCCGAAAGTTTGTTTTGACGTACGTACTTTGCATCACCCACCTGCCACCCAAAACAAAGGGGCTGGGGCCCCAATTTTTCAACCCTTCCATCCTTTAGTGGCCTTAAATTCAACGACGTCAAAAACATATTTTATCTCGACTCGTTTTTTGTAATTATAATATGACACGAAATCATGTTTAAAATGCTACATTTCTTTCACATACAATTTTTTATGACAAACTTTTCTTGAAAATCCTTTGAGGGAAACATTACAACCCTATATCCCATAGAGTATTTTCAAGAATAATTGTCATTCAAAATGTTAATATTGAAAAGTAACATTAAACCTGACAATGTCTGTCATCTTTAAATGGGCATTACAAAAAATTAGTTGAGGATCAAAAAATGTTTCTTTGCGTTGTTGAACTTTTGTTAAATTTATTTTTTTTTTTAAGTGCCACAAGTGGGGTTGTATTTAATAAATTTGGGGCCATCTCCCCAGGTTTCGAGAGGGATGGCCCCTAAATATTTTTCAAAATATTAAGGGGGAGGACATTTAAAACTCACCGGGTATAGTATGTTTCAAAGAATTTTTGAGTGATACAGGCTCATTTCAGCTTCTTTAGGTGTGGTATTTTATGAGAATAGTCTGTCACATATTATTGCTTATAGTGTAAAAGTAAGAGAACATAGCACCCTGGTTTAAAGAATTTGATGCATATATTTTTCACAAAATGTGGTAAGCTCGTTATGTAAGGAATGGCATACAAGATCTTAAAGCGTTCCATATTTTTGTGCAATATATAAAATTCTTTAAACCAGGGTGTGCTATGTTATAATTCTTCATATAATTCTAACAACCCTGAGTTTATGTGTAATAATTATTGCTTATGTATTTTTAATTAGAAGCATTAGCGTTGGATGAGAGTTGCAAATGTTTATACGACATGAATGTTAGGCTCTCGATGAAACTGTCACTGAATATGAGTTTTGTGCAAAAAAATGGTAAGTTGAGGACATTGACAGGTGGGAAGAGCAAAGTGGGAAGCTGGCAGAGTTGTGGGCTAAATATAATCTGCTAAACACACTGAGTAGGCGGTGTGGCTAACACCTGCTGCAGTAGCCTACATTCGACACAACACAGCTGATCTACTAGAACATGGAGTAACCGCTGTGTGTTTATACGCGACTAACTATAACTATCAATTATTTTTTTCAAAACTGATTGGTCACATCAATCCATACCCAACAACAACTATAGACCAGGCTTACACGCTGAAGCGCTAAAGCGCCGCTGGCATAAGTGAATCCAATTTCCTTCGCAATTTGTTATTCTAATTCTTGCGCTCACAGCCTCACTTCGGCCTTCGGCCTCGGCAGCCTCTTAATTGATCACGAGCGTTACGAGACTGTTCGCTGCGAAATAACATTTTAAATTCAATAAAAATCGGACCACTCACTTCCACTTTTACAAGGAAAAATCACTTTTCTGGCCGCCATTTTTGGAACGACTTGACGGATTTTTATAATTTATAGTATAGCCTTTTGGTGTACAAAATACATGCTATTTTAAATTTCATTAATCGGACGAAATTTACTGTTTGAATCACTAAACCTTCTTATTTGGTGGCAAGTTTTCTGGGGGTCAGGATCGGTGCACATTTCTTGGTCCCGGGTCAAGAGAAATGGTAGTAGCGATATTCGAACTTTACTCCGCTCACTCAAAAAGTGGCAAAATATGTTTTCGTTGTCCCCTGTTTCCGACGCCATTTATGGACCGAAACATACAAATTCGGGTTTATATGATAGGGTAGGAGTGGTTCTATGTTCCTTATACACAAAAGAAAAAACAAAAACTGCTTGTGAAAAATTATAATACACCTATTTTTGGTCAACTTTAACTATTTTACTAATATTGGCGTAGGATTTAAAAAAATGTTATACAAACCTAGAGACAAACTTTGAGAACATGAAAAACAACTTATCTAATCTCTAACCAAAAAAATAGAGTCCTAAACGGAGCATTACGAGAGTATGCTTTGAGCAACTTTCCTGCAGAATGGGGTGGTCAATCCTCTTAATTTTCAAGGTAACTTTTCATTAGTCATATAAGGTATAAGTACATATATGGAAAAAGGCTTTTGATCAGTGTTTTTAAATTAGAAAATGAAGAATGTTCCTTACACTGTACCTGAGTATAACGGAGGTATCACCACTCAACGAGAAATCAACGAGCAAATATAAATGAGATCTTATGCAAAGAAAGGAAAGTTTCGTACTAAAATGATTACGAGATCCTGTACGATCCTCGCATGCAGATCACCCTTATGACAAATGGAGAACCAATAGTATCTTCCAACTCCAGTGTACAAGAGAAATTCTCGTAAATGAAATAGATTATAAATGAACATTGTCCTCAATCTCTAATTAGTATAGGTGTCTGGCAAAGGAGAGAAAACATCTAACATGTTTAGCCAAAGACTTCTGAAACATTTTTAAGGATTGCTAATTAAATCAGTTCTGTTGAGGAGGTTTCAGATGTAATCAACAAAATACCAAGACTCAAAAAATGAAGAGGTGGAATTTAAAAGGAGAGGTCAAAGAGTATAAGTCAAGTTAAGTTTGAAAGGAGCAGCCAAGGAGCAGAGGTCTCGAAGGGAGCAGACTGGTGTCTGTAGATAATGTGATTGAAAATTGTGACCTCGAAAATGAGTTCCAGGTGTTTCGGAGAATACTGAGAGTGGCATCATGAAGTTTTCATGATGACATTAGAAACGCAAGTGCAAGCCGATATGAGCAATCAATCTCATGCGAAAGCGTACTATAAATTCCATGCGTACTAAGCGATTCACTTCGAGATGCAAATACAAACGTCTAGAATTTCACGAGTTGCGTTGATTGATGTACTTGAGAAAACGATACGGTAGAAACCAAAATATTGAAACCAAAATCTGTACAGTTCTGGGTGTCCTCAAAGTCATAAAGAAGAAATAGACAGAGGTTTTTACGTTCAGCTTCACTAAGGGCTACTCGCTTTATTAATCTTCAGATATGAGAGAAATAATTTGGCAACTTTTTTGTAAATAGAGGTGGAATCTGTCCTGTTCAGTAAGGCTAAGTTAGGACTGAAATGTCAGAGATTAGGCCTACCGCCAGGAATCGAACAGGCAGCGGCGCCACAACCACCTGACTCTTTAGTTACCGGTACGCTAATACAATGATTACTAAATTACTCGAGTAGATTAGTAATTATTGGCTAATATCCGATACGAATTTCTGTTGAGTAATTCTTTGCCATGTCTTTTTACACAGATTTAATAATGTCGAATACATCGTTTGTATATGAAAAGTAACGTACCAAGAATACTACCCTGGGGCACACCAAACTTAGTTTATAGAAGAACCGGCTTACCACCAGACATCTCAACTAACTGGAACCGACAATAGGAATGTTCAGACAAATAGGACCTAAAACCAAGCCAAGGGAACTCCACGTTCACTTCATAGCCTTCCAACTTGTCACATAGAATGCTGTGATGTACCTGATCGAAGGCTTCAGAAAGGTCACAGAAGACACCAACGGCAGGCTTCCTCTCCTTTAAATGTCGAGTTATTTCACCGCGAAGATTTAAGATTGGATGTGAATATTAATGGCATGATCTACGTAATCTCATACTGTATTTTAGTCAAAATGGAATTGTTATTCAGATTATTCAAAAGCCAAGCACTGACTAATTTCTCACTTTTGAGGGTGGTTATCAAAAATATTGGTCAATAGTTCACTTCACTTTTATTTCCTTTATTAAAGATGGGAAAAATTTCGAAATGCTCAGTTCTTTTGGAAAAAATAATACCAGATGCAAAAAGACAAATTGACGCTGTATTCAGTGTTACATTAAATGTCAACTTTGAATCCTGGAAACCTCTCTCTCACGTGTAGACGTCTCTGAATCCTGGAAACCCTCATCTCTCTCACGTGTAGACGTACATTGCTGATAGTGATCTACACTACAGTGTCACGTGACGAGCTAGATATACAGGGCGACCAGGCGCTCACTGATTGTTCCAAGTCTGGCCGCCGGCCAACCAACTCAAGAATCCGCGCTACCGCTATTTATACCAAGTCTGCTGGTAGTGATGCGAGTACCAGACACATTTGGGACAAGAACAATGCCACTTTGTGCCGGCAAATCAAGCCGACAAGTGGGTTAACTGTATCGGCAACATGTTAGTACTAGAGTATATCTTGTCCTAGAGTTGGGGATTTTAGTTTTTGAAACTGGTTTAGTTGGGGATTGGGAATTCACATAAAGACTGGCGGGTGGAGAAAAAGTGATCGTGCACAGGATGTAGTAAAAAGACGCCACCGTTTTAAAAATCGTGACTATGAGTTCAAAATCTTTTAAATAAAAGTCAATCTATTTTTAAGATCGATTGAAAGCCAATTTTTCCAATATTATTTTTAGAAAGATCCAATGGAAACGTAAAATTGGTACTAAAACTTCTAAAACCCAAAATTTTAAAAAATGTTATTATCTAATCCACTCTCATGTAAAACATGATACATAAAGAAAGTCATCACATTAGGCCAGAGTCTTTTGGATTGCAAACCAAAGTAAAACCACTAATAGACGTTTTCTAAAAGTGTATTTTAGCAACTGGAAAATATAACCTTTTTGCCCATAGACTTAAGCCATCGGTCAGACTACATCGTCATTTTTTACTCCGGTAGAACCTACTGCAAGTTAATAGGTAGGGTAGGTTATGGTCCGTAGGCCTACGTAACCATTTCTAATGACCATTATAATTTGTGCCCTAACTTTCAGCGGGAAATCGCAAACAAAACTCGAAGCAGGTATAAAAGACATAACAGCCACATAAAAATAACCATTCCGTTTGGCCTATTACCAGTTATCATGCATGATTCACCGTGTAAGGAATTTTCTAAAGTATTGCTAGTCGTTTGAATTCGTTTCGTTGTTAGGAAAAAATTGACTCATCCATCAAAACTCGAATGAACTTCTTCCCCTCTTTTGTCTGTGCATAAAGAGTGATTTGTGTTTTTTGTGACAGTTGGTCAGTCTGGTACACGTCTGTGATTAGTTTTCTGCAGCTCCCAGCCTCCCAGTCAGTCGATGGCAGCTGTCACTAACCGTAGCTTGGTTTCTCTAATTGTGTTTTGATTTCATATCGTTTTGTGCTTGCTGTATTGTTTTCTAGGCAAGTTGTTTCTAATTAAATAGGTACAGTAAAAAACAAAGAGAAAACTCATGTGTTTGGTGATGGGTGACTTTTCGGCTTGCTGAATACTTTTAGACTAGCTCATTTCCTAATGTTTTGTGTAATGTTTTAGGTCACGTTTCATCTGAAGATGGTAGCAGATCCAGATCCCAAAACGTCGTGTTCATTAAAACACATCTAAAACGATTGATTGCAGAAACGAGCAAGGAATAGCTGAAACGACAAACCTAATAGCCTTCTAGTATAACTTTAACTTGCCTTAAGTAAGGGATGTCCAGAAATATAAGGGATTTTTAACTATACACAAATCTAATCAACACGTTTGGTAATTAGAGATTTGCTGTGAACTGCAATTTGTACAAGTAACAAGTCTTTAATGTCACCACAGTTTGGATAGGTTTCAAAAATGTATAAAATATTGCTTCCTAATTGACTTGCTTATGCAGGTGTTTGTTGACTTGCACGGTTAAATTTAGTTGCAGTTTGTTGATAGACAAAGTTATTTTAAAGTACATGAGCCATACTTTTGTCAACCTCCTTTGTGATTCATATCAAACTGATTCAAAATTAGTCACCACACGATTCAAATTGAAGCTTACCGGTGTTGGACCAAACCCCATATTTTCTCTGACAATTGGTTGTATTCATTTATTACTTTTCATGGTTTCTTATCACAAACCTCTTTTCTTTATAATAAACTAGTGACTGTCTTATGTTTGCTCGCTCTCGGTCTCGGTTTGGCTTACGACCCAGATTTACTACGCTTACATTCAAAAGAACTAATGATTTTCATGTGCAATAAGCATTTCATTGGACAGATCCTGGCACTCAAGGAACCATGTCCCAAAATATTAATTGTTTTTTCCAGAACAACAAGTGCTTATGAGGATTGTAGCTGTAGTAACTAAAGGTATACGTCCCTTTTGTTTTAACCTAGGGTGGATTCGTAGCGGGTTGGAATCTTTCGCGACACCGAAACTCATCACTCCGCTGGTGCGGGTTCGATCCCCGCGGATACCTCTTACATTTGTAAGGAACCTATGTGGTAACGCTAGGTAAAGGTTGAGGTTTTGGAAACAAACTTGGTTGAGGAAGACAAACTTTATCTTTTTAGGGCGCCCTCAGTCATAAGTGGGTTTGGAGGTGGGGAAAACTCAAAATAATGAGACAAAACCGTCCCAAAAAGGCTTAGCGACATTCACTCTTATAAAACCAGAAGCAGGGAGAACTGCCGAACTGGGAGACACAGAATGGTGGTTCATGATTGTTTGCTTTCACAGATAGGAGGCTGCCAAATTCGATTTCAGGTGCCCCATTACTGAAGGTATTCAAAGTTTGTCTGAAAAGATCTCGTGTAACTCTAAAGAAACACAAAAGCATTATACAAGTATATTCCAGACTAGTTTGCGGCACTCGACTGGGAGAACGTGAAACTCACTGACAGACAAAAGAGATAGAGAGGCATTATTAGAGGAATGCTAGTGCATGGAAAACTGTATGCATGAATGAGATTTCGAAGTAGATTGGATTGAGATTTTTGTAAAATGTTTTACGTATTAAGCAATTTATTCACGTGTTTATTATAAGTATACATCCCTAAACTATAAATAAAAACATTAAAATGGTTTAGTCTTAAAATGCGTCTTGAGTTTCGAATTTTCCTCAAGGGTTGGCATCCAGACGACACCACCGGCCCCTATGATAAGCTTTCCTCTTATCACCATCTGTTTTTCACCTGTGCTCCCAGTTTTAAGAGTAATGTTTAATTGTTCTTGCAAGGCAGGGTTGACAACTGCGCATCAACAAGTGCTTTACAGGTCTCGCCGCTAAGTGTTGTCCCGGTGTCGGGTTTGTACATAACACCTGTGTGTGTGTGTGTGTGTGAGTGTGCTGACACGAGAGATGAGATGCATTCTCGCGCTCAATGCTCGTATATGTCGTGAGACAGACAGACGTCTCTGGTTACCCAGACCGAGGCCTAACACGTACCTAGCAGTCGAGTAGATCTTCAGGTGGGACAAATACAAAACATTTCTAAATGTAAACCGACGTTCTTGACAATTTTGCTTTCTTTCACTGAAGTTTCAATTTTTCCAGTCAGAAATTCACCTCTTCCCTTGGGAAAAAGAAAGGTCCAGAGGCTACTCCCCTTAACGGGGGTAAACCTTTGAGATACTGTATTTGCTTGCACACAACTAATTTTCAACAATTTTCATCTCCCTATTAGTTGAGCTTAAACAGGTGACAATTATTAGCTGCTGATCATACTGACTTAACCAATCACGTTTCAATCTACCAATCACTTGCTTGCTCACAAATAATTTTCTAATGTCTATTAGTTGGAACATAAACCGGCAAAGAATTATTGGGATGCCTGTTTCAATCTGTTCTGGCCACTCATTTGCTTGCTCATAAATAGTTTTCACGTCTTCCTATGTAGTTTTAACATACAACGGCAATAGTTATCAATGGCTAGGGTTAAAAAAGGTATAGTTTGTCTTGTTTAACGAGGCGAAGTTAGGACTACAAAGTCCTCTCTACCACTCAACCTCGACCTTTACCTAGCGTCACCGTATTAGTCACATTATAAATGTAAGTGGTGACTGTAGGGATCGAACCCACGCCACCGGAGAGATGGGCTCCGGAGTCGCGTGCGATACCAATCCGCCACGGAAAATGCTTGTTTTAAATTTAAACACTTTTAAAGGTTTTATAGCGAAGAATTGCTGCCCAGGTAGCTTCAAACTCAAAACTGGAGATTGCTTAAAATCTGCAAAACTGTTCAGGAAGATCCCCGGACTCTCTTCTGTACCCCAACAACCCTGTGACACTCGCCCCCTCCACGCGCAATTTCCTGGCGGCGCCCATGTTTAGTTGAGTAAATTCTTCCATCGCAGTTTAAAACAAACTTCTAGTTGTAATGAACTTTGAATTTACTTATAGATGCCCAACTCAAATGGGACTATTGTTCGATGAGTTACTCATCACTGTTTTTTGTCAGAAACGGTTGAGAGAAGGGTTTCGGCGTAGTCTTCTACTTAGTACAATTTGATAAAAGGTTTTTTTCAGCAAACAATTTTGAAAAAGGCTATGATTTTTCTGAAGTCAATATGCAAATAATGCACAAAAAATTATGCGTTCCCATCGGTTTACACAGGTTATTTCTTTAATTATTTACACCTAACATTTTTCATGCCAAACTCACCGTCTAAACTCTTAACAACATGACAAACTGATCTACATTTTTTTAACTAATTAATTAAAAATTGAAATTTATTGTGTTTAGCCACGAGTATTATATAGACTATATACTAACTTATTATAGTTTTTACCACTTATATAGTCTCATTCATTACTTTATTCCTTCTAAAGAATATACCAAAGTATTGAACCTCGCATCCTGTTAGATACGACAGCGTTACATTCTCTCTGTCAAATGTTTCGCTCGGCCTTGTTTATAAGTTAGATAAGAGCGCAATTTCCCTGTTATCTACAACACATGTTTTGGTACCTTGTTCTGTGTGCTTTCATAGACGTACCTCGGTGATAACCTGGTGAATAAACAACAACAGTATTACAACAGCATTTCGGTTGTTTAAAGGTATTTATTTAAACATTATTCAAAAATGTTGTTTCTGGGTTCGTTACGTACTTGATGTTTACACGAATCGTCTCTGCGTGGAGTTACAACTTTATACATCAGAATTATTGCTAGGACTATAAAGTACTGGTATAACTTCTAAGTAAGATTTAGATAAGTATATTTTGTCGTTATTCTTTATTTACTGAGTTAAGCAGGAAAATGAAGCCGAAATAGGGTGTTTACAGCCAAATACTTTGAGTTTATGACTCGTTGAAAGACTAAAAACGGATAAAAAAAGACTCGTTGAAAAGAAAATAGCGGATCCGTGGCGGATTGGTATCGTACGCGTCTCCGGAGCTCATCACTCCGGTGGCGCGGGTTCGATCCCCGCAGTCACCACTTACATTTGTAATGTGACTAATACGGTGACGCTAGGTAAAGGTTGAGTGGTAGAGAGGACTTTGTAGTCCTAACTTCGCCTCGTTAAACAAGACAAACTTTACCTTTACCTTTAAAAAGACGTAATAAACGGCGTAGCAAGCTTAAAAGTTTATCTCTGCAAAATCACGTACTATGAATTAAATTGTCTGGATTGTCATATCAATAAATTGTATGAATTAAATTGTCCTTCACAGGCAAAATATCTGGATATTTAAACAAAATTTCGAAGAACACGAATTTGGTCTAACAGTGTACTAGAATCGATTAATTTGGCACAGTGATCCAGCAACATAGTATTGATGATATAATGGAACGATAAAATTAACACATTGTACACATTATAGATTACTTAGAGCAAGAGTTGATAACTCATATCTATAGCCAGCAACCTTTTCTAACATTTTCTTCCTTGGGGTTTTGGTTTATCTTTAATTGTTTGTGGCAACACAGTACATATTTACTTTAAAAGACTGAATGTGCACAGCTAATTGTAAGATGAATAGTAACAGAGCATTGTTTTGAGCTTGAATAATGAATACAGCGTTCTATATATTCACTGTCATGTCGTTAATTTGTTGTGTGCTTTTGGTAAAAATTGTCCGAACAGCAGTAAAAAGTAGTTATGCAAAACACTTTTCATCTGGAAGACATGGAATGACTTGAGTTAGCTATACCCTTTGATAAGCTTCTAAAGGAGGAAATTTGAAATTTCAAATTACTTTTAAAGTTGATGAAAACCCAAATCTTTCAAAAACGTTTATGGTTGGTAAGGTTCCCATACCTCCAAGCCATAACATGAACAGTTAACCGTAATCTGTTGATGTCATGGTCTGTAGATGGGAATATTGTTCCCAAAAGGCCTTACCAACTAAAAAGCTTTTATTAGATAATTTGTTTTCATCAACTTCAAATTAAAAATCCTATAAGGAGCTCTCCTAGATGTTTTCAAATTACCGTCTAAAAATAAAACAAAGTGATAATGATTGGAGTGAAAACTATCGACAGTTGTTCTGCGTGCTAGTGTACTCACATAGTTCCTGGAGTAGACCGACATACTGTAGCATTATCACCTTATCACTGCACAGGTGTGTTATCACTGAGCCCCGAGCGCGCACTGAGGCAGAGGCACGCACACCACTACCAACTCACAGCTGACTCTGGGCACCGCGGCTATTCTTAACCCGACACACGCACGCACACTCACAGATCAGCGACTCAGCTTCCTAGACCTGGTCAGTGGTCAGCACAGTACTGCCAACTGTGGGAGATTCTGCTGAGAGGCGTCAGCAGTTGAGACGCCGGGACTGCTCCAGAGTGAGTTTGAGGGGTCACTATATCACTATTTGAGATGCCGACCACTCTCATGAGGGTATTTTAAGGCAAATATGTGGTGAAGGATGAGTGGTAGTAATGAGTTATGAGGTGTAGTCTTGTTACAAACTAAGGCCGACTCTTCCTTAGAATGGGTCATTAATTTATAGCCCAATGACCAATGGAAATTCAAGGACCAACGGCTTAACGTGACTTCCGAACCACGCAGGCGATGGTCTGATATGTCTAAACGATGGTGGGAGTTTATGCGGGTATCATCAGATGATCACTGAGACTATCTGAGCCGCTTTAGACCTATATCATCCTCAAAACCTGACCTCCATGAAGCTGGATTACAGGACCACGCCACGAGTCGTCAGATTGGCATGGGGTCTTAGAGTATGGACCCATAGGCTCAACGTTTGGTGTGGCCCTTTCCAAACACCTGATGTACCCTGGGGGAGGGGCTAAATTTGTGAGAATTTGGTAAAATGGTTTTAAGATAATATAGGCATATTTTTCTGGAGTTTTCCGAAATATGATTCATGTCAAATATATTTGTTTGTAAAATAGTAATCGTTAATACATTCTAGACTCCGATTATGACTCCGGACGATCAAGCCTGCGCATTAAGATTAAAATTATCATTGTCCCTATTTCAGATTCCGAATATCATTCTGTCTTGAGTTTGGTAAATGTAACATTTTCGATTTTATGGCAACATTTAGAAAGTGTTTTGGTATTTCATTTTATGTGTACATTTTACTTTCAAAAGTTCCAAAGCTCCAAGCTTCCAATTCCGGCTCATTAAATCATCCGTTTGAACTACAAATTAACCCGTGCTACTTGTATTATGCTAATCTGTAGCACATTGGGTTTTATTTTACTACTTTTCAAACTTTGGGAAAAGTTCATGACCTCCTATGGCCCTCTGGATCCGCCACTTCTAGCAGGTATCAGAATAGCACTGGTATGACAGTAAAGGTAGGAATTACTACCGAGGAGTCACAGCACATTTCAACGTCCTGGTCGGATTGTATTATTTAATAACAAGTTTCTCTATGAAAAATAAAAATCACTTGCAGGAGGGAGGAGACAGGAGACTCACCAAGTTTTTCCCCGCAAAATGCTTAAAAATCCACTTCCCCTTCTCTATTTCCACTCTTTCAATTGACCAACAATCATTGAATACAAACATTACAAATTCAGCAAAATAATAAACAAAGTTACAACTAAACAACAAATAATAATGATCTCATACAACTTATAAACCTACAGCAATTATTGCTGAAACAATGATATTCACTTTACTATAACTTATGCGGATGTCCTTCCAAATGGCTATATAAAGTTTTCATAGTATACTATGTAATTATTACAATGCTTAAGATTTATATCAAGCCAATACTGACTGCCAGTTCATAGTAGCCATGGCCACTGCTGACCGAGTAGGGAGTGCCTGCGAAAAGTGGACGTCTATACCCGCAGCACTCGTTTGTACACACAGTTATTGCGTTTAGTTTCTCGAAGGCGTTCAAACTTCATATATTTGACAGTTTTGAGTTATTTCATTTGATTATTTTACAATAGCGTTCTTTATACACTGTGAACTCGCATGTAGCGAAGGTTTTAGTCGGTGAAATACTTATTATTATTCATACAATTATTATTCGAACCAAACTTTAAACTGAAGAGTTATTTATATTTTGTTGGTTTTAGCAGCCGCCCTTCTCTTATTAAACTTTTGTGCATAAATAAGGGACGCATTAGCCTCTTTGTTACAGTTGGCCAGCCTGCTGCTGGAGTGTGATTGACCTGTCACCGGCCAACCAGTTGATCTAGGCATGAACTTAACGGACTCTCTGAATCTGTGGTCTGGGGTTGGATTCGTTCAGTTGGTGGACGTGTTTGTGATTCGTTTTGAATTTACTCCGGTGACTTGTTTAGTTTCATAGTGTGGCTTGTGTTTGGCATATTGTAGTTTTTGTTTTCTCTATGAGCTATTCCTAAATTCTAAGATTTAATTTTGTTTTTGACTTAACAACTACATGTTGTTTGGTAGAGTTGACTGGTCAGCTACGCTGACTACTTTAGAGCTAACTCATTTTCTAATGTTCTGTGTTATGTTTTAGGTTATTTTCACCTGAAGACATCAGATTGCAGATCCCGAAACGTCGTGATCCATTTTTGTTCACTAACGATGGAAAATGTCCGCAATAATAGTTCAACTTCTGAAATCCTCCCATCGTCAACAACAAACTTCAAACAAAGAATTAATCTTAAAGTTTATACTATACTTAACATGGAAAAGGAAAATAAATGGGTATAGGACAGATTACAAACTCTATATTTCGTTTACATCAAATTATTCCAAGAGAAGAAAGATGGAAACTTTTACTTCCTTTATGGAAACTGTAAAATCGAACATGCATTAGTTAATAATGGTTGACCGACGTTCAAAGCCGTGAGTAACTTAAGAAGTTGTTAAAATTACTGAGGATCGGGCCTTTGCACAGATTCCAATATCACGCAGACTATAGAATTAAATCACTAAATCACTATTTGAGATGCCGACCATTCGCATGAGGGTATTTTAAGGCAAATATGTGGTGAAGCATGAGTGTGATGAGTGGTAGTAATGAGTTATGAGGTGTAGTCTTGTTACAAACTAAGGCCGACTCTTCCTTAGAATGGGTCATTAATTAATAGCCCAATGACCAATGGAAATACAAGGACCAACGGCTTAACGTGACTTCCGAACCACACAGGTGATGGTCTGATATGTCTAAACGATGGTGGGGGTTGATGCGGGTATCATCAGATGATCACTGAGACTATCTGAGCCGCTTTAGACCTATATCATCCTCAAAACCTGACCTCCATGAAAATTAACCACCCCATAGCATCTCAGGCCTGCACTACTGTAAAGCCTCCCGTTAAACGTGATCACAACCTTTCCTAGACACAACAAACACTCAGTTCAGCCAGAGATGTTCAGTTAGCAGCTGTTGAACTCCGTGCAGCCACCCAGAGCCAGACCGCAAGCAACTTCGACAATCGACCATTCCCAAAACAGTTGTGCAGAAAAAGTGCTCCACTTGGTGAGGATCTGATGGATTTGTCACACTCACCGGCAAGGTTTGACCGTCGTCGAGGTCGACTCGACAGTATCGATACTAGGTATCGAGTTTCACAAAGTGACTTCATTCGATATGACCAGTTTAGCTTAGTTGTTAAAAAGTTGATGATCAATTGATCTATAGGCATTTAAATAGGTCTTGTGGATTAGGTTGTCGTAAAACCAAAGCTTTTCAACTTTTATGATTGGAATATACGAATTATAGGGCCGCGCAACCAATTAGTGGGCCACCAATTATTTGGCTGGTGGATCGACCCTTTCACATCCTTTACTTTTAATAATTTAACACCGATCATTCCTAGAGGGTTTTAAAGGTGAATATAGGCAATGAGTGTTTTAATGGATGATAAGGTGTAGTATCGTTAAAAATAGGGCCGACTGTTCCTTAGAATGAAGTATTAAATATTCTTTTTGCTTTGTGACACCGACCACTCTTAGAGGGTATTTTAAGGTGAATATGGAACGATGGTGAGTGTGATGAATGGTTTGGCGGATGATGTGGTGTAGCCTTGTCACAAATAGGGCCGACTGTTCCTTAGATCGAGTCATTAGTTTATAGCCCAACGACCAATTGAATGGACCAACGGCTTAACGTGACTTCCGAACCACGAGGAGACCATCATGAAACCTGGAAGTCATATTTATCAGTTGTAACTCTCAATTGATGTTGTGTTTAAACGTGTATATTGATATTGTATTACCAAAGAAACAAGACTGATGAATATACGCATTGATAATCGGAAAACTGTCTCACGAATTTTTGTCCGTAGCCTTTGCAGTTTACCTCCAAATTTAATTATTTGAGATTGCGTTGTCTTAGCTTGGTCGAATAGAACCTGAGAATGTTTAACCTCTTGAATTCTTATTGGTTTAATACTTCAAAACTACTATGTAAATTAATTTTCCCTCAAATGAACCATAAGACAAAAAATACAAAACTGCACCCGAACACATGAAGATCATCATCGAAGATTTCCTTTTATCTAACCTTTCTTACGTATATTTTTTGACATTAGCCTGAGAGTATGCTTAAAAATACGCAATGGACACTGCACCCACAACTATCTATCCTCAACATCTCTAGACACCGGCAAGTCGATAGTCGACTCGAGATCTGCTCCGTGGGAAGGAGGGGAGATTATATAGAGAAGGTGCCAGGTCGCTGTGTACTATCAGTAACATGGCGCACACAGGAGTAGTGGTGATAAGCCTGGTGATAAGTGTGCTAGTGGTGATGAAGGTGACAGCTCAGCACTACTACCCTCCTTGGCAGCAGTACTACCCTCTGCGCCGGTGAGTCAAAATCATGTATGACATTAAAAACTTAAAAATGTGTAAGATTTAAAAAATTGAAATACAGGGTGTCCCATAAGTAAAGTGCCAGTAAAAAGAATATTTTTCCAAAAACGCTTAGTTAACCAGATATTTGCCATTTTATTGTTTCACTATATATTTATTATCTTCACACCTTATCGGACACCAAACTTAAACATTGTATCTAGCTGTTAACCATTCATGAAAAAATTACCAGGATGAACTAACCTATCATTTTATAACGGTGGCTATTTTATGGTAATTTTAAAGCATTTTTTGTTTCCATACCTTAAATAGTGATAAATTTAAAGATAAAACGTAAAGAATAACGTTTTGTAGTGAATTTTATTACCTATCTATTGACACCAAGGTCATAAAATTTATTCGGAAACAACGAAGCTTTAGGGAAACTCTGGATGAAAACAGACAACTTTCCACCTTATTATCTTGACGTTTGCCACGGTTTCCACTGTAACTTTGTTGATTCTTAATTGATCTTTTGACTTTGGTGTCAATAGATAAGTAGTGAAATTCTCTACAAAACTGTATTCTTTACGTTTTATCGTTAAACTCACCGTTTATTCTAAGCAATATTTAAAATGTAAAACTCATAAAATAGCCACCGTTTTAAAATGGTAAGTTAGATCATGCTGGTAATTTTTCCCTAAATGGTCTTACTTAGATACAAATTTATGTTAAGTTTGAGTCAAATCCGATAAATGGCGTGAAAGATAATAAATAATTAGTAAAAAATATAAAATGGCGAATATCTGGTTAACTAAGCGTTTTGGAAAAATTTGTATTCTTGATTTTCTCTTAATTTTGACCCATATAACCTTTTCCCAGAGTTTGGCACTTTACTTTTGGGACACCCTGTATACTAGTTTGATTTTATTTGGAAGCCCAAGTTAATAATTGTTTGCAACCATACTTTCACCACGTACTTTCAACCATAGTTGATGCCTGTAAGTGCGCCACTTACTTATTTTATTGTTTAAGCGGACTGCTGTGAGACTCAGGTATAACTCGTGCTTGACAAAGATAATTCTCACTGAGTTCAAAGCTTCGCCGACAGACTGCGTCCCAGTCACCATATCAGCTAGTACCCATCCACTGTTGGCTCATTAGATATCAAGTGATGAATGAGCAAAAATCTACGCAAACATTAAAATATATTATATTATTATTTTATTAGTAATTTACTAAGGGTATATAAGGGTCGACTGGGACTCGTGGCGTGGTCCTGTAATCCAGCTTCATGGAGGTCAGGTTTTGAGGATGATATAGGTCTAAAGCGGCTCAGATAGTCTTAGTGATCATCTGATGATACCCGCATCAACTCCCACCATCGTTTAGACATATCAGACCATCACCTGCGTGGTTCGGAAGTCACGTTAAGCCGTTGGTCCTTGTATTTCCATTGGTCATTGGGCTATTAATTAATGACCCATTCTAAGGAAGAGTCGGCCTTAGTTTGTAACAAGACTACACCTCATAACTCATTACTACCACTCATCACACTCATCCTTCACCACATATTTGCCTTAAAATACCCTCATGAGAGTGGTCGGCATCTCAAATAGTGATATAAGGATATATTTTATGGAAGTTTAAGGCAGATCTAAATTCTCAACAACCAACCAAAACACACATTAATAATACACTAGATTCTATTACTTGGAGCGTAGTATGAAGTTTGAACATAACCAAGAAGCTCCTTAATTTCTTAATTTTAAGTTCGTTCTAATTTCAATTTATGTGAAAAATATACTTGATAATATAAACTTAACTAAAATCGTAGCGATCAAATCTATATGATTATAATTATACACAAATAAATTCGTTCAAAAATTAAGTTTCCAAATTTCCTTCATTATGATTAGCCTTTAGGTATATAGTATAAACAATTATACCTAATGTTAATTTAGTTACATTTATATTATGTTGTTTTAATTTTAAACTATACAGATAATTAAAACGATTTGATTTGACATACATGCTTGTATTGATATATTTAAGAAAAACAGAAGTAGCTAGGTTGTTCCGTTGATCCATTCCGTATCGCAGGTTAAGAAATGTGCATGGGCACCCAATAAAATATGCAATTGACCAATGCAACCATGGAATATTACTAAATTGCTGTAGGGAAAATCGGGTTGCTACATTTCTTTTTGTCACTATAACGTTATCGTAGTAGATTCGAACATAGAGGAATTTACAAACTGATGTTTCAAACTTCGAGAATTTATTTTAAAAGCACTTTTGTGTCACAATGTATTTGGTGTCTTGGCGTATTAGTGATAAAGGTTCAAAGCTGAGCAGAAAATAAAGTGTTGTAACCAAAAAACTAGTATTATGTGGAAAAGATAATGATATAATAGGTAGATTAGGTATAGACGCCACATGGACGAGGCAGGTAACCAACATAGTTTCGACAGCCCAGGCACAGATAGCGCTGCCATCTCCTGCCATCTTTCTCCCCCTCAGCTAGACATGCTCGAGTTTGTCCAATGTCGATGACTTTTGAATGTGACCAAGTCGTGCAATTTTCGAGAACGAACAAACTTGCGCGTGCATCAGTGGATCTACTTGAGACTTAAAATAGTTCCCTCGCAGCGCTATCTGTGCTTGGGCTGCCAAACTATGTGGATTTTCCTACCTCAGCCACGTGACATTTACGCGCAATCTACCTACCAAAACATTATCTTTGGTTCATCCCACGCACGCAATTATTACGTATCCACACAATTCTTGGATCCGTTACAAAGAGGAATTGTCGGAGTCACAATGAAACATCAATGATGACGAATTTGACAGACATCCTCTCTTGTAAGAACATATAAACAGTAAACACTTATAACAGAGTTACAACAGGGAGTGTACAACCATTGACGATGGAATGGAAAGTCAATGGTACAAAACATACTTGAGTTAGGGAATACCGACAGTTGCTTTCAGCCGAGGTGTCAAGTGGAAGTGTTAATGAAAACATATTCAAGGTACTGTTCAAGTTCAGTGCGTCAGACAAACACAACTTTAATCATTCAAGGTAAACACCTAGCTGACGAGTAGCCATAAGCGCTACCGTGATCATAGCGAATTACCAATTACCAAGTAAAAACTGATTTTCCACCACCATTTTAATCTGGCTGAACGGATTTTGTTAATTTTATAGGTACACATGTGACATGTTAGGCACGCCACCATTAATGGTTAAACCAAGTTTCATCGAAATCGGATCATAAATCCAGTTTTTATAGCATAAAACTCATTTTTGGGATACGTCCCACAGAAGGTAAACAGACAGAAGGTGGATCGATTTTGCCGGTTAAGGAACTTATTCTGAAGATTTAAAAGCTAATACCAAATTTCGTGAAAATCGAGAAAAATGCCATCTGCACATTAATTATGCACACATTCATTAAGAGAGGGAACTATTCTGTTTTTTCCTTTGCTAATATAAATGTTTGATTCAGGAGTTGTTGGGAAGCTCAAAACTGCAAACCACACTGTCCTTATGACAAATAAATCACTAAATCACTATTTGAGATGCCGACCACTCTCATGAGGGTATTTTAAGGCAAATATGTGGTGAAGGATGAGTGTGATGAGTGGTAGTAATGAGTTATGAGGTGTAGTCTTGTTACAAACTAAGGCCAACTCTTCCTTAGAATGGGTCATTAATTAATAGCCCAATGACCAATGGAAATACAAGGACCAACGGCTTAACGTGACTTCCGAACCACGCAGGTGATGGTCTGATATGTCTAAACGATGGTGGGAGTTGATGCGGGTATCATCAGATGATCACTGAGACTATCTGAGCCGCTTTAGACCTAATCATCCTCAAAACCTGACCTCCATGAAGCTGGATTACAGGACCACGCCACGAGTCCCAGTCAAATAAGCAGGCCTAACCATGAGTAGTACAATTCAAGTTCAAAGTTTATTAGTGATATTACAAAATTTGTCGGCGAGGTTCTAAATAATATTACTTGTAAATTGTTTGTTTTGTTATTGAATTTATTAAATATTTGCTTGAGATAAGTTTTGACATCGTAACAAACTGTTACACTGCACTTTGCATCTCATTCAATATTTATACTTCACCGTTCAATACCAGAGATAGCTATGAACCATAACAGTTAGCGTGATGCTTGTCAACATTATATCATTCCAGTGAACCTGATTATGACAGTAAATAGCGTGCATAATAACACAAGGCACGCTTGCCATTTCATGCTCTATCCACTATCAGATTGTAAACAAACCCTGATATTTATCCAATATGACGATTGTTCGGACATATTTACCTATACTTAATGTAACTGCTGTCAATTATTTTCTAAGACTAAGTGGAGCTGGGGTCCTTTGCGCATAGCACTAGCGAAAAGCGAATAGGCCCTAATACTTGGATTGTAAAAAAGGTAAAGTTTGTCTTGTTTAACGAGGCGAAGTTAGGACTACAAAGTCCTCTCTACCACTCAACCTCGACCTTTACCTAGCGTCACCGTATAGTCACATTACAAATTGTAAGTGGTGACTGCGGGGATCGAACCCGCGCCACCGGAGTGATAGGCTCCGGAGTCGCGCGCGATACCAATCCGCCACGGATCCGCTCAATATATATTTGTACTCAATATATATTTATAAATACTATTTTAGTCATATTACCAACAAGTCTAACCCGATAGTGAGTAAAATTTATTGCAATTATAACACTGTGATTTATCAAATATCATTAAGATCTGGCCGCTATTACCATTTACATTCGAATGAACGAAACAGAAGTGACACCAACCAAAAGTGCAAATCAAATCCCTTTTCGGCCCTTGAAATGGAGCATTAGAATTATTGACCAATTTTTAATTCAAGAGGGCCGCAACTAAACTAACTCTGGTATACCGCTTATATCATGGGGTAAAAACTTCAAACAACGTTTTAAGCCAGTAAATATGTGGAATTATTTCTGGAAGCATAGATCTATAAAACATCGTTTGAAAAATTTCCAATATTAAATTCCCTATCTCATTTAAACGCCGCACGGGCTCTATCTTTAAAGGGGTTTGTAAAGTTTCCAATAATATTTACCATTTTCAACTTACCCAATTAGACGTTGCTCATCAAAAAACCATTAGGATACACAAACTGAATAGATTTATTTAAATTATGGCCATCACATGAGAGCTACGTTTGTTAGATTTCGAACCCTTGCAAACCACTAAAAGGCGCACCTCTAAAGTAAACGAAAGTTAACTTTCTAGCCGCTCACAAACATATATCACTAAATCACTATTTGAGATGCCGACCACTCTCATGAGGGTATTTTAAGGCAAATATGTGGTGAAGGATGAGTGTGATGAGTGGTAGTAATGAGTTATGAGGTGTAGTCTTGTTACAAACTAAGGCCGACTCTTCCTTAGAATGGGTCATTAATTAATAGCCCAATGTCCAATGGAAATATAAGGACCAACGGCTTAACGTGACTTCCGAACCACGCAGGTGATGGTCTGATATGTCTAAACGATGTGGGAGTTGATGCGGGTATCATCAGATGATCACTGAGACTATCTGAGCCGCTTAAGACCTATATCATCTTCCTGACCTCCATGAAGCTGGATTACAGGACCACGCCACGAGTCCCAGTCTTTATGTCTTACACCCGTAGATTATGTCTTGACATCATACTGCGCACCCTTAAATGGTCAAGCTGCCTTTATGAAAAAGGCCGCGGAAGAAAAATGTTGGGAGTTGTAATCCAGGGCGAAGGCCAGCTGATCGACGGTGAGGAGTCGCTCGATTATCCGATTACTGAGGACACTGAGGAACCGAGGCCGCCACGTCCATCAACCCGTCAGCTGATCCGCAACACCTGTCAACTGACAAATGTCAGCTGTTAGCACGAGTCCGCATCAACAGCTGTTTAGTTCTGTGTAAATCGTACAAATGGTGCAGATCAACCTTGTTATAGCTCACAAGCCATAAAATTTATTTTTTTATAAGTTAATCCACCAGTTACCATGGTACGAATTATTGACCGTTTGGCTTAGGCGGGGATCGAACTTGAGAACTTCGGATCCACGCACTCTGCGCTACCGACCCAGCCACCACGCCGGCAAGAGGATAAATAATCAGTATCTTGTCGATTGATTAAAGGATGACGATGGGTTTTGATGAAAGATTATTTTTCACAATAGTTTATGTAAACGTTCAAGACGTTTTGGAATCTAGAATTTGATGTCATCACCTGGTAACCATCAACAACTACTGTATACCTATCAGGAAAATAGTAAAACAAAATAGAAAAAGAAAAGGAAAAGAGGTGTTGCAAATTTTCGATATTATTAACGTTAACGAGCACAATAGGTTAGAGGGATAAAAACAGTTATAAATAAATGGATATAAAAAAACAGAAACGTTTATATTCATTTAATAACTGTTTTTCCTCTAACCTGTTGTGCTCGTTAACATTTGAATAAACTAAAATTTGCAACACCTTTTCCTTTTCTATTTTATTTTACTGTGTTAGTCATTTAGCACAATACTCTTATTAGAGTCATCTTCATCACTATCAGGAAAATAGGCAGTTTAGTGACGTATCTGCATAATTTCCTAGTGATCAGGGGATCTCGGAATTGATGAATGGGTAACGACATCATAACCCACTGTAAGCGGATTTAGTAGCGGATCCGTGGCGGATTGGTATCGCGCGCGACTCCGGAGCTCATCACTCCGGTGGCGCGGGTTCGATCCCCGCAGTCACCACTTACAATTTGTAATGTGACTATACGGTGACGCTAGGTAAAGGTCGAGGTTGAGTGGTAGAGAGGACTTTGTAGTCCTAACTTCGCCACGTTAAACAAGACAAACTTTACCTTTTAGTAGTTTGCGTTAGAGTAAGCCTTAAATGTAATGAGCCGGTAAAAAATAACATGAATGACTTTGATTATAATGAAAAAATGTTCCGTTTTAAATCAAATTAAAGTAAACACTTGTAACAACAGGTCAAGGAAAGTAGAGGTTTTCTTAAACGGACAACACCGATTGTCCCGACTCTAATACAGTTCTTTCGTAAAAATAATCCGTTAAAAGATTGCCAAATCTAGTGATATGTTTAAAAGGACTTGTATGCACGTTCAGCCTAGTCCGGTCTCATTGTCTGATGCTAGTTTCCTCACATAATTGCGAGACATTCGGCTCCAGAAGTCTGGCCACGACAATGTGATATTGGGGGACAGATTTCATGTACAATACCTCGCCGACTAGTCGGAGTATTGTGTTATAATGAGCAATTCAAAATCGTTGAAATAGCTGGCTTGGGCTGTTAAATGTCAGGGTTCTTAGCATTGAGTTTATTAATCAGATAAAGATGTTGTTCTTTATAAACTACTGACTTTGGAAAAACGTTTTTTAGTGTTTTGGTAACAAAAGGCAATGACAATTTCGAAGTTGATTCCAATGGCGTTCAATAGTTCTGTAACATAATCAACATTAGCGATAGTTGTTCATATTTTGTTTGATTTTTTATTTGGGCTACTTGTTACTCGCAGTTGACTACGAACAAGAACTAGAATATAGGTAAACTTCATGGTGTGTTACATGTGCTTTTATTTAGCTTGTAATATTAACAACTCATCTTAATTCTTGATTATATCCGAACAGTTTTGTAAACACTATCATGCATGAGAAGAAATCTCAGCCCCTGCCAAGGCACACACACGTGTAAAATGTACTTTTCGTATGACGGTTATAGTTCACAGAAAACCGGAACCCTAGAACACGTTTGAGCATTTTTTTAAACTTTATATACATATGTATTTATGTATCATCTCTACAGGTCACGTTTTTAGTCAGATGTTTACCAAATGTTGTAAAAATTTTCGTTTTGTAAATATTTTGGTCGGGTTCTTTAACCAGCAAAATCGGACTACTGGAACCCCAAAAAATGGAGGGACTTTTCACCAAAAAAATTGGGTTATGATCTAAAACAGAAAATTTTGAACAACTTTGATTAAATTTAAAATAAATATGTATTTTGAGTTTATTACATAAATCAATGTATATTAAAATATATGAAAATCAGTCGTTTCAAAAGTGATTTATTGCTAGAACAAAAAGAATTAGTCGTCCAGTTTAAATCACGATTTCCTTTCATGATATGTGTGTAGTATAACTTCCAATTAAAAATCTAAATTGTGGCCGACGGCCAAAGCGAGGCTGTGAGCGCAGCGATTCAGAGTAACAAATTGCAAAGGATTCGACTCACTCATGCAGCGGCGCTTTAGCGCCTAGCTGCGTGTCGGCCTAGCTTATTTATTCGTTGGTTCGAATTCCGAAATACATGTTGAAGCCAAGTGCTCTCATTTCCACAATGTATGTTTGCAATCTTATCATCAAAGCAAAACACAAATGAAATAGCGTAGGTCGGTTGGACGGAAGTGAGGAGATTGTGGCTTGTGGGCCAAGGACTCTGGACCTCATCCCAGACATGACATCCAAACCACTCAATTGTCACAACATTGTCACAATACAATACTTTATACCTCTGTGTCCATACACGCACGACCTTCATGTACTTGACGGTAAACCATACTCCTTCTTATTCTTTGGCTTTAAAAGTACTGAGTTTAAAGATAAGTTTTCGTCCAAGGGATTTGATCTTTTAACATTATCCACCTAAACCAGTAGTTTCCAAACTGCATCACAGAGGTCTTCTAGTTCCAAACCAGAGGTAACCAATAATGTTCACTCTCTCTTCAGAGTCTCTTCCTGTCAATTGACTCTAAAGAGTAAACCTTCTTCGGGTCCTCCCTATACCAGGTTGATATCAGCGTCACAATTATCGCGTGACGCGTTAAAGAAGCACACTTATTGGTTCAAAATAAGAGCCAATCAAATGTGTTTTGAAGCGTTATTGACGCTGATGTGAACGTAGCATAAAATTGGGAATCGGATATCTGGTTTAATATACATAAACTCTTCAGCTTAAAAATAGTCGTGGAAAATAGATTGCCATAATGTATTAAGCGCAAGTATTTCAATGTTAAATTTAAAACTAGCTAGATTCAGTGAGCCTCGTATTAAACTGTTCATTGAATGATATAGGTCAATCCTTTTTGAGGATGATATAGGTCTAAAGCGGCTCAGATAGTCTCAGTGATCATCTGATGATACTTGCATCAACTCCCACCATCGTTTAGACATATCAGACCATCTCCTGCGTGGTTCGGAAGTCACGTTAAGCCGTTGGTCCTTGTATTTTCATTGGTCATTGGGCTATTAATTAATTACCCATCCTAAGGAAGAGGCCTTAGTTTGTAACTAGACTACACCTCATAACTCATTACTACCACTCATCACACTCATCCTTCACAACATATTTGCCTTAAAATACCCTCATGAGAGTGGTCGGCATCTCAAATAGTGATTTAGTGAATTATTTTAGTCTTTTATTTCACATGTAAGTACAAAACAGAACACAAATGAAGAGTGCAGTATCCTGTGATGCAACAGAAAGGGGAGAACTCTCTTCTTTTCTCTTGCCTGAAGCACTCTGTTTGTTATCACGCGATGGTTGTCTAATACGCTAATGCAATTGGCTTCGGGTGTTCCAAGATGGATTGAGTTCTATTTTACTCGTATCTTGTTGGGATAAAGTAAGTGTTAGTTTTATTTGATTGTTCTGCAATTGGTTTCGGTTATGTCACCTGGTTGCCGGTAGGGCCACTCTGAAAACATCACTTGATTCGCAAATTTAAATCCATTGTTTCATTTTTGTAAACATAACATTTTTGTGGAACACAACAATTTTTAATGTTCTTGAAATAAATCTTTTGCAGTTAGTTTAATGCTTTAAGAGTTTAAGTGACTTCGTCGAACCGATTTGTTTTCTTTTAAGACCGTGGTACAAGTCAAAATGTAATGTCTTTTTCGATTAACACATACTTAAAAATATTTTTATTTTTGTTTACTTTATAAGGGTATATTAGTACAGGGCAGAAATTGAGAGCATTTAAACAAAGTAGTTTCAATAAAATACGGTTTGTTTAAAGGTGCTTCTCAGTTTCTTTCCTCGTATTAAAATATATAATTATATATTCCATGACGTCATTGCAGTATGTTATCTTCATAGTAAAGTTGTATCAAACAAACCTGAGGAAAAGTGTGTGAAGTAAGGTATCTAAGAAATATGCGTGTTTTTACATTTTTAGAGGCAATCAAACCTCCCAACAGCATGCCCCACGCTATCAACAAATTAATTTTGTTGTAAATTTAAAACAGTGGCTTTTTTCTTTGTAATATTTTAAGATAAAAATCTCTTTCGCAAGTTTAACATTTTTCTCTTTGAACGCGAGCAAGAAACTCCACCTGACTGGACGCATTTTTCCAAAATTCACTTTACGTATTTTTCTTTAGACAGAACAGATCTACACTAAGGTGTGTTGGTGTTGTGTTGCAGATGGTCGTTCTACGACGAGCAAGTGCACGGGCGGCCGCCGCGGGTGCGGGTGGGACACGGGCGCTTCAGACTGCTGCCAGTGGGCGCTGAACTCATGTGTGACTTCCCCCATCATCTGCGTCTCGTGTCGGTCGGTATACTC
The DNA here is from genome assembly GCA_018831715.1 of Matsumurasca onukii. Classification (NCBI taxonomy): domain Eukaryota; kingdom Metazoa; phylum Arthropoda; class Insecta; order Hemiptera; family Cicadellidae; genus Matsumurasca; species Matsumurasca onukii. Next base: position 9,514,910 of record CM032063.1, read on the forward strand.
ACCCTATGATCTGAGAGTTAAGGTTAAAGGTACAAGGTAGTCCAAAAATGGGTTTGCTAATAACCTTTTTCTTAATGCACCTACGATAAACATTTTAGGTCGTAAACATATAACATACATCCATCAGAATAGAGTCCGTGCGTTTCTTCGTGGCGCTTGACCTTGACGACTAAAACCAGTTGTAATTGGGTTTTCGAGGGTGGGGGTAACCAACTGTTCAGTCTTTCCATGCCACTCGTACTGTGAGGAAGGGCTATTATTGTACTTTTGAAAACATCGATTTGTTCCCCCACTCTGTCCCCTCACCAAGCGCCACGAAGAAACGCATGGTCTCTAACTGAATACTAAATAATACATTCCCATCATATGGTACATTGTCTTTAGTAATTGACAGAGGAAGACTAATTTGTGCAAATATCAGCTCTTTACGTCAACCTTGTATGTAATGCAGGTCAGTAAAAGTTGGCATGCAGGGTAGCTTTTAATGGTAATTTTGAATGGATGCCACACCCTACAAGGCGTTGTAGAGAGTTAAAAAAATGCAATACTCTTTTTAAGTGTTTAATGTCTAAAATATAAAATGAAATATATGAATAATTGTTGTTCATAAAATTATTGTCAATATTTCTTGAATTGACTTTCTCCTGAGGAAATTTGTTCACCTGCATTGTTTAAAGTGTGGTTTTGGTGACTTTTGATCTCGACAAAGGAGTTAGGCAACTTTAGTAGAATTTAGGAAAAGGTGAAACACATAGTGCAATCAGTTAAAGATATTTTACGTACTATTGTTTAGACAAACTAATTTGTTTTTTTTCAGAACGTGGTGTGGGAGCGAGCCGACCTAGGAGATCGAAACAGTTTGAACATGATCTACAGAGCCTTTGGTAAGTAACAAAACACAACATTTTACCTCTACATCTACTTATCTTTTATACATACTATTACTTAGATTATTTGCGATATCTCTAACAACCATAAAAAGTTCTGCTAACACTTATCTGGTTTTGACGGGAGTCTGGTTAAGTGTATGTACTGTTGCATAGATCATTATTTTAGAATTTCAATATTTTAAATAATGAAACAGTGTAGTCATTTGCAAACCATCAAACCTATTGTTGGAATAGTATACTATGTGAATAGTTTTGATTCTGTTAGAGTTCGCATTAGAGTTCAATACAACCATTTCCTTCAGTCTAGTGACAGCAATGAAATACAGCTACAACTGGAAGTCGGTCTTCGTATTATTGCGGGCTGGTCAAACAAAAATCACAAGTGCTTTCTTCACGCAAGGCCTTAAAATAACATTGGGACAAAAAGCTAAAAGCTGCTTAGTAAGTATCTCAAAAGTGACTTCATTGGCAACTGTATTTCTGCGAAAAGATTCAGACGGATTTTAGGCAACCATTGGGAGGGACATCGTAAAACAATTTGAACTGTAACATTGAATTTGTATTTATATTTTCCTTGAAATTAGAAGATCAACTTGTGTTCATATTATTTAAAGTATTGACATAAATATTTGACTCAATGCTCTCCCTCATATCTTATTTAAAGGGAGGAAGTGACAAGTAAAATTAAAATATATTTTAGCTTATGCGTTACAGGATGTGACAAATTACGTTTACATTTTTACGCTTATCAACTAAGGGACATTTATTTAGGTTGTTTTTATGATTTTTTATGGGCACGAGATATAAGGTAGGATTCTGTTTCAACCAAGCTTTGATTGACAGGTGTACCTCATGAGTTCAGTGTGGTTTTTTTTTTTTTATGGACACGAGAAGTATAAGGTAGGATTCTGTTTCAACAAGCTTTGATTGACAGGTGTACCTCATGAGTTCAGTGTGCACACACGTCCTCATGGCTCCACCCTGCACTGTTCAACGCCAGTCCTGTAGACAGAGGGTTGTACCGGTGCATCGTCACTGCCGTGGACACTGCCAACCCTCTGCACCCCAGCTCACCGCCTTCCAGGACATAGAGTTCTTCCCCAGGATCTAACACACGTCCTCATGGCTCCACCTGCACTTGTTCAGCGCCAGTCCGTAGACAGAGGGTTGTACCGGTGCATCGTCACTGCCGTGGACTGCCAACCCTCTGCACCCCCAGCTCACCGCCTTCCAGGACATAGAGTTCTTCCCCAGGATCTAACACACGTCCTCATGGCTCCACCCTGCACTTGTTCAACGCCAGTCCTGTAGACAGAGGGTTGTACCGGTGCATCGTCACTGCCGTGGACACTGCCAACCCTCTGCACCCCCAGCTCACCGCCTTCCAGGACATAGAGTTCTTCCCCAGGATCTAACACACGTCCTCATGGCTCCACCCTGCACTTGTTCAACGCCAGTCCTGTAGACGAGATTGTACCGGTGCATCGTCACTGCCGTGGACACTGCCAACCCTCACCCCAGCTCACCGCCTTCCAGGACATAGAGTTCTTCCCCAGGATCTAACACACGTCCTCATGGCTCCACCCTGCACCTGTTCAACGCCAGTCCTGTAGACAGAGGGTTGTACCGGTGCATCGTCACTGCCGTGGACACTGCCAACCCTCTGCACCCCCAGCTCACCGCCTTCCAGGACATAGAGTTCTTCCCCAGGATCTAACACAAGATGGTGGCGGTTTCTTGCGTCTTAATTTAAGGTTACAGAGCAGTAAAGCTGTTACAGTATGCACTGGTTTTGAAACAAAACGTCAAAATCCTGTTTTTACTTATGGATTACTTTTTAACGAGTGATGAGGGGTATCGATGAGACAGAGGATGTACTCGTATTCCTAGCAGGAGGGAAGTTAGACGGCTAGGATTTTTAAAGAGGAAGAAAGATAATATATTTTATAAACAGGAAAAGAAATAGTAGTAAGACTTTGGAAGGGTGCTCAGTCATGCCCTGATCATTGTCTACCATTGTGTCCCTCCTGTAATTGGCAAATAATTGTAAAATTACGCTAATTGTGTAATGTGTTTATTTGCACAATCATTTGAAGAAAATCTAATGAAAATCTAGTAAAACCTTTGACTCTAAGCCAAGAGAGGTTGTCATATTCAAGCTTCACCATTTATGCGGAGATGTGCCTTCCTCAAAACTTTCGCTTTTAGAAAGCGAAAAGCTGCTGCAAATGTTGGGCGTGTTCTTTCTTATGTATTGTTGTTTGTTAAACATCGTAAACTTGCACAAACACGAGCCATTTTGTTAGTTTCAACTATTCATAAATACATATGCACTGCTAAAGAGAAAGTTAGCTGGCAACATATCTTAGTCCAGAGATTACAGAAAAAGGTGCGTGCGGCTTGGACAGTTTATCATATGAACCTGGGATTCATATGCACAATTTCAACCATGCCTAAAAGTCTACAGTAGTCATTACTTCATATTTACATAAACACTTGGAGGTTGGTACAAAAGTATATATTTTTATCCTGACGTAAAATAAATTTAAATTTCATGATTTGTTTCACTGTACCCCTTTAAAATTATATTTCAAATGGTGCTCAAAATATTGTTGAGTTTTGATTTCAATGTATTTGTTTAATATTTTGGATCACAGTATAAGATAAATTGATTGTTTATTAACTCTCATTAATGTATTTAAATTTTATTAATGTATGTAATTATTTATGTATACTATAAAAATATGAATTTGAAGGCATAAATATGTGGGCCGGATGGTGTAGTGGTCAGCATAATCACCTACCATAGCCTGAAGTCGAGTTATGGTTCGGTCCACACAATTTTGTCCTCAAATTTCTTTAGTTATCATATAATATGCAATATAAGTAATATTTAAGTTATATTTGTATTTTTATGTAAATAAATCTGTATTAAAATATGTTATTATAGTTATTGACCACAGGTGTTTTACATACATTTCTATTTGTGCATAGGTATTGACATTGTCTTCAATTATTATATACATGAAAACCAACAAGCTCGACGCTCGTTGTCTAAAACAGCAACATTATAGAATAGTTGTCAATCTTTTAACACTTTGCATTTTAGGTTTTGTATAATATTTTGGTCTTCAAATAGTTTTGATCTGTTGGCTTCTGCTTAAATTAATAGAACCAACGATTCAATTTCATTTAGTATTACAATGGGATCAGTGTTATTAACGTTAAATGGGTATGCATGCATCTTCTAGTTAAGTAGAAATCGCGTAAAACTTGTAGAGCAAGATTAAAAATCATTCTTGTATCCAGAAGATAATATTTCCTCGCCTATGCGATTATACTCTAAGACAGCTGGCAAAAGAGGTTTGGAAACCCCTTGTTATTATCAAAAAGGCAGATTTGAAAGCATCACTGTGGTGGATTCAGAAGTCGTCTGCAAAATCGCCTCGACCGACAGGGACACAATATGTCAGATGTTTTAGGAGAGCCCTAGTAAACAAAAGCCCTAGTTTTTCAATCAAGATAAGCAACTAGCTAAGTATTAAACAATAGAAACGTTGCAATACTTTTAAGGTTTAGTTTTATTTTAGTTTGAAAGTTCATAATGTGGCGGAGAGCAATTTAGTAAAAAGAAAGGTGGAGTTTTTAACTACCCGAAGCGTTAGGAGTAGTTTTTCTCCGGAAGTTGCAGGAAAAGTCCGTTTCTTCTTTTACTAAAAAGTTTAGATTTAATTATAATTTAAGGTACTGTATAAAGTACACGAATGCTTAGAACGTAATTTTGACCAATCTTCCTCAACAGTTGAGAATAATTCTGCAATTATTCTGCAGTAATGGTCTGTAATTATTGCAGACTACAATTAAGTGTGATGAATAGTAATTTCAGTACTAAGCATAGGTTTGCATAAAGTAGTACTCTGTTGTATAAAGACTGTAGTCGCCTCTCTACGCGGAAAGTAATTCTTAACATTTCAATTTTGAAATTGCATGTCTACGTGAAAGAATTCAACCTCTGTATACAAATTTTCACCATAATATGATGGCTTCAGACTATTGGATTCCTACGACCAGAAGTGTTATCGGAGTTTAAAGCGTTAAAACAATGTTGGGTCAAATGGAGAAGAGTATGGAGATAAAGAATAATACAATTAAACCAAATATCACTGAACAAAAAAGACAATTGTTTAAAAAAACCTTATAACGACAAGGGTCTTTTGACAATCACTTGAATCCAAAAAGAGTGTATCAAACATGATGCATCTTTTAATGTTTAGAACAAAAACATCCTATTGTAACGCTAACGCTAATCTATAGGCCTTTATTAAATACTATTTTTAATTAGTACACTGTATAAAGTTGATCTTTATTTACTGTTCAAGTAAATAATTCGTACTTTTACACGTTGACTTTAAAACAAAACAGTTTTCTAATAATTTAGTCTTAGTCAGAAGTTAGTTTATTTCAACTATGAGAAAGACGTTTAGAATATGATGTTTTGTAACTTTATTGCAAAAGAGTTAGGAATTTTTAATTGAAAATATTAGAAACAGTTACAGGGTCAAACGAAGTACTCTTTGGCATTTTTTGGTGGTTTGCTCCTCACCTCAAAATAGGGGTAGTGAGGGGTGACCCTTCGAAATGTTTATTTTACCCTTCATGTGATCCCTCATTTTAAAATGTGTAAAAACACAAATTCGTTGATACCATTAAAACAGGTTTACATTCTTTTAAACGAGGGGACACAAGATGATGTAAAATAAATATTCCGTTTAAAATTTTGATTAATTTAAAAGTTAAGGGTGGTGGAGGTGTCACATTTTTTTGACACCCGATATAGATGATAAAATACATCAATTAACAACCTTTTTTATCATGTTGTTTTATTAGTTTCCAAACAGCAAACAAACCACGTGACGGAGACACTTTGATTTCTACCTTGTTGTAAGGTTTGAATGAGATATTCCTAGACCACTCTCGTTCTCTCCGAAGGTTATTTAAAGAACAAATCTTCATCTTCCGGGATTGCCCAAGGATAAGTTTGCGTACTCTTACGCATATTTCTGGCTGCTAAGCTTTATAGCTCAATCCACTTGGCGACACCAGCCTCATGATTCTAATCTCGGCATCGAACACAAGTCACAATTTTAATAAAAATAGTTAATTAAATCAGGATCAGTGAACCGGAATGTTGGATGGAATACTTAAATTACAGCGATCAACCAACTTAAGTTAAAAAAAATGAAGAGGTAGTTAAAATAATCCAATAATAAATGTTATAATTTGATAAGGCCTTCAGAAACAAGGTTTCTATCCTCAGACTAAACGCACCAACTGAAGATATGTTATACAAATTGTAATACAGAGTTAAAGTGAAAATTACTTGCAGTCAGAATACAAGATTCCAAGTTAAGAAAAATTTGACTTCTGCAATAGAAAGGTAATTTAAGCACCATTCAAATAACCAGTGCACCATTAAAAGAACATTGAGTCGCTAAATACATTATGCATCAGGGTTCTTTCCTAATTCTGTTAATTGAAAATTATCAAATTTAATGCTATGATTAGCCTACTTTAAAAAATTAATGAAAATCAAGAATAGTTAAAGAATTGTACACAGAATGCTAATACCGTGAAGATTAAACTAAGAAACCTTAATTTACCCACTAATATGGACGTTAGGCTTTGGCAATTTTCTGATCTTTTAAAAATCGACCACCAAAGACAACAAGTAGAAAGAATCTTTCGTTGGCAACGGTTTCAAGAAAACCTTCGATAAATATTCAAAATTCTATAAACCCTTAAAGAAGCATCGTGAGTTTACGCCCGAAGTCAAAATATATTTCTCAGAAATCGAAATTAGTTTTGTTACTTCTCCACGTTAAATTTCATTATTAGTTCAAAATTGTAAACTACAATTTACGGTATCTAGCTTTAGTTAGAAATTTGGTAGTTCCGAACACTCATCTAAAGGTAAAAGTTAGTCTTGTTTAACGAGGCGTTAGACTACAAAGTCCTCTCTACCACCAACCTCGACCTTACCTAGCGTCACCGTATTAGTCACATTACAATGTGTGGTGACTGCGGGATCGGCCCGCGCCACCGGAGTGATGAGATCCGGAGTCGCGTGCGATACCAATCCGCCACGGATCCACTAAGGTAATTTATACCTAAAAATCGGAGCGGCTCCGATAGTTATGACTATTTAGAGATTGCTTTAGTCTTTTAGTCATGTAGGCCTACGTACACCTACTGTTCGTTGTGTAACGCAGATTACACAATTTAAAGCATTTGTTGTTTACTTTTGAACAGTATACAGTGTAATCTACAACACCCTCATTTTGATGTTGTTACTGATCTATATTTACATAGTAGGCAAATTTTATTGTAATAAAACCGCTTTAACTTTAAACTCTGCCCGCCTGTGCGCAGAATCTGCCCGTCACTATGTTTTGTAACATAGCGAACGCCTCTTGTTGTTTGGCTTGTCTTTAAATAGATTATTTGGTAGTGGTTGATACGTTTGAGCCTAATCTTATCCAGGGGGTAGGCTAAATTTGGGAATACCGACTCGTCTGATCGGTTGAAAATAGACAAACAAACTGATAGGAGGAAATTCACAGTGGATTCGATGCCAACAGCTCAGGAATTCTTTGTAACTAGGCATAATCTTTCATTCCTAAACTAAGAGAAGAAAAATAATAAAACTGATCATAAAATTGTATCGAAGCGTATTTTATGCATTTATTTTAATTCAGTATCGTCAAAGATTAAAACAAAGGAATTTTTGGTGGAAATTGATGCAATTCATGCTGAATTTGTTATTTGATCTCTGCCGTTTAAAAAATTTACCACTAGGCTTTTACTGCCTTCTTCCTCCTGAAATATTTTTGATCGCATCTATTGAAGTGGAATACATCTAAAAATGTATATTCTCCTTATACATAATAAGTTAAGAACAAGACTACATTTTCAAAGGGGCCTGTATTTCCCGAATTTCTTGGCCTTACAAAAGAAAATACAAATGTAAATATAGTTTCTCAAGAAAACTACACCCAAATACACAACGTATATATTGTGTTGATGTTTTATTGTTATTTGTAGGTATCGTTCATATTTTCATTTATCCGAGTTTCCTTTTTGTTGTTTTTATCATGTATTGTTTGTAAACAGTAAGAAACCATGCACGTTTAATTCCTTTACACCCCCTGAGGTTTTGTTCAAACTAAATCACTAATACATTAAAGAATACTGCATGGATTTATAATTTCAAACATATAGATATTTTTCAGACGCACGCTTTAGTGGTGAGACATTTATGCGAACGGTTTTATGGATGTACCACTATAAATGAAAACAAGATGTTTCAAGACCAGGTGGATTTTGATGAACTTAATCAAAACAGTCATCTCATTAAGTTCATCAAAATTCACCTGAAAAATAGCTTGTTTACCTTGATACTTTTTAAACTCTTTATACAATTATTTTATTCTTTCTACAACTTTAAAATTAAACTGATGATGTCTGACATAATTCAGGCGAAACGTCCTAAAACATCTTGCTTTCATTTATAGTAATACATCCATAAAGCCGTTCGCATATTGATATTTATTTACCTACGATTCGTTTTAATATACAAACATTTAAAATATAAACACTAATTTTTTTACTTTTACAATACGGAGACAATCTTCACTATACGCCATTCCACGATGAGTTTGTAATCCAGGATAATAAATAAAAGAGTTTACAACGCCGCCGGGCCAAATATATTTTAAAGCCGCAGCAGTTTGCATTGTTCAGCTCACGCACACAAGTTCACATGTGTGTTAAGTGCCAGATGTGTTAAACTGTGTTGGGCAAAGTGTAAAGAGCTCGGCGCTTTGGGGGACTTCCCTCGCCGCTACCCGGAACCCAAGGGCAAGAACCCCAGCCGGGGCTTCCCCAGGGGCTCCACGCTGTCTGGGGCGCAGCCCCCCTCACCCTCTCGGGGTTTCCCAAATCTCCTCCCCGGCCAGATGTAAGTCTCTATAAACACTCAGGGGATGGATTCGTGCTCTCTTTTGTTTGTTCTTTTGGGTCCTAATTTGGCGTGGAGAAATGTTCTTCAAATGTTGCAGCGTGCTCCTCGGACACGTAACGGGGTTAATGGGTTGAGGAGTTCGAAAATGTGCTGAATCTGTGAGAAGTCTGCTTTTGGAGAGATTTTATCTGAGTCAAGCTACGTGGGAAGTCAATGGAGTAAAAGAGATATTTGCTCAGCTGTGACAAGCACTGTTATCATAATAACAGACATAATGCGACAAAAAGTTTCTAAAAGGTTTATAAAAAATTCTTAAAATAATATTAAAATACTTACTAAAACTCAAATGTAAAAAATTGTTCTATTTTAAAGATAATAGCTGTTGGTTTTTAACACATATTTTCCAAATAATACCACGAAGCCAAATTTTAAGCGAAATTACGAGTAAATTATATTGGGACTCGTGGCGTGGTCCTGTAATCCAGCTTCATGGAGGTCAGGTTTTGAGGATGATATAGGTCTAAAGCGGCTCAGATAGTCTCAGTGATCATCTGATGATACCCGCATCAACTCCCACCATCGTTTAGACATATCAGACCATCACCTGCGTGGTTCGGGAGTCACGTTAAGCCGTTGGTCTTGTATTTATTGGTCATTGGGCTATAATTAATGACCCATTCTAAGGAAGAGTCGGCCTTAGTTTGTAACAAGACTACATTCTCATAATTACTACCCTCATCACACTCATCCTTCACCACATATTTGCCTTAAAATACCCTCATAAGAGTGGTCGGCATATCAAATAGTGATTTAGTGACCGTACCACGATTGATTAATTACGTTTATTTTGAAACTGTGCGGGTTGATTCAAATAAAATTGCCTTCTTACTGTCCAAGATCCTACAAAAGCATTTCTACCCTCATTTTTTATAAAATTTTGACAAATAATTACTGACAGAAAAACGTAGGTTGCTTAGTCTCTCCCAGTCCAGGATTGATTTGAATCGTTAAAACCTAGTAAGATTTGCTCATTCCTTATGTAATGCAGTGGCGTAATGTATCGTCAGAACTCAACTTTTGTGGACACATAAAAAGAGGTTAGGTCTGTCTTGTTTCAAGAGACGAACTTAGGACTAAAATTCAAGTCCTCTTTAAAATTCAACCGTGAAAAAATGCGAGGTGAAACTGTTTACTTCGTACATGCAGGCAAGAGCTAAGAAAAAACGTGCCTTGAACTTAATTTAAATAAAAAGATAAAGGCAAAGTTAGTATTGTTGAACGAGGCGAAATTAGGACTACAAAGTCCTCCCTACCTCTCAACCCGACCTACCCAGCTTCACCATACAACAAGTGAAGACCATTACAAATGTAAGGAAGACTGCCGGGATCGAAAACACGCCACTGTGGTTATGAGCTGGAGACGAGCGCGATACCAATCCGCCACGAATCCAATACAAGCTAGTTTTAGGCCGCTACACGGTAGGAATAGCCTATTTTCCGTAATTTTACCCGTTATTTAACAAAAGTTACGTCTCATTCAAATAACAGATAAGGGAAGAAAACCCTATGAAGGGATATTGTAAAAAATCCGAAAGTTCAGTACGTAAAACCTTTATAATCACAATATGTAACTTTGAACAGCCGTAACTACTTGTGGTTCATAGTACTACAAAACTAATTATGTCTGTAAAACACTGCCGCTTTTATATTTCATCATACAACGGGTTTGCTCTTCCCCACACAACAAGTGAACGACCACATCATCACTAGTGGTATCAAGTTGCCTATCACAAAGACAGCGTTAAATTAGCTGATGTTGATGATCAGCTGATGTTGATGTTAAATTAGCTGATTATATCTTTGTATCGAACCTGTGCGGGTGGTCCCGCTATAAATACAATGCACAATAGCAGATACAATCTACTTCAGAATAGAGGTTGTGTTGTCATGATGTATTGTGTGACTTTCGCTACTTCCGGAGATAGCTGGTAGTGATACCATCATTGATAAGGTTGATCGGTTGGGACCTCATGAAAGGAAAGGTTATTGGCCTTGTAGCTGCCATATAATTGAAGAGTTTATAAATTAATATAGAAAACAGGAAAATAATTCAGCTTTATTGGTTTTGTTATAAAATAACAAATTCACCAAAACATGAAACGAAATTGTAGTTTTAAATTACTTGTTTGGGGTTTTCAAAAAACCGTTAAATAAATAAATGAGTTTTTACGACTGAATCGATAATTGTTTTGAAACTGCGTGCTTTATATATTTTAAAAAACTGAGTTTTAAGGCAGATAACAAAATCACCAATCCACTTCAAAGTTAAAGTAAAACAATGGCACGGGGAATAAAATGTAATGTTGACGCAAGAAACTCATCCAACCTTCCTTAAAAGCGAAACTGTCCTAGAACATGATTTTGAAACCTTGTAACGTCAGTCTTGGGTTCTAATCCAACTTAATACATACAGTTTCACCGGTTGAAAACTTATGAAATATGTGTAGGCTTATGCCAATTTTAGATAAGGGGTGATACATTGCACATTAGATGACGTTATTGAGGGCATACAAGAATTATTTAGAAGTCAAAATGCTAATCACGCAATGTCTCCTGCAGGTTGGAAGTTGTGCAGAACGGAGGGGTGGCGACATAGAGGGTTGAAGTCTAAAAACGCAACCTTTATACACCTTCTAACATAGGAAACGTTATAGTGAGCTTTAAACGTTTAAATGAAAGGACAATATGCTCTTTAAAGCAGATTGTAAGCCGATTTAATTTTATAGGTCAAGATCCACAATAAAAAATTGGTAAATGCAGAATTTTAAGAAAGTTACAACCTTTATTAAAGAGTTAAATTTAAAAATTGGCTCTATCCTTTCGTTTGGCATGTTGTACCATTTAGAATTAAGGATAGAAAGTCATCTCATGAGAACAGCGTTTATTTTGATTGCAGAGCCAATAAAATGTTTGTCAATTCTTTAACGAGGCGACGTTAGGACTACAAAGTCCTCTCTACCACTCAACCTCGACCTTTACCTAGCTTCACCGTATTTCACATTACAAATTGTAAGTAGTGGCTGCGGGGATCGAACCAGCACCACCGGAGTGATGTGCTCCAGAGTCGCGCGCGATACCAATCCGCCACGGACCCGCTCCAAGTTGACGCGAAGTTCCGTGGATTCTAGCCGCTCAAAGTCATCCGTCAGACTACATCGTCAATACTGACACCAGAACTGCGCACTTGCGGATCTTTAATATGAAGGAATTACCGAGTGTTCATTATGTCAATAATTCAAGCAGACAGCTGCAGTATTGTCGGTAAGTACTTACTCATCTAACTATGACAAACTTCTCACGTGCCTGTCACTGTCAGCTGTCAGCGCACCCGCACAGCTGATCAACAAAGGACCGCGGGAGCGATGACACACACACACACTCACTGTACAAGTGTGTATACGTAGGTATGTGTGGTACCTGGGAACCAGGGCGGGGATTCCCCTGAACCCTGGGCTTCCCATCTGTCTCTGCGCAGCATACCGACACTCACCTTGGCAGATTCTGCACCCGGAAGACACCGTGGTGCGGACTGTACAAATAGTTATTATTTGTAATTTTTAGACTACGTTTGTTATTTAATAAAATTTAAATATTTACACTTCAATATATTTCATGCCGATAAAATTTGTATGTTATTATTAACAGACAAGTTTAAAAATGCTACAATAATGATTAAAATTTTGAATAATTATTGTCTAAAAACTAATATGAAATTTTTAAAATTAATAAATTGATTAATTTCATGGAGATCAAAAGCCGCAAACCTGATCTACTTTCAAACGTGTTGACAACGAAATAACCAGTCTTCATAAAACACCGACAAATAATCATTTAAAATTAAATGTTCAAAGAGCATTTTCAAAGACAAGATCTGACTCGAATGACAAATCAATTTGATAGCGCTTGGAGCAGACCCATGCTAGAGGGGCGGATTCCTCACAGACACTGAAATGCATTGTTGGGTTTCATGATGAGCTTGAAGTTGGCGTTATATGTAAAAAATTCACACCAGCTTTGTTTTTATAAGGAGTTTATTTTGAATCATCAACATGTTTAAGCTTTTAAATGAGTAATGGATAGTTACTTGTCGAACGCCATAGTTGACTAGTCACAAATTGTTGACTTTTTATTAAACTTTATTATACAAGTTAATAGACAATAAATTAATAGTGTTACGTGTACACGGCCACTTACTGTACTTCTTTGTTGAATTGTATATTTGAGTTATTGTATTTTATTTATTTTAGCGCTAGGCACATGAAAATGAGATATCGTTCCACTTAAAGAAGCCCAGGGCAGGGTTTAAAACCTCTGAGTTACGTCGGTAAAGTTACCTTTGTATCGCACTTTTGGACTCTTAAGAAAGTAAGAAGTGATTTACACTATCACAAATTTAAAGAGCACATGTTTCTAACTCAGTTAAGGGCGGAGCCGTGAGTCAAGAAAACTAATTTTTGTAGAACAGTGTCATAGTAGGTTACTTACAAGATAGCCCGGTCGTTTTAGAGCACTACCACGAAAACCTATTTCTGGTAAGTTTTTTAATTAAACAGTTAAAACTCTACATTTTATATGTTTATAAAATTGACAAGCGATGCGAGTAGTTAGAAAACGATTACACAGTTTGTCTCTTTAATCAAAAGTGTATTTTAAATAGTTTAATAATTTTCAGAAATAATATTTTTAGCGATTACTTTCTTAGTGGAGCTGTAGATAATCCTTTTTTTAATACATGTTTACACTTCCAAAAATAAATTCTATCGTTAAATCCAAACATTCAAAAAAAAACAATTTTAAACAGACAAAACTTTGTGCGCCAAACATTTGGCTGCCGAGTGCGAAGGCGACATTGATAACACTATCAGTGATAAGTACAACCGGCAGTGGCTGGGCCGGGATTTCCTGAGATGCGGAGATCCCCCCCACCAAGAGGAGAACAGCTGACAGATCTGGAGTCAACTCTCTCAGTAGTCAGCTGTTAGAAGCAAGTGAGCGTCAGTGCAGTGAAGACGTGCCCGGTACAGAGAGTGAAGTGTTAGTAGATAAGTGTTAGTGTGTACCCGTTAGATATTCTCCTGCAAAGTTATGAGGGCTTTAAGGTAGGCAAAGTTATTTCTTTAAATGTAATGCAGTTCTAATTTTTTTAATGGATGTGTTTTTGGGGTTTTAATATTCTGTTCAATATTTATGTTAACGATTTGGCGAGCCTAAAATTCAATAGTAAAGTGCTACAATACGCAGACGACAATATATTCTATATAATACACAAATACATTAACGTGGCATTAAATCAAATGCAAAATGATTTAAATCTGATGGCAAAATATTTTTTTAACAACTCAATCAAATTAAACATTTAAAAACTAAAGCCATAGTATTCAAAAATCAAAGAGTTAATTTTGATAAGGAACACACACTAACTTTGATATGCCATTCTCATAACTGTTTTATAAACCCTACAACCTGTAGCTGTCAAAAATTAATTTTTCGTAACACTATTAAACACCTAGGAAATTTTGTTGATAATAAAATGAGATTCTACTCTCATTTAACATATTTGAAGAACATTTTAAAGCTAGCTCTCTATAAATGCAGTAAGATTAGTCAATATTTTCCTATAGTTACAAAAAGAATAATTTATTTTAGCTTAGTACAGTCATTTTTTACTATGGGATCTCTATATATTATGTGGCTCCACAGTACATTTTATCACCCTTAAAAAATACATTGAATCGGATTTTAAAGGTTCTTTTTAATAGCCTACCGTCACCATTATTAGGTATTATGCAATTTGAATCTCTTGCAAGGTATACTGACCTAATAAAACACTTCTCCAATACAAATTTTAGAATTCAAGAATATATAGATTACAACCTGTTGGTAGAGTAGTTGGCTGAACCTTAAAAGCTCTTCAGTGGTTAAATCCAATACGGTCAAAATTATTCTATTTATTTGTAAAAGTGGTATTTTACACATGAGTTGGTTGCTTTTCTAATTGCCAAATATAACTTATAAATCCAAACCCGTGCTAAATTTGTTTTAATTCTCTTGGTTTATATGTTTTATCATAACATAGCTTAATATGTATTTCTTTTAAAACGTTCTGTAAAGTTAATTCAAGTAAAATACACTGCTCTTTTGCGAGCCAAGAATCTAAAAAAGGTAGTAATTGATGTAATGCGTTAGTCTACACGTATATGATAGGCCTACTACAAACATGCTTACATTCAAATTGGATAACCTGATTCGTTTGGAATTGTTAAATATTTGGTTACATTAAATAGAAGTTTCAAGTTTTTAGTATTATGGTTATTTGATTTATAACTGTAATGAACATTCTAAATTATACGTGTTCTAAATAATTTAAATTCTTCCTAAACAACATGTAAATAGCCTTTACAGTTTGATGAATTACATAATGTGGCCAAACAGATATTTTTTAAGACTTATTGGTCCGATCTATAACAGAAACGAAACATTAGTCTGTACTTTTAGTAACATTTTAATAATGTACTGTGAGTGTATAAAGGGAAACAGTATCAAACTATATACTTTACTTAACTATATAAATTTTACTTTTGCTATAATAGAAGATACATATTAACTATTGGACCAACAATAAAACATTATCTACGGGGAAATACTTTTTCACGTGTGTAGGTTTTTCTAAAATAAAACACTGCTAGTTTAAAGAACGGAATTTGTATTGATGAGGCGATACTGGAATTTTGCTGCGTTGTAGAAAAGGGGAAACTGCAGAAAGTTGCGGTAGTTACAAAATGCCGACGTTATAAATAATATTAGTGTAGGTCTAAGTTTAAACTTTAATTTTTTTTAAAGGGTCTGAAAGAGGTTTCATTACATTTGAGTAATTCTAATGAAACCCCACGGTTTGCAGTAATTATATTGTGCTAAGCAAACAATAAACTACGAATCGTTATTTTCACAGTAAATCAGATTATTCTGATTGTTCGCAGTTAATCCCATTGCTCTGGCATCTCTATGTGCGGATATATCATTATTATTCATTGTTTAAATTGGGAGATCGTAGCGTATTATATAAGTAGAATACCTATCCGTGGTTGAGACGATTTACGATTCTACTTTGGTTTAGTCTTGGCAGTAATTTTAAGATAAATATTCTGAATCTAAAGAAAATTGTGTTTTCGTCTAACCACTTCTTTAACTATTTTAGACCTTTTGTATAATTATAAACACACATTTACAGTCTGCAATGCACAATAAATAAATAAAAAGAGAGTTGTGATTTTCGTACATTGTTAACTTTTTATTAGACACGCCAACAACTCAAAGTCAGAAGCCTATAATCGTACAAATCTGATAGTAGCGGATGGGTCAAAACCGCTCATATTTTGCTCCCCCTCAAGGAACTATTGTTTCTGCACATATAGCCAATAAATTTGCATGGCTTTGCAAAATTTCCGCTATAAAACTAAGTGTTTTGAAAAATACCTTGTATTTTATTTAAATCATGTACCAAAGAACAGTGGACAATTATTGGCCATCATATTAACTTATGAGTTTCGTTTAGTACAACTGTCCACTAATTGGAATTCCAAATCACAAGGAATTAAAATATTTAATCTGTTATGATAGCTAGACTATTTTTAGATCAACCACGCTATAGGAATATTTATCTAATTAGCAGTAGGGTGGGAATTCATGACTTCAGTTGAGACAGATAGCGACAAGACATGTTTGATAGCAGATAAACAGATCAACGCGGGAGATCCGGCTGACAACACTGTCAAAACAGCTGTGAAACGACCCCGCGGGGCATCCATGGCTGCGAGCACAGATTAGGGAAGTCCAAACCTAGCCTGGCCGCAGATTAAACAATTCGTTACACGTGTGCTATTTATAATTGTACTGTATTTCATGGTTATATAAACAAACCAGTCGCCGCCGGAAGGAAGCTCTAAACTTGTGGTGGTCGTAGGCTTGAATAGTGTTGTGAATAGGTCTATGGTGGTGGCCTATGACACGGGATAAGGAAATATATATGGCAACGCTGAATCTCCCTTAAAATAGGAACCTGTATCAATCATATAAAGTGAAATTCGCTAACTTTCCATACCAAGATAATTGTTTTCATTTGCAAAAGGTAGAATATCTTTGATTATTAGTTAAATAAAATTACAAATTTCTATTTGATATACGTTGTGGAATTCGCTCATATGAAATATTGTTCCCGTAATCCAATTTAAGTTATAACCTAAATTATTTAGATTTTCATCGAGGGAATAGCGATAGGTTAGAGTAATTTCATACGTCTGGAAAATACATAAAAATATTTCAACTGTAAAGTTTCATTTATATAAGAAAACCCAAGTATTGAAGTTCATTGTGTTTAGCCACGAAACTGTGTGTAGACTATATATAAGTGGTAAATTATCTCGTCAAACAGTTTCAAATGAGTGGGGTTCCACTACATGTCCAGGAGGTAGTACACATAAAAAACATAGAAGAACTACCATAAGTGTTCTTTTAAATTTTTTATGTGTACTACCACCTGAAGATGGGACCGTTGTCCCGAAACATGTAGTGGAACCCCACTCATTTGAAACTGTTTGACGAGGTAATTTACCACTTTTATAGTAAAACCCAAGTAGTTCAAGCTTTTAACATATGACTCAAATAAAAAGGCCTTATGTTGAGTCCCAGCCATAGTTTCATTGACGGGCTCTTTTAATAATAGGCCAATGGCCTGTAACAGGCCGAACACAGAGGTTACCATTGGCGCGATGTCCTTTGGAGAATTTTTCGAGTATGTCAGATTTGTTATAACAAATTTTGAACGCATTGAAATTCACTATTCACTATTTGAGATGCCGACCACTCTCATGAGGGTATTTTAAGGCAAATATGTGGTGAAGGATGAGTGTGATGAGTGGTAGTAATGAGTTATGAGGTGTAGTCAGTCTTGTTACAAACTAAGGCCGACTCTTCCTTAGAATGGGTCATTAATTAAAACCCTAATAACCAATGGAAATACAAGGACCAACGGCTTAACGTGACTTCCGAACCACGCAGGTGATGGTCTGATATGTCTAAACGATGGTGGGGTTTGATGCGGGTATCATCAGATGATCACTGAGACTATCTGAGCCGCTTTAGACCTATATCATCCTCAAAACCTGACCTCCATGAAGCTGGATTACAGGACCACGCCACCAGTCCCAGTCAAAACATAATCTTGCAACATTTTAGTGTGCTGAATATGAGCCTTGGCATATAGAGGAGATAAATGAGATAAGAACGAACTAGTGATAAATTACGTTAGGCTTTGTGTAAGATTAATGATACAACTAAACAATTGTAGGACCTTGGTGCACTGTGTATGAAGCGGGTACCATATACGTGTGCCAGGAAGGCCATGGCCCGCAGTTTGTGCAGTGTATAAGTATACTGTGTAAAGTGTAAGCAGTAATTACTGTCCTTTGTCAAGTCCAAGGTGACACATTACTTCCTTTCTCTGTGGTCAGACCGGTGACAAATCATCCATTCGCGGGTCACCTGCGGCCGACGCAACAAAGGGTAAGGAGAAATCGCGCATTTTGATTGGACCTTTAGTTATTTCAGCTAATCAATGAGTTTTATTTTTGACGTATGGGCTGCGTTTGACGCACACCAAATGACATTCTTTGCTTAAACCTGTACATAGAAAGTACCATCTAATTGTACAACTTGATTGATATACGTTTCTGCGAATTTCAACGTTGAAGAGGTCCAATTGCCACATTTTCTTATTTTTATTTTTAACTAGAACTTTTTCTTGTGGTTATTCATGACACGGCTATGGGAGGAGGAACCAATTTAATTTGAAACAAGTTTATTCTATTTTGTATAATTTTGTATATTATTTATGGTATTGATAAGTCTTATGATCCCTAGTTTAATTTTTCAGTCACATGAATATTACATAATTACGAGTATATACTGAGTTTGACTAAACATATTGGAGATTTTTTTTTAATAATCTAAAATCAGTATTCATCAACACTTCTGCAATAAACTATAATTGCAACACCTATGCTATATAATAGAATTGCCATTACAATAATTACAATTACAGTGCTTGTACGGGTGAATAGAATTTATTTGTCATGAATAGTAAGAAAGTGCTCAAGGTTTCACGGTTCTTGAATGGCATCATCTCAACGATGGATTGCTGCTTGGAAAATAAACAGTCTGAGTTGTATCGTCATAATCATAAAATAACCAAGTATATTACTTAGTACACATCATGGATGTAATACAATAAACTGTAAGATGCCTTTGCAATATTTATTATACTCAATTAAGTAAAGTCTTGATAAATGTTTCTTGCTCTGTCTTTCGAACTAATAATTGGAATACGAGTTTATAAAATTATTAGGGGCATAGATATTTAAAAGTTGATTTATTTTTAGCCATTGGCAGAAATTATCCCAAATCCACAATATAATATTCTTGATGTTACTTCCAATGACTTTATTAATCAGTTATTTATGAAAGTATGTTGTTTAAAAATTGAAATTAATGTGGTTTAAAAGTATAATATGTTTCCATTAATATTCACAATATAACTTTAGTATAATCATATATAACAAAAACTCATTTAATTGCTAAGACCAGTGCAAGGAGAAATGGTTTACATAAATAAATATATTTGACTTGAAAAACATGCTTGTTTTAATGGTTATAAAACATCAAAGATTAATGAATAAAACATGCAGCAACAATTTATTTTCAAATGATTCACAACTAATAAACTGTAATCATATTAATTCTACAACAGTTGTAACAAGGAATAAATAGCTCATAAAAATGCCACTATTTAAAATATCAAAAATATAAAAACCTTGTATAAAGGTTTATACCACCCAGAACAGGCGGCACGGTCAGAAAAAAAAAGCGCACGCAAGTTATACGAGTATAGGTACAGAGTTTAAATAAAGGTCCAGAAGAAGCAATCAACAAAGTTTGTGTACACAATTTTTAATTGCTTTTCTTTGATTTTAAAGCTGTATTCGGTATAATAACTTATTACAAATCAGTAGTCACCTTGAATAATGATATAGCAGTCACGACAATCCTCGATGCGATTCTACACCAAACTGTCAAAGTCATCCAAAAAAAACATCGTTGTTATTAGTTTGACATTTTAAATTAAGACGAATTGTTTGGAAGAGGACAAAATACTCTGAAGAGCTACTTCAGTAGCTCTGCAATTCAGCTGTACGAATTAGAACTTTGTTGACGTTGTTAAACCAGATGTTCAAGGAGAACAACCCATTTAGAAGCTTGTGCAATGCCGAGTTCACTTCGTGTTTTTCTTGCCATAATAGTGTCTGTATTATTTAATCATAGTGCCTAGCACTGACAGACACAATAGACACTCATTTCCAAGTGTGTCTGATGGGAACTGAGAATTGGCGATTCTCTATTTATATCGACACGTCGGCGCAAACGGCAGCTAAAAAAAGAAGAAAAGTCCCAGTAGAAATTAACGAATATTGATATGTGTGGGGTGTACTATGTTTTATCGTCCAAATGATTTGAAACAAACAAATAACAGTTTAGAATAATGTTTAGTAACCTAAATGTCCAATTGAACAATTTAATTCGAGCGTTTCATGCAATTTCAAAATGTGTTTATTTTTCCTCAAAATTGTTTTAAACCTTTATATTAGACATTTCTTGTAACGCTTGTTTTGTTATTCCCTTAAATTTTTATTTAATTAGTTTAGTTTTCAATCCAGCCAATTTAAGAGGCTGAATAAATATCACAAAAGTTTTCAATTGTGAGCCTGTGTGATGGTTGCTTTCTGCAAAATGTTATCCAGGAGAAGAGATTTTGTATTACTTTGAAGCTTAAGTTCTCAAAAAATGC
This sequence comes from Matsumurasca onukii, assembly GCA_018831715.1. Classification (NCBI taxonomy): domain Eukaryota; kingdom Metazoa; phylum Arthropoda; class Insecta; order Hemiptera; family Cicadellidae; genus Matsumurasca; species Matsumurasca onukii. The sequence goes on from CM032063.1 coordinate 9,535,776, forward strand.
CTGATAGTTTTGATATTCTTAATTACTCGTCGAGAAATATCTGTCCTCAATCTTATATACCGATACTTAATGCCGCGTCCACACTAGAGTAGGTGTAAGGCAAGACAAGTAGGCAAGGAGGACAATAGTAGAAATTTGTCTTGTTCGGCGTAAAATGTAGGTATTTCATTAACAGTTGACTTCTATTCCAGATCAACCATGTTTTCGTCAACTCTCCTGGCGAGCGTGTGTGTGGGAGTGTTGAACGCCATGATCATCTTCGAGAACCCCGAGGCGGCGGAGGCTGCCAACGGCACGATCTCCTACTCAGACCCGTACCGCGCGAGGGTAGATCACCTGATCCAGCGCGCTCTAGGGGAGTTCTCCATGAGGCTGGAGCGTGCAGTGGCACGCCAGAGTCCCGGCAGCAACATCGTGTTCTCACCCCTCAGCATTGCCTCGGTGCTGGCCATCGTGCTGCTCGGGGCTCGCGGCGTGACACATGCTGAGGTAGCGCGCCTCCTCGGCGTCACTGCGGGCATCAACCTCACTGGCAAGTAAGTAACATCCTCTATTCTGGAAAGTAATGGTACTTATTTCATAGTGCAGTATTCATAAATTTCTTGACTGCAGTAACAATTTTGAAATCACGGTATTCTTCAGAAACTCCTTGCCGTTCATCAGGCCAGTAACATTCATTTTCAAGTGTGTTCCTGAGTGCCCACTATAAACACACATAACATCTTGCGTGATGGGAAAGTTTTTAGTCAATATAAACTAAAAACAATGTCCTGGCTCATTTTTCTTTCGCAAATTTTATTTGTAAGAATTGTTTCAAACTCTTGGGAGGAGAACCTCTGATTAAAACAAACTTTGTGATCTAACCCAATTATCTAAACCCAGTAAACTTAAAGGTCTAAGCTATCAATGAGTGAAACAAGTACAGTGTTGGAAAAGAAATCATTGAGATGTAAGTTTGGGATTATCAAAAATAATCAACAAAAGTAATAGTAGTATCTTGAAACTCTCTTCATTACCACCACTACTAGCCCATTCATGTTTGGGAAGTAATAAAAAGAAATTTCATTTATCAGTATTATGAATTTAGCAAAAGTACTGTAAATCTAAATGTTAAAGATAGTCTCATAACAATTTAAAAAGGTTCAAAGGAATTAAAATAGGGAATAAAAAGATTTGTAAGTCAATTTAGAAAATAGATACCTTTAGCTATCTTGGAGAAATTCCTTTTGACATTAATTCAAAAATTGTTTTAATGAAAATTGATAACTAGCTATTCCTTTGACATTACAACCAAAATAGTATTATTTTCTTAACTGGAATTAATTTAATACTTAATTTAAATTTTACTTTAAGTAAAAATATATTATTCTGATACATATTGTACAGGAGCAGTGCAGTGCACGAGGAGCTAGGCCGGTTGCTGGACATGCTGGAAGAGCGAAGAACCAGTGATGACGGCACCTTGGTCACCATCGCCAAGGGGCTCTTCCTGCAGCAAGACTTCAGCGTCAACCAGAGCTTCATCAACAAGACCAAGGAGGTGTACCACAGCGAGGTGACAGCGGTGGACTTCCAGCGTAACCCGCGCGACGCGCTCGCTATTGTTAATAAGTGAGTTTGATTTGAATCTTGTAATTTTGCTCTATACAGCTGTTTTTGACACATGTAATGGCGTGCTAAAGTTGCAATTTTATTCTCTTGAAAAATTTGTTTTATTATCTTTTAGCATCTGCTTCTATGACTGATTTTATCTTAACACTGACTATATTCTGTCCTAGTCACAAAGCAACTTGCGTTAAACGCTTAACAGGAAAACATACGCAAATAATTAAATATTTAAAAATCAGATAAAATATTAAAATTGACCGATCACACTAGTTTTCACAATACACCTAATTATCCATCAAAACATCACACTCACCACTCATATTCAAGAGTGGTGTTCCATTACATATTCAAATTCCCTCTACGATTGGTCGGTGTCTTAAGTCAAGTATCAAGTAAGTAAGTATTAATCAGTAAAATGTTATAGACTAATGTTGTCTTGATAAAGTCCCTTTGTTACCGGACAGAGTGTAACAATAAACCAGTGTAACTCCATAGGAAATAAAGTTATTCATTTCAATCGCCAGAGAAAACTAAACGTCGTAGATCAAAACTGTTTGCAATTTTGAGGTTCACAATACTTCCTGAATCAAATGGCAAAACTTTATATGTATATTTATGATTAGTACTTATTTATACAGTATATATGTGTGACCACTCTGGAACAAATGGTACAAAACATTTCAAAACAACCTGTCTGAACAGATCAGGTTTGACACCACGCCATGTCGGTTTTGTTTGAAAGGTCAACTAGAACGTTTATACAGTATCGAGTTTCTTAAACATGAATATTTGTCTCAGATGGGTGGAGAATCGCACGGAAGGTCACATCCAGAATCTGCTCACTCAAGAACCGGATTCGGAGACAAAAGCTGTGATTGCAAGTGCGCTCTACTTCATCGGCCAATGGGAGAACCCCTTCTACCCCAACGCCACCAAGGTGTAAGTAAACTTGTTACAAAACAGTTTTATTATTGGTATGTTTTCAGGATTATGCCATAGATTTTCTTAGAAATAGCTTTAGGGAATACATTTATTTAACCTAACACTTTATCTATTTAACCAATAATAACTTTATTAGTTTGAAAGTTCATAATAGTGGCGGAGAGCAATTTAGTAAAAAGAAGAAACAGACTTTTCCAGCCACTTCTGGAGAAAAACTACTCCTAACTTTTTGGGCAGTTAAACAACGTCCGGGGACAGAGTGTTTTTCTCCAAAAGTGGCTAGATAAGTCCGTTTCTTCTTTTTACTAATAACTTTATAATACAGTTTTATTAAAACTATCCATTTTGTCTATATCTAAATTTAGGTTGCAAACTGAGTAGTAAATAAACTTAAAACATACAGTATCTATTACAGAGCAATTTATTAGTTCAATTAATCGTAAATAATGCTTAGCTCAAACATCCGTAAGATGTTACTATGAATTATGCTTCCTTTTAACGCCTCACACTTTCCATGCTTCATGAGCATGGAATATATATATTGTTCACTAAATATGTCACAGACCATTAACCCAACTAGATTTCTTTTACTATCAAAAGCAAGATTTTTATAAGTACTACCATTTATCATTTTAGATGTACAGATTTTTTTTAAATTATATTTGAACAGTAATGATATCTGTTCTTTCAATTATGTTTTCTATTTTAGTTTGTATAATATGCCAATAAAATCAATCAATAGAGCTGATAATCCTGTTTGAAAAGACAATGTTCAAACTTTGTTTTAATTTACAGGAAACCTTTTTACGTCGGAAAGCAAGGAGGAAAGAACTACAATGAAGTAGTAGACGTAGACTTGATGGTGAACGGTGCTGACATTCCCTACTACAGCGACCCTGAGCGCAAATGCACCATCATCGGCATGCCTTACAAAGGCAACAAGATAACCATGTACGTGATCGTCCCAGACCATCGTCAAGTCCTTCCTGGACAAGAACGGAGCCTCAGACATGGAGCAACTGGTGAAGAAGACGGAGAAGCGACCGGTGATCTTCTTCTTCCCGAGGATGCGACTGGAGAGCACTGTCGACCTGGTGCCCCCGCTGCAGGAGATGGGGCTCCGGAGTCTGTTCGACGTCCACACGGCCAATCTCTCCAACATTGCTCCAGGGATATTCGTCAACGAAGCCGTCCACAAAGTCGAGATCGAGATCACGGAAGACGGCACAGTTGCTTCTGCAGCGACGGCGTTCACGTTCACCAGAGACGGGTCTAACCCGGTGGTCAGAGTGGATAAACCTTTCATCTTCTTCATTCGCCATGATGAAACAGGGGTGATCTTATTTTGGGGAAGTGTTATAAAACCGACACCTTATTACAAACACTCTCCGATAGTTTGAGGTAGTCAGTGTTATCGCGAAGAAACAAAATGTATAGTCAAACACACCTTTGCCTTTAGTTCCTTATTTAGAACAAACCAACAAGGGTTTTATTTTTGTTAAGTACCTGACTATTACTTAAGAAAATAGAAAGATGGCATAAGAATATTCTTTTCTTTTCTTTATGAGTGGTTTAAGTTTGGAGCTCTGACTAGATAACCCAGCAGTAATACCTCAGCTTCATATCAAGTTTTTTTCTATGGAGTAATTGTAAAATATATATTAAACAAACCTATCAATATTTTAACTCAAGGAAAGTAAGAGTTGATTATTACTTTTATACTTTATTACTTGTAGAAATGACTGGATAAATGGATTTGTTATTTCCTTCACACTTTTGAAAGTATCATAAAATCATAAGAACAAGAACTAAAAATTCAAAATAATTAATAAACTTATGCTTTTATTTTCATTGCTAACAAATTAGTAAATTTATAAGAATGGTTGGTAAGTTCAAATTATGTTTGTTTGTAAATAGTTTAGCTATATTTTCCCTTGTTTTATACGCTTGTTTAAACACCATGGTTATTTCTACTGAATTGTAAATTAATATTATAATAATAGTTTCCTTTGCTAGAGTAGAAAAATGAATAGCTTTTGCAAAAATACTTAAACAAACTTAGTAATGTTAAGTTTTTATTTGTACAATATGTAGTCAAATCTGTAATTTATTTTAGTGTTTAGTAGTTCTTTGTTAGTTACAATAGTATTCATAGTTCAAAAATCATTGAACTATTTAAAATGTGTTGTTTAAATCTTTTCTCGATTTAATTTTTTTTACAATTGTGTATAACATTTTAATTAACCTAGAAGTAAACGTTTTAATCAATTAGCTTTTACTAATTAAAAGAAATGTATCAAATATTTAATTTATCTATAAGTTTACAATTTATTTAAAAGTATTCATTCAATGTTTTTAATAGAGACAGTGTTTAAAAATTATTCATGAATTTTTTTTTTATTTCATTAATTTTACAATTAAAATGTACTTTGTGTTACTATTGTGATTTATGTTAGAAAATACTGTAAATGAATGTATATAGATTGTTCAAACATGATTAATAAAACTTATTTGTTTCTTGTTTATAATTATTTTCTTTACTAAGAAAGACCCAAGTGTATTATTGTTTGAACAATACTTATAAGAATGGGTCATGTATTAAATTACAAGCATGAAAAAGTATACAATGATGCCTAAGGCTTTCAGAGTCAATTGGTTCTCATCAATAAGTCTCTGCTGGCACAGATTAACTGCCAAAATGTATAGCCGCATGATGAGGTGCTGAACATTTAAATTCAAAAACAATTATTCAGAACAAAATTACAATGTAATATAATAAAAATAAATCTTCTGCCGGAGTTGTAGGTCGAGAGGTAAGCACTGATAGAATTATGTTACAGTAACATTTTATTCGAGTTTCACTCTTACTGTGATTTTTCAATTAACGTGTCTGTAAGAAACTTATTCAACAACACAAAATTTTTTTTTTCGAATAGGTTTTTGTAATATTGATTTAAAGATTACAAGAAATCAGCTTTCAAATGCCACATTTTCACATAAATAATTTTAAATGTCAAATTGTTTGAAATATTTTGAGGAAAACATTACAACATAAACTGTATGTTTTGAAGATGTCATAAAAATTGTTGTTAAGTAAAATGTAAATTTAAAGCCTGATTTCTTGTAATCTTAAAATAGGTATAACAAAAACTAGTTGATAAAAAATGTTCTTTGCGTCGTTGAATTTGTATTAAAAATTTTCCATTGAGGTATCACAAAGGGGTTTGTATATAAAAACTTTAGGGCCCTCCCGGTTTTGGGGTTGGTGACGCTAGTAACGTCAAAAACAAACTTTAGAATTTGTAAGAACATTTACCAAAGGGTTTTAAAAATTTCTTTTTAAAAGTAAGACTTGGGGGGCGTTTAAAAAAACAAACCTGTAATGTTCATTAAGACACAGATAAAACAATTTATTTGTCAATTGTACAAATATTTTAGGTTGACAAAAACATATAACGTGGAACAAGAACATATTTTACAAGATCACAAAACAAACACACACACAAAACTAAAGTCACTGGACAACAACAACCAAGGAACAACTATTTGGGTACCTTACACATTACTTAAATTAGCTAAAATTTAACATGAAATTGCTTAATTCATTTTGATCCATAAACTCACCCTCGCTGTAGAAAGAATTGGTAACCAACATTGTCTCAATGTTAATTTGAAACATTTTAGATTTGATAGGCTGTTTTTAATTTGTTCGGAAGTGCATGGAACAGTTTTGCATTCCTGCATAAGATGAAATTCCATACAAGCAAATTGTGGGAAGTCAGCCTAAAATTTTGTCTGTACCAAAAGCCGGAGAGGTAAGATATCTCGCCTTGTTGTAGTAATATTACAAATGCAGAACATTATAGTTTCAAATGTACAAACAAGGTAGAGGCGTTTGAAGTTGTTTGAATGCGTCACGACAAGAGTCTCTAAATTGAGTTTAGAAATAATTCAGTATGGCAGTTTTGAAAAATAAAACCCTGAGAAGGTGTTGTTCAGCGCATGACCCCCATGCTAACTCGGTATGACAAATGAGGATATATTCCCATAATAAGCCATATTCAAGACATTAGGGGCTTGCAATGCCAGGGACAAAGATCGCAGCAGAAAAATCCCTGAAGATATTTTACGGCAGACAAGTTGATGTGGAGTAGTCCACTTTTAAATTGCCATCAATGTGGACACCTAAAGATTTTATGGAAGAGGTTTCCTGAAGTAACTCATTAATAACCACTGCTGGTTGATAATTATCAGTGTTAACTTGTAATTGGAATTAACATAGTTAGACTTTTGTAGTTTGTTTGGAGACCTAAATTTGGAAATATTGAACTACGTAAATATGATTTATGAGATGTTCTAAGTCTTCATTTGTCTTAGAATGAATACTAGGTTGTATCATCAGCATATTGAATCAAATGGTTTGAATCCATTTTGGAGTCAATGTCGTTTATAAATAAAAATATATGTGACCGAGTATTGAACTTGGGGAACACCACATTGTGGGCCATTTGGTGAGGAAAACTGTCTTCAACCTTACTTTTGGGTTCTATTTTTCAAATATGATTTCATCCAATCACATTAACACCAAGATGTCGAGACTTTAATCAAGATAATGCCATATTTAAACGTATGTTTATCCAATTGTGTCGTTGGCTGCGATAATGTTTCGCCGTATCTAAAAATATTTTTCTGGCAATGGTGGTAAAATTTATCTAAAAGTATCTCCTCCACACTTCCATTATCACTTTGGATTTAAATCTGAACTAAAAATGGCTGCTGACACATGGAAGGTTGTGCTGGACCAAACTCTAATGTGATGCGCGGCGAGCCATTCCAAGATCTTCAAGACATCACATCTTTGTGTTTTTTTCTGTGGGGATAATTTAAAGATAAGTAGGGTGTACATCATCATTTCCATAAAATATATCTGAGATACAACGACGAATTAACACGGCCATCGAAAGAATTGACGGAGACACTCTAAAGAGAGTGTGGCATGAGCTTGATTACAGGCTCGACATCAGTCGTGTCACAATGGGTTCTGCACATTGAACACTATAACTTTTATTATACGTGATAAAACCTTTTCAGTTTTCCTTCGCAAAAATACCAGCTGAAAGCACACAAATTATTAATCCATTAAAGATAATAATTGAAATCAGTCATATCATTTATAGCCAACCTGTAAAGATAAAATTAATGGTAAAGTTTGTCTTGTTTAACGAGACGAAGTCAGGACTGCAAAGTATTCTCAACCCCTCAACTTTACCAAGCGTTACCTTATAGCCCCTTTTGCAATTTAAGTGGTGACTGTGGGGATTGAACCCGCGCCACCGGAGCGTAGGCGCACGATTCAACCTGGTCAGTCCGCTAAAATAGTACCCTGTACATGCAAAATAAAACAAAAATACAGTAATTAATAGTTTATTGTGTTGCTATTAATGATGAAAGCTCTTGTCAGGCCTCGGTAATGCCTTAATCCCAGCGGTAAAGTCGGGATTTTCCATTCTACAAATCCGTCTAAAATACCGTGACTTACTCCAAATCTCCCGCATTCAGCTGTTTTATGCCGTTTAATGTGGCTAATTATGCACTGATTGCGTGTGTTTCAATCTGTTAAACGAAACCAGCTGAACAAGCTCTCAAATCAACACTTCATGCTAAGCTTAAAATTGATTTTATTAGTGATTCGTGCTTTAAATCTAAAGTTGTCGAGTGGGTTCATGTAGTGCAAGAGCATTTGATTGCGATACCAATAAGGTAGTGGTTCTGCACATAGATGTAGTGACATAAATAAGGATACTTCATTAACTTTATGAGGATTAATTAGGAAAATAAACTTCCCATATTATAAGAAATAGAATTGTTATCAGCGCTTATTTGGGACTCAAAATGTTATTTTGTAATTTTATCATCCATCGAGTTACAATCTCATTTTAAACGCCTTTATTAAAGAAGAATATCAAACGAAAACTAAAAATATCTGAATTCCCAGCTGCAGGACCTTGTTTCATTGGTCTAAAGCCGCGCATGGAACCGAGGGCTCGAAGACTTGCCGGCGGTTATCGCCATCCGCACGCAACGTCTGCACCACCCGAAACCGCATTTCGCTACCCTCAAATCAGGTTAGTAACCGAAAACGGTGTTCATTCGTCAGCGGTAAAACAGCTTCAAATTTTGTCAGCCTTAGTAACTCATTAAACAGCATTAATACCATATTAATCTTTAGTAAGATGTGTCCAACTTTGCATGCTCCTCTCATAAGCAACGGTTCTTTTGGCGGTATCACAGCTTGCAAAATGGTGATATTTGGGTACTCTGTACTTTGGGAAGTTCGAATCGAAAGGTCATCTAAAGCGTCTTACGTTAGTGCTAACTGACTCAAAGTTTGATATTTGGGTTCATCAGTTTCCGAGAGAACTCACTTAAATGTGGTATATCAATAGTTCATTTGTCTTGGTTAACCAGAAAATTCACGATGTCTTCATAAGAAAAATGCATTTTGTAATACAATGTTAATCTCAAAATAGACATTTTTTAGTAGCTCCACGAATGTAGGTGCTCATCGATGATATTCATTTTAAAGGCTCCTTATTAAAGAAGAACGAAACCAGTAGTCTCTATCTTAACCCAGTACGACATGGCGATCATTTTAAATTTCATCAGCCTGAAAGAACCCACTTAAATGTAGGCATCAACTCCATATTAACTTTTAGCGGGTTATACCAGGAAAAACTAATCTCCTGGTATTTTTGGAATTTTCGCAACTAAATTTCTTGGCAAAATCTTTTAAAAGGCAAGTGTACACTGTTCACTATCACCGCGAAACTTCTAATGAGGTTAACAATGATGAATTTTCAGTCGACTGTTGTAAGTCGTACTGGTTAAGAGATAGAGAGCTCATACTTTGCCGAAATTCTTCTTTAATAAATGCTCTTTAAAATGAGGTGTCACTCTCGATCTATGGGCTTTTTAAAATTTTGAGTTACCTAAAATACCCCATTTTAAATAGCCGGCAAATTAGGATATTTACCAAAAGTGCATTTTTTCTTATGAAGGAATGCCAGTTTAGTTTCTTCCTGGTATAACCCGCTAAAAGTTAATATGGTATATTGAGGCCTGCTATTCAAGGGGGTTATCTCAGGCTGATGAAAATTTAAAATGACCGCCATGTCGAACTTCTGTTGAGAAAGAGGACTCATATGCTGATATGTCTTCTTTAAATAAATGCCTTTAAATGAGATGTCACTGCTGGGGTTTCACATTAAATTTTGACGTTAAATTCCCCCCAAAATATCCCATGATGGGTCCTGGCAACTATACCGACCAAAAGTGCATTTTTGTTTCTTATGAAGGTATGAGCTTAGTTTTCCTGTATAACCCGCTAAAAAGTTAATATGGTATATTAATCCTCATATTTAAGTGGGTTCTCTAGGCTGATGAAAATTTAAAATACCGCCATGCAAGTCGGTTCATTTGAAACTAAAATACCTGTAGTTTTCATTGATATCTCTTTAATAAAGGCTTTTAAAATGAGGTGTCACCTCAATTGTTTTACATTAAAAATTTTGGAACAACCTCTTCAAAATACCCCATTTTGGGGTCCGGCAAATTCAGATAATGACTTAAAAGTGCATTTTGTTTCAAAAGGTAAACCAGTTTAGTTGTCCTGGTGTTCATGAAAAGTTAACGAGGGTATCCACTTCATTTGCTCCAAGATGTATTTATTTATACATAAAAACTATTTAGTATGAAATATAGATTACTAAATAGTTCAATTTGTTAGTACGTTTGAGATGTGTTAATTTATATACATTTAAGCCATATAAGTTAAGTATCTCATTAAAACCATTAAATACGAGTATAACGTTTTTGTTACAAACAATGATTGAAAGTTGAAAGGTTAAAAGGTTGAACCATTATTTTGTTCAGGCTTTATCATTGTCGTTATACATGGACAATGATTGTACTGAATTAACATTTTATAATTTTCTAAGATCTATTTCCGATTACAATCACGTCACAGTTGATTTTATAATTACTGCTTCGTCCTCGCCAGGGAGAGTCATCCTCAGTAGCTTGTTGACTGGTTGAGACTGGATTGGCCGACCGTTCTTATATACCCAATGGGTGGGGGGGTCCTGTCACCCGATTGCCGAAGTGGGCGGGAGCCTGTTGCTCGTTGTCGAACTGGATTGGCTGGTCCAATAGGACTTCTAAAGAACTGCTGCTTTTGATAATTTATGCTGTCTTGAAAGCAAAGGTTCTCATGCTTGATTATTTCTATGGGTTTCTTAATTGGTTCCTTGGATAATAGTGGATAAGAGTTAAGATTTATAATTTGACCGTTTTATTTTATCATTTTAAGTTTTTGGATTTCCAACTCGTACTAAAATTATCAAACAAGTGGTCAACGGAGCCACTGCAGTATCGTTGTAATCTTTCACATATAACTAGTTTCATACATATATGATGTAAGAATAGGCGTGACGTGTTCACAGCCTATTGCTTTTACATTGTTCCTTGGGATGTTCAAAAACCATTGGTACTGTACACCTTAAGAAGGTCCCACAGAACCGTTTACCCGGATTATAGAAAATCCATCAAACCGTAAATATGTTTTACAGAAATGTATCTCAATGAGCTCTATCCATATCCTCAATATACAAGACATGTGATCAAGATTCATCGAGTTGCTCCATCCCACATTGAAAAAGCAACAGAGAAATTGTCAGCTCTAAAGTCTGACGAGAAGTTGAAGACGTCTAAAGCACGAGAGAAACTAAACAAACTTCTCTCATGGGGACCGTTCTCATTCATCTATCTCTTCATGGAGAACTCTTCCATCCATGGTTTCAACCATTTGACCACTAAAAAACGACATTTCGTGGAACAGTAAGTTTAGATTTGTTTACTTTAGTGGGGAAAACAATGTTTTCTTGTTTTCACTTTAATTTTAGAAACTGTTTGTAGTATCTATGGTTTATATTTTTCAATCCTTATTATGTATTTAAGAACTAATAAGTTTCTTAGGTAAGTTCTAAAAAATGTGCACCAAATAATAATACTAAATAAATATATAGTTACAAATATGAGTTTTATCAGTTCACAGAGTTATTGAGAAGTTTGAAGTTATCTGTATAAACCTAATGTAATTTAAGCAGTTTGTTGGCCTAAATTTTCAAAGATCATTAGTTTTTAAAGTGTTTTTCTTCCAAAATACCCGATTTAGCAAGGAGATGCCAGTAGTAGGAGGTCACCTTTAATTCACCCTATTTAACCTTGATTATTTAATAATATTATCTCAACGTACAGAAAACCTCGCTTTATACCATTGTAAATGACAAGCTGATTCACCACAGTCCTAAGGAAATTGTTCAAAGCAAAGATCGAAACGGGAGAAGAAACTTTGACTTTTGCAATGTAGTCTAACACCAAATAGCACCTTTTAGGTTGACTTGTATGATGGGTATTGGTTGGTTTGCTACCATCAGTACTGTAGGTTGATTCAGAGCACCTTTAAAAAGTTTAATCATATTTCACTATATTCTTAAATATTGAATTATTTTGTATTGCTTATTAAATATTTGTTGATAAAAAATCTCCCTTTAAATTCAACTTTTTGCATCAAAGACTTTGTTCTAAAAGCACATATTCCGAAGAATTCCTTTGCGCTGAGGAGAACAGTATTTCCATGAAATGAAATCCAAAACTGGCGCCTCTGTCTTTTGATAAAGAAGATACATTTGGAAAATTAATCGTAGCCAGAGATTTAAAAGAAGCCCCTCGTTGAAACGTTCTTTTCAAACTTCCTGAAATAAATTGATCTGAACCCCAGTTAACTAGGACAAACTGTGATGTTGAAATTCGCTAATATTAGTTGTAACTTAGTTGTGTCGCTTTTACTGGCACCGCAATTAAACCATATAAAACGCATGCAGTGATTTCGGTTTAAAATGTTGCTTGAGCTGATTCATGACTGCTCTAAGAAATACTTTATAGCTTAGCTTGCTATTGAAGCTGATAACCATGGTGCCTGGAGTGTACAGCTGACAATGACATCAGCCGACCTGGAGGTCATATACAACCCCACAGTGATATCACTGGAGAAGAACTACAGACTGGAACACCATTGTTCTCAGGCTGCCACCATCTGTCTCGACCTCGGTTACTCATGAAGACAGTGGCTGGAGGAGGTCTTGACTGAACAGTAAGTCGGTTAAGGCAGGGACAATAATACATCCGCGCCGAATCTGTACCGCGTTTGGTTTGAGCAAGAGTCCTTGACATTGACAACTGTTGGTGACGGAGGTAGAGAACACATTGTTCACATTGTCTGAGCCACGGACGTCAGTACCGTTCTCACAACCTTCAGATGGTGTGTTTCTGGGTTGTCATGACTATGGTAAATTTCGAACTTGATTGGCAATGATTGCCCTATTCTGTCAAGATCAAGAGGAAACTTGAGTTCGAAAAAGAGATTTGGATGGCAGTGCACGGGAAATCGTTAATCTACTGAGGAATTCATTACGTTGTTTCTAAGCCAGTGGATGATGAAATCAAGTTTCTACGGACTTCATTACGCACCTATTTCGCGTTTTCGCCATATATGTTGATGAGGCCGCACTGTCAACGATCAAAAAAAGTAAAATGAACTTGTCAGGTGACGGTGCGACGCGGTGCGTTTTCGTACTGTCGTTGACGGTGCTGGCCTGGCGCGGTCATGTGTTCCTAGCACAGTTAAAATGGTTCTTTTCTGTTTCCTGCCGTAGCACGGCCAACACTCGGCCGTGTGCTGCGTTGGGCTGGTGTCAATATGTGTGTCCCGTCCTTTGTTGGGTAAAAAATAATTTCAAGCTTCATTTTAAAATTAGTTTTCTCCATCTGTTACCCCTCTAATAAGTGATTTGGGCTTACCTGATATTAAAACTAAAGCCCTGAACCTTTTCATCAGACTGATAGGTAAGTTCAGGGTCCGATGTCTGTATTAGATCTAACTGGGACCTGTATCGTGGTCCGTAATCAGCTTCATGGAGGTCAGGGTTTTGAGGATGATATAGGTCTAAAGTTGGTTCACATATCTGATCAATTGGGATGATACCCACATAATCCTAACACATCGTTTGGACATTCGGTGACCATCACCCGCATGGTCTGGAAGTCACGTTAAGCCGTTGGTCCTTGTATTTCTCTATTGTCATTGGCTCATTAACAAACCCATTCTAAGGAAGAGCTCTCAGCCTTAGTTTGTAAATTCACAAACATAACTCATAAGTACACCACTCTATAACTCATTACTACCACTCAATTGACTCATCCTTCACCACATATTGCCTTAAAATACCCTCATGAAAGTGGACGGTACTCAAATTGTGGATTTAGTGAACTAACCAATGTAATGTTTTAGGTTGAAAATTGACAACTGACATCAAAGCTATGTAAGAAGCGAGGACTTCATTGAAGATGTGTTAGCTGGTCTTCAACTACACACTTTTGAAATTTACTGCCAGATCTCATAGAAAATTCCTTAAGTGCTTACTTGGATGCTGTTTCAACATGATGTGATTATTCTTCCTTTCAAATTTATCAGTCAAATTAGAGATTCTTAAAGATTTGGTCAAAGTATACCTTCTTAGCCGTAGTGGAGCTAACCTTCATGAGTGGAGCTAATCATTTAACCAAATAAAAACGAAAACGTCAGAACCAAACTAAAACATTTTTCAGTCTCAACACCACTAAGGAAAAGAGCAAAATATTTATACGCGTATGTAGTGTAATAAATAGGCCTATCTATTCAATTAATAAATATTAGCTAGACCAAGATTTATGCAAAAAACAGCTGAACAATTTTTAAATCTTTGGTACACTATATAATGCGTTGGGATTTAAAGTTTCATCAAGATTTAATCATAAATGCATTTGAAGTGATTTCATTGGTGTCTAGGGCGGAGGTTGACTTCATGGTGACCAGCAGTGTTGTTCCCTTGGACGTGGAGGACTCTCTACCGGAACATCACCAAGGGATATGTCACAGTTACAACCTATAGTAGCATAATGAAGTACCCTAAACCCATTAGAAAATGCTGTGGTATTTTACACACTATTTCAAGTGTTTAAATAGTTAAGAATGCTAGAAATATTTAGATCTACACTGTAGTGTACTATTAATTTGCATCCAATATAGGTTGGTTAGGTTAAGAACAATATAAAGAATACTAATCTAAATTTAAAATTATTTTCAAATAGACATTCAACGTGAATTTTTCTCATTTTACCAATAAATACTGAAAATGAGTATCGTGCCAATACATTTTTAAAGCAAAAGCAATCAACAAGCCATGGACGAAGGGAAATTTTTCCGGCAATGCCGTCTGTCATGTACACAAGAGAGGTAAAGAGCTCCTTGCCTTGATCAGGTCCTGGAAGTGGAAACTACAACCATTCTAGCACTGTAGTGTCCTTGATGGGAGTGTCCTAATGATATCCTCACCTAGTTGGCCAGATCCTTCTGTTGGGCAGGTCACTACTCAACCTATTCTATTCCTATGTTTTTACGCCTATGATCCTAAAGAACATTTCTAAAAATCTTAAACACTTGAAATTACTAAATCAAAATGCAAATCATTTATATATTTGTTCACAACATTTTAAGTAGCTGATATTATTTAACATTTGTTGTTACTGGATATTTATAGGGTGTTTCTTCATAGTCCCGGACGAGGTGCCAACATCAGTTTAAGGGAGAGTCGCATACGAGGGATCTCAATAATTTAACTAAAGCTAAAACTATTAAGTACCCAAGCTTACGTAAATCTTCATCTGCATATTGTATTTTCAGGCAAATTAGTGGTCACATCCGAAATTACTGTGTAACTCTAACGTGTTACGTGCATCTTTATGATTGTGTTTGTCTTCAGCACTAAACCACCTAGTGACTGATATCCGTTATCACGAGCAGGTGAGACGCCTGAATGTGGAGCAGCGGAAGTGTCGTTTCCCCAATGAGAGCAATCTGCACATCAGCCCCATCTACTCGTACAACCTGTGCCGCATGCAGTGCAGGATGAAACTTGCTTACTCTCTGTGCTCCTGTGTGCCCTGGTTCTACAAACCATCAGGTAATAAATATCTAGGGCTTCCGGTTTACACCGCGTCACGGTTGAAATATTGCTGCTAAACGTTTCGACCTCGCTGTGGAGAGTCATCCTCAGTAGCTAGTCGAAAGGAACTGGCTGAGACTTCCAGCAAGCCACGAAAGTTTAAGAGTTAAGGTTAAAAGATAAAGTTTGTGTTGTTTAACGAGACGAAGTTAGGACTACAAAGTCCTCTCTACCTCTTAGTCTCGAATATGTTATGCCAGAAGCATTTTAACTTGCCTACATTTGTAGGAGCACAGAATATGATTTTTGGGAAAGGGGAAAGTGGTCCATATCCTTAGGCCTGTGTTGGGAATCGAACGGGGACCTTCCTTTCAACTCTCTCACTGGGCTACGGAGAGATTAATTGAATACCATTTAATTTAACTAATAAGGTGTTTATCTTTAGGGTGTGCTTTAAGCCCTCCAAACTATTGTTGAGTCAAATTGTTCATATAATTTGTCTCGACAATCAATGTTTCAGAAAAATACCAAGTTTGCGACATCAAAGGGATGAAATGTCTTGCGGAGCACAGTGGTAAGAACTTTATGATAAAGGTAGTTTAGTTTGTTAATAATATATTTCATTTTGACTCCAGCATAGAAATCAACAATACAATATTTTAAGTTACTAACCATCCATTTAAAAGTTATATCGAGCTAGAATGTTTTTAGCTTAAAAACGAAAAGAGTTTTTAAGCTAAAACGAAGCCACGAGGACCATTGTTTTTTCCAGGAGGATTGTTTTTTTTTTTGGTCGCAACGTATAAGACAATAATGTGCGTATTTTCATCAAAGCTTGCGAGATCAAAAGTTTGTCTCCCGTACAAGAAGAAGAACAAAAATTAGAACGACAAATTCGTCTCTACTCAAATTCGACCTTAACGTAACCTCAAAGTTTGCTTTAACAAATTGTTGAGGGGATCGAACCCGCACCAACGGAGTGATGAGCTCCAGAGTCGCGCACGGTACCAACACGCCATGGATCAGTTAAAGATAGTGTTAGGTTATAACAATGTCTGTATTATCACTGTGATTTGTGGCAGAGGTACTGATAAAGCTGGTGAAGGACGGGAAGAGAGTCAGCTGTGATTGTCTGCCAACTTGTGATGATGTCAACTACGTCATAGAGTCTCAGAGTATGCTTGACTGGTAGGTATCGAGCCTTGGGTTAGTTTACAAGAAACAGTGTTCTATCAAAAATAATGCTTTGAAACAGAAGCGAGTTGTTATTGGAACCATTAAACTGGGTTTAATCAACCAAAGAATTTAACTAAAAGAGTTGCGTAAACCTTTAGTTGGAAAATAATAGTTTTGTTGTTTGGAATTAAAATTGGGCTTTATATCAAGAATTTGACACGTAACTTTCTGTTTGATTTGGTTTGTTTTTATTTACATATTTTTACATTTTACACCAGTGTATCAAACATGTAATGTAAGTACAAGTATGGGTTTGTGTTGTTAGTTAATGCTGAACTTATTCTTTTAGGACTTTTGGAACCAACTTAAGATGGGAACTGAACAAATACCCTCGTGAAAGATTACTCCGGGATGTTATATTTGGAGTGACTGACGTCTTAGGTAAGCTAAGTAGGTATACACACTTAATTGAATCATTGTCTACTCAAAACCAAAAACATTTGGTAAAAACTTATTTATTGGTTAATTGTTACAGTTGCAGCGATTTTGGTTCATTGGTTCATACATTCGTTAAATGTTGTAGTTGCGATTGGTTCATTGTAACTGTCACGATTGGTTCATTGTTACAGTTTGCGATCAGTTCATTGTAACCTATCACGATTGGTTATTCATAATGATTCATTGAAACAGTTGCGTTTGGTTCATTGTTCATATTATTGGTTCACAATAAGAAGCTGCAATTGTTCATTGTAACTGCCAAATTGGTTCATTGTTTACAGTTCGATTGGTCATTGTGAATGTCACATTGGTTCATTGTTACAGTTGGTGATTGGTTCTATCAGAATGTCACGATTGGTTCATTGATACACAGTTGCATCGGTTCATTGTAAATCCGTCACAATTGGTTCATTGGTTCATTGTTACAGCTGCGATTGGTTCATTGTAACCGTCACGATTGGTTCATTGGTTCATTGTTACGGCTGGGATTATTCAATAAAATCGTCACGATTGTCCATTGTAACTGTTACGATTGGTTCATTGTTACAGCTGCAATTGGTTCATTGTTACAGTTGCGATTGGTTCATTGTAACTGTCACGATTGGTTCATTGTTACAGTTGCAATTGGTTCATTGTAACTGTCACGATTGGTCATTGCTATTTACTGGTTCATTGTTACAGTTGCGATTGGTTCATTGTTACACCTAAAATTGGTTCATTGTTACAGTGGCAATGGGTGGCACCGCTGGGTTCTTCTTCGGCTGCAGTGTGCTGAGTCTTGTGGAAATCATCTACTTCTTTACTCTGCGTCTGTTTTGGTTCATTGTTAGAAAATAATGTTAGTTTCACGTGAAAAATGTGCAAATTTTGCTCTGTAACTTAAAAATACAATACACTGTTAAACGTGTTATTATTGGTCCCATTATATTATTAACAATGACTGTTATAAAGTAGATACATTTTTCAGTGTTTAAAGTTGTTGTTAGATTCCTCAGAAATAGCGAACACTGTGTGGACTCAACATTTTGACCAAAATATCAACGTACACTAATGCAATATACAAACCGTACCCTATACAGGTGGTCATGTTACAGAATTTAAAAATACATGTATTGTTACGACAAAAAATGTACTTGATTTATCTGACATCTGAATTGTTTTGTCATCCAAAACTCGTCAGGAAGCAGCTCATTTCATCGACTACTGTATTTATTTATTATTCAAGCTGTGGTGAACAAATACAGTTCTATAACAATCAAGTACTAAACTGCTGATACCGGACATTATTACTTTTTATACTGTATGTACAATCCACCTTACCAGTAGTATGTGGTATGGCAATTTTACATTTTAAGCAGAAAGTTCAATTAATTTTACTAGTAATACTGTCCATTGTAAATTAAATAAATAAGTGTTTTGAAGAGGTGGCAACATTGGTATTTGTCGTCATTATTATAAAATGCGTATAAAACCTGTTTGGAAGACATTTGAACAGGAATCAACCCAAACCAAAGGCTAAAACACAACACGCTTACACCACAACCAATTGATTCATGGCCTAAATCACGTTATTGACGGACAATATATCTTTGTGGGAAAGGTAAGTAAATATTTATAATTTGATCTCATATTTTTACATAGGACCATAAATTATTTGGTTTAATTTCCAGAATATGTTCATAATTTGAATCTTTGTGTAGCATAAAAATTGACCTTTTATTTGTGTAGAAACTTGTTCAGGCTGGAATTTAAATGCTTAAATTTGCAAATTTACTTTTATAACTCGCAAAAAGAAAACGGAAAATGTCAAAGTTGGCCTATCACAGGTTACAAGTGAGACTAGATAGTGCAGATTAGACTAAAAGACATTATTTACCGTATCAAGTTACAGAACAACAAGCTACACATTCAATAGCTTAAAAATAAGCACCACTAGTAGAATCGCGCAGTTATTTCTTTCCGCACCTCCAGCAGGTTTCTAATTAATTAATGGAACTGATTTTGACAAAACAAAGCCAAAAAAATTCACACTATTATCCAAGGAAAATTAGGGAAACCATAGAAATAATCAAGCATGAAGACAACTTTAACCAAGAAGACAGCATAAAATTATCAACAACTTGGCAACCAGTTCTTCAGAAGTCCCATTTGCCAGCCAATCCAGTTCGACAACGAGCAACAGGTCCGCCCACTTCGGCCAATCAGGTGACACAGGACCCCCACCCATAGGGTATATAAGAAGATGCCACGGCCGGCCAATCCAGTCTCAGCCAGTCAACAAGTTGCTGAGGATGACTCTACAGCGAGGTCGAAACATTTAGCAGTAACTATATTTCAACTGTGCCGTGGTGTAAATAGGAAGCCTTAGATCTTAGTTTACTAATTAACTTGTTTGATAAAAGATAACCTGTAATCAACATTTCGTAGTAGCGACTGGGCCTTTTGATTATTACGTAGCTTCAATAGTCTTCAACTGTAATAACCTCAACATTATGATCAACGTACCACAGTTCATTTTTATTTGTACTCTCTTTTGTAAGTATCTGGCACAATTAACCCACTATTTGTTTTACAACCAGAGTGTTATGGGGAGCATTGTTGGGCTTGGCCGTGAGTGGAGCTGTATATGCCAGCAGCCTGACTTGGTCAAGGCATCAAGAGAGTCCTACTGTCATTTCTCTAGAGAGAGATTATAAACACTGGAACACGTCCTTTCCTGCTCTAACCTTCTGCCCCTTCAACAAGACCAGTGAAGAAGCTGTAGATAGAGTTATCAACATGCTGTGAGTTGAACATCACGTCTGAATATGTTATAAGAGTTAATGTAGTGTTCCTCAGGGATCGATTTTGGGTCTTTTGATTTTCCTTGTTTTTGCCAATGATCTTTGCAAAGTTATCTAAGACTCGTATGTACTAATTAACTCCAACAACAACTAATTATTTATGATTTTGAACTTTCAGAACCAACTGTCAGAAGGAGAAAGCAGTTTTAGAAACCTTTATCAAAGCGCTTGCTGGCGCAACATATAGAGACTTGGATAAAGTGCCAAAAATCAACTGTATCTCTCCACAGGATTATAAGGATTTGATATTAAACGTGAGTTTTGAGCTCCAATACGAGGATTTGACATCGAACCTTCAAGATTTCGAGGGTGAACAGGGATGGTCAACAAGAGTTTTGTTGGAACTGGGAGTTTGTTTCACTTTTAATTCAAGAATTTCAGACTTCATTGATCCAAGGTGAGAGACACGTGTTTGGATGATTTTGTAGCGTTCTAAAATGTATTTGATAAAAGACGCAAAAATTGTCAATAATGTTTATAATACGATTTTAATAATACCAATAGAGGCTGTTGAGCTGAATGTTGTAAGAGTTCCTTTTCAAAGTGTCTAGCTATTGTTTTAAACTGTAAAGTACATGACAATTACACTTTAAACCTAACGTCTTATTCTTTCGTGTACTTCCCAATACTTTTAATTAGGCTTTAAATAATTAATTTTCAAATATTTTCAGAAAATGGGTTTCTCTCCTTGGAACTAAAGAAGTCGTACGTAGGAGACCCTCTTTATGGACCTGTGTTTGCAACCCTGATAAACACCAACGACGGAGGCAAAGTAAGTTGACAAATCCAATGGTCACGCATTTTTTTAATATATAAGGCTATGTAAAGATGAATTATATCCATTCAAAACATATACATTTCCTTAACTACATGGTCAGTGTAATGGGCCATTGACTAGTGCAACTTCGGACACACTCTAGCATGTGGAGCCGAGGGGGAGAAAGGCGGCAAGAGACGACAGCGCTCGCAGCGCATTCTGTACATGAGTTGTCTCAACTGTGTTGAGTTTCCTGCCTCAGCCATGCGGCATCCATACGCTATCTACCTACTATAACATTGTCTTTGACAAGAGTGACAAAAGGAGTGTATTTCGTCTGCACCCTATCATCCAGCTAAAAGTCGTCATGGCTGTTTCATCACTATCCAATCTTTACCTTTTGATGCTACTCTCAACCAAAATTACATAAAAACGTTCGTGTTGCACATTCATAATCCCCTCTTCCGGCAGGTTTACGTACACAACGACGGAGAACTTCCCGACATCACCAGTAAAGGTGAACTGTTGCCAGCTCTCCAGTTCAAGACCTTGCAGTTGTCAGCTGTTAGCGTCGTCAGCACCGATGACGTCACGACGCTGAGTATCTCACAACGTAAATGTCGCCTGGACCATGAGAGCGACCTTCTTATCAGTCCTCATGTTTACTCCTACAACCTCTGCCGCATGGATTGTCGCATGAGGCTCTGCTATCAGCTCTGCCGATGCGTCCCCTACTTCTATTGGTCTTTAGGTATGTGAGTTTTAAAGATTGATGGTCGTTAGGTGAACATCTGGTTTTAGGTCTTATCGTGAGGATTTGTTCGCTTATCTTTTTGGGGTCAAGTGTAGTACTTCGTAGTTAATTCGTCACTAAGGTCAACCCATAGCATAAACCCATGGTGATTGGCGGATTAATTAAAAAATAAAAAACTAGGGTAAGGTATAAAGTCAGGATTATAACGACCCAACACGTCTTTTGTTCTTCATTATTTTCAGTCGCTTTAAGATGCTTAACAAGCACATAATCTTGGAAACGAAACTGGTTGTTTTGTGGTATATACGTTTAAACTGTTATTTTGTTTTTCTAGACAACTCAGAGTACAAAGTTTGTGACTATGAGGGAATGCAGTGCCTGTCTAAAAACAAAGGTAAGAAGAATTAAACTGGACAATATTATGAGTAAACCAAATGATAATAATCTAAAATTAATGATTTTTTTAAATGGGACTCGTGGCGTGGTCCTGTAATCCAGCTTCATGGAGGTCAGGTTTTGAGGATGATATAGGTCTAAAGCGGCTCAGATAGTCTCAGTGATCATCTGATGATACCCGCATCAACTCCCACCATCGTTTAGACATATCAGACCATCACCTGCGTGGTTCGGAAGTCACGTTAAGCCGTTGGTCCTTGTATTTCCATTGGTCATTGGGCTATTAATTAATGACCCATTCTAAGGAAGGGTCGGCCTTAGTTTGTAACAAGACTACACCTCATAACTCATTACTACCACTCATCACACTCATCCTTCACCACATATTTGCCTTAAAATACCTCCATGAGAGTGGTCGGCATCTCAAATAGTGATTTAGTGATATAAATGACCAATAACAATCTTAATTTACAGATATGATAATAAACTTGAGATCCAACACACAAGACCCACTTGCAGTGAAATGCCACTGTCTACCACCATGCGAAGACACCAACTACGTTCTTGCCAACGATCATTCCTATGACTGGTAAGTGCTCTGTTGCATAATTTAAAGTAATTTTTCCATGCAAAAACAAAACAAACTAAAATTATAGACGATATTTCGGGTTAGCGACTTTAAAAATTATTTGAAAATGTGTTGAGTTCACCATGGCTTTAGTGGTATTTGAGATGTATTATTAAATTTTCAGAAGAAATAGAACTATTCATTACTATCGCCATATTGAACAAAACTGAAAGTAGTATTGAGCCCCCCAACACGTCCTGAATAAAGTAGCAAATTTAAAATAGTAACCACTCTAATGGTCACCTATCAGATTTTCACGAAATTTGAAAAATCTCTAAATTAAGTTCGTTAACCAGACACCGGAAGTGACCTTTTTTGAGGGGGAGGCTTTATGACATGTGTACCCAGAACCAGCCAGGCCAAGTTGGTAATAAAAAACGGGTTTGCCTCCACTTACACTTTTGTAATTAGTTTTTTATACCGTCCTACATCACATAAAAATAAGTTAAAAACTCAATCTTATGTGTTCTATTTAGACACCAACTTTGGGCCATTTTAATTTGAAAACTTTAGGGAATTTTTTGCTAAAACGTTCACTGTGTAATCTTGTAATTAACACAAACAACGTAATACATTTACCATTATTTAGCGGATCCGTGGCGGATTGGTATCGCGCGCGACTCCGGAGCTCATCACTCCGGTGGCGCGGGTTCGATCCCCGCAGTCACCACTTACAATATGTAATGTGACTATACGGTGACGCTAGGTAAAGGTCGAGGTTGAGTGGAAGAGAGGACTTTGTAGTCCTAACTTCGACTCGTTAAACAAGACAAACTTTACCTTTTACCATTCAAAAATAAAAACTGCAAATTAACCTTTTATTTCGTTTATGACGTTTTGCTTCTTGCTGATTTTCTTAGGTACATGGGAACCAATCTGAAATGGGAACTCACCGTTTATCCCACCATCCGATTCAAGCGACACGTCATATTCGGCGGCACTGAAGTTCTAGGTTAGTTAGTATTTAAATATAATCGACTGGGACTCGTGGCGTGGTCCTGTAATCCAGCTTCATGGAGGTCAGATTTTGAGGATGATATAGGTCTAAAGCGGCTCAGATAGTCTCAGTGATCATCTGATGATACCCGCATCAACTCCACCATCGTTTAGACATATCAGACCATCACCTGCGTGGTTCGGAAGTCACGTTAAGCCGTTGGTCCTTGTATTTCCATTGGTCATTGGCTATTATTAATGACCCATTCTAAGGAAGAGTCGGCCTTAGTTTGTAACAAGACTACACCTCATAACTCATTACTACCACTCATCACACTCACCAAGTATTTGCCTTAAAATACCCAATACGAGAGTAGTCGGCATCTCAAATAGTGATTTAGTGATTTTAAGGAAACCTATAATTGAAAATCTGTTAAGGCTTTGCAGTAATAATTAACTTTCTCAAAGTTTCCAAAGTTTTAACTTGTCTTGTTGATTTGTTGATTCTAGCATTCATGCCTAATATTCATTACTTTTTATCACTCTTTCTTCCGTTTTGTTAATTTGACTTATATTTGTTTCAGTTGCAGTTGGAGGGATCGCAGGACTTTTTCTTGGGTGTAGTGTTATCAGCTTTGTAGAAATGCTGGTTTGGGTTGTTTATAATATGTTGACATTTCTTAAGCTATTAAAACATTTGTATTACTAATATCTCGTGTTAGTTTGAATATAACGTTAAAATAACCTAACCTTACATTAATCATGTACAACATTATTATGTATTAGTTATGTACCTTACAATAATTGTTAGATCAATGTCCATAAAACAAAGTTGACTGCTTTGAAATAAGCAGGTCAAATATAAAAGAAATACTACTAGTTCTTCTAAGAATTTCACCGAAGAAGTAAATAGGCCGTATACAACCTGTATGCTTAAATCTTGACTGTCAACTCACATGGGAATCACATACTGACTTTGTGAGTAAAAGGAAATGTACTAATTTTAAACACTGTATCTTAAAAACATGAATTTATCTTTAAAAAATGTACACTAGAACTTTAAGCACTGCTTACTTTAGCTTGGTTATATAACGTACGGGGTATGTTTATGGGGAACTAAAACTATGGAAATATTTTGTTCTCTAAATCATTGAAATTAAAATCATTTATTAACTTGGCACTACTAGAGCCTTTTGCCAAGACGCAGTTCAAACACTGATTATTTTGACCTTTTCATCAGTTTACATTCATGAACGATGGTTTACTGCTTTTAAAACGTTATTCAATTCAAGTTCATGACTGTCATTGATTCATTTTTATACATAATAATATTTACAAACACGTGCTGCTCACCAGATTTGTTAAGAACAAATTGTTCCATAATTTAATTAAAAAGTCTTTCCAAAAGATAGGCACGCATTTTAAACTTTAACTAAATGTGTGTGAGTCCCAATGCACAACCCAGGTCGTTATCAAACCTCCACCGTTTACTCTGTGGTCATAGAAATCAGGAATAAGTCATTCACAACTAACATTGAAACCCTTTTACACTAAAAGCTTGAAATGATCACATGCAAAGATAACATCTCTAGGTTCAACATGATCAGCTAGGCTCAGTTGAGGTAAACTAACTCCTCTGTTTGTACTGTATCGTGCCTACCTGTCCATGTCATATGTTTAGTAAAGTATTAAAGTGTAAGTGTTAAATAAGATGATTAAACGTTTGCTTGAGTACTTCTCGCAAAGTTCTATCCACGGACTTCACTATATCACAGACAGCAAAAGACATGTTTCTGAAAGGTAAGTTTTCAAACACTTTTAATAGGTTAAATGTATGTACAGTCTAAAAATTTGGTTAGTTTAGTCAAATATTGATTAGAAGGAATTTCGATGTGATTAGTTTAGTAATTAACCATGCCAGTAGTCTAACATTTATTCATCACTAGTAACATTTGACTGGTGGTATTAACAAAGCCTTTCACGTTTACATCAAAATGTCTAGGATGTGACTTTGTTATTTGGGAAGAACATTACAGTAACCATGCAGTAGATTTAAAAATAATTCAATCTAATATTCGTGTAGCTTTTTTAGTGATTTTTACAGAGTTATAAACCGAGATTCGGGTGTTATACTAAATTATTAGTTTAGGGTTTTGAACAATCAAAACTAAACATAATTTATAGAGAGATTATGATCTACTTTGATGCACGCGGAAACCTCGATTTTGGATGCAAACCCTTGTAAAGCAAAAAAGGCACGCGTACAAAGTTGACCCTAGGTTTCTTAGTTTCAGCAGCTCGAAACCATGGTATTTCTTACGCTTCATGCAATAAAACCATGTAATTTCTTTACGCTCGTGGTATACACACATTGACATGTCAACTACATGGTCATGTTTAACCCCAGTTTCCATAAAAAACAAAGCTATTCGTTTCTATCGTCGTATGGAACGAAAATTCGTGAAACGGAAAGCAGACTTAACCTTCCCAATACATAACGATATTCACACATGCTAACAGTCAAAAATTCAATACGAGTTCTTAAGATCCTTAAAGCTTTTGTTAACTTTATTTGATTGTGAATGATTTCAGGTTGTTTTGGGCACTGGTGTGCACGGCTTGTGTATTGGGCGCAGGTTTGGTGTTGAAGGGCAATGTTTACAACTTTGAAAACAACGCTGTCAGCTTCGTGATGGAGACCACATATCTGGACTGGAACATCACCTTTCCCGCCATTTCTGTGTGTGAGTCCGAGTCTCTAGAGAAGATCTACGATGTGGGGAACAAGTGAGTATTTTAGATCCTGGGTTCTGATCCATCAGAGACAAGCTATCAGGGTTGTAGGAAGTATCTAACAAAGAGTTCTTCTTCCTGCAGGGAAACGTTTAAAGTGTTGAAAGTTTTAACTGCAATAAACCTATAAATACAAGAAGCAGTAATGTAAGAAGCATAATTGATCACTAGAAGAAGTAAGAACTAAAAGGTTTTGCCATAAGTACTACACCAGAAACTCTTTTGACTTCCCCATTCCAGTTCACCACCTTGCAGCCATTGAACGGAAGCCACGTTATGCGGATGCAAAACTCTGGAACAGTCTGCCTAATGAACTGAAGACCACTGAAAGAAATATTCAAAAACGGCTAAAAAGGTGGCTTCGATTGGACGAATTTCACTTCGATCCCATGCTTAAATAAAAGAAAAGCTTTTAAACCTTGACCTAAAGAAAAGTATCATTTTGTTAATTATTAGTACAACCAAAGTATTTTATTTGTTGGTAAGTCGGAGTTTTTCTTTATCAATAAAATTAAAATACGTTGTATGTGTATAAAATTGAAGATTTTTCAAGTTTTTGAGCACTTACTTCTTTCTTACTTAATCCTGTCCTTTTCTTGAGTCGGTGATGAGGTTGCAATGCGATTCCATAACTTCTCCATTCCATTCTTCGTCTTCCACTTCTTCCTCCAATTTCCTTCTCCGTCTTCCCCTCACTTGCCTTCGACTTTGACATCGACCGATGTACAATATCCAATTACATCATGCAGTTGATAATAATTATTGTAAACAAGCTTGCAGTTTGGAAAATGCAAATGTTGCTACAGATTGTATGGGGAGGATCGCAACATGAACTTAGACTTCTATCTGCGAGACATTGCCTTCTACCTTGGTTCCTGTTACCCTTGCTCCGCCCACTGTGGCAAGACCATCAACTGCTCCAGTAACTTCGACTATATTGTCAACCAGGTGATTTCTTCAATCATTATATTAAGTTATGGATTCCCAGGAGGTGGTGAACTCTATATTACGGCCGTAATATGACGGTGAACTTTTGTTTTAGCGATCATATGGAAGCGGCCACCGCTCTCTAGGAAAACACTCCCATATGATTACATTGAAAAGAAAGGTTCACCGTTTTATAACGTTCAACGCGTTCTAGGAAACGATTACCGCGTTAAAATACGATTTCATTAAGTTTTAGTTGTTTGGAAATTGATATTATAACTCCTTAAAGCAAAATCATATTCAAGACAAATCTGTGTAGGGCATATAATCGAGGTTATTCATTTAACTTAAAGCTACATTGTCAAGAGTTTTTAAAATGTGGGTTGAAATATTTGACCATTGTAAGTAATGTGTACACCATGAACAGTTTAAATGCACCTTTTTTATCTTCAAACATCTGAAGAAAATATTATTGAAGAAAACATATTACAGGTTAAGAAGTTTTTCGAATATAAAAAGGGATTTTTATTTCAAAATTTCTTTTTATTGCATTTTACTTTGTTGTATTTGTATGTGCACTTTACTGTCAAAACTACTGAGAACGTTGTCGTTTTTGAATTCATTTGTTTACAAGAAACTTCTTCACGGTGAAGTTTAAATAAAATTCAGCAGTATAATTACGTCGTCTTCCCCAACATTTTTACTTTAAGCTATACAGTATAAGCCCACTAGATATAATTTTCACCCATTGTATCCCAGAGATATGTGAACACAATGCACTGGACACTACGAGAAAATGAAGCGTATGAAGGACGTATGTGGGTTGATATAAGATATAACTACAATAAAATAAACTCAGGTTTATATCTATTACTGTGTTGTAGAGTCCGTGCGTTTCTTCGTGGCGCTTGGTGAGGGGAAGTGAGGGGACAGAGTGGGGGAACAAATCGATGTTTTCAAAAAGTATAGTAATAGCCTTTCCTCACAGTACGAGTGCCATGGAAAGACTGAACAGTTGGTTACCCCCACCCTCGAAAACCCAGTTATAACTGGTTTTAGTCGTCAAGGTCAAGCGCCACGAAGAAACGCATGGACTCTACCACTGTACTCATATATGCAGGTAAGAGACCGGTGTGATGATCTGCTAGGGAAATGCAGCTACAACGGGATACCGTTCAGATGTTGTCGTCACTTCCGCCGTCTTGACACGGAGAAAGGGCCTTGCTTCACTATAAACTCCATACACGTGAGAAAGTCGTAAGTGTATTTCAATTGAAAAAATATCTTTAAATATTAAATATTCACTAAATCACTATTTGAGATGCCGACCACTCTAATGAGGGTATTTTAAGGCAAATATGTGGTGAGGGATGAGTGTAATGAGTGGTAGTAATGAGTTATGAGGTGAAGTCTTGTTACAAACTAAGGCCGACTCTTCCTTAGACTGGGTCATTAATTAATAGCCCAATGACCAATGGAAATACAAGGACCAACGGCTTAACGTGACTTCCGAACCACGCAGGTGATGATCTGATATGTCTAAACGATGGTGGGAGTTGATGCGGGTATCATCAGATGACCACTGAGACTATCTGAGCCGCTTTAGACCTATATCATCCTCAAAACCTGACATTCATGAAGCTGGATTACAAGACTACGCCACGAGTCCCAGTCATGAGAAGCGAATTATTTTTTATTTAAAATGCTAGGAACTGTTGGAAACTATGCTGTCGACCGTTGTATTTTACAGAAGTATATTTATTACATCCAGTACGATTAAGTTAGGCTATAGGCATGTCCAGTTGTAGGAATAATGGTTACCAGAAAATTATACATGGAGTAATACCGAAGGGTTTTGGGAACAGTCGCCAACTTATTGAGTGTGAGTAACTTAATTAGTGAGAGTAGGTAGGTAAAGTTGTGGTGAAAGTAGTGGAGCAGACATTGAATTTACGTTATAGAAGGTCCCCAAAACCTTTTCACAACCGGCATTTTTAACGTAGTTTGCTTTGGTGTCTGTAAACTAACGTTTTTCCATGTCAGCTAGTGAGAAATAACCCTTTTCATATTTATAGGAGAAATTTCCCTCTGGATATGACGTCGAATAAAGAAGCTGGTCCTGGAAAACTGGCGTTTGACGCATACGAGAAAATAAGTGTAAGTAAAGTAGATTTTCGCAACTTTGCTGCAGGAAATCTACAAGTTTTAATCAGATGATTCATGGGTTTTAAACATTAATAAGTTGTTAAAACTTCATTTAATAATATATTAAATAAACTGTTTCTTGAGCTGTCTTATTTATTTGGCCAATATGTTCTTCAAACAAGCCTATAGCCTGAGGTCCCTTTCATTCAATTAGTATTGTGTCTATTTTATGTGTGCAAATTAATTATTCGGTTAACTGTTAAGTACTAACGTTATCTAAAATAAAGACTATTTAATCACGATGCAAGTAAAACTTATTAAGAAAGAAGACAGTATTTATAATTTATTTATTTCTTATATACATTGAAAGGTATTAAAATTATTATTTTACGCCACTAATAATCGACCAAAGGTTTTATACAGGGAGAATTTTAAATGTCCCCTTCTTAAATTTTGAAAAGAAAATATTTTTAAAATCCCTTTGGGGATTGTTTTAAGTTTGTTTTGGGTAAGCCTATTTTGCGTCACCCGCCCCCACCCAAAACCGGAGGGGATGGCCTCCAACTGTTTTAAAATTGTTTTTGAAATTGAAAAAAAAATAAAAAGCAATTAGGTAAATTACGTCAAAACAAACTTTTGGATCCTGTAAAAACATTCCCAAAAAGGTTTTAAAAATATTGACTTTTTCGAATTATGAGAGACATTTAAAACTCACCTTGTTTATTTTAAAGTATGTTGTACTGTGTTGTTTTTTCTTTTTGTGAAACTCTTATTTGCAGGTGATGATACATGCACCAGAAGATGTGCCATTTATCAACCAGCCAGCCCAAGAGAGGAAAACTGTCGAGTGGGGATACAAAATGAACATGAAGTTTAACGTAAGCCAATTAAATTAATGTATTAAAACACGTA
Source organism: Matsumurasca onukii (assembly GCA_018831715.1). NCBI lineage: Eukaryota > Metazoa > Arthropoda > Insecta > Hemiptera > Cicadellidae > Matsumurasca > Matsumurasca onukii. The sequence continues at coordinate 9,566,191 of CM032063.1, forward strand.
TTTAGTTTTTTACTCCTAAACAATTGTATTGAACATTTCTTAGTTGGTTAAAAGTTTGGGACAATATATTGGGATTAAGATAATATGTTTGAAAGCATAATACGAAAAGATAATATGTCGAAAAGATAAAATCAAAGCATAACTTATAATTATTTGAGTTTTTAAATTAATGTTTAAGATTCGAAGTTACACAAAGTGTTATTTATTCACAATAAATGGTTTTCAAAGAAGAAGATTTCACATAAAAAATTCAAAGCTTTTCCTAGAAAAATTTTATTTAATAATGTAAGATATGCCCGTCTACCGATTAGATAACAAAATTCATATAGTATTTTCTGTTTCTTATTCAGATTAAAGAAATTGAGAATGACCCATACGTGAAAGAAGTATCAATATCTCAACGAAATTGTCGATTTCCAGAAGAAAACTATTTACAAACTTATAAATTCTATAGGTAAGTAAAGTTATCACCTTTTAATCACTAAAAAGAATATAAAGGGCACAAAGAAAGAGTTCTCTATATTTCGTTTCTTACACAACTTTTATAAGAGAAAAGTGAACTCATTTATAACAAAACAAAACAATATAGAAGCCTTTTGGCATTTCCTTTATAAGTACAGTTGTCACCTTATCACTAAATCACTATTTGAGATGCCGACCACTCTCATGAGGGTATTTTAAGGCATATATGTGGTGAAGGATGAGTGTGATGAGTGGTATTAATGAGTTATGAGGTGTAGTCTTGTTACAAACTAAGGCCGACTATTCCTTAGAATGGGTCATTAATTAATAGCCCAATGACCAATGGAAATACAAGGACCAACGGCTTAACATGACTTCCGAACCACACAGGTGATGGTCTGATATGTCTAAACGATGGTGGGAGTTGATGCGGGTATCATCAGATGATCACTGAGACTATCTGAGCCGCTTTAGACCTGTATCATCCTCAAAACCTGACCTCAAACTTGAGTATAGTTTTATTGCTTGCAGCTACTCGGCCTGCGTAGTGGACTGCAGGGCTCAAGCCATGATCAAGTATTGTAACTGCACTCACCACTTCATTCCCAAAATCAGTAAGTAGCCAATCTTGGCTCAGCCACTTCCCGAAATCCACCAAGGACGAATTCATAAACTAACCACAGTTAGTGAGTCTAGCTACTGACTTGAGCTTGAACAAATTAATTGAAACTTTTCAAAGTAAATGGTAGATTTTTCACGGTGTCCTTGACCTACTACCCTTCCAGTAGGCGCAAATCTATGTTTGTAGCCATTCTGTTGTGCGGCAAAAATATCTAAAATGAAGACAACTTTAACACGAGTAATATCTAAAACTATTCAATCCATCTATTTCATAAATGAGTTGATTTTAAAGTCATCTTCACTTTATTAGTTTGAACGATGAAGTTGAGAGGAGTAGGTCGAATATATACTTTAGAAAACTCTCCGTTAAAATCTTGTTAAAAATAGTATGTCAGATTTTTATTTATTGGCAATTAAGAAATATCACAGTTACTTTTGCCGATGGAGTATTGACATTTGGAACAACATTTTGACAAATTATTAATCAACCCGTTGTTTTGTTTCAGAAGGAGTAAAGACTTGTGACTTGGATGGTTTAGTGTGTTTATCAAACTACACTGGTATGTAAAATGAAATTAAATAAATATGCCTTTAAAAGTAGGCTTACAATTCCCGGTTTTCCGGGGGACGTTCTGATTCCACCATTGTACGTAGTTTGGCTTTTGTCACTGGCGTGGTTTCACACGTATAATCCCTCCTGATCCGACACCCGCTTTCGTTCGTCCTACTTGTCGTACATACCAGCGCTAACGTAACCTACCGGTAGACGACAGTTAGCAATCTCGCCCACGATTCGATTCCGTCTCGGTCTTGGTGTTCACAACGGGCGAACATCCATTGACCGGAGAATTAAACGATTAAATACGGCTCGTTCGTAATTCTTGATCGATCTCTTCGTCGCCGGACTACGTCTCGCTTCGCCAAACCCACCCTTCCCCTCGCCACTCCTAACCCTTTCCTTTTCGGATTCAGTGATGATGAAGGTAACGAATCGTCAGTGAAGAAGTGCTTCCTGCGTTAACCTGAGTTGAATCCGAAATCCCTCCTCTCCCCCTTCCGACGCTCCGCCGACCCCTGGAAGTCCCAGCTCCGGACCGAGTGACTCCCAGGGCAACCGTACGACTAAATTGTGTGTGCTTGTATCCTCCGTACGGAACCCCACACCGGAAAGTGCGTCACAAACTTACTGTACTCTATGTTAACTTTAGCTTGCGCACCACTTACAATTAAGTCACTTGTAATACGCGACTACTTGAAAACTCTTATATGACAGAAGTATAAATTCTATGTGTGTATAGAGGTGCTGCGGTCTCTGCGGACAGCTGATTACACACAGAAGCTGGGGTTGGTGTGCGACTGCCTCTCCAGCTGTATGGAACCTGAGTACACCATCACCTCTACGCTCACAGAAGTGTAAGTTACACACTATCGGACTTTTCCCCCACCCAGACCTCGAACTGAGCAAGGAGTTTAAAAGAGCTTGTTCGGTAGTATGTATGGAATCCGAACCCTGAACCAGACGTCGGATCGGACATCTCCGCGAGCAAGGAGGCGAGCGCTCTCGAGGCGGTTGTAGACGAAAGATCAAAGTGCTCTTCGCACCCAATCTGTTCGATCCGTTATCTGACTCGGGCAAATGCACGAGAAAACTTTATATCCTTTAATCGACCTTCACCCTTCTCCATGCTCGGTTCGGGGTCTAGATCGGAGAAAAGACCGATTAAGTATAGCCGGCTTCAGTTACGTCAATTTGAATACATATTCTACAATTGAACAGGAAATACCAAAGCAATATGTGTGTGGAACAGGTTCTTTGAAATATTCCTGCCTACGTATTTAAACAACACATCTAAAACCAGAAAAGTTGTTGATATAATTACTACGTTTGCGGTCAGTTGAGACTAAAAAGATAATGACGGCGTACTAAAACAAATTGTAAAAGATGTAGAATTTGAGGATTTGAACTATTATTGCGGACATTTTCCATCGTTATTGAACAAAACAGGATCACGACTTTTCGGGATCTGCAATCTGACCTCGTCTTCGTAGCTGACCAGTCAAACTATACCAAACAACATGTAGTTGTTAAGTCAAACAACAAAGTCTCGTATAAACCAAACCCAAAAATGGCACTCAGGAATCTACAAACTGTATTTACAGTATTAAATGTAGTTGTGATAGGTAGTACATAGGTGAGACAAATAGACCATTAAATGTAAGAGTTAAAGAACACAAAGACAACACGCGAAAGGGTTTAACAAAAACGTCCAAAATTGCTCAACATTGTTGATCTGAAAATCACGCAATGAACTGGAATGAGGCTAGTATAATACATCGGGAACCTCACTATTTTAAAAGAAAATAATCGAGGACTCATGCATAAAATTAGCAGACCGTCCAATTAGTCAAGCTTCAGTTGAAATAAGGCCCCTCTGGCTACCGCTCATTAAAATGAACTTAAGCGTAGGGACAACCATAATATTCAAGTAAATTTTCACCAACAAAACAACTCAAAATCTCATAGCATGGTATTAAGGACGCAAAACAGGCCACAGAGAACTTAACTCACGTAAGCCGCCCCTTCTCCCATTGGCTGTGCATAAATAGGGATTTTTGTGTTTCTTTGTTACAGTTGGTTAGCCTGCTGCTAGTGTGTGTGATTGGCCTGTCACCGGCCAACCAGTTAGTCTAGGGTTAGCTCGTTCAGTTAGTGGACGTGTTTTGTGATTCGTTTTGAATTTACTCCAGTGACTTGTTTACTTTCATAGTGTGGCTTGTGTTTGTAATATTGTAGTTTTGTTTTCTCTAGGCTATTCCTAAATTCTAAGATTTATTTTGTTGTTTAACTTAACAACTAAATGTTGTTTGGTAGAGTTTGACTGGTAAGCTACGCTGACTACTTTAGGCTAGGCTAGCTCATTTTCTAATGTTCTGTGTTATGTTTTAGGTTATTTTCACCTGAAGACGGATCAGATTGCAGATCCCGAAACGTCGTGATCCTTTTTTGTTCACTAACGATGGAAAATGTCCGCAATAATAGTTCAACTTCTGAAATCTCCATCGTCAAAACAAACTTCAAACAAAGAAGTAGAATTTGAATTACAACGGAGGAAACTATACCAGTATACTATTTTTATAAGTATTATACGATATACTCGTATTTGTTACCTTTTTGTTAACAGTTTTATGTTTAATGTACATTTACAGAAATACAGATTTCAACGAAACAATTTATGGAAAATATGGATCGAAAATATCGATTGAAATGGACGCTTTGCCGAGAGAACAGTTCAAACGAAAAGTTGTACGCTCTCCTCTAGAACTCGTAGGTGAGAAGAAAGAATATTTTGTATTAAATTTAACTACTTTAGAAATTCATTTTACAAACTCAATTTGTTTTCAAAAATCATTGAAAGAAATAGTTGGGTACTAGAAGAGGTAAAGGTAAAGTTTGTCTTGTAAAACAAGGCGAAGTTAGTACTACAACAGACTGCAAAGTCACTTAACAAATTGTTATTAAACATCTGATTGAAAAACCATGTAATTATTTTGTTGTTAATGATGCATACGTTTGTCCATAAATAATTAGTTTATTGGTTTACTAACTGCTACGGAGTTAATGTGTTCTAATTACGTTCTGAAGAATTCAAAACTCTTGCAACTATGATGATTAGATCGGAATCGAAAATCTCGAAGAATGTCGTTGAACGACTATAAAATGTACAGTATGTACATTGCAGAATGCAGTAATCCTGTGAATATAATGTCAATGTATATAAACTTATCTATTACGTCTAACACCTTTATGTAAACTTTTGACAATAATTCAAACTAACTAATATGAACTATTTTCAGTTTCCATGGGTGGGACCATTGGATTCTTTCTTGGAGCAAGTCTTTTGAGCATTGCAGAATTCTTTTACTATTTCTTCATTCGACGAGTATCGTCAAAGGAAAAGATACAAGAGTCTTTGGTCCTTCACAACAGTAAAACCAAGCAAGCTTTAAAAGAAAAGTCTTTCAAAAAGACGAAAACCCACGAGAAGAAAGTGAAGAAAACCAAACATAAACCTCTCAGTCCAACAATACCGTTTCTCCGTTGAGTACTCGTGGTAGATTCCTCCTTCAATCTATGGGAAATTAATCGTTGTTTACCCCTTTAAGGGTAGTTAATACGAGTCGATTTTGTCAAGTACTGGGCCAATAGAACTTGCCCGATTTTACAATATCAAAATATGTGTCACTGCTCGCCCCATCTGGCCCAGTTGCCAGAATATTTGGTCGACCACCAACTCGACCAATGAAATCTGTCCACTCATGTCATCTATATTTTTAGAATTTGACTTACACTTTTCATTTTATTTATGTTAGACTTTGTGTACTCATGCGGACAACTGAGTAAATACATTCAAGAAAATTATTTCAAGGTTCGATGATGAAAAACGTGTTCGTAGTCATTTCCAATAGGACATTTGAGAAAGTTACATAACATTAAGTAGTTTTTAGGAAAACAATTAAAATCATAGTTATAAAAACAAATGTTGTTTTATTGCTAATTACGAGTATTTACATATTTTCAACTCACTGTGTAGTGTATAATAAAGTTAGGAGAAACTATAAAATCCAAGCATTATTCAACATTACTTTTCACAATAAACCACTGTATCTTGAACTAAATCACCATTTTCTTAAGATTTCCGATTATTTATGAAGTGCACTTCATGGTATATTTTTTGTGACTTTTATTTTGTAAGATAGTTAAAACTACTTTAAGTCCTGAATTCGCAACTGGAAGCTATATTTTAGTTGATAAAACTCACAGTTTAATAGCTGCAGGGTAAGAAAAAACTACCCACTTAATTTCAAGCAATTTGAAAAAAACATATTGTAGTAAAACCTCTGTGCTTATTGAAAACAAATACACTAATACAATTTCATTTGTTCAATTTTTCAACTCATTGCCCCACTAATAGATTCATCTGGCTGTTTCTCGTACTGGACTGGGTCTGGCGAGGGTGAAATCCAACATTTCATCTGAAGCGAGGAATCTGATGTCCAAGTCGTCGTCTTCGTTGTTTCTCCGGTTGATCCTCCTCCTCCTGACGACACAGGCGGTGGCCAGGATGGTCAGGAGGAGGAACATCACTGCACTGACCAGCAGGACCAGGGGCACCACGTGGTCGGGGCTGGAATGGCCTGACAGTTGATGCTCGTGGACTGCTCGTTGTTCACCTTGGATGGGAATTGCCACTAGAATATAAAGGAGAAATATGTAACAAAATTGTACAAGTGTATCGAAAAGATAATGCAAATGTTTGATTTTACTATAACATGACCCATATGGAAAGACATGTGAGGGGCTGGCAATGTGTTTTTTTGGGTGTGTGATAGTCTGCCGTTACAGCCCAGGATTGGTTTTTTTTACTTTAGTGTAGGGACTCCATAGTCCATAGATTAGAAGTCCAACATTTAAATGCGGTATTGACGTACTGGGCTGTAACGACAGGAAAGAAAATATTGATAATATTCGTACACCAAAGATGAGGGGCGCTTTCTTCCCTACCACAAGCCAGGTACCAAGTATAATAGACAAAATAGGTTACTTTCAAATGTTGAAAAAAAAAAAAAAATAAAACATAAAACCGTAAACGATTTTCAAGTTCATTTTTCAAACATTTGTTATCAAAGTAAAATGTTAGTAAAGTACAGTGTAATGATGATATCTATTTGATTTAAGAAGTATAACTTTGTAAAGTAAGAGTTAACTTTGATTTTGATTCAAATGTAACAAACAAACCAGAGAAAATGTTTTAACATTATTACAACTACACACTACTCGTAATTACGATGGATTTTGTGTTCTACATCCCTAGATTTCACAATAATTTCACCCCCATTCAAATTTTAAATACAGGTGGATATGGATTTCTAACCAATTGTCTTGCCATTCGTCAGAATTGTATTGATCAGTTAGTGTGATGATAACTACACTGTTCTAACGTTCTGTATGAGTACTGTTCATAATTGAAAACTGTTCAGTCTGTACAATTGTACACTAATAATTAACTTAGTGAAATAGTTAATTTGATTATAGTTTCAAGTTGTACCTTTAGGTTTCCTGTACTTGGACTTCCATTTGTACACTTCAGTAGTTGCGTGTTGATGCTCAGTTGTTCTAGTAGTGGGCTTCAAGGTGATGGTAGGAACTGTAGGTACAGGCTCCAAAGGGGGCAATGGAGGGGGTATGGGGAAAGTTCGATTTGCCCAAACTGGATGTAAAACATCATTTTTCGATTTAGCTACCTCAACTGTCGAGTTTTTGGGATATTTCGGGGTTTTTGTGGTCAGGAAAACCACGCGTGTGAACGGAAATGTTGGGTATTTCCGCCTTTTGGAAAAGTATTGGGTATATTTTGCTTTGGCGCCACTGTTAACGATGTTAAGGTTGTCGGTAATTTAAAAATAATCGGGGGTGGAGGCGTTACAAATTCAATTTTAGGGATGTTTGGTTTGTCCACAGGTTTGAATGTACTAGATGACACATTTGAAGCCAAAATTGTAGTTTGGTGAATTGACGCATTAGAGTTGCGTTCATTGTTTCCATCGGTATTCGTTATCTGACTTTTAATTTCTGGTGTGAAATTTTGCTGTTGTGGTATTGTTGATGGTGTTGTTTGAAGTTCAGTAACAAAACTCATTTGTCACACAGCTCGAGGCGTCCGTGCTTCCAGGTCTACTGCTGTCTTCCACGCCTGTAGGAAAGTCCGAAACACATACAAACTCTAACATCGCGTTGTTCTTTCTTTAGCGTCGTACTCAGGGACGTTACTCAGCTCAGCTTAATCTCAATCCTGAGCGAGGCTCACCTGACGGTGAGCTAAAGGGCATCATTGTGAGATGAGCTTGAGCTGAGCCAAGTGGCGTCTCTGAATACGACACCCTGTGTGGTGCCTATGAAATAAAAATTATCGCATCAAACGATTACTGTCATGGGAAATTCAACCCAAAAGAGGCATAAGAAGAAAAAATATGTCATTGGCAAATACACAAGGTTGAATTAAATGTAAATGTTTATTGATAGATTTCATGATTTAATACTGTTTGCGGGTCTTTAACTTTTTATACTAGGTGTATTGCACTTTTGATTTAATAGGTGTTTGTACCCTGCAGCTACCTGGCAACAGTCATAATAACTCCCGCCAATTTTTTTACGGTATTTGCGCCCTTCTAACGTAATTATTTCCAGAGAAAAACTCGTATATGCTGACGAAATGCTGTGTGACAGTTATCCATACATGAGATTCCTATGAAGTGTTATTTTGAATCTTAGATACGTGTATCTCTCACCACTTGGGATATTAAGATTATTGTTCTTGTTTCCTTACATGTGTCTAGTTGAATATTTTAAACGACGAGGTTTAAATTTCGTCTTCAAACATATTTAGTTTTATGACAACTTTTTTCAATTGAACTGTTTGTTTCCACTTACTTATTGTATTAAAAAGAACCCTTGTATTGTTATGAGGATCAAAACACGTTAAAATTGAACTCAAAAGCTTTAGTAGTTTTATTTTTAGAAAATAGTACCGTTTGCTCTCTAACATGGTAGGCACTCACTGTTGGTGGACGCTGCAACACACTCCTCGCCCTGGGTGAGTTTCACGTCGTCTATAGCAATGTCCCCCTCGAAGCCACTGCCTCGAACCCCTTCTATCATTATCTGAAACATCCATCCATTTCATTTGTAATATTTCTTATTATGATACAGTACCTTAAAAGTACGTGTTTACATTAATTTGACTTTAGACAAAGTGCATCTTGATTAGATGTATTGGAAATTATGATTGTTTAAAGTTAATCTGTTTACAAACAATATAAGTATCAGGTGTACGACGAATGACCATGAAGTATGACAGTCGGACTAGTCACACTAGTGTATGACTATTTTTTAGGAAAACATATTTTGCTGGGGTTTGGTGCCAATTTATATTATGTTTCAAGCCATGCCCAAAGAAATTTCTAGAGTCCTCTTTCAACGTAGTTGAGGTTATTCTTGCAAGGCAGCTCCATACACGAGTATAAGACGAGAATCAGAAACAATTTTCATGTTCAGCAACACAGAACAAAATTGTGTAGTAAACTACCTTCTCAAATTGGTGCAAATATTTTTAATTTATTGCCAGTGGATATGACACTAGAAAACAACCAAAATTTGTTCAAAGCTCGTATAAAGAAATATTTAGTAGCACATGCATTTTGTGATTTCGCTGAGTTTCTGAATTAATCCAATCCTACTAGAAATAATTTTACTTTTTTCCAGGGAGTGAGTGAATGTGCGTAAGAATGACATGCCTGCGTGCATGTGTGTGAATGTTTCAAGTTTTTCTGTTCTCTGCATTCTCTATTTAAAGTTTGGAAGGAGTTTCGTCCAGAAGAACAGATCAAGTTTTATTCTCTAGGGTTTGAACCTGCACAAGACTGACCTGGAAGCTTGACGGCATAGGGGGAAGTGGAAGCACAGTCTGGAGCCAGTGGTCTCCTTGGTTTCCGGTTTGCGAGAACAGCAGCAAAGTCTCCTTGTGGTGGAGGTAGACATTCAGAGTACCTGGCAGTAACACAATTTAATTCGATTCGGCTATATTATTTCAGACTTTGAAATCATATGTATTGGTTTCTTTCATATTTTGGCCTTGTTTTAGACGATAACTCGTTTTTTTAATGGGATTTAAAGTGTTTAGTACAGTTTTGATTGGAATCAAATGTTAATTTTGACAACGTACCTTTGACTTCGTAAACCTCACCAACGTCTTGCTATTATAGTAAAAGCGTAAGGAAATGCCTGCGTCCGTGGCTCAGTGGGTAGAGTCACGCGTTGCAAAGCGCAAGGTCTCGGATTCGATTACCGCGACAGGCACAAGGGTTTGGACTGCTTTCCCAAAAATTGTTTGGTGATTCCCACAAAATCCTAGGTTAAATCTCTAATTAAAATTTCACTGGCGTAGACAATAAAAAAATGTGATACAAGCAAAATACTTATGGGACACCTTGCATGATGCAAGTTCTGGCATAAGCCAGTAACACTCCGACTGGCATACAAGTGAACCCTGCTATATTTACCTGTAGTTGGGCCGAACATATGATACCAGAAGATGAAGCAAGAGGTTTCGTTTGCTGCTGGGAAGATGGGGAGAAAGAGACGAGCCGTGTCATTCTCCAGACGAGGGCTTGAAGTTTCCAAATACATGTAATGTCCTGAAACATATACAATCAAGTGAGCGGATCCGTAGCAGATTGGTATCAATGACTCCGGAATATCATCGACGGCGTTCGATCCCCGCAGTTTCCATTATTTTGTAATGCACGGTGACGCTGGGTAAAAACAGGTTGGTGGTAGAACTCTGTATCCTAACATCGCCTCGTTAAACAAGACAATTTACCTTTTTATCAATATGATTTGTTCGTTCAGAACAAAACCTTGGGAATGGCATGACTTGTGAATTGTTATGTTTTGTTAGACAAGATGATATTGTCTAAATTAAGACGTTATCCATGCCATGTATTGTACTTGTACGAGAAAATATATAAACACAGCTGATGAGTAGCCACAAGCGCTACGGTGAATCCTAGTGAATTGCCTGTAACGGGGGGATTTTTACCGAAGTGTTCTTTTGGGGGCGGTGTTTCCCCTGAAAATGAATTTTATGCTATGAAAACTGCACTTTTGTTCCGATTCCGATGAAACTTGGTATATGCAATTATGTAACCACATTCAATCATTTGTAAATTATGTGTATTACAAATATTACTGAACTGGATTGTTGGTACGTACGTTATTTACAAAAACATCAATTTTTATGCTAAGCTTCGTCAAAATTTGATTATGAATACAGTTTTAATAGCATGGAAATTTTTTTAGAGAAACGTAGGCCTATACATTTATACATACTGTATAGGCCATATATGTGTGTGACGGTCGCAACTTTTATCCAATTTTCACAAAGTTTGGTAGAAATGTGGTTTGCTTTTGTAATCCTCTAAATAAAGTTCGTTAACCACCAAGATTCACAGGAAGAATTGGTTATCTCTCTTTAGGAGAAGGGGCGTTTCCCTCAAAATTCAAGCCCCTTAAAAATAGTTTCTTCACCGCTTTCTTGCTATGGCTGATCAGATATTGTTAATTTTAGTACGCACGTTAGGTACGGTGACATTAACGTGTATGTCAAGTTTCATTGATATCTGATAATAAATGCAGTTTTATACCATAAAACCCCCTTTTCGGGGGTAGTTGTCTCCCCCCCACTGGTTAATTGAAACCAACTAGGATCACGGTGTTACACTGGCTACACTGTCTTACCGTGCAGACGAGGGCCGAGAGTATGGTCGGAGGAGGGGCCCGTGTTCATGTGACCGGAGGGGGTGGCGAAGTTGTGTCTCCTCCAGTCAAAGTCTCCGTTAGTGTCGTGAGTCCAGCCACACAAGTCTTCGCTCTCAAAGTCACACCACTTCTGCGCACTCACTTTCAACTCTGAATACAACAGTTTAATAATAAACATTAATTTTGAAAGCAAATCATAAAATTTACTTAGTGAATAAATTTTTTGGGGAAGGGCTGATGGACTTCAGTGTGGACATTGCAGTCCCAAATCTTTAGGGTGTTTAGGAAGACAAAAGCTATCACGTTTAACATTTGAATATCAATTGGACCCAGCGATGGTTTTTAATATCATGCAAATTATGGAATTTCGGCTCACGATTGGGGATTTTGACAATGATCAAGACAAATTCGCTACAAGGTTCAACACACTTTATCCTTTTGATGTCATACCTTTGCAGTACGGAGTGGTTCCGTTCCATCTGATGCCATTGCAGAAGAGACTCTGAGAGCCCACCAAGGAGTGACCAGGGTCGCAGTGGACAGTGACCAGAGCTCCTCTGTAGGTGTCCAGCACCTGGCCATGAGGGACACTCACTGGAGAACACCCACTCTCTAGACAACAAAGATCCACATTATGCTTCAAACATCGTCTACACGTCCAGCACAGCACGGCCCACCACTATCCAGCAAATCTTTATCCAGTACCATCAATTTAGAAGCGAGTATTCGTGTGCATCTCTTCAACAAGTGACCGAAACAAACTGTTGTCTTCCAAGAAGAACTTTGACAGAACTTGCTCAGAGTTGACGAAGCGGGCAACAACATCCAAGATGCTGGAAAGTTACTTTGAAAGTTGGTTGAGGACAATTGTGCGTGGCTCCTTGAAACTCTTAGAACAATTTCGCTGTGCTGTGCTGGACAAGTGCTTAAGAGAGACAGGTGAAGCACCGCGCACGCTAGTCCAGCACCATAAGCAGCTTCCGTCATGTTGGATAAAATAGAATAGAGGAGAATTCGGAAACAGCTGTTCTGTGCTTCATGGACAAATGTTCACGCCCTGTACAAACAGATTCAAGTAGTATCCAACATATTGGATGGTATCCGGGCCAAGTTCGTCAACTCCACCATTTTTCGGCTTTTGGTGAAGTCATGCGCGCGCGGTACTCGGCTGTGCTGGGCTATGCTGGACAAGGGTACTCGACATAGAAACTCTAGTTGCTGTGACTGTGTAACTTTCAAAATTTCTTTCTGATCAAATTATCGTGCTTCGTGCAAAGAAATTAGGGTGTACCGGAGAATAAAATTAATTTAATGGAAAATTTAATACAGTTTAACTTAAAATTGGTTTCAGTTCCTGGCATTTTGGAAACCAAACTTGTCGGATCCAGTCTCGGCCAATGCACACAGTTCTTAAAGCACTTCACTGTACTGAAGATAATTGGGTCGGGGTTTGGTCAAATGAGGTATATTTGACAATTAACAGAGTCAACCTCAAAATGATCATAGTACATACTACACAGATCACATTGGATTACGCCAATCCAATTTCTGGACGTATATTTGTTTACGCAGAGGATATTTACTAAAATAAACTTTAATATAAACCACTATTGTACTGATTACAGCTTACAGGAACTTTTATGAGCTCTTCAAACTAACTATACATGAATTGATGACTCACTGATACATATTGGGATAGGAGTGTCCCAGTTGCCCAGGATGCAAGTAGAGTACTTATCTCCCAGGACTTGAGCACCTCGCAGACACACGTACTTCGCCACTCTCCCCTTACTGCGCAGGCGCACCTTTCCACCCTTCAGTGTCCTCGGGGGACACCGCATCACCCGCGCCGCCACCGCATCTACCCCAGCTGTAACATAACAAACATAGACTTAAGCGGATTGATCGCCCCAGAAAATGTTGTTCAAAACATGCTCTCGTAGTCCCCCGTTTATTCGCTATTTTGTGTGTGTAGAGATTAGAAAAGTTGTTTTTAATGTTCTCTAAGGTTGTATCAGATTTGTACAACCTGGTTTTTTAAAAAGCTTACGCCAAAATTAGCAAAAATTGTTAAAGTTGGCCAAAAAGCTTTTTAAAAGTGAGTTATAATTTTTTACCAGCAGTTTTGCCTTTTTCGTGTATAAAAAACATAGTACCACTCCTACCCTATCATAAAACCCGCATTTGTACGTTTCGGTCCATAAACGGCGTCGGAAACAGGGGACTACGAAACCATGTTTTGCCACTTTTTGACTGAGCGGAGCAAAGTGGAATAACTCTACTTCCATTTCTCTTGACTGGCAAGGTCGGCGGCACGCGCGTCTCTTCAAAGAACTGAATCGGACAAGACAACCCTACTAGAGCCGATGATTTGCAACAGAAGATAAAATTGAATTTCCACCTACCCTCGCCCACTGGAGAGAGGTAATCAGTACGCCGCTATTTCAGTGGTAAACATGGGTTCTTGCTTGGTTGACTAATCCTCTTAAAGTTAAGCGGTCGCCAGTCACGCCAAACTATTCCGCTAGGACTGCGCCACCAGTCTTTTAGGATTCTGACTCTCTAAAGTGTCGGCCGCTTGAAGTGAACTCACTCAGTTCTTCCCTACACTGTATAAGTACTGTAATTAAGGGTCCACCTCAGTAGACACCGCGGAGAAAGGCTGAATTCGTCCGCCCGAGGAACACACGACACCTGGCTAACAACGGGCCTTCTTTCAACGGATGCAGCCTAACTGTCAAGCCAAGCACCTGCGAGGGTTTACGGCGGCTCGTTTTTTACCTTAAAATAATTGTTATATTAATTGTTATATATTAGTAAAAGATCCACACGTGCAGAGTGTTGTGTTCACTGTATCAAATGAGTAAAATCTGCAACTTTGTACAATGCATCCGACAAATAACGACTTCTATGTAACTGTTAAAACTGTTTAAAGGCGACATAAATATGTTTTAATGTTAAACGGTAGCTACGCGCATTCTGGTAACGAACATTGGAATTAAAACTGTTTCGAAATCACAGCGAACTAACCATTCACCGTTCGATTTAAACACCGTCCAGTCGCTGGGCACCGCTTGGTTCAACTGTGGATTATTATTAATATTCAATATATGCAAATACCACTCACTATATTACTATATAACTATTTGAGATGCCGACCACTCTCATGAGGGTATTTTAAGGCAAATATGTGGTGAAGGATGAGTGTGATGAGTGGTAGTAATGAGTTATGAGGTGCAATCTTGTTACAAACTAAGGCCGACTCTTCCTTAGAATAGGTCATTAATTAATAACCCAATGACCAATGGAAATGCAAGGACCAACGGCTTAACGTGACTTCCGGACCACGCAGGTGATGGTCTGATATGTCTAAACGATGGTGGGACTGTGGGAGTTGATGCGGGTATCATCAGATGATCACTGAGACTATCTGAGCCGCTTTAGAACTATATCATCCTCAAAACCTGACCTCCATGAAGCTGGATTACAGGACCATGCCACGAGTCCCAGTCGAAACAATATATGCAAATACCAAATTAAAACTTATTCAAGCACAACGTTACTTGAGAGAACTGTTAGATAGGTCAAAAATAATCATTGTTTTCCTGCAACACTAGAAATTGTGTGTCAAAATGTTTCGAATTAAAATGGCTATCCAACATTTTTCACTTTTAGAGTTGACCTACTGTGATAACAAAATAGACATTGTGTACAACGTTGAAATCCCCGATTCGTTTTGAAAAATAATATATAAGTTCAGGGTACCATAAGTAAAGTGGCAAACTTCGGGAAATAGTTCTATGGCTCGAAATCAATATAAACTCAGGTATAACATGAATACCATTTTGTTTTCACACATTACTCTTAATCTCCCACGCCTCTTATTCAATTGTATGCTTTTGTATTTTAGTAAGGCTCTTACGTTAAATATCACTGCCAGGGTCAAATGTACCGTTTACAAATTACGACTATTTTATGGGATTCTTAGAATTCTTCTCAAAACAGGGTGAAAATAGCGAAATTTGAAAATAAAATCTGTGGTAATTTCAATTGACAATCTATTTACCTACACCAAAGTCATAAAATTCCGCTCCGAAATCAGTAAGTTACAACAGAAAACGTGGTAAAGGCTAGAGATTTTACAGCTTTTACATAATGGACTTTATATCAGTTCTATAGTAAAACCCACCCACCGCTTATCATAATAATTATGCATTTCGTAGAAAATTTAAGTTACTGCAGTATTTTTTAAACGTTCGAACTGTAATGTGTAAATGGAAAAAATAAGTTAAAACAAGTAAAACATATTTTACATATTTTCTGCACCAAAAGTTTATTTAACTCACGGTCTTTTCGTATAAACATCGCCAGGTACAACTCATCGTATATCGTATTGAGTATGTCTACATACCTTTCATTAGCCAGACTATTGTCCTATAGTTAACGTGTACTAAACGACTTTGCTTATGTTTAAGCGGGATCATAGGAACCAACAGTGTATAGATATATTAATGGTAAAACCTATAGGAAACGATAGCTAAAGAAGTAGACAAAAGCAATACAGAAAGTCATGCACACGGAAGATAATATACAGAAGAACCCTATAGGTACGTTAGACAAAATTAACTCCCGAGGAAAATTTGTTGTATTATAGAGTTCTAAAATTTAACTATACCAATAATTCTTCTTGACGAAGCTAATTTGCTATTATTCTTGTACCTTCTTATCTATTTGTTTTCTTTGCTGTTTACACCAACGAAATGATGAATTATCTCAAGGTTTGTGGGCATCACAAAACGTTTTTGGACACATGTTTTAATCCATGCGCCTTTGCCGGGAATCGAACCCACGACCTCGCGCACCGTACTGAGCTAAGGGCGCAGGTATATATTGTTGTTTACCAACGCAACCATTGAACCTACATAAGACTGATCTAAAAGTAAATGACAGAATGATGTTACCTACCTTGAGTGAGAAGCTGAGAGGAGAAGGCCAGCAGAAGTATGAGCTGAGCCAAGTCCATGACGGAGAGACTGGTGTGTGTGGGCCCAGTCAGGACGTCCTCTATCATATCTCAGGAAGTGAGAAGATAGCGTGCGAAACTCCACT
Organism: Matsumurasca onukii; assembly: GCA_018831715.1. Lineage (NCBI taxonomy): Eukaryota > Metazoa > Arthropoda > Insecta > Hemiptera > Cicadellidae > Matsumurasca > Matsumurasca onukii. The sequence continues at coordinate 9,582,758 of CM032063.1, forward strand.
GAGTCCTTGTCCGAGCTGTCCCGGGGGTGTAGCGTACCCCCACACTCATCAGCTGGGGGTGGGAAATACCCCACATCGCTCAGGGTGGTCAGAACTTCCTCTGCCGGTGTCAGGAAATCATCTATTTCGGCCCCAAGATAGGATAACCAATATTAGGGAACATTTATTATCAAATTGTCCTCGGTCGTTGTTTTGGAAAACAGCCGTTTTGGTACCAGAGTAACCCATTGTTTAGTTGTCTCCTTTCTTCCATGCATCATCGCAAGGGCGGCTTTGGTGAAAAATAAACCGATAACACGTCACACAGAGTAAGGTAAACACACCTAAAATAGTACGAACACAGCGCAACTTATTGCGAAGTATCCACGGGGGAGCCAATGCGACTGATCCGATTTATGGGAAGTCGTTAGTGAGAAGATGTCAACCACTCAGCAGGGGGTGGAAAATCTCCACACTACTTAGAAGGGGTGGGAAATCTCCACACTACTCAGCGAAAGCTGGAAAATATCTTCACAGCACTCACACAAGGGTGGAAAAATCTCACACTACTCAGCGAAGTCTGGAAAATATCTTCACACCACTCAGCAGGGGGTAGAAAATCTCCACACCACTCAGATGGAAATGGAAAATACCTTCACACCGCTCAGCTGGGAGTAAAATATCGCACATCGCTCAGAAGGTGATGGAGTATTCCCCTACAGTTAGTCGGGGGTTGATATTACCCCTCACCACACAGACGGGGGACTAATGTATTTTATGCTCTAATGTTTTCAGCTTAAACGGTGTAGTTTTAGTCACATCGTTTGAACTCTTTGAAGGCAAATTTTTTGCATGGGGTTTGCATTTTTCTTATTTGTTTAGACCCACTTCTCAAAATGGTGCAAGGTACCTGCATTGACGCAGGGTAGGATACGACTAAGGGGTTTGCGGAGAAACTGGGAAATATGGAAAATAAATATAAGTCTAGGGGCGTTTGCCAAACACATCTTTATGTCCGATTTCATGAAAATGTGATTAAAACATATTTCACGTATATTTGCTTACATAATGGCACAGACAGACGTCAAAACTAATACATAATTATCTTGTTAGAGGATCGCAAAATAGATTTTATGCACATAGAGTACAAGTTTGTTTCAGGAACCCATTTCTTTTTAATACACATATTGTAGATGCTGGGAGGAAGTAAAATAATCACACATTTCTGAATAACCTATTAAAACAGGAAATCCTATAACGGTTGATAGCATCGGGGTACACATACTAATGAAGAGGTCAAGTTTCTTTAGTCACTTCATTGAACAAATTGTATATTTTAAGGTAATATAGTTTTAAATTATATTCAATAATTTAATTTTGAACTTATTTATTTTTTATTTTACACAGATTATATTGTAAGGCGAAAGGGCAGTAAATTAATTGGCTTTATACATTTAACATAATACGAAAACGCAAGACAGAGATTACGTTCTTGTGATTTCAAGTAGAAATCGAAAAATAGTTTCGTCTGCTAACACTCTAACAGCTTGTGCGTTGTGTCACTTGTCACTCAATTCAATTCATAACATTAGTCATTCTCGTCCTTGTTTACAATGATATAAAATAGGTTTAAGCAGTGGCAAATTCAAAAAACATTACTAATCAAAGTTTTAAATTTTTACTAGAGACATGGTAGGTTTAGTAGTAATAAGTTGGGTGGACTTACATGCTTGTTTGGGTTATAGCCTTATAGGTTATGTTATATAATGTCCAGTGTGATTAAAAGCTCAATTCAAGTTCAAATGTATCGATATGATTGATAGTTTAACTAAAAGTGGACAAATGGTTGTGTAAAATGATAAACTACAATGCATTTCTTCCTCAACGTTTTGAAACTCCTGAAAATGGCTGTCCACAAGGGACTCTGACCTAGACTTCAATCACGATACGGGCCTTGCCCAAGGGAATACAAACTATTGTCCATAGGTACAACTACGTTAGTTAAAATTACCAAAAAGAATGGTCTGTACTCTGCATTCCGATAACCCTTTTAAGACTTGTAGTTTGTAATTTAGTTGGGGGTCATCTGTTCTGAGATGTGCGGAAGGTTTCAAAATAAGTAACTGATAGTAGTGAACGTTTTAGAGTAGTTCTGTCAACAGCATATCTAGTCGCCTAATTGTGAATGATGTTTGTTTTACAAATACCTGGTCTGAGTTTATACGTTTGTAAATCCCTGATGCGGTACTACCAGTACCTGACAACTGTACGTCAGGACACTACTGATGTATATAAATATACTAGCTGTGTAATATGTATACTCGTACTCAATGTCTTAACTATAGGGGGGAATAAAACCCTCTTTCCCCTTACCCACCCAAGTCTCATCTGCAGCACTTTTATTCTGCTAGTGTTTAAAGGGTTAAAACTTGGAGATAAAAAGATAGAAAAAAACTCTCTACTGTTCTAACTTGCTATGACCTTGTCAAATAAGACACATTGTATTTTTCTAAGTGTTGTGTACAGATTGAACTACAATCCATGAAGTAACTACATGAAAACCTAGCATAAAATTAGCAAGTCTTGTTTTATATTAATTCCAAATGTTAAACACTTATTGAGATAACTATCTTGGACTATCAACTTTTCCTTAACAAAGGATATTTCTATTTGTTGGTACCCCTTACTTGAATCATTTGGCCACTTTTTCCCTCCTAAAACAGAACAACCTTTAGCCACCATTAGCCTACTATTCCTTTTTTCAGATGTCTTTCAGCTGTATGATCTATCGGCTATCTAAGTCAATATCACTTTCAACGCTCAACCATGAAATGTTGATTTAAGCGCCTTAGCAACATAAAACTTCCACTGGTTGCTGCCTCATAATTATTTTAATTTGTGTGCTCACTACTAATGAATGGCTTAAAAAAACCTTAAAATGAAAACTCATCATCTGACTCTTGGACTGGGAGATCCAAAATGTGTCATCTATTCATTAAAAGATATGGCTCTATCTGATTATGAGTCATAGATTTTATGTTACTTTTTCTTTCAACAGTGGTCTTTTTTTCAGATTCATTGAAATGCAGACCAACTCTACAGATGGACTTGACGCACCGAGCTCTCCCTCTCCTTTCACTACCACCAGTCACTCTGTCACCAACAGTTCTACCTTGTCCCCAGACCACGAGGCGCTAGATAAGGACAATCAGTCTCTGAGGTTCATTGTGGTCCCTTTATGTGCTCTGGGATTTGTCGTATTGCTCACAGTTGTGGTAAGTTTGAAAGCATTGAGGGTAGAAAATGTGCTGTGAATTTTTGGGAATATTTATTAATAGTTTTAAATTGGTAGTATAAAGTGAATGCAGCAGCTGAGTTGGGAAGCCAGCCAACCACAGTCTTGCCAATACTGCGCATCGTACTGTTTATATCCTTGAGTTTGAACCGATGCCACAAGCAGCAAGGTGAATGTGAATATTATCTTAGTTACTTTAGTATTAACAAATTCTAGTAAGTATTACTAAGTCTTTCAAGTGATCTAGTTATTATTTTGTTTTAGACTTACAATAAAAATTGAATGTTATGTATTCAGTAGTACTGTTTTGTTATTGTTTTATATTTTATCTATTAGTAAAAAATGAGCCTTTAAATGAGGTACAGTATTTTTACAATGAATTAGGGTATATTTTTTAGTCTGACACAATTTCAAGTATTCAGTTTTCTAGTTTAGCTTCATAGGCCCACTACGCTATTAGAAGTTTGTAACAAAGGTATTAGAATAATTTTTTAGTTTAAATATCTTCAATTGCTTTTAAGGAGAGTATTATTATTTTGCTTAAACTTATTTATACACTAGAGTCCTGCTAATCCAAACTATTTAGAACCAATCCTTGTTCAGATTAGCAAAAATTTGGAGTAACCAGGAAAGAGAGTAAAAAAGCCAATTTGCTAACAACTTTTACCCTCAATGAGAGACAATATGTAATGAACATGAATAACAGGTCTTTCTATAAAGTCATTACAACGCATAGGACTACATTACATTAATTTTGAAGTTAGCATCTGCACTGCAATGTATCAGTGGTTTGGAAGATTGTGACGGTCAAATAGTACTGGCCTAACCGTGGAATCGTAGTTGCATTGGAGACTGTGCATTGAAGGCTCCTTGCAAACCATCCCAGTTCGTCAACTCTCTATCTTAAAAAGTCATAAGTGGCTGACCAGATAATTATAATGCAACGCAACAAACGGAGGGGTTTGACCTAGCGTTACTGTATGTTATGTAAGTAGAAAGAGGTCTTCAAATCATTACGTAACACTTTTGACTCTGACGATATACGAATAATCCGGGTAAGATCAACATCCTAAAGCCATTTTAAGAAAATTCATTTTGTGTTATATTATATTGGTGAGGGTTTGGCATAGCATTACACCACACGACATGGCAAGAAGCGCGTGAGGTCAAAATGAACAAATAAATTGCGATGTAAAGTAAGGTATTTATGTAAAGTGTCGTGTGACTAGGTCTGTACTGTGTGCTTCAACACATTGTATTGAGTTTTTCCACCATGCGAACACAAACAAAACGACCACAAATTATTTAAAATAAAAAGTGTTTTCCGTACTGTTGGTTCAGTCTGACAACATCTTTCGACTACCGGAGTTTGGACTAGCAGGACTGTAGTGTACATGAAAGAGAGGATAATTTTTCTTTATTGTGGTAAAATTGTGCATGATATTTTGTATTTCTAATAATTTAAGTGTGTTATACCACTGTATTTAAGACAGCACACGTTTTTCAAATATTATAGTAAGAATTTGGTTCATATTACCCAAAAACAACATTATTGGATTGAATTTAAACAGCCACCATGATAAAATTTAAAGAGAAAAAAATGTTTAGGGTTGAGCTTTTTTGATGGCTTAAGCTAGAATGGCGCTTTCTTTCCCAAATTCATGGCGTCCCTTTGACTTGCTGTGGAGCAGAAAGAAAAAAGCTATCATCTCTAAATGCAATTTTTGTTTAAAAACAGCCCACTTTTACCTGTGGCTGGCTACCCATTCAAAACTGGTTCTCAACAAAATGCCACCTCCACTACTATAATTTTGGTTCACAATTACCAAAGAATTTAGATGGTAGATGCCACTTGCCTTCAACCATAATCAAAAATTAAATTTGTTTAGTTTTTAAATTTTATTAAACTAAAATTTTTACGTTGGATAGAGGAAGAACATAAATAATAGTTCACAACCAAAATTAAGTCCTTTTCGATTAAATTTAAATGTCCTGTATATTTAGACATAGGCAAAACTAAGATAGTGTTAAGGAGAGGAGTTACTTGCCTTGGGTATATAATACCCAGGGTAAGAGAAGGGTCTGGAGGCTCTCCCCAGGAAAATGTGAAAAATTAGATGCTAAAGAGTGCAATTTGATTTGCAGTTTTGAAAGTTTTTAAGTGTGGTTAGAAAGTATTTGTTTGAGTATCTATTTGTGGCGTCACTATATGTAATTGAAACATGTTGTTCATATTGGAATATCATGTAACATTTCGTTAAAACAAAATACTTTATACTATGAATATAACAGGAATGTTCAATATTGTTACCAAAGTCGAGTTGTTATTACCAGAGTAACAACTAGTAGTATGGTAAAAGTGACACCTCTTGTAAACAGGTATATTAATAATAAAACATATAATATGAAACATAATAGAAATATTAATTCCATTAATAAGCTATTATTGAAAAAGTAGACAGGTTTGTGTGTTTTATGGTTTATTGACTGAAACAAACTCAGTGCTCAGAAGGCATCTCAAGAATATTGCAAATTTTAATTATGGCTAATTTTATATTTGTCCTTCTTTGAGGAATGTAAATGAGGATGAAGATGATGAAGGTACTTATGTCTGTGACTCATTTATGTCCCATCTCTTTCCTCTTCTTCTGTGACTATCGCAACCATGTACCAGGCCACAGCACATCAGTAAGGTATGGTCAAAGAAAGCCTGGAAGCCATTTTTTGGTTGCCCTTATTTAGTTGTGAGACCAGTATTCAGATAAAATGCACTAAATAAAAATACCTTTGAAGCACATAAAAAAGCAAAACTACCAAAATAGTGTGTAAGTTTTTCGGAATGGGTGGGGGTTACACCCCAAAAATCCCCTCGATGCGTTAATGTATATACTTATTGTTGAGCTATACTTATAGTTCTTCCATTTCACTATATTAATAACCAAAATCATCCTAAATACATCTTCTATATCATGTACGTAAACTTTGCATATCTTTACAAATAAAATACAACCTGTTTTTGTATTGTATTTGCCGTTTTCTTCCCCCAAATCCCAATCTAAGGAAAGGTTAGCTTCAGTTTAAAACAAGGCAACACATCATTACACTCATGATTCACCATTCATTTAGCGGACCCATGGCAGGTTGGAATCATGCGCAACTCAAAGCTCATCACTCTGCTGGCCCGGACTCCATCCCTGCAGTCATCACTCCTACATTAGTAAAGTGACTGCAGTAGCGCTAGGTAAAGGTCGAAGTTGAGTGGTAAAAGGGGCTTTGTAGTCCTAACTTTGCCTTTGTTATACAAGACAAACTTTATCTTTATTGTTCATTCATCCCATATTCACCTTTAAAAACCCAGAGTGCTCGGTGTCTCAAGTCATATTCACATTTCTTTCTGTAAGGAAGTGAATTATGCAAATTAAGTGCTTCTTTTTCTAACTGTGAATTATTAGAATAAAATAAGTATAAAACCCTTGTGCCTGCGCCGGGAATCGAATCCGCGCTCTTCTGCATCTGTCAGTGGCGACTTCACAGCAAATCTTTGGAGGGAACCTAGGGGCCTGGGAGGTACGATACACAGAGGAATATAAAGGTCTTGAAACAACTATCAAAACGTGATGTTTCTAACCGCTTTAAACAATGTACTACTGCATCTATCTGTCAGTCACAGTGGCGATTTCACAGCAAACCTTTGGTGGGAATCGGGAGGTAAGATACACAGAGGAATACAGAGGTTTTGAAACAACTATCAAAACCCTCTAACCCCTTTAAACCGTGTACTTCTGCATCTGTCAGTGGCAACTTCAGAGAAAAACCTTTGGAGGGGACCTAAGGACCTGGGAGGTACGATACACAGAGGAATATGAAGGTTTTGAAACAACTATCAAAACGTTGCCTGTAAACCATTTTAAACAGTACACTTTACTGGCTACTGCATCTAGTGGCAACTCCAGAGCAAACCTTCGGAGGGGGCCACTGACTACCTATGGACTTGGGAGGTACGATAACTCTGCTGTGTTGGTGTCCGTCTATCTCTCTGTATCCATGCAGGTAAAGATACCATACACTTCTAAACGGCCAAATCGTTTGCTGTCGCAGTATCGATAGTCTATCCGACTTTTGTCTTGGCCTGACAATTATGTCTATCATTTATTAATTACCTTGTATTGTGCCTATAGATCCTACAGTTGAAAATAAACTGTGGATGCGCATTTCACCCCAATTGTTGGCACTCTTATATTGTCCTTAACTAAAACATATGGTACACTATTTACACTAATTATTGTCCTATACACAAGGGGCGCGAACGCGATGACGCACTACGCGGGTTTTCGTCCGGTGGCCGCCTACGAAACATCGCGCACTGGGGGATGAATGTGCGACTGGCAGGTTGGAGGTGTGCTCGTGCTGGGCTGCGGGGGCTAGCCTGGGAAACCCCATGGCCGGTTTTTCTGTTTTGTGCCGTTGGTGGTGACCTACTTTCTAGCTGGTCCCCGCAGCCCAGCACGAGCACACCTCCATTCCTCCAACCTGCCAGTCGCACAGTCATCCCCCAGTGCGCGATGTTTCGTAGGCGACCACCGGACGAAAAGCCCGAGTAGTGCGTCACCGCTTTCGCGCCCTGTGTATAGGACGATAATTAGTGTAAATCGTGTACCATATGTTTTAGTTAAGGACAATAAGAGTGCCGACGATGCCCCACAAGCGGGGCGAAATACGCATCCACACTTTGTTCTCAACAGTAGGATCTACAGGCACAAAACAAGGTAATTAATAATTGAACTTTGGTCCTACACTGGGTTTCACTTCCAGTCTATTGTTTTTTATTAATTATTACAAATAACCACCACAGCACAGCCAACCAGTACGAAGTCATTCCCATTTCCCAGTGTACATAACGAATTTCTTTTGGAAAATAATATATTCATTCCGTCATCATGGTAAGACCCGGACTCGGGACCATGAAATGAGCACCAATCCTGACAGGTTGCTTTTTTGTCCGATTTTCAAAAATTTAGGACAAAAATTGTCTTTTAAATACGCCGCCAAAGCAGGGTAATGGTTGGAGGCCTGAGTCCTTTACACGTCAGTGCCAAGTGGAGGCAAGAGTAGTTGTAATATTATTATTTTATGAATAGTCGAGTCGGATAGTTTTAACTTTCGATATTGCAAAACCATCGATTATACAGATTGTATGTGTATGGTACCTTTTTCGTCCATGCAGTGTGGTGTGGTGTGTCTGTGTGAGAGTGATTGGATGTGTGTGAGAAAATTGAAGAAGGGAATGGTTGGCTGATCTTTTGAGGAGGCCTTATCACTTTTTGGTAAAATATTATAATGATAAGTTTTAATTATTAATGATAGGAATTCATGGCTTAAATTACATCATCGATATATCTTTACGATCTTTAGGACGTATTACTCTAAATTTTTGACATGTCAAATCTGATACTTTCCCATTGAATAGTACCCGATACAGGAAAGTGTAGGGCAAAAATCTTATAATTTTGCGTTGGGCACTTGTAATAAGCTTAGAGTATGCTATATCTACTAAATAAAGAAGAAAAACTCTCTAATCTGTCTCTAGTTTGTAGCTAAGCATGTATGGATTACTTCATAGATTACATCAAAGTTCTTTAGCCTAGTTTCTTTTTAAAAAAAGGCCAAGGCCCAAGTAGGGTAGGTCCAAGTTGTAAAGAACGGTGATTTTGTGACCTGTAACTTATGGGGTCTTGCTAAAGGAAGGCTCAAAGGTTTTGGACCCATACTTCATTGTGCTACCAGGTAGGGCATTGAGCACCCTTATGGTTATAGGTGACTGTACGTCACTTGAATTTGTCCAGAGGAAACTGGCACTATATGGGTGAGTCACACTGGCAGTGCTGAGGAGCTATATCTTGGGAAGTATATTATTGGTGGGGTATTGTCAGAGGTGAGGAACTTGTTTCATAGGGTTCCTAACGGGTCAATCCTTGGCCCTGTCCTTTTCCTCGTCATGATTTCAACAATCTCTCACTGCGGATATTATCTTGTTTGCTGGTGATACCACTCTAATAGCGCAAAGGGGGGCCAAGGGACAAGGAGCATACTGATGAGAAGAGACTGAGAGTAGTGAATGGATGGATCAACTGCACTCTATCAAGGACACTTCTTAAGGATAACGACCTGCTGGAATTTTTTTGGACCAGAAGATGGACTGAAGCTCTAACACGGACCAAGTTTGCGCTTGTCTCCAGAGTGCTATTCCTTCTGTAACGCTGTGTAACTAGGGTACTTCTCTGTTTACTAGTCACATTCTGTATGGCATGGTATTCACCAATGAGACACTCAAGCTAGTGTCGGAACAAAAGTAGTTCTAAACAAAAGAGATCTGTTTGAACTATATTGGGAAGTGCATCCTCTGAACACTTCAGACTGCTTGTCCGCAGGTTGGGTATTAACACTGTTACCAACGTACCTATTAGAGCCTGTCTCTTGTAGCCTACTTCAAGGGAAAAAACACTCCTTCAGAAAGAAGGATACATCAGCACAGCCATAACATCAGGCACAGAATGCTTCTTGACGTTCCAAGGTTTCGACTCAGTAAGACTCGGCACACTCTCCCGGTCTAAGCTGTCCGATTGTTTAATAATCTTCCCTTAAACCTCGGAAAGAGGGGATCTCGGCTTGGCGGAGTTCAGGATAGCGGTGGACAAAGTTGTTAATGTAAATTAATTTTGTGAGATACTGTATAATGCTGGATATTACTAGTGAAGCTATGTTTCATTGATAACTAGCATATCTAGAGTTTAAACTCTGAAATTCTCCCATCGTCAACAACAAACTTTAGTATATCCAGTCGTAAGGATCTGTATGTACCAACATTTTTCTATCAAACAAATTTACCAACATTGTGGTTCTGTTTCAGTTTCTGTGCCAAGCAATGTAACTACTGTGAACAGGTGTTAAGTACACCTCAGGAGCTCTCCGATGGTTTATTGCTGTCATGGATATAGCCGAATTATTCACTTCCCTAGAGTCCAACCAACCACAAAGTGTCGAAAACATAAAAAAGAAATTCCACGAGCTCTTCAATTCCTGTAACCGTAAGTGTAGCTGTTCTGTAAGCCGCTAAATGACCCTTAAAGTATTACCTTTTTAACATGTTGACAATCACAACAATTTAAATTTTATACTATTGGCTCATGGAAAACACAACTGTCCACGGTACTTAATATTTGAAAAAAATAAATATTCATTAATCATTTCGTCAGCAGCATAGGTAGGCATATTGACCAACATATAGCCTGAGAGCTACTAACGCACACAAGCGTCATTTGTTTTATGGTAAAACAGGCATCAATCAATAGGTTATTATGGTTTGATGTCTAATTTGACATCTCATATAATTATCTTGAGAATAAAAGTATTCCATAATGTTTCATTTTTGAACTTTGACTATGATGGATGAAATAATTAACACAGATTGTTATCTAAAAGCTTTCTCAGGCATACCTATAAACTATCCAATTTACTTGGCATATAAGCTTATCGAAATTCGAGACACTGTATTACGTAATCTTTTACCTTGAGAAAAATAGTAGTAAATCAGAAATCAGAACTTTATTGCCATTGATCCAGTTTTACAAGAAATAGGCATTGTCAAAATCAATGTTAAAATAAATAAGTTAAAATATTACAGCACATTACAATAAAACAGTCAATAGATTAGATAACTAATTATAAAGGACATTCAATATTAAACAAAGTAATGTTAAAAATAAATAAGTTAAAATATTACAGCACATTACAATAAAACAGTCAATAGATTAGATAACTAGTTATAAAGGACATTCAATATTAAACAAAGTAAGTTAAAATGTTAAGTCTATATTAGGATGATGTGATGATGTGTTAGGATGATGGTCACTCATCTTGACGTGAAATGGCCTGACCAGATTATAAATGTGTTGCATAAGCTGACTAAGAAACTAAGACTTTTACTCAAAACTAAAATTGCTATAAAAAACCTAACCAAACTACAAATAACCAGATGACTATTTGGTGGGAACAATGTTGAAGACCGGAGCAATAATGTCAAAATGTGAAAGATTTATTACCACTCATGTAGTGAATATAAAAATAGCATTGGCTTAGAACTTTAGCATGTATGAGTACCTCTTATCCAACATTACCAAACAAAAAATAGATAGCTAATCTCACAATTAGAGAGACTAACATATCGAGGACAAGTGGTCAAGCACGAACATACCAGTCACTCCTAGCCTTGAATCACATGAGTTGCACTGATAATGTTAAAACATACTATTCCTGAGGTAATTCCTTTAAGTGTACGTTCCTCTGACTTAAATGTGTGCAATGATTTCAGCCAATGACACTTGGTTGGTCAATGGACTGTTCGACTATTCCATGCAAACTGGATCCTTGCGACAGTGGAAATATTGGTTGGCATCAGGGAGCCCCATGATATCCACCTTTTTAATAAGTAAGTTGTCAAGAAAAAGGTCGGTTGTTTCAGTTAGTTTGAAGGCTGAAGATGTGAGTAGGGAATCAAATTGACTGCGTTCAAAAAGTTAAATAGATCTCTGAACATTTAAACTGATGACAACAGCTGTTAATAATCTTGAAAGTATGCATTTTAAACATTTTTTTAAAGTGTACTATTTTGAAATGAAGCTTTGGATTTTACAACTTGACATGTTAAATTAAGGGTTATCGAATGTAGGCTGTTGGTTGCCGAGATTCCATAATCATTCAATACATTGATGTTTGTAGTTCAAATTAAATACATGAACTGGAGATACAAGTTCAAAGAAGAATAGACTAAAAGAAGATGGATTCATGCCCTAAAGCTTCAGTTTGGTCACACGTTTAAAAGTTAAATGTATGATTTCAGATTTTGTGAAAGTTTGCGAGGAAGTTACAAGCTGCAGAGCCTCACACTTCTAGGGCACATTGTGCGCAGACAACCCTTCTGGCTGTTCAAGATCACCCGCCATTCTCTATTCAAGGATTTGCTCAAGCTGTTGAAGGTACGAATCAGGAGTTATCTTTAATGTGTCCACAAGAAAGACTAAGATCATAACATTCTTTCAATGCACCGAAAGCCAAGTATTATACCAATATAGCGCAAGAAAAAACCACCTTGCATTAATTCTTGCATTGCAAAAATTACTAAGGTTTGTCTTTTAAACCTTGTCAAACCTATTGTGAACTGGCCAAGTTTTATGCCGATGGTTATAAAAATATGTGGGTTTGTGTCTAAGATCTGAATTTATTTCCTAGTGATATTGAAACTACATCTGGCTATTTCAAGAAGAAGAAAATTGTTTGTACAATTCAGAACTACACTGTACTACTTGTGAGAAGTATTAGAAGAGCAAGAGTGTTTAAGAGTTCGTGGGTTCAAATGCAAGTATCAAATAAAGGAACTGATACGATGTCACCGTAGACTATCTAAAATAATATTCTAAGATTTGCCATAGTACAATTTCAAAGGAAAAATAAATTGTAGTTGGAAGAATTCAAAATTAAAATATACTTAACTGTACTACAAAACATAGTTTTCTTTTATTTCTTTTGTAGATAATTTTGTTAGTTTGTTTATATTTTCTGTTTACCAATGCAATAATTTATATTATTCAACTACAATATAATAATTACAAATGTGTTGTCCACATTGTTTATTGGGGAAAATTACTACAGAGTTTCTATACTGCTAAAACCTGTTTAGCAAGAATTAGGCATTACATTGTACAAGTGACTGTGAGGTCTTATTTAAAGTACAGTGAACATTAATTATTTTTTCAGACGGAGACAGAAATCATACCACTCATGAGTGCTCTGCTAGTGGTCAACATCTTGCTGCCTATGGTAGCTGGGTTGATGGAACCCTACCTTCTAGATCTGTTTCAAGTCTTCAGGTTGGTGTAATTAAGACCTACCTCATTTTGGTGTTGATTTAAGCTTTAGGCAGACTGTATAGTACAGTAGTTGGAATTTGTGTTGTCTAATTTGTGCAGAAGTCAACCGTTTGTATTAACACTCTTTTTAATAGGCTAACTGAAAATTCAATATTGAATACATTCGCTGCTGGAAGCAGTGGGTTCACCACATAACAGCCACAGAGTGAATTCACTTTTCTTTCAGAATGGCAGAATGTTTGTAGCAGTGAATGTGCTAATTAAAGCATTTTCAAGGTAACCCACTAATAATTTTGTCCATCATTTATTACAATCTGCAAACCGTGAGGATTATAAGTTTAGTGTAATTGTTTGAAACCATTTTGGTTCCGTAATACTCCAAAAGTTCTCCAAATGTTGGGACTCTACCTAACTGGGAGACACAGGACGGTAACTCATGAACGTTTGCCTTCACAGGCAGGAGTTCTATTAGTCAACAAACTTCCAATTAGATTAAAGGTGCCACTATGCCAAAGGCATTTAAATCTCGCCTCAAAACAATACTAGCTCAGGAAGCATTTTACAGCACAGACGAGTTCATGGCACATAACTGGGAGACCTCTTGAAACTAACAGACAGACTATTGGGCTGGAGTGGGAATAATTAGAATGAATGAATACCTCTGTATGTCTGAAAGATACTTCGATGTGAATGAATGGAACATTTTAGATAACCTAAAACATTAACGACATGCATACAATGTATATTGTTTATGCAATAAAAGATTTATTATTTACTATTAAAACAGGGCATAAGCTAATCAAGTCAAAATATTTGCTACTGCCAAATTTATCACCACTTGGCTCTCAATTTGTTTCTTAACACTATCCTGCTTTGTTGATTTACCTCACGGGATCCGTGCAATTTGCATAACAAACATATGCAATTTTCATGTTTCAACATGTCGATCGCAGTGAAAGTGTTAAAGTGTGTTGTTTTTATTTTATCCTGACACAAAATTTGCTTAAGTCTAATGATTTGCAAAGTCGCTAGCCAAAAGTAACCTGGTTTTTATACCGGAGTTAGAAGATGTAAAATGTTTCAGCCACTTAGCGACTTGGGACTCGATAAACCCCAACAAGTTGACGGACGGTTATCTGCTCCACCTACAGATGGCTCTGTACGCTCTGTTTCTTCGTCTCTACGGCATGTATCCTTGTAACTTCCTCTCATACTTGAGCCAGGAGTACAGCCAGGCACACAAGATCCCCGTCTTCAGCCATACCATCAAGGTATTACATCTTGATTAAATAATCTCAATTTTGCTAAATTACAATAAGTTGGCTTTATTTTAAAGTGAACCTCTTTTTTATCGGGTAAAAACGTTTTTGTTGAATATTTTAGGTGTTAGATGTATCTAAATTTTTCTGTGGAATATTTTTTATATCCGCCTTAGATAAGTTAAGGACCTAGCTAGGTGTAAACAAGGAGTAAAAGTCTGACAATAGGATCCGTGATACAACCAGTTTTCAATCTTGTGTTTCTTACACTTTAGAGTTGACATAAAATTACGAAAACTTAAAAGTAATTACTTTATCAAATAAAAGTCTCCAAGTAACAGTATGTGTCCACAGGCCTCCCCACTATACCATACTATCCAAAGCGTGGATTCACTTTTCTTTCTGAATGACATCTCTATCCTTTCTCAAAATAGTTGCTGAGTAAAATATATCTTATTGTTTCAGCCAATGCTAGATAATGTCAAAATGCACCCTCTTCTTATTACTGCTTCCAAAGACAATGAAGTAGCTCCAATGAGGTGAGTTTTATCTTTTATCACATTTATTAGAGTAGGCAAGGTAGCAAAATACGGGGTATTTATTTTTATAATGATGTAGTTTTAATTAAATAACACAAACTTAATATTATAGTTTAAAGCACAAATTTAGAAATTTACTACAAATTTACTCAAATTTATTTACCCGACACTTTTTAACCAAAGTTAATTCATAACGCCTTTAAGGGGTTAAAATTATAACTAATGTTTAGGTTTGTTTGATTAACTTCTGTGTCCAGACAGTTTTTTTTAACCATATGTCTTTAATATTCCAGTCACAAGAACTAAGTTTCTTTTATTTTATAAGCTGTACTTCTTTCCTACTTCTGTTACTTAAAATCAATACTTAAATAGTTCCAATACTAATTTTCTTATCAAAAATGTTAGGGTTGTATTGGCAGTAAATAAATAAACACAGTGTTACCTTATTTAACATTAGAGGTGTGCTTTACTAAATTGCGTTTCTGTATAGGTGAATGCTTTACAATCAAAGGTGAATAAGTTATTATTTGTTACTGACGCACTGTACTATGTTGTTAGATGGAGGAAAATGGAGCCACATGATGTGGTCGTGGAATGTGCCAAATTCGCTATAGGAGGGGAGATGGAACGGCTGAGGGATGATCTTACAACGTCTCGAACCACACAGGACTTCAACCAAACATTTGGTAGGTTTAATGTATGAAAAATTAAAATTCTTTGTAGAGAACGTTGAGAATGCAGATGTAACTTAAACATCTAAATGAACTGTTTAATTTGTTTTGAAATGTTTCAATCTATGAAAAGTCAACTTTCTGATAACACAAATTTTAAAAGTTAAGAATTATTTGACTTGTGTGGTTTTTTTTAAGTTTGGGTCATAACTTGTGCTATTTTTCACTAAATGATGAGTAACGAGACCACTGCTTGGACAAGAATGTAAAACTCGTAAAAATTGAAGTGTAGAAGTTTTGCCGTTTGACATAGGCCTACCTAAAGTTAAATTACTTACAGCGGAAATGCCTGTTTGTGTTGTAGAGGGGAAATACTGTTGCGGAAGTTTAAGAGATAAAGAATTGTGGAGTCCGACATCGTACTGTGGCATGAGCACACCTCCTGAGTCGGCGCCTACTTCCATTCCCAACACTCCGATTGCACAGGTACATGCCTAGATTATGGTTGGGAAGGCAAATCAACCGTCTATACTCTAGTCTAAGCATCTTGAATCTAAGACGCCATAAATTTCCCTGAATATCATGGAAAAACTCTACACCCTCGTATAAGATGCACCCCTGTTTTTTATAATGTCAACAGCTAGAGGGCTATGATTTGTCAGGCCCCTGACCCCTCCTTAGCAACCAGTGAAGTAATTGCCAGCTGCAGCTGTCAAGAGGTAAAAGCAGACCAAAGAATGCATGCCGATTGCCTTCCCTCCCCCATCCCAAACCTTGCTCTGCTAGGTCCACCACTCCATTTCCCTCCCATAGCACAAAAAATGTTGTAAACAAGGGTCAGGATGATGACAGGCAGGTCGGAGATGAGGAAGGCAGGTAGAGAGATAGGGTCTGGCTAGGGACTATTTTTTGTAGTCAGTTAGTTCATGTTTTTGTCACTGGTGATTTACTCATATTTCCAAGTGCTAGTGTTTGTAGTGCACATCTCATATGCTACTGCATCCTTCTCTTCTTTCTTCTCCACCACCATTTTGCAGACAGGGTGGAGGAAAAAGAAACACGAATGCAATGAGAAGCAAATCTGAGTCCCCACTAGTCACTTTCTGTTTAAACTATTCTGTTCCATCTTCAAAATAGCAATGCAAAGCAACTTTATTGGGGTTCCTGTGTTTCCTACCTCTCGTGGCCTACCTGAATGTTTTGTTAGATGTTTTGAGTGTTTTAACTCTTCAAATGAATTCAATATTTTCATCCTATTGTCTTGAGAGTCTAAGTAGATCTAAGAGCACCCTTATTTTAGAGCCTAAAATATGGTAAATAAGAGTGTACTTAGATTAGAGTATATACAGTATATAAACTCAAATGTTAAGAACATGGATAGGTCAATGTGTAGCGGGAAGTTTTCCTCAAATGGGTATTTAAAACTTGAGTGACAATGGTGATATACGTTCAATGAAGCTTCTTTTTTTCCCAAACTTAATGTTGATAACCATCTAAATAACAATGGCGATTTTGTGTAATGGGTTGAATCTGGTTTCAGACACACATTGTGAGCACTTCGTTCCCTCAACAGGAAGGCACTTCACCCCCTGAAGCAGCTGTGGAAGCTACCCCAGAAACCACACCAATCAAGGTAATCAGCATTGGTTTCATCAGATTTTCCCACATACACACACTTTTTTAAATATCAAAAACTTTTAAGGTTTTATGTAGGTTATCGCAAGGGGCCTGCACTGAAATAGGTCTTTGAAGTAACTTCCCTTAAAAGTGTGAGTGAATTCATTAATAGGACTCAATGAGGATTGAAATATTTCTTAAATTTTAAGACTCAGCCCAGTAGGTTTTAGTAACTTTTATCATTTCTTTAAAAATATTGTAATAATTTCTGACTGATCTCAACATAGAAATTTCAAAATAACAAGCCTAAAAGTCATGAATCAAAGGACATTTCACTTTGAAGTTTTTATTCCACGTAACATCATTGTCTTTTTAGTGTGAATGCAACTTATCTTTACAGTTTCCTGCACCTGGTATTCACATAAGGAATGTTTACAGGATCTGAGGCATATTGTGAGAGGTCCGCCAAGCAATTCGAATGTACCGAGAGCACTAAACATCAGCCCCGGGAACTCGCAACCCTCCTCCCCTCTGCGCAAAGAGTCCTCTCCCTTCCGCTTCCCCTCCTCCACCGAACCCTCTGCCTTCCACCAGCCGTCCGACATCCGCCGAGACTCTCTGCTCGCTCAGAAGGTGCACCGACTTGTCATCGACCGACAGGTCAGTTTGTGTTCAACTGGAAGAATTTGAAGAATACGTGTTTACTGGAAAGAAATGAGAATGAAGAAAAAGACAACGCCTCGTTTGATCAGGATTGGTTGGGAAAAAAGTTGTTCTTGTGGTTCCAATTTTCAGCTCCCATGCAAAATCATGAATTAGTCTGCCAGTTGTAAGTGCGACAGATTAGTTACTTTTGTTTTGTTGGTGTTTAGGCTCCATGGAATATTCAAGAGAATTTAAATGTCGATGGTGACTTGTTGATGTTTTTTTAAAAAGAACTATAAATTCAACTTATGAAAGATTTGGATGAATTTAATTTCAAATAAATAAGTGGGCTTAATTATTTTGTACCAAAGCTAGCAACTATTCCAATACCAGCGTTGCCTACGGTCACAATCTAAGTTGATTTGTCCAGAAATATATGATGATGAGATGTGATGTAAGAGAAGTATCTGTAAGTCTCCTCAAAATTGACCATTAACCAAGCACTACTTTTCAGTTTGTGGCTGTCTTCTCTGTAATTTTTTACCACCTATTGTTATACTTTACTTAGATCTAACCTGTTTTGCTTCAAGCTGACCAAGTTCCATAAACCCCTTAATACAAAATTAAAAGCCAAAATGTAATATAAAACTACAAAACCTTGTCTAAAATTGTAGGCAAGAAGTGTAAGACTATGCGTTGTGATGATTTCAGTCATCGACCGAGGGCGAGGGAGAGGGTTGAAGCCTCGAGGTCTGCTACAACCGACCAGTCCGCTGCGTGTGATCAACGGGCCAGGCCAAGGGGCAGAGAGTCCCGCAGATCTGCTAGCAGACCAAGAAGACCGAGAAGTCGAGATCATGATGACAACCGACAACAGCTCCCTTGTCGTTAGTATTGGCTTTTCTATAACTGTTGTTTTTCTCCAGAACAAGATATATCAGGTTGTGAGCGCCTGATTGCACTAAAATTTACAGATTTAGAGTAATTAAAAGTTTGAAAACCAATTATTAATGTACATTTATTTGTTATGTTGTCAAAAAATGTTCATACATAGTATTATATACGTTTGTTTGTATGCACCTGGAGGAAACCTCCGCAACAAATCACATGCAACTTCTGGAAACGAACCGCTGGAAAACTGAACTAATCTCTAGTATATCAATGAATTAAAAAAACTCTTGGGTTGCAGTGGAGTCCGAGACACTGTGACAGTGTCTTGCAAGACATCTCAGCCAATCACGAGACTGAGGAGTTGGAGGAGTGTCATCGAGATAGTTGCACGGCCGGTGGAATCTGCATGCCGAACAGCAACTCCATGCGGGACTTCACGCGGCAGTGCAAGTCTAGGCTGCGTACTACAGCCTCTGCCACCCGGACCCTCCCACACAACAAGGTAGAGGAATAAACAATTTCAAACTCAAGTTTTTTAGGGCCAGAAAAAAAATTTAAAATAAAAAACTACTTGCTTAAGTATTGTACACAAAACCATTGTTGGCTATCTTACAAAATTCATAGTTACTTCCGTCTCTAGATTAGTAATTGGAATTGACTGTCATTTGGTGTCCTGGATTGTTAATAAGTGTGTGAGTGTCCACGATCATTAATAAATGGGGTTTATACTCTACAACCCTTATTCAATACCTATGATTGTTCACGCTACTGCCTTTCAGCGTTCACAAGCATTACTAAATGTTTGAGTGATCGGAATTTGCAGTTTGCAACTGCAATGAAGCATTTTCTAAAAACAGCGTTGGCAGAACCTGGGAGAAACTATGACTCCCTTAACGTACAAAACAAGTCTTTATCCTGAAAATTCCTGTAATTAATTTTTTTGTTGCCTAATCTGCCAGAAATAATATTTTTTCAAAATCCCCAAAGATTTGTGCATTTTTTCATGATTGCTACAGTTGCTACATTGTTAACACTGTAGGGTAAGCTTGGTGCATGGTTTTCTGACGAGAGAGCTCACCTGTACCAAACACCTGACACAACACATTTTTTTATGGCCCTTTAATTCATTATGAAATGGTATGTTTTTGATAATCAGACGGCACAGAAAGTACTGAGTAGGAACATTGTTGTTATGCAGGAACCAGCACTGGCAGCAGTCCCAGGGACGGGTATAACATTCCGGTCAACAACAAAGTGCGAAGAGCCAACTCCTGTCCAGAGATGAAGAAAACTTGCTCCAGTCTGGAGAGACATCCTGTCGAGAAAGTAGATGA
The DNA here is from genome assembly GCA_018831715.1 of Matsumurasca onukii. NCBI lineage: Eukaryota > Metazoa > Arthropoda > Insecta > Hemiptera > Cicadellidae > Matsumurasca > Matsumurasca onukii. The sequence continues at coordinate 9,602,911 of CM032063.1, forward strand.
AGAGCCTTCTCCTGTCAACGGCCATGCTCTGGTCAGTTTAACGGGTATTTCATTTAGTCAACTAGAAGAAATTTTAGAGTTAAGAATCTTCTACATATGGTATTTTTTCAGTTTTGATATGTTACTTGAAAGAAGTCATGCATTGAAAATTTCCCTACAATTTAATAATCCAATTTAGTTATTTATTTTTCCATTTAAGAGTTGTTTGTAATACAGTATCTGCCAAAATAAACAGTACTGTAAGTCTAACAGAGTAAATCCTTTTAGAAATGTAATACATCTGCCATGTACCTCTTTTTCATGTCAAACCTTTTGTTTTAGGACATGACAATTATTTCATCAGAAGGCAAAGAAACAATATCCACTGGTACTCAGACTGATAACCCCTTGCCCTACGAGCACTTGTTTCTGGCTGTGTTCCCAACCATCGACCAACCCGACGACAACACCTCTACTTTAGGTATTTCTATCAAAAACTTATTTATCAGTTTAATCCATATAAAAGTTTTACTTAACGCTTAGTATTGAGTGAAGCAGGACTAACAAAATGTTAGTAGAACTAGGGTCCGGTGTGGATAAATTATGTACTTTTGAAGGCTACGCTCTTTTTGGGCCGAGTGCTGCATACTGTTTAAGCTGAAATATTTATGTAATGTATCCATGCCAGTTTTTACCTTGCTCAATCCTTCTCGAGGCAAGACTCCTATCGTCAGATTGTCCGTTGTAGCTATCAGGTCACCACTCTACACTGCCAGTCCAAGTGTCACAGATCTCAAAGATGATTGGTCCACCTGATCCACCGTTGAGAACTTTGCCGTCACCCTGGCAAGGGCCCTTACAGAGGTTATCGGCTGACCCGACCAAGGGACCTAACAGGAAGTTATCAGCAGACCCGGCCAAGGGACCTAACAGGGGGTTATCGGCAGACCCCCACCCTCCCACAATGGCCAAGGGACCTAACAGGAAGTTATCAGCAGACCCGCCAAGGGACCTAACAGGGGGTTATCGGCAGACCCGCCAAGGACCTAACAGGGGTTATCGCAGACCCGCCAAGGGACCTAACAGGGGTTATCGGCAGACCCGCCAAGGGACCTAACAGGAAGTTATCAGCAGACCCGCCAAGGGACCTAACAGGGGTTATCGCAGACCCGCCAAGGGACCTAACAGGGGGTTATCGGCAGACCCGGCCAAGGGACCTAACAGGGGGTTATCGGCAGACCCGGCTAAGGGACCTTATAGGATGTTTTGGGGGATCATTAAACTGCAGACGGTTAAGGATTGCCACAAGGTTGTAAGTGTTAGTATATTTCATCTTGAGTTGCCATAGAAATTATGCTTTGCATTGTTAATGTTATCATTTTTAATTTGTTAACCACTAAAGTTACTGGAGTAATTATGTGTATTTATGTTTTGTACCATCTTTGATAATAAATATTTATAGAGTTATTATTTTGTAATGATCTTTGTAAATATAATATATTTTGTCTGTTATTAATTATTATGAAAAACAAAGATTAATTTAAAAATATAGTAATTTACAATTTTGATTTTGAAAAATTGACGATTTAGACTGGAAAAGTCTGGAAAAACTCTTGAATTTGCTGGAAGAAATTTGCTAGACACCCTGTAGTGTCTTATTTCCTGGATCTTACAGAAATACATTTTTTATGTTAAAAATTGGGGACGGGTATTTTTTATGTTAAAAATTGAGTACGGTATTTTTCTGAACTAATTACTACTTGTCTTTCAGAAACGAGAAACCACTCACCTTTGCCTCAAAAGAAGTTTTCCCCAATGGAAGTCGATAAGTTTGTTAATACAAGCTCGAATGTTTATGGGGATTCCTCAAAAAAGTTGAAACCAACAGGTATGGTAACAAGCAATGTTAATTTTGTGATTTCTTTAAAAAAACTGAATAATATAAAATGATGGCTCAGTAGTATAGTGCTTTGCACCAAATCAGCCTGGGTTAGATTCCCGGTCGCAGTGAGAACATTTCACGGTGGCCGATCTGCATGGTTCAGAAGTCACGTTGAGTTTTTGGTCCATTCCATTGGTCGTTGGGCTATTAATTAATGACCCAATCTGGGGAACAGTCTGCTCTAGTTTGTAACAAGTTTACATCTCATCCATCAAAACACTCATTACACTCACCATCATTCCATATTTACCTTAAAATACAAGTAGTGAACTGATCTTACGTGTTGAAGGGACGGACGAGCTAAGGTTTCTCAGGGAGCAGTTGCAGTTGATGAGTTTGCAGTTGCACTTTGAGAAGCACCGCAGGGAGATGCATGCAGAGCGCAACCGCAGGCTGCTGGGCAAGTGTCGCAAAGTCAGGTCTCAAGAGGAACTCACCTCCGCTCTTGTGAGTTTGTCTCTTTACAATCTCATACTAACCATGCAAGGTTCGTTTAACACTCTATACTCTCATGTAGGCCAGTGTCATTGTGTTGATAATAAAAACTTTAATTGCAATTTAATATAATAATAATAGTTATTCTTTTCCAAAGTTGGTTGAAAATGTATCAAGAGTGGTTGTGCAGAAGAAAGCCAATGCAGGGTGTCCAGCGTTCAGGAAAAACAAAATTCCCGTATTTTCCTGAGTAATTTTGCTGATTTCCTGTATTTAGCTACCTAAAGAGAGTCATAGTTACTTTCACCACAATTTTGTCAAAACTACAATTTTTTAGCTGCTAATGACGAATCACGGCTATGTTATTGTTTGTATTTACTTCTTGACTCGTTAGCTTCGCTTCTAGATAACAACTTTCGATACCATTCACATTTCCATCTCCTGACTGACGATAACGGTCCTGACTCTCCGCTAGCCTGACGCTGCAAAACTAGCATGTGAAATCAGAAGTCGAGGTCCAGTAGACAGCCCTGAGCGTTCACAGAAGCCAAAATTAGTGAGCTCCAAAAAAACTTATCGCAATAAGATTAAGTCCCTTTTCTCTTACAGTCCCAAAATTCAACTCAAAAATAAATCAAACTTTCAAGTTGGGGTTTGACTCAAGCTGAAAGACACTACTCACACATGCCTCGTGGACACTGAGTGACTGGATTGTGTTACAGAAGGATCAAGTGTCCCTGCTGCAGACGGACAAGGAGTTGCTGCACAACGAGTTGCACAAGCGAGCTGACGAAGCCAAGGCTGTCGCTCAGCAACTGCAAGACACCATCACCTACTGTCAGAATCAGGTACCAATCAACTGTGTTTACTTTTGAAATAGTTCTTTTGTTTTTTGTGGATGTAAATACAGTAGCAAGTCGATAATCCTAACGCCAATTATCTGAAAATGTCAAAGTCCAAACTTGAAGAAAATGCAAAACATGTTTTGTCAAATAAGATTCAAATATCACTAAGGATGGACACAAAACAATATTTTTGCGATTGGGTCAAATATAAGTGTGTTTGGAACTGGAAGCGCTCATATGCAACAATAAGTTGTTTACATGCGCCAAGATATGATGACTCATCAAGAACAGTCCACAGGTGTGCATGTACGTAGTCTGCAGTGTAATGGGCAGCACCTCCAAGAGCTATTTTAGTCACTCTACCCCTACATCCGGCCCTCCCTTTCCACTAGCAACACACTAGTCTGTATCCCGCCATAACAAACAGTGACGAAGTCGTTTACACTAGGTATCGTGTACAGTTTAGTGCTTTTATTGTTTCGGCTTGTTATCACGGTGTGGTGTGAGGTTTCTCCAATGGCAACGCCAACTAAATTGAAAAGGAAACATGTTTGCCTAACAATTCAAAATAGGTCATGTATTTGCAGTTAACCTATTTAAATAGAATAAAATAACAAAATTAAAGCACACACACTGCCTTTTTTGCCTTTTCTTTGAAAATCCGAACCACCCTTGGTCCCATTAGTTCAGATTATCGATGTCAGACTGTACTATTTTTGTTAAATTTTATTTTAATAAATTAAAGTTGTTAATCTGTGTTGTTAAGTTCAGCCAAAAATATAACATTTTGCACCACCTCACTGAAATAACCTTGGCAATACAAAACCACATATGGAAGAAAAACATACCAGTAGATAAACTTTTATACTGAAATTTTGATAAATGCTATATTTGTTCAATGTTTAGCAATCGTTACTTCAAGCTGAGTTCACCAAAGAAAGAAACCTGAGAGAGTTAACGGAGCAACTTCTTAAGCAAGAGAGAGAAAAGACTGTCAATGTTACCAAGGTACAGTATTGCAATTATGCTCACAACTTGTTTTAGACTTTTGTGAAATCAAAAATATTCCCATTAGAGATTTTTAATTCACAGGGTTTCACTGAGTGTTAGGAAATCAATCAAATCTTAATAGGTGTGTGCAAGTCCCATTTTTTTTAGTTTGAGTCGAGTCAAATCAAGTTTGTTTAAAAAGCTTGAGTCGAGTCAAGTATTAGCGTATTGGCATTAAAAACAAGCTCATTTTGGAGTTAGACAAATTTTACTATTCGTTTAAATGAATTAAATATGAACATTTATATATCACATAAAATCCACACGTAACAAAACGAAAGAAAGACTTTGTTAACGTCTAAACAAACAATATAAATCAAAACAAAAGTAAAACATGAAATAAATTAAATCCACAAAAGTTGACTTAACTTTATAACTTTCTGCTATATTTTCTGCAGTTTTATCCCCAGGGCAGTATTTTTTCCCAAGGCAAAACCTTTTCATATTGAAATCACGACTTTGATTCCGTTTGAGGGGATCTCTGACTCCCGCTAGCGCCTGCAACGAAATCACAAGTCATGTTGCTTACTCGAAACCCTTAACAACTTCAGTTATAAACCACGCTTCTAGGTTGAGATGTAAAGTCCTGCTGTTCTTGCAATACTTTGTTTCACAACTGTTTGTAACATAACAGGAACTGAATGAAACTAAAGCATCACTGTTCACGGCAACTAATGAGCTGCAACAGGCGGCTACGATGGCTGATGAGAAGCGGGACTTGACAGAGACGATACAGAACCTGCAGCGACCTGGTGGTGGGAGGAGAGGTGCAGGAGAGGTACCGGCAGAGGGTGAACAGCCTGCTGCGTCATCTCACGCAGACAAACGACCAGGCTCTGCTGCAGGAGTCTTACACGCATCAAATCTCAGGTTACCCAAAAACATGGTTTTTTTCAAATTAAGAGAAACCATAGCCCAAGTACATTCATGAGAATCAGGAAGTTTTGCAACTTAAAATGAAAAAATGTTTACCCTAAAACAGCAATAATTCAATTGTAACAATAATAATCCAAGGTTGAGCTCAGTCAGACCACACGACGGTCAGTGTTTGATCCGGGGCAAGTAGTTAGTTCGTTGTGAACCAGACACCGTTTCGTGTCCAGTGTTCGATACCAGGATGCCACTAAGTTTGGGGGCACACTAGAGGGGTAAAAATCTAACGCCTAGAGCGGGAGTTGAACCCGCAATATCAAACTGCTGGATTCAATAAGAGTTTGCATGGAAAAAATTATCAGTACAAGGAATAAATTCTCAATATTCTTAGTATTTCTAAACAGGTAATTTAACGTACCTCACTATTAGCAGAATTGAGCAGTGTTGCAAGTTTCCTGCCCTAAGCTAAAATATTTCAGAAACCATTTTAAAACCAGGACAAATAAATTCATTTAACTTTTGAAAACCACTAGACACTCTGAAACCTCTTTGATTTGATTGTGCGCAACAGTGCTGTACATTCAAAAACGTTTAGACCAACATTGGTACCAATAGTTTAGTGAATTCATAACTTAATATATTTTGACAACGAACTACAAAGTTAGTAGAAGAGAACTCGGAGACATTACCAAGACATACGAGAACTCCATGTGTGTTCCAGTGTTGAGTCAAGCCCTGGAGTCACAGACAGCTGCTCTGGAAGCTGCCAAGGCACGAGTGGGAGAGATGGACTCAATGATGGCCAAGCGAGACGCAACCATCTCAGAGACTAAGAGGCTGCTGCAGTTCTCTAAGGAACAGTACTACGATCAGCTTGAGGTAACAATCAAAGGATAAGTCGAGGGTTAGCCTCACCTGATTAAATACTGATTTTAACCTTGGTTTGATGATAAACTATGTTGGGGAAACCGGCCCACAGTTGTCTCTCTTGTAGTTATTATGTTTGATTAGTTCACTTGCATATTGTATTAAAAATCATTTATAAATAAAATTGTTTAAAAAAATATTCTATTAGAATTGCAGTTGTGAGACTTTTATACAATCTTTTAGTACTATTTAAAATAATGTATTTTTACCATTTTCAAAAGTAATTGTTACTTTGATACTTACTTTGATACTTTGATTCAGACCATCCCACCCTAGAGGGTATTTTAAGGTGAAATGGGTGAACTAGTGTAATGATGTTTTGATGGATGATGAGGTGTAGTCTTGTACAAACTAGTCGACTGTTCCCCAGCCTGGGGATGAGTTGATGTAGCCCATAACCAATGGACTGGACCAACGGATTCACTGGACTTCCCAATCACGAACCCCATCGAAAGTTTCCTCATGCTCCAACAACTGGCTGATTTGTTAAGCACTCGACTCTCTGAGCTATGACCACCAATGTTAATGTATATTCAAAAATGTGGAGTTTGCCTAACAAAATCTGAAAGGTGTTAAAAGTACAAACGACACTGTAAAACTTTTGTATGATGTTTCTGAATGGTGGAAATAAGTACGACAGTTTGCGAGCTATCAACAGTCACTGGAGGGAGAGTTTATTGCATCAATGGACTGGACTCAGACCACGCCCACTCTCACCCATCCCTCCCACCCCCACCTACCCCTTCCGTCCCCCTCCTCAACCTGCAGGCACTGGTCGGCCAATCCTCTCACCGCATGCCCACCAATAATAATTTGTATAACACCTAAGTTTGTTCTAACAAAATGTGAACTCTGTTAAGTTAACTTATGTTAAAAGCTTTTGTGAAAACTGTTGTGAAATGGGCTAATGGAGGTGATAAGCTACAAAAACAACTACGGGGGGCATTCCAAAACAGTGTTTTATGCATTATATAGGACCCTCATAATTCAGAACTCCTCCACCCTCACCATTCCAAATCCTATCCACCGTTTACTATTATTGCATTTAAAAGAATAATAAAAACTACAGTTCATCTATATTTCCTAAGAAGTTCTCTAATATTGCACACCTACAATTTTGAAAACAATTAACATTTATTCACCCCACATGTTTTATTGTGTATGTTGTGTAACATTATTTAACAAACTCCCAAACAGTCTGAAAATGCAAAAATTTTAAAGCTAATTTTAAAAATTTCTAATTTCAAAACATTTTATAGTGTTGATGATTTTCTGACTGGTAATTGGATTACTCATTAGGTATTCTGTTTTTCTTGTTACTGATGGCTGATTTGTTTCTAAATTTCAAAATGAATGAATTTTAAATTCCAAACATAATTTTATTTAATTTAGATATCATTATTTTCAACGTATTTTTGTTTTTATTGTTATACCAAATCAAAACATTTTGTATGGTTAAATAAATAATCAATCATATGGTACAACTAAGCAAGCTTAACAACTTAATTGGTGTGTCTGTCCTTAACCAATGTTACATGCATGTTGGAATAATCAATTTAATTTGCACGGTTGTATGGTAACTGTTTTTAGTGGAGCAGAACAATTCAACTACCAAGCTTGACAAATAGGGGACTTAAGATTTGAGATTTTCAACGATAGTTTACTCATTTCTTTAATAAAGGTGAAAAACAATTTTTGTTTTAATGGTGAAATTATTTTGCTAAGTCTTCTCAACCTCTACCATCGTAAGCAATTTTGTTAACTTAACAATAATCTCACAAAATAAAATAGTTCATTTAAATAATTTTTCAAGCTTCCAGCATATCAGTAAGTTTTTTTAAATTTCATTAGATATTTTAATTTATGCATAACCAGTTAATGTTTGTTTTTCATTTGTGGAACCTTTAGCCTTCATAAGTCACATCAATTCAAATTAGAAGAGTGTCAAAAGTTTGGTTAAGTGCTAGTGGCGCATACATCAACATGCAATGTTTGGAGTTATTTTCTCGTTTAATGAATTAAGACAGAACTTTGTTTGATTTGCAGATGATGTAGTGGTGTTTGTTCAAGAAGATCCGTCTCATGCAACGAACAGCAGAATCACTCTCCGCTCTGGTTGTTTCCTTGCCACCTTAACATCAAAATTGCTTAAACATCGTCGTGCAGCGAGAAAATTGTTTTCCTTTATTTGGATTTTCCAAGTGGCCTACTTGAAAGCATGTTACTGATTGTGTGATTGTTATATACTACAATAAGTTTTAACACAATAAATGTCAAAGACTGTGTACAGTTAGTACATTATGAGACGTTGTTTATTTTTTAATGCGGTGGTTCAATTTTCATTAAAATCAGCATTAAACATAGTAAAAAATTAAACAACTGCTATCATCAAATTTGTATTTTGCTTTTCCTTAGTTGGATATCACCTGTCAAAACTTACCAGTTTGTAGGATGACCACACTACAAGCCATATTTATTCACATAATTTTGTAAATGTTTAGGCTAAGTTTGAAATCGGTCCACTGAAATGGCCCTTTGGGATAGGGCATTCTCCTCAAAAAGGAGCGGAGCTATAAAACTGCTCCGGTATAATCTGGTTTTGATGGCACTTTTAATTAGTAAAAATATATTTGTCACCTTAACCAAATTGAGTATTAAAAACCTTTAAACATTGTTTTTCGCCGCTAATCGGGTTTGACTTATCAGATGTTGTTGATTTTTGGTAGACATGTTCAGGATGGCCACACACCGGGAATTACACGTGAATTTGATGTACTAGGAATTATGTGTGAAACCAGGAAAAATTGTGACTTTTGGCTGGTGTACAAGTTTTAGTTACTCCTGCCAGAAAAAGTATGCAAAGACCAATCTCCACACTTTTCACTAATCCTGTATATATCATATTATTTAAAGGTAAATTAATAAGCAAAAGTAAAGTTTGAGCAAAATTGTAATGAACTGAGCTTAGTTATACTGTACAAGATTTATACATTTTGTAAAAATGAATAGTTTAATTATGGAACCTGTAATAAAATACTAAACTAAACATCCTTTAACATTGAATCACAGTCTTTCTTAGACTTTTGAATTAATATCCTTCGTTGTAATTACTGTTTCTTACTGTGCACACTGAATGCAGTCAGCTGGTGGTATTGATTTGTTCATACACGTTAGTTCTCGCAGCATATTTTATTCTAACTGCTGGTTTAAAGAAGAATTGCCATTTGTGGCTCCGGTATTGTTGACATTGTACGAAGTATGTCCAATAAGTTTGCGAACTGGTTCAATACGGCTACGTAAAGCTCTGCCCACTATATCACGAGACTACTAGACATCCAATTAAGGATCAGTGCTAATTTGACAATCGAGCTGTGCCTATCAAAGCTGTCAGTGTCAGCTTATATTTTAATTGTTTTTGCCATTCGTCAAAAAATGGAGATTGATAGATTTTGTTTTGTTCGAGGCTCATTTTTCCATTCCTTGCTTAGAGACTTCAGTTCAATGTCATACTCATAAAACCATGATTCATCTCCAGTGATGACTCTCTGTAAGAACTCACCGTCGTTTTTATCAGAATTCTTCCAATCATTCACACAGTCAATCTTTCTCAACTTTTGTTCTGGCGTCAGCAGTTTCAGTACAATTTTCACACTGAGTTTTCTTAAGCCCAAATGCTCCATTAAATGGTAGGAATTGATGACTGCATAAGTTCCTCTTCAATCATTCTAACAGTTTTTCGACAATCATCAGACACCAGGACTCGCAAACGATCAATGTTTTCATCCACACATGAGGTTGAAGGTTGTCCCTGCCTTGCATCATCTTTAGCGTCTTCACGGCCATCTTTCAAATGTTTAATCCACTTGAAAATGGATGTTTTCTTCAAGGCATTAACCCCGTAAACAGCCCTTAACATATCTGTAATTTCTTGGGAGCTTCTCCCTAGTTTCACTAAAATCAAGATGATTTGTTGTTCAGTAATTTCATCAATCTCCATTTTTCGACGAATGGTAAAAACAAATAAGATATAAACTGACAGCTTGACAGGCACAGCTCGACTGTTAAACGAGCACCAGCATTAGCTTAATTGGATGTCTAGTAGTCTGGTGATGTAGTGGGCAGAGCTTTACGTCGCCTCAAGGCCGCTGTATTGAACCAGTTCGCAAACTTGTTGGACAGACATCGTAGTAAAGTACAGTGTGTAACGATGTTTCTAACTCTGGTTGATTAATGCACTGTAAGTCTACACTTACAACCACACAGGAAATCACAGAAGATTTGTTACATATAAAAGATGCCCACATAAAAATCTGATATTTTCAATGTACTGTATTGTAAGTCTACACTTATAACCACACAGCAAAGCATAGAAAACTTGTTACATATAAAAGATGTCAACATACAATTTTGACGTTATCATTTTCTTGCCGAATGGTCCAGATTAGCTTGTAACCAATTTATCAAAATCCGTTCTAGCGGTAGTCTACAATACCCTAATTATAACATCATAGTTCTTAGAGATAAATTCTTTCCTTAATCGATTCACACAGTCCAAGTAAGTATCGCATACACTTTCAATTGTAACTGACTTTAAAGTTGGACAAGACAGAATAAAGCACTTTAAATAGTTGTAAGAAACATTGACACCCTTCAAAAATTGAACTGTTTCTAAATGTTGTAACAAGTTAGTCTTTTGGATAAGGTGAAGAGCGTCGTCTAAGAGACCGAATGACTGAGACTTTGTGAGAATGAGTTTCTGAATGTGCTCCGCATTCCTCAGCAACAGAGGGAGTAAGTAGTTCGATTCCCAAAACAAGCCTTTTAAGTGAAGACACTTTAACTTTGTGAACATTTTGCTTTCACCGATGTAAGAATCAAAAGAGTTGCGATTTCCTGTGGTACTCGCTTCAAGCACGAGAAAATGGACTTGCAAGCATTCCAAATCAGGACAGCTTTGACCGATCAATTCAAACATATCGTTGGCAGAATTAACTGAACAATAAACAAAGCTGAACACTTTAAGATCAGCTCCTTTTAACTCTAAATATTTCTTCACGTTTTCGTCAAACGGAAAATTAGTCAGGCTCAAATTGAGAATTCTAACTTTACTGTTTGCTAGAGCCAAAATCACGTCATTTCTGAAATCATCGATGGAAAAGGCGTAAGTCAGATGAAGTTCCGAGAGATTCGGGCACAACATTTCCAATTTGGGAATGCGAGCAGCGATAGGGTGAAAGTCAATAACACTAATGAGTGAGAGTTTTTCACTATCGTCAGGAAGCAAGTCGAGCAGCATCCCGGTATCTGAGTAATTGATTCTACGCAACATAGGCAGAGATAACACGAGTTTTTTGATTCCTTCATTTGTGATTTGCCTTCCTCCACAACCTCTCCTGATGATGCATGTCATCTGGATTTCCTTCAACCGCTTACAATTGGATAAATACTCTAACCCGACATCTGACACGCACAATTGCAGTTTTAAAGCATTATGTCGGTCTTTTGCACGAGTGTAACTTGACTTGGCCTTGATATTTACAAACTCTAAATTCCTACAGTGTTTACCAACAAGTTCTAAAATTTCATCCGTACAAACTTTGCTAAGGTCAAGTTTTGTCAATCTTTCCATGCAAGGCAAAGTTGACGTCCAAAAGTTGTCTTTTGCAAATTTATGAGTCATTAAGAAAGTCAAGTTCGGGTTTATATACATCGCTAACACTACTCGTGGGTCAAAAGCAACTAAGGGCGTTGATTCATTGTTTTGATCTTCAGTATCCACCATCAACTCTTCACTATTGTACAATTCCTCGATGATTGCAGCAGGAACATTATGTATCAAGTACTGGTTGATTTGAAGCACAACTCTCTTGCATTCTTCATTCTCATAGTTTCCCAAACTTAAATTGATGTACTTTCCAAATCTTAGGATACAACCTCTTGTTTTGGACAGTGCCATGTTGTACAGGGTTGTAGGAACCTTCAATTGAGGCATTGCTGAAAAATACAAACACAGTTTAGAGTTGGCAGTATATAGTACTTGTACATTGTTCAATAGCATAAACACTAATGTTTTGTTTAACGATTTGAAGCTTACTATACTTTTTATAAAGTAGCATTTTTTTGTTATCATCAGGCAGCGCACCGCCCCGCCCCACACCACCGAAGAAGGCGAAAGCCCTGGCGGCGGCGTCCAAGAAGCCTCGCACCTTAACCATGGACCTCAACTGTCATTTTTTACTGTACTAAGTAATTTTGAGCTAAAAAATGTGGGGGTTGTGAAGTGACTTTTCTATTTGAATTGAAAACAGGGATTAAAGATTGGAAAACCATATATTTAACAGTTGACGATTAAATACTTTACTGCGTCCAATCATAAACGATTTAATAAAAGTTAGTTTTGCTTATTTGAATTTTGCAAAGCCTGATATTGGAGAATAGTTAAGTTACGCTCCTAAACGTGTATCATGTTCTGGGCTGCTATTTAGACACGGAGATGGTTTTGTCTTCAGTGACTGTCAAAACAAAAAGTTCACTTGTTAGGTTTAAAATTTTAGTGCACCACTACATCCATTTTGAAAAATTGGGCAGTTAAGTCATCTGCCAGGATTAATGTTTTACCCTCATAAGATTCAAGGCCTACAGACTTTGACTTTATTCAGTAGAGAGGTTTACAAATAGTTTTTTGACAGCTTCAACACTTATGCCTAACCATGTAACTTATGATGAAAGCATGTCTTTGTTCTGTAAAATAGTGGCACAGTACAAATAGACGCTTTCATTATGTAAACTTCATCGTTTCCTACTGTGGGCATTGAATTCTATAAGAATACCAAAAAATGATCCTGCTGGTAACTTTTTTGTTCAACGACTTTATGTAGTTACATACAACATATACAGAGTTCTAAGAAATTTTGTTTAAATTAACATAATTTAACCAAACCCTGGTCTCTCAGCCCGCCCAACATTTTTTTCAGGAATATAATTCCTATACTGGCATGCTTGTACTGCTTATCATTTAAGTACCTTTACTCTACTTTTTTCACCAGCTAGACATAACACTAATGTTTAATTTGAGTAAAATTTGTGACCTGAGTAAACGATCTAATGAAGCTATGCACATTGCTCCGGCATTTATTTAAGTCTCTCAGACCGAAGGTTTCGATTAGTGCTACTACTGAAAAACTCAATTCGATTTATATGGGGCCTATCAGACCGAGATTTTTGCTCAGTGTTACGAAGACTAGGGTTTCGGTTAAAGTGTTAGGCAATGAAGGACATAAAAAATACTAGTAAATATCTTATTAACAATTTGTGTTTTTCAAAGAAACTTTATTCTTGTTTTCTTTATTTTGAAACAATTTCTAAGATTAGCAACCACTTTGAACAGCAATGACCACCACAAAATTAATGAAGAAAACATTAAGAATAAATTAAAGTAAAATACTCCAAAATGGTAAGGAAAATTACAAAACCAAATATGAGAATTGCAGCAGCCTTGCTCCTGGTGGATTTTTTGGCTTGATTAAACTTAGGAAATTTAGGTAAGGTTTTAAATAATGTTACTCAAAGTTAGGTTGGTTTAAATTATATTTGAATTAAGCGACAAGCGTTTTCAGGAGTAATGCTCTTTCTAAATTTGTAGGGGATTAACTATGCAACCCAAACACCCCAAGGAATTTTTAAAAAATAAAAAAAATGTAAATTGGCATTTATTGTGTCAGGCGTATTGTTCTCAAACTATTATAAGAGTTCGATTATCCCATTCCAAACCGCCAAAGGTAAGGTCGGATAAGTTTAAAAGGTCGGATAACACGGAAATCAGTAAAAACGACGTTGAAAATATGTTAAAGTAACTTTATTAACACATAATAATCTTTTAAAATACAGATAGCGTACTAAAACAATGCGTAGAGTCGGATAGTAAAGTGCGGTCACTGACCTGTCACCTAGCGTGCGAATATAACGCGTACAGTCAGGTAGGAAAGGGGCTGCATTGTGCAGGAATCTGCTGCGTACAGTCAGGTATGATGAAAGGGGCTGTTTTGCGCAACAGCCTTCTGCTAAAACTCGTGATAAATGATCGATAACAAATTGCCCCAGTAGGTCGGATAACTCGGAAGGCCGGATAACCGAGACTCTACTTTACACAGAATCAAGTGCAATTTTCATGTTTTAACATAACTATGCAGTGAATGTGTTAAATGAAAAGAGCCTATAAACAAAATATGAAAACTATCAAAAGAAGCAATAATTATTCCTAAAATAGTGTACATAAGATTAGTGAGAATGTATAAATAAAATAAACATTAACAACCTTTTTGGATAAGGTGACTGTCAAGCGCCTCTTCCTCCTACTGGGAAGAAGACCCGGAGTTAGAGGCCATTTCTTGTCAAATACTGCCTCGATGCTCATTTACAACTATTGACATAAGTTTATTTGAAGGCAATGATTCCAGCTGCATCAGCATCTCTTGTTTGTTTCCATAGACGCATCTAGTGTGAAGGGCCATATGAACTGATTGTGCGAATATATTTATACTCTCCTGATGCTTCATACTGTCAACATTGTTTGATTTAAACAGAAGAGTCACTATGTTTGACAAGCTCACTGCAGATATTACATTGTTACCACCGACGGTTTTCTCGTTTTCTAGCAAGGAATTCAAAAGTGAAAGGTGAAGTTGAGAGTATAAATGTCTGGTGTCTTCAAACCCGTTGTATACTGGCGATAACACACACCATTTGAACAAACCAGCATAGGGGGAAACTGCTGGCATTGCGATGCCTCCTATTGGAAGTGCAGGTTGCAAATTAACAAGCAAAGCGGTTATGCATAGATTAGGATGGCATGTGACCCACTGAGTGATGACTTCCAACAATCTTGTAGGGGGTGGAACTAGCTTTTCATGGCTAAAGTACATCTCTGCCACAGCAGTCAGAAAATTTGCTGTAAACAAAGGAGCTATGATAGGGAGGTCTTGTAGAGATCCATTTCCTTTAGGCATTAATATGAAGTGATCATTCACAAGCCCCTGAGCAAGCTGAATAGAGAATTTTGATGTGCATCCAACTTGTTGGATTAGAACTGCAGTGGCATTTAACACAGAACTGTTATTGATGGATATGGACAATGAAACCAGTTTGACGAGGAGTCTTGATCTGTCACTTTGAGACGAGGGAAAAAGTGACATGAAAATGGAGTTCCGCCAAACTTCGGTGATATTTGGATGAGACAGATAATCACAAATGACTTCTAACAACAACAACTCTTGGATTGCACTTAATTTTCTCTTTTTGAATCCTCTTCTATCAACTTCACAAAAAACAAACTCTGCAATAAGCTCCATTGAGAAATCTGTTTGTTTGATGCTTTGAGTTCTACCAAGACCTACATTACTCAAACATAGCTTTTCTACGGTTTTCAAGCCCTCCTTAATACATGAAGGGAAGTCCAATTTTCTTAGGGAATGTTTTATTTCTGTGAAGGCAGACGAATTTGATGGGACTTCATACATGATTAGAGATATTTGTTTACTGTTGAGAGAAAACTAGCCTATACAATTCCTTAACTATAAGTCATACTAGAATAAACCAAACAGAACAGGTGTGCATGTAAATTGGTACAGAAAGGTTTTACCTAAAGGTTGATAGAAGGAGGCCTCTCCAAAAGTTGCAAGAAAGTGTAAAGGTTCAGAATAGGCTATGTTCTATGGTTAATTAGAGTGCTCAGTTAGTTTGTCAACGCCATCCTTTGATCGCCAGTCTAGAGAAAATAACTATAGTTCAATTGGAAAGTGAAACCAGAAAACATCGCGTTAAGTTTTGTCACAATATTCCACAGGAAAATAACACTGAAAAGTTGTATCTTGAAGCAGATTAGTTCTTAGATAGTAACACTTTGATTTTGAGGTTAAACTATAGGAGCGGGGGAGCACTGAATGCACTACAGTCTGATGCAAGAGCGCAGGCACAGGAGTAATTTCACATAATTGTAAGAAAAATAATTTACTTGTAATATTTAAACGTTACACACACGTTTTAAGTCATGATAATAATAATTGAAGTAATCAGCCAACGGAATAGTACACAACAGCATATTATACAATGATGGATTGGATGCATTGGATTATAAGGATTGGACAAGACCGTGGGGAGAGTAGTTTCACCGCTGCGCACGCATCAAACTCGATACCTACGCCAGGTGCGCGAAACCGATGCGCCGTGGAGAGATGTAGCCCGCTGATGAGGGCTCAACAGATGGAAGTTTGACAGTTCGAAATTCGATCATTTAAAATGCCTTAAAAGTAGGGTTTGTTATATTCGAATAGATTGGATAAACAATAGTGAAATGAGGAAGAAAGAGGAGACAGCAGTCTCCCACGGGTAGTATATGACCACCGAGTCGCCGACTTTATCTAAAATAAATAAACTCTCAATATCCAAGTTCCTAACCTACTTTGAACATGAACGGGTATGTTAAGGGTTTTGGAAGTGAAAATAATTCACAGGGTAATGCAGAGTAATACGGAGACAAATTTCCATTCGATCTAATGAGCGGGACACAAAATCTTCGACCATTTGAGCGCAGCCTGTTTTCGAACATTTGAATAGGCAGTACAAATCAGACGAAAAAGCACGTTCGATCATTAAATTTTATAATTTAATTATTCACTTTTTTTATTCTCCTTGCTTTTTGAGATTTTTAAGCTGTCAGGGAAACTTTCAGTTATAAGACAATAGTTGATCAAATGAACTAGATCTACAAGGGGTTTCCCCATGTGATGAATAAATGTGGAACGTAGCGGTGTATGTGATGACTTAATTATTTTTTAAAGGAAATCAGGAACGTCGTGAAGGGGGGTCCTGTCTCCCCAATATAAGCCTTGATAGGGGCCTCAAAACGGTCTGTATAGGACATTACAAATGAACAGTACAGTAATTATTTTATAGCTGTTTTGTTCTACATACACTGTACAACAAATAATACTATTCTTAAAGCGAAAACTATGGTACTATTTTGTAATAATGAGTACAAATAAATAGTCGATACAAACTTTACAACCTAAGACTCGACACACCGGGAGTAACTGTATTGCCATTAACAATGAGAATTTGAACATAATTAATCTAATCTAGATGTTAGATACAACATATATGTTCTGTCAGAGCGCCTGTAATATCCCATGATCGCAACATTACTACTGTGCAATGTTACCAAATCACCTCATGAAATCTTGTAGTTTTGGAAAGAAAATTTCCCCAAAATGCCTCAAAACTCAACATTTTGCATGTTTTTGTCTTGATTCTAAAACCTCCGCCCACATATCAAAATCTTGGCTACGACAACAATACAAAATACTTTTACCTCCTCTTCATTTACTTCATTTAAAGGTAAGTTTTAATTCTAACGTAGCAAAGTTGCTTTTTAAAGTTTGAACAAAAACTTTACCTGCATGCTGCTACAACCCGTAAATAAAATGTAATAATGTATGTATGGTTTTGCTACGCAAGCCTATGCATTCATTGGCATTTTCTAAAATAAACTTAGATTTTTATGAATATAAAATATTTCTAATTTCAAATAAAACTCTGAAAATACTAGATTGTTCCAGTTTCATTATGACATTGCCCCTGTTTTCTTAATAATATTGTCTGATTTTTTGGGAAACATGTTAGGTAAGGTTTCATAAATTTGTAAATGTGTGTACCAATCAGGAATTGTTTTTATAATATATAAACCCATTTTTAAAGAAATACCCCCACCCAAGAGCAGTTTCTGTCAACTGACTTGACTTGTTAGCGATCTGAACGTAGTTACTTACAAAAGAAAAGAAACATTTTATCTTGTTTCGTATAAATCAAACCAAAACTGCAACCTGTAAAGTGGTTATAAGTGTTCAAAAAGGGCACTTCTGGTAAAACTTTTAACAAGTTATACAAAATTTGCTAGGATTCATGGCAGCGCTTTTGGCTATACATCGGCTATGTTCAGTAATCACCACGTTTACGGACTACCATAAATTTTAGTGCTAAATCTGTCCTTGGTTATATTGTAATCAGTAAATATTAGTGTGCCAAACACTAAATTGTGTTGCAGTAATCACAAACACGGAGGAAGTTATGAAGGTTGTAGAGCATAAGTAGCTGTAGTACTGATGCTGGTGTTTGTATTGGTTATCACTTGCACCTTTTTCTATCACTGAATTGTCTCAGTGAACTACTGTTGCTCACAGCAAGTGTTCAGGTTATTAATTCAGTGCTAATGTTTTGTATAATTTTGTGTTTAGAGTGAAAAAACCAGCGTAGACTGAGGTATGTTTTAACTGTTTTTATTAGACAAAAATAGATTTTTTAATTGGTTATTATTGGACTCATAACAAGTGTGTGCATATTTTGTGGATAGTCTGCAACATTTCTGTTGTTGTTAAATGCAAAATCCTAAAAAGGTATAAGGAACCTCCCAAGTCCCCACAAGAGTGCATGACTTAACAGGCAAAAAGATTTTATTAATCATTCCAAAACAGAGAGTGCCTGCTGTTGCTACATTATAATCAGCTGACTGGATGAACTATACACAGTTCCTTTGGATAACCGGATGGTGTGGATTAAAATTTACTTTTAACAATAAATATAATATACAGGGTCATCGAAAAAAGGTGTACGGGATTTGAAAGTGAAATAAAAATGTTAATATAATTGGTAGAGTTTTGATTTTACATCAAAAGACACAAAAATCTTAAATTTTTTTTTATTTAAAACTTTTCAATGTGAGCTCCCCATTGCACGACAGACATCTAGCCGATAGTCAATCTTTGCCAGGTGTTTTGGAACATTTCAGGAGTCACCGTTGAAATGGCTACGTTGATTCTTCTTCTCAGGTGCTGAAGATAACGTATTTTCTCAGCATAAACTAAGTTTTAAATGTAACCCCAACAGAAGAAATCTAAAAGCGTCAAATCAAGACTCTAGGTGGCCACAAGGACCATTCCTCCCAATCCAACGATCAAAATCTGTTGTTGAGAGCTTCTTGGACGATTAGACTGTAGTGATATGGAGCTCCATTCTGCTGAAAATGACATTAATGCCTTTTCCCCATTCAATATCTTCAACTTGAGGGAAGAGAAAAAGAAGAAGAAGAATCAACGTAGCCATTTCAACGGGACTCCTGAAATGCTCCAAAACACCTGGCAAAGATTGACTATCGGCTAGATGTGTGTCGTGCTTGCACCCCATTGCAAAGCGTTCTAAGCTCATATTGAAACTTTTTTTAATTACATAAAAAATTTAAGATTTGCTGTGTCTTTTGATGTAAAATAAAAATTCTACCAATTATATTAACATTTTTATTTCACTTTCAAATCCCATACACCTTTTTTGATGACCCTGTATTTAAAAACAAATGTTTTGTCAGGTAATGAAGTTTAACCTAACGTGGAATGTTACTAATAGATTGTATTAAAAAGTATAGTTGATCCAGGATTATCAAACTAACTGTAGATTAATTGAAGTGTCTGTTTAATTACCCTCACAACCATTGACTTAATCTGATAATAGTCATTTGGCAGTGTTAATAGTGCCTCTGAATTTTTGTTTCTTATTCTCATCGGAGTCGAAGCAATCAATAATTGGTAAAATAGTAAATATTTTGTTATATATATTTCTAATCTGTATTTTGCTAGGGCAGAACATTAATACTACACTTAAATTAAGCTGTATTAAACCTTAGAAATAAAATAACTGTCAAATTTTCTTTTGAACATAATTAATTTTTATTACTTACACTGAATAAAAATATACAACATTTGTTTTAATTGATGGAAAATCATCACACATCTTCTTACAACAATTCTATAAAAATAGGTTCAGAAAATTTTCCTATGACTGAAATCATTTCCATTTCAGTGTTGTTAAAAATGTTAAAACTCCTTTTTACAATTTAAATGAGTTTCTAAATATGTCAAATATTGTTTTTTAGTACAGTATTTAATTAGTTATCATTGTGCTCTGTCTCATTGTATTTTCTATCTGTATTGTCTGCTTAAAATATGTCAATTTTGTACTATTTTTCTGACTATGTCTCTGACTGTAAATGCTGACTTTGTTAATGCTTGATGTAGAAGTCTTAAACAATAAAATATTTATTTATTTTTATTTACCCTTTTGAACTTACTGTAAGCAAGTAGTTTTTAATTAATTTATTGCCACTGCTAAAATCTTAGAGCAAACATTTCAGTGAGCTTGGAAACAATCCTTATGAAAGTAGTTAAAAGCTTTGCTATCATATATTGGATGAAGAAACCCTTTATATTTTACTTAAACTTAAAAACTTATACTTAATTAAACTTGTTCATTTTTTAGTATAATATGTACGAACTCATTGAAAATGGGAAGTTTACAAATGAGCAAAACGATGAGGAGAATAAAGTAGCTGACAAAATACCAGAGGTTGTAAAACGTCAGACCTCAAGACGTAACCATCATAACTGGAAATGAGTAAGTATGCTTTTTTTATTTTAGTTGATTTTAAACTTGACATGTAATTGAAATAAAAACTATTGGGTAAACCACAATGAAAATTTTTATGTTACTTGAAAGGGAAAAACGCATTAATAAACAATCCATATTCTAAACTATGTCTGTGTACTGATTATTCAAACGTCTTGTACGTACTCATCTAACAAAAACTCTACACATCAAACAGAAAACTGTTAGTTTTTATAAAAAGTATTGGACATAAAGTTCTCTTAGAATATTATTTAAAACCCCAAAAACTAGTTTCATTACTTTAAAAACATGCAAATACTAAGTCAAGGGTACCAGTAATAACATGGGACTCCCCTATCATAGAAAAGAAAACCTCAACAAATCTTCTAGACCTTTAAATTGACCAACATTTAAGTTAGGATAGACGTGTCAAAAGATTTTAGTGAAATTAAATTTTGAATTTAGAAAAATACCATAGTAATGGCTATTGGCTTTGTCCAAAATCATACTACTTCAGAAAAAATAGTAGTTAAATTATGGTACATTTGACTGATTATAAAAGAAGTATTTGATGGATTAAAACACTCAACGTGTTTATTGGAATTAAGCACAGAATATTAAAAATAATTAATCATTTTGTATGGTTTATAAAAATTGACATTCTCAAGGTTACAGAGCAGAACAGTTCTTCCTGTAAGCGTAGCATTTCTACAGCTCAAAATTATTAGACTATGTGATACGTTCAAAACAATATTACTGAGTATCTAAAAACTGTTCTAAATAACTAAAACATCCTAAGATGTGTACAATTTTAAGATTTCTCAGTAAGTTACTAAATGTAAACTTTCAATATCACACAACTAACTTTGATAACAACAAAAAACATTAAACCTTTTTAAAGTTTCAACTAATTTATAAAATTAGTTTGAATCTGTATTTACTTGAGATCTAAAAATCTTAACTGCAGCTTTCTTCCCAGCAATAAGTTGTAGTGGTCCACAAAACATTGATTATTAACAACTAAATATTTTGTATAGAGTTTCTGATTTTATTTTGACCATGGTACTGACATAACAGAACTATTAAGGTGAAACATACTATTGTAGATCTTTAACTTACATTTTGAAATGTTGTAAATGAAAGTAGACGGACAAGATCGTTGTACAAAGAAGGGAACCTGAGTGCTCGTAGGAAGCATGCTCCTCACAACGAGTTTGTGGTGCATCTGCAAGACATCTTCACCTCCCTAGTGGAGTCTCGGTGGAGAGTCACGTTACTCGTGTTTGCTGCAAGTTTCCTCTTCACGTGGTTCCTTTTTGGAATCCTGTGGTGGGTCATTGCCCACGAACATGGAGATTTAAAGAGCTCACCTGACTTTGATCCGGCAAGGTAATTGTAGCAATTGTTTGGTTTTATGTATAAGTTTTCTTTGACTCCGCTAACCGGTAACTGGGATTAAAATTGTATGTTGAAAAAGTTTATTCAAGGAATACTATGGTGACTTGAAGGAAAAAGAACATAAGTATCCTTGAATTAATTTTAAGAGACTACTGTATAAAAAAAATTCAAGGATACTTATTTTTTTTTTTTCATATAACTAACTAATAAAACCTTTGTTTAACAAACACTCTAAAAAGCGGAAAAAATTGGCCTGGGAGTTAAAGGTTTGTGTACAACAGCTGATGGGTTAAATTTGCTCAGATTCAAGCATATCATCATGTTCATTGTCGCAGGACACCTTGTGTAACGGAAGCATACGACTTCTTGTCATGTTTCTTGTTCTCGCTGGAGACTCAGTACTCGACCGGCTACGGCTCCCGCTCACCTACCACAGAGTGTCCGGAGGCGATCGGTCTGTTGATTATTCAGAGCATCTTCGGAGTCCTCATTCAGTCTACCATGGCGGGCATAGTGTTCGCCAAACTGTCAAGACCCAAGGCTCGGAGTCAACACATCATATTTAGGTATTTTATGTTCTGTTGGTAAATACTTTCATTCATTTATTTATTCTTTCAACGGCAAAAGCAAATAATGAAAATGACATACACTTGGCATAAAGAGTTTTTGTACAAAAAGAGTATGAACTAGGTAGTATAAAGTATACTCTATAGTATTTATAGTGTACTCTATCTAGATTAATTTTTTTAAACTCATTATTTTAGAACTAATTTAATTCAAATTTCCAAAGGAGGTCTTTTGACAGACCAAACTTACATTGAGAGGTACTTCAAAACCCTCAATAAGTCAAGGGCTTAAAGGCTGGGAACTAATATAACAACGAGCTTAAGAACCAATGTTGTCTAAATCCCTGACCTTGAAAAGACTAGGGGAGTGTTTCCTACGTTTCAATTTCTTAGTTAAATATCTTCTTACGGTTCGGAATCCTTATTAGATATTTTGATTTTCCCCAGCATATAGAACTTATCACCCGTGAACTTATTTTTCCATTGATTTAAAAATATTTGAATGTTCCTTTTGTTGCAGTAAGAAAGCTGTGATTTGTGTGCGAGATGGGTATCTAAGCTTGTTGTTCCGAGTGGGAGATTTCCGCAAGTCACACATCGTGGGTGCGACTCTGCGTGCCTGGCTGCTGCAGCACCGCATCACGCCCGAGGGAGAGGTCCTTCCTCATTATCAACACAAAATCTCTCTCAACATCGACTCTGGCGGGTAAATCTTGATGACTTTAATTCCCAAAGGCGTTGATTTCGCTTATGCTGAAAGTAGTTTTTCTTCTTTATTAAGAGAATAAGACACAGTTTGGTTATGTATTGGCTATTTCAGTGGTGTTGTCAGGGATGGGATCCGCACGGGGGGACTAAAATGTGTTACTAAAATATAATGTTCTAAAAATGTAGTCCAATAATTTTGATAATAACTATATATAACCAATTTTAGTGAAACTTGATAGATTCTCAAAGCGTCTTTGGATTTAAAAACCAACACTGATCAAGGGGTGTTCACAGTGATGAACCTATAACTTGGGTTTTAGCTTGGAGCGGCTTTTGTAAGAAAAACCTTGTGGAACTGTGATGCGTGCTCAAAATAGTAAATATTCATTCTTTGGCCAACGAAACAGTGTATTGTTTGTAAAGAAAACCCCCTTGTGTGTGTTCTATTTAAAAGCACACATCAAAGTTATATATTTGATTCTACCTGTTGATAGAGCTGGTCCAATACACATAATACTTACAACCCTATACAATTTCAGATCAGATGCATTCTTGATTTGGCCGACCACAGTGATTCACAAAATTGATGAATCTAGTCCACTTTATGAAATATCAGCTGTGAACCTTCTGAGTGCTAATTTCGAGATTGTGGTTGTCCTGAATGGAACTGTGGAAGCCACCGGACAAACGACTGAAGCCTCCACATCCTACCAACCTTCTGAGATCCTCTGGGGCCATCGGTTCAAGCAACTCATCAAGTACTATCGTAAAAGGAGGTACGAATGATTGATATTCAAATAAAGTCTTCAATGTCTTCTAAAAAAGTCACATTGTCAGGCTTGCTACATAAAATGTGATATAACAAATTTTAAAAAATGAAAGTTTTAAAGATAAAAACGTAGTGGTAAACTTATATTTTACCAAACTAACGGATGCAAGTTGCAATTAAATGTCTTAATGCGTACTACCATACTGATAGTTTTTTGTTGTGGTTATAGATAAGTAATCATATGGAAAATAATAAATTGTATTGCAGGTATGACTTTGCCGTGGACTACAGCAGATTTGACGAAACATACGCAGTCGACACTCCACTGTGCAGTGCACAAGAGCTGAGGAACTGGAGCCTTCCTCAAACCCCGGTCACACCGAACTTTCCTCATTCCTCGTTCTCACTAGCAACTAACTACAAAACCGTGTGAACTGAACTGTGACAAATCTAAGAAAAAGAAATGTAGAGAGACTGATACAGTTTATCTGGACTGTTGATTATCTGTTGACTAGATTATCTGGTTTGGCTTTCGGTAAAAAAACTAAACAACAGGTGATTTTTCAGAAGTTAGCACTTTTTAAAGCTTTGAATTACAATATTTTATCTTGGCGCCTATACTAATTGATACTTTGATTTGAGACACCAATCACTTCTAGAGGGTATTTTAAGGTGAATATGGGATGAATGGTGTGATGAGTGGTGTAGTCTTGTTACAAACTAGGGCCAACTGTTCCCCAGATTTGCTCAGTAATTAATAACCCAATGATCAATGGCATGGACCAACAGCTTAATATGACCTCCGAACTAAGGGAGTAATAACTAAGAGTAACCACGAGAGTCGTAATATATTTATATCAAATTAAAATATAATGTGCTAATTTTGTGTTTGTTATCTCTAATAAAACAGAATACAAGTTAAAATTTATGTATGACTTATTCCCTTTTTCTGTATTCCTGAATTATCTAGATATTCAGTTATTGGGAACAGGTCTGGTCCCAGTTGGTCCTGAGAAATGGGGTTCTGCTGTACATCAGGGAGTTAATGAAACTGCATACAAAGTTGGACAGTTATTATATTACAAATAAATAAATAACAAATTTTCCTAGTTTCCTAGGATTACAATGCTGTAAATATGTACAAAAAAGTAAAAATCATAACAGAACCATAACTTGCTGGTTACAATGTTTTATGCCCTACATAACAGCCAAAGGTACAGTGTTTTGTTATGACTTTTTGAATTGTCATGAATAAACAACAATTAAACCTATAAATAGCAGTACTAAGTAGTACTGAGGTAAAGTGGCTGATGTAACAATCAATTTAACTAATTTCACGTACAGAAACGTGGTTATTAATTTGGTAAGAAAAGGTCATTCCTGAAATATTGTGCTGTATGTGGCAAGGAACTGCTTAAAATATAATTTACCTACTTTCATTTTGTAATGAACAACTAAGTATTAAATGTTTGTAACTTTTGAGCTCAATGAATAAATAGTGATGCATAGTCACATATTATAATCATAAAAAACTTTGAGCAACATTATTAACCCTTTGACTGGCATGGATTTCAGGAAAAAATCCCTAAAGAGTTACTTTTTTTGTTAATTTGTATCGTACTTCATATTTTAAAAATTGTGAAAAAACCGCAACAAATTCAGCAATAGTTTTTCTGTCTGTTGAAACTGAGACCTCCTACGGGGTTTCCGCTAGGGGACTCTTGGCAAACTTCGCATTTGTGTCTTACATACCAGACGAAGGGTCAAAACAAGTTCAGTAAGATTCACTTTAAGCTACTATCACTGTTTGCCTCCTAGGCCTTTCCTCCACTTGATAACTAGTATTGAGACAAGCATGAAGTAGAAGATCCAGCCAATACAGGAGAGGAAGCCGCGGTAGACGGCGGGTGAGTGATGTCCCAGGCTCTTGCCGATATGCCACGGAAAGCTTCCGTCGACAACGTGAGTGGCAAGAACCAGCCGACTGTCTTCAGGATGTCGTGCATTCCCTCCATCGGCCACACCATACCTGCAACCCAAAAAGAGAAGTCGTATGAACTATCCGCACTTCTAAGTGAAAGTTATAACCAGTTGAAGCTTTTAAAACAATAGACTTTGTACTCCAATGTTCAAAATGAACTCTTCATCTGTTTTAATTTTCAAAAGGTATGCAAAAATAGAAAAAGAAACCCACCCGAGGTAGTATAAATGTCCTCGGAGTGAGTGGAAAAGTACACTCAAGTCAAGACAAAATCTTTATGTTGGACACTTTTTATTGTTATTAAAGCACTACATATTAAGAGCAGCACTATATATAAAGCAGTCGACTGCAGCTGCGTTTAGCCTTACACAACCGGTCCGTGCTGTGCGAATTTTAGTAGCTACTATGAACTGTATAAATGTATTTTTTGTAAACTATTTATCAATCGACAACGCCACTCTGGCCGCAGTGTAAATAGTGTAGTGTATGTGTAAGTGTAAGAAGAAGCCTGAAGATGCCCGTGTCAGGCGAAACGGACCGCCGCAATATCAACAGAAAGACTGCATGACAGAATTCAACAACAGGTATTTAACACTACATATTGTTGTACAAAATATAGCACTCACCACTTAACATAGCAAGAGGGAAGAAACTTCCTAATCCCATGAATGTGGCGGCCATGTCTGAATCACAAAATACAGACACCATGAAACCTGAAACAGTTCAAATAGTTGAGATTTTGGTTGTACAGGTGACTGAACGAGTAAATGTTTAGGCACTTCCTGGCATGCTACCCTCCTCAACCATATACTTTTTGAAGCTCTTGGTGTGAAACCTTCGGGAAAAATCTGAAAACATTTTTTAAGGCTCTGACAAGTTGGCGGCCAAAAATGATGGCGTCTGAAAATCTGCCCTTGTACTTAGCCGATATTTTGCATCATAGCAACAAAACAGTTGCTCGGATCTTCAATCTGATAAAATAAGTAGGTGTAAACAAATTTCAAAGTTTGTACAAGTTTTGTATTTAACACTTTTTCCCACCTCTGACCATTTCGTTGCTAGATTAGTTTAAAGTTAAATTGTCAAAAATTCAACTTTTGCTGGGTTTGGGCTCTTAGTTACGGTACTTATCAACCACTCAGACATATAATATGTATGTGTGTGTATAAAACAATTGTATTATTTCAGGAAAAACGCACAAAAAGTCACTCTTTGTTAAAGAAAGTGTGGTTATTTGGCACCTAAAGTTTGAACTTTAATCAATTTTCTAATATTTTGCTCTGGTTATTACAGCTACATCATCCAAAAATTATTTGGACTATAAAACCAGTGGGTGAAGCAAATTAGTCTTAATCATGAGAGTAGCGAATGCCCACAAAATACGAGGCCGCAGCCTCGCAGGCCGAGTGGGGGCCTGGGGGACGCAGCCTAACCCCAGCGAGCCTGAAGGGCGAGTCAAACATGTAAAGGCAAACATAATTATCTTCATAAACTACTTGAGAACAGATAGCTTGGACATTTACTTTGTATTGATTTATTGAGGTAAGATGCTATGAGATCAATTGAAATAAAAACACATACATTACATCTTTACGCAGCAAGAAAGTATACAACACAAATGTAAATAATTTTATAACTGGCACTAAAAAACAACAGTGCTTTAAGTGGTTGAGTTTTACTTGTAGTAAAAAAAACCTATCATTGCTAAAAGTGATATGGTTTACAATATAGAAATCCAAAGGTGCATCGTAGATAGTGAATCCTACTATGAATACCAAGACAAATATTTTTATTTAAAAAAAACAGTCGAATATCTTACCGTAGCACATTCCACTGAGACCCATAAGAAACAAGAGGAATAACAGCAGAGCTATACTGCCGACCAAGGAGTTGTCGAAGATGACGAAGCAGACGATCATCATGAGAAGTGTCTGTATAGATAACACAACAATCTGCACAATGACGTGGGTAAGCAGCATCTCCGGCAATGTGACTCCTGCAACAGTAAATTTTTATTATTTCTAAAAACCTCTTTTTGGACTCTTCAGTCTGCGGTCTGAAATGTTACGTGCATATTACACATACAGGGTGTTAAAAAAACCTTACAACTTTGATATTCTCTCTCATTTTTTATTGATGGTAGAAAATGTCTGCTTAATTTTTCTGGAGGACAAGTCACGCAAAAGTTCATTTTATGAGTAAACTAGCAAAACTCTCTAAACATTTGAACAATTCAGGCCTTCCAGATAAAATATTGGGAAAAAGAAGAATTACGGAGCCACATAGGTGCTTGTTGTTGTATTTTGCTGACCAGGAGTAGCCATACAGGCTCAGATTTATTTAGTACAGAATGTAAGAATCAATATTATAAACTTTACTCCTTTAAAAGAAAATATTTGTCTTTAATTTATTTGACTTTAACCCAAAAGGCTTTTTTCAAACAAGTTTTTAACTCACCTGACACTAGACTTCTTTCTAAAAGTCCTTGCATCTTTTCCATTAATATAGCTCCCCACCGTGAACATCATAGGCAAATAAAACTCAAACCTGAAAACAAATTAAATGTCAAGATATAATCAGAAATTCACACTCTTCTGAGCCCATAATTTTGAATTATAATGGAATATTATAATGTACATAGTATACGAAGTTGGTAAAACAAAATGTAAACTTACAGATTCACTATTGCAGGAGTAGTGAAATGGACAAAACTTGGATTGTTGCTTCCGTAGACAGCATCCTGAAACTAAAAAAAAACATAAATAGTTTTAAATTAAAGTAATCTAAGCTGAATTGGAATTGCCCTTGCCAAGAAAGTCACTACAATGATTTTTGTTATATGTTGTAATAGTATTAAAAACTACTAGGTTTTTATATCCTCTAAATTTTGCTTAGTAATAAGACAACTGAGTTCGATAGTAGTGTTCGGAGCATTCAGCTTTTATACTTTGTCAACCCCAATTAATGCAAAACCTATTGAGTA
The DNA here is from genome assembly GCA_018831715.1 of Matsumurasca onukii. Lineage (NCBI taxonomy): Eukaryota > Metazoa > Arthropoda > Insecta > Hemiptera > Cicadellidae > Matsumurasca > Matsumurasca onukii. The sequence continues at coordinate 9,631,851 of CM032063.1, forward strand.
GCATCTCCATTGAAAATTAAAACATTTCCGGACACTGAATCCATAAAAAGATACTTTTAGCTGAAAACCGAAGTAAATTGAGTACAGTTAAATAATATACCACTTCCTATGCTGGCTTTTATGGCACAGCACATATAATTTCTTAGTTAAAACTGCTATTTCCTTAAAATATAAAAGCTTTTTCCCCTTCAGTTGACCCTACCCCCCAAAATTACTTAGAGATCTTTTGAGGGGTAATATAAACAAATAAGTAAATACCATAGATATCCTAGAAGAACCAAAAGAGATAAATAATATTTCAAAATAAATTCAAACTTAACAATCTTCCAAACAGATTATCGATAGGAGATCACACACAGGCAGCGGATAAATATCCACACAGCTAGCTATGGATTTTTACCTTGGCTCAAAGTCAGCTGTTGACATTATTTTTTTCATTACGTTTTATTATCTTTCCAACGTAATTTAAGTTGAGACAATCCTCCTGAACTGCCTTATCATGCTGCATTTGGTCTTGCTGCAATACCGCCAACCAAACTTGTACCACTAGTTGTACCAACCAATTATTTAACACAATATTTAAAATTTAAATATGAAATAAAAACAATGTACAATTGTACTAAGAGCATTTGACTTACAGCGATTGGTATGTCAGCTACTTGTTTTGGCCATTCGCAGTCCGTAAACACATCTTGCATAAATGACACAAAACCAAAGAGGAGATCCCGCTTGAGGAGGTTGCCAATGTATTGATCTGAAAAGAAAAATTGTTTTTTATTCACACAAAAAATTTAGTTGGATGGAATTAGAACAGAAGTATCAAATATCTATTTGACAGTCATGTATATTAGCCAAAAGCGTAATCAATCAGTGTACTCTAAAACTCATTTTGAGTGTTTCTAATAAGTGGAATTCCTGTGAAACTTCTTATTGTAAAATAGGATTTACTTCGCTTGAACTCAACTCTCTAAATGTCTGATGCAAAATGCTTCATTCATTCATTTTAATAATTTCAAGCATGCAGGTTAAAATTTCACAGACAATGAATATTTACTTGACATATCCATCCAGATATTGACTTCGCTGAGGTCTATTGACAGAGCACTGGCACTCCTCGTGAAGTTGACTCTCTCCATCAAAGTCACCGAGTAGTTACTTGCAAAGTGCATCACACCCCAAGCATCATTCCTGCGTACAGCCTCCATTCCATCGGCCAAGTTGTCAAACTCTAACTGTAAATATAAGTTGATATTTCTTCATTAGTTAATAAGTATAATATGTAGTAATATTAGAAGACCAAAATATTTATCAAAGAATTAACATTTATTAAGAACATTCACACAGTGAAAAGGTACATACCAAAAACATTGTATATTTAGAAAAGTCAAGGTTAATTTTTGCCTCCGTTTCCTAATGTTAAAATATGTTACAAACACCAGGTTACAAACATTTCTTTTCTACCCTCTTAACTGCCGATGGCGCTGTGAGCAAGTATTGTTGCTGAATATGTCAGCTGATATGCTACAGTGGGCAGGGGTGACTCAGTCCATCACACACTGCCCTCTACCCATAAATCTGAACACTGTCCAGGGTTGAAACAAAAGATTAGTAGTATTGCGTACTGAGGAGACAATAGCCCTTCCCTTTGACTGGGACTCGTGGCGTGGTCCTGTAATCCAGCTTCATGTAGGTCAGGTTTTGAGGATGATATAGGTCAGATAATATAGCGGCTCAGATAGTCTCAGTGATCATCTGATGATACCCGCATCAACTCCCACCATCGTTTAGACATATCAGACAATCACCTAAGTGGGTCTGAAGTTGTTGGTCCTTGTATTTCCATTGGTCATTGGGCTATTAATTAATGACCCATTCTAAGGAAGAGTCGGCCTTAGTTTGTAACAAGACTACACCTCATAACTCATTACTACCACTCATCACACTCATCCTTCACCACATATTTGCCTTAAAATACCCTCATAAGAGTGATCGGCATCTCAAATAGTGATTCCTGCAAAACCAACTTTGAGCGTCTTTACACGTCATTTCTGCACAAAGAGTTAATAATCAAAACTTCAAAATTCCTACTTTTCTTAAATGATTCATTAGTAAATAAAAAGTATAAAACTTACTAAATTAATAGTTTTTGGTTTTAATTTCTCTATGTATCGGCAGCTGAGGTGGGAGTCGATGTGGCAGCCGTGGAGAGGAAAGTCGCTGCACTCGGAGAGTCCGGCCTGCACCTCCTCATTGACAACTGCAATGTGGAGGCCCTTCGGTCCTGGCCAATACACAGGTTGAACAGTAAACATTGCACTACTGGTAGCAACATTAGGAACCCCATGATTCTGAAAATAAAACCGGCAATTTTAGATCCTGCGACAAGTGTAAATTTTTTAAAGGGTTGGGAACTCGTTTAGAAATGTAATAGGAAAGATTTATTATAAAACTTAGTTCACTTAACATAAAAATAAATCTTACACAAAATTTACAATTATTATTTTAAAATGTTTGAACTCTATTGTGAAAAAAGAGCCAATCACCAGATTCTTACTCACATAGTTTTAAATGTGTTAAAATTTTCTAGAATATACCTATTGAGGTAATAGCACATTAAAAATAGCTAATACTTATGCTAATTTTATGTAGAGCTAGAAAAGTAAAGGCATCATTTGTTGAATATATTTAATTTTAATCGCCAGAATGTTACAAGCAGAGGAAAATCCTACAAGATATCACACACCACACTGATTTCAGTGTTAAAGTAGCAAACAAAATGATGTCTGGCTAAACCTAGGTTTTTGGTAAAAGTCAGTTCAAAACTAGCAAACAATGTAGCTACTAGCTAATATTGTTATTGGACTAGTTTGTGCTAATGTAGCTATTTCTTTGGGAAAGTAATTTTAGCTTTATTATTTAAAGTAGTTTCAGTTTGGTGAGCTAATTTTGGAATTTACCCAACACTGAAGATTCAGCTGGTCAGGATGTAGGGTATCTAAATACAAATTCAAAATCAAAGTACAGTACTACATTCCTCTTTACTACATTACTACTATAATTAATAAACCAATTGTCACATGCAAATATAAAATGAATATAAACGACCCAGGAATATAAAAAGTACAAACGGTTGAATTTTAGCACTGCAGCTCAATCATACGGTAGCCGTAGCAGATATATTTCCCAATATTACCTAAAGAAATCAGGTTTGGTTTTGGCAATGGTAATGTACTTACGGTAGATTTCGTTTCATCCAATATGCTGTCCTCTGCAGTTGGCCTCTTACCCTACACATTTTTACTTCAAGAGTGTCATCAAGGGGTGATGGTATAGAGTTTTTGGATTTGGGATATGTTTCTAAGGCCTGCAAAGTAATAAAAAAACAACGGATTAATATAAAATAGAGCTGTTGTAGAATACTGTGTAATGATATAAAATAATTTTTTACACTACACAAATTTCAGCAGTTTTTAGTACTGATTTCCGTTCATAAAGTAAACAAATTGGGGTTATGTTTACATGTTGTGTTGTAAGTTTTGCTTTGAAAGACTGTAATTTAATGTTGGCTAAATAAACTATTTAAATGTTTAATAAATGTTGTTCATTAAACTAATCAACAGTCTTCCTTTGGTTTTCAATGAAAAATACAACTTTGCAAACAAAATGACTCTTCTTTAATAAAACTATGTTTTTCATATACATTTTTGTACATTTTTCATTTAAAAAGTTTTAGTCTTATTAACCCTTCAAGCAAAATGCATTAAAAATAGCACTTGTTTTAGAAAATGCTCTTGCCCAAACAATGTGGTCTTCATATGCTTAGTCTATAGCAGTCAGATTGACTGGGACTCGTGGCGTAGTCCTGTAATCCAGCTTCATGGAGGTTAGGTTTTGAGGATGACATAGGTCTAAAGTGGCTCAGATTGTCTCAGTGATCATCTGATGATACCCGCGTCAACTCCCACCATCGTTTTGACATATCAGACCATCACCTGCGTGGTTCGGAAGTCACGTTAAGCCGTTGGTCCTTGTATTTCCATTGGTCATTGGGCTATTAATTCATGACCCATTCTAAGGAAGAGTCGGCCTTAGTTTGTAACAAGACCACACCTCATAACTCATTACTACCACTCATAACACTCATCCTTCACCACATATTTGCCTTAAAATACCCTCATGAGAGTGGTCGGCATCTCAAATAGTGATTTAGTGATTGAAAAGAGAAGAGCACTGAGTAAAGAACACCTTATAACTGTATAAGCCAAGACGTCTCACTGGTCACCGACAAACATCTACAGTCATCTCTTATTTAAATGAGAGTTGATTCAGACTGAAGACATACAGTTTTGTATGCCTTAGATACTGCCTGGGAGCCCCATAAAGAATTTATATCCGCAAAAACAAACAGTTACGTTAACAATTTCAAAACAGCCGGCCTGCCCAAGAGTTCCTTGAGCAATTTACAAGATGAGTACCTTGAGTTCCTGTGCCGAGTCGGCGTCTGTCTGCTTCTGGCTGAGGTAGAGGAAGGCTTGTTCCAGAGTATCACAGTTGTGAGTGGTCATGAGCGTGAGCGGAGGTTCCTCGGCTAGCAGCACTCCACCTCGGATCAGCCCTATCTGGGACACATCTCTTTAAGAGTGGGCAACAACAACAACAGTCACACGCAACAACAAATAACAACAGTCACAAGCAAACAACAACAGTCACACTCAACAACAACAGTCACACGCAACAACAACAGTCACGCAACAACAACAGTCACACGAACAACAACAGTCACACACAACAACAACAGTCACACGCAACAACAACAGTCACATGCAACATCAACCAGTCACACACAACAACAACAGTCACACACAACAACAACAACAGTCACACAAAACATCAACAGTCACACGCAACAACAACAGTCAACGCAACATCAACAGTCACACTCAACAGCAACAGTCACACACAACTTAAATCAGCCATCAATGTTTAATTTATTGAATACTTATTTTGTTCAAAATAATTGAATATACATTCAGTATGATTTAAGCTAGACGTACGATTCTTTTGCATGAGCTTCTTGTTGCGATGCAAGGTAAAGCTAAAGAGGGTTTCTTATAAATAGTATGTCAAAGTGTAGGAGCCCTTTGGTTTACAAAACTGTACTATGAATCTTAGTTACTTTTACATTTCTTTGTTATCGAAATGTTGCTTAACTGAAATGAAATGACTTCTCCTTTATATTTTGTTTAAGAGATGTTCTATTGATAATATGCATACCTATTAGAAAACCCTTATCCATTAAAAAAATTGAATTTACATTTTACTTTGTCCAAAAACAAATTAAGAGCAGATCATTTAGTTCCTTCGTGTTTAGGTGCTTAGTGCTTCTGGAACTTGTTGTGAACTTAAAACAAACTAAAAAGCCTCAGACAGGATAATTTAAATATTTTTTGTTGATATAAAACTAAAAATAGGAGCAGTTAGATTGTGCCAAGCATTTATTAGATATATTTACTTACTATAAAATTATGTGTTCAAAGTAAATTTAAACAGAAACTTTGCCAATTGGTTTCTTTAAATCCCAAAACATCAAAGAATCCTTTCATTTTCTAACATGCTTTTCATTTAAAATTTGTATTCATTAAAATTATGTTTTCAGTGTAGAAGAAGGTATGACTTGTACTGAAAGGTTTATAGCAAAGTCAATAAATACTAAATCAGTAGTTTAAAATCAATTCTACATACCATTTGAGCTTGCCTGGCTTCTTCGATGTAATGTGTTGTTATCACTATCGTTTTACGTCCTCTTGTGGTTAAATGAACTAAATGTTGCCAAATACTGAAAAATACCAAAGTAATTACATTGTTCTTGAGTATTAATGTATCTCTCGTTAAAACTGCTGTAAGAGGTATCTGTATAGCTATTTCTACAAGGTAACACTTTGTAATAGAAACATTAATTTTTTTGCTGTGCAGAAAAATTGTCTTGATTACTATGTGCATGGTTTTCAAACTAGCAAAATCAACAAAACATTTGTGACTGTATAATTTTAGCCAAATTTTAAAATATAGACATACTCTTACTTACTTATGACTTAGGACTGGATCGACTCCTACGGTTGGTTCATCCAGAATAAGCAGTTGCGGGTTGTGGAGCAAAGCAACACAGAAGGAAACTCTCCTCTGCTGTCCCCCACTGACAAAACAGAAACAGATAAATAATTGAAGATTAATTATAAGCGGTTAAATCAGTCAACATAACATAATGTGTAATGAGTATTGCTGTAATTCTCTAATGTACCATATTGAAGTCATTTCAAATAAAGTATCAATAAATTATAGTGTATATATTTTTAATATAATGAAAATAGTGTGTTAGAATAGAGAAGGTACACTGATGATGGGCAGTCCCGAAATGTATGTACAGTATGTTAATCTGAGAGAAGAAGATACAGTATGATCTACAGGCGTCAAAAAGCAAGTTATTTATTTATAACTTGTAATAAATTATATCACAGAATACCTTTCCGATTATATTCAAAGTAAATACTTCAATATTCGAGAGGTTTGAAGAGTTCAAAATTGTAAAGGATGCTGAAGGCATTAAAGAAATAAATATGTATAATAACAAAACATTCTTGATGAAAATAATTTGTATAACGTAATTTTGAACCATGTGTTGACTCCGAAGCCTATGATCACATTCAAAAGTCCTCCACGTCTTGCGAACATGTCAAAACATTTCTTTACAATAACTATTTTCATCAAAGGTATTAATTTGTCATATACAGTATTGATTTATTTTTAATCAAGAGGTTCAATAAAAAATGTGATAAGTACCAGTACACTTTTACAGAACTGAACATCCAAATATATTCAGATGTTATATATTTATATACATCCCCATCTTTCCTACAGATTTTGTTTATGGGGGAACAGCTCTGAAACCAACAATCATAGAATTTTTGTACTCCAAAAGAAAGAAATTAGAATGATAGCCAGGCTTAAACACCGAGAATCTTGCAAAGAAGCATTCAAATCTTTATCCATATTGCCAGTATCATCCCTATACATATTACAAACGTTGTTGTTTTACATTACATCCAAATATTCGTTTGAAGAACAGAATAATGCATACAACACCAGAAATCAGGCAATTCTAACCTACCAGAATTACAAATGTGTGTTAAGCTTCCTATGAAAGCTGGTAGGCAATTATATAATAAATTACCAATCCACGTAAAATATATAGATTTAAATCAACTTAAAACAAAAATTAAAAATTACTTGCTTCTAAATTTGTTTTACAAGGTACAGGATTTCACTGGCAGCTAAATTAAGCATACTTATTCTTTAATCTTAACTTTAACTACAGTCTTACCAGTGGTAATAAGTTTTATTTTATATGTATTGTAGTCAAAAAACAATTTTGGATTGTAAATATTGACAGTAAATTATTATTATTAAATAAACATAGGTATCAACTTCATCTCACCTAAGAGTATCTAATGTGTTGTGGTCAGCTGGTAGTTCGAGTAGTTCTATCAGTTCTTGAGTTCTTTTGGCTATTTCCTGGCGAGATTTACCAAACAGTAAACCGTAGTAGACTAGAGTTTCCCTAATGCTAAATTCTGTGTACAAGGCTAGCTCCTGAAAACAAATATTTGCATTGAAAAGCATTTTAATCAGTGCAATTCTACAGTAATGAAGTAAACCGTAAAGCAACGATTGGCTTGTTAAAAAGAGACTGTTTTAACTTGTTTTATTGGATACAGTAATTTCAACTTAGTTGTTGAAATTTGACTTATAATGAAGCTATCTGCCGAGTATCTAAAATTATACTTACAAATTTGTTAGTTATACCTATAAACAACTCAGATGTAGATCTATTAGTAATAATTTTTTTAAATAGATGGAAGGGTTTAAAAAATAAAAGCTTGTAGTAATAGAGAAATATTGTCTATTTAGTTGTACTTTAGCTAAAGGAAAGGGCACTATATACTAATACTTTTGATTGTCTGCTCTAATTATTAACCAAAATAAAGTGTCTATTCTGAAAAGAGTATGAAAAATTTGCTTTGAGTCTGTAACATTAAACCGTTAAACCGCTTGTAACCAAAAATGTATACAATAAAACATACCAGTGTTTTGATATTTTTCAACAATTTATTTTTTGAATTTGTCTCTAGATTCGTACATTATTTAGATGAATAGATTCTTCATAGATAAGAAAACTAACAGGCTTTTTTAACCAACATAGGCAAACGCAAAAGTTAAATAGTATGCACTATATTGCCATGAAAAATAATGATAAATTTTTGAAAATAGAAATTATACTCATCAGTTTCAGATTCAATCAAGATATTTCAGCCGTTCTGAAAGATAGTACAAAATGTCATTGACTTCCTGAAGCAAAAGTGAGGTGAGTCACCCCCTGCCATGGAGGAGGATACATTGCCAACAATAACTCTGGAGTGTGTCCACATGCCGGAGAACCGACATGCGGTCACACCTCAGATACCTGTCGGTCAAAGTATCTCCTCGTGAGCGAAGGAGTTCCCAACACCTGGCCTCCAAGACGCTGGATTACAGGAGCAAGCCACGGCTCCCAGCCGTCAGTCGTGGTTGCAGACTGGCTTTTGAATGACAAGATACAAACAAGGCATTGAGAGTAGTAGTTGCAAGCTTTGCTGCTAGAATGCGCTCGCTGTCCACTAACACTGTCAGCGCTAGTGATGTGCACTATCAAGTAGTGCATACTTTTGTTTTACACGAAATTGGGTAGGCCTAATACTGACGATATTGAATTATTAGATTACTGATATAGGCAAATTTTAGTTTTTGAAGACAACAGAGGTTTTATGTTATGCACGCTTTTAGTATTTAGGAAAGACCAGAAGAGGACGGAGTTATAACAATTGAAATGGTGTAAAGTACTGTAGATAAGTTAGTACATTACACAGAGTTAAACTAACAAACTAAAATGACATTAAAACGGTTGATATGACATGGTTTGAGTGTTAGTTTTCAAACAAAAAGTGTTAGTTTTCTAGCCCAAGCCCAAGGTTTGAGCCAGAACCGTAGTCAGGGCGGGGGACAAATGCCCCCAAAGGAGTGTATTACAAATCAATACTGCTTGATAAGTGGTATATAAATACCTCTAAATGTACCCAATTGGAATAGGAACCTCCAAAAATGCGGTACAGTATTTATCGTCTAAATTTCCTAGTTTTCAGGGGACCCCTGGACTCCCCCCTCACACTTGATGGGGGTATTCCATACCTCTAGGTCCCAAAAGGATTACCCCAAACCCCGAAAATAGAGTGATGGGCAGGAGCATAGGTTCTCTGAAAGGTCCTCAAAATGCGTCTAAATTTCCTAAACCTCTAGACCCCACGTTCTTGCTGCTAAGATATTGCATACGCAAGTGCATACCCAGGCTCGCCAGTAGACTACCCTAAGCCTCAAAAAATAAAATGAGCCTAAGCATAGACACATCTAAAGGGTCCTGGAAACTCCAACCTAATACTCTCAAACATCATTAAAACTTTCTAAAAAGTCAAAATGTGCTATTTGTCTCTAAATTTCAAAGATTCTCAGAGCAAGCTCTGGATCCCTTGATCTAGCTCAGGGTATCGCATACCCAATAATTCAGTAGATATAATTCCCCCTCAACACCATCCTTTAACGTCTAAGGGCCTGATCACTTTCTGCCCTCGGCTACGGCCACAGCCTGGGCGCTGTAAGATAATACCCCAGGAGGCGTAGTTTACTCTAGACCAAGTCATATAGTTATAACTTAGAGGCTAAGCAATTAAGGTGTACCTGAGGCATGTAACCTATATTCTGTCTGCTCCTGACCGTGACGTGGATCTGTCCTGCATCCAGGCGCTGTCTGCCCACTATACAGCTGAGCAGAGTGGTCTTCCCGCACCCGCTGGGGCCCAGGAGTCCGTAGCTGCAAACCACCATAGCAACGAGTTAGATGACAGTAGGGGATGATAAAATTCGTTACAGTTAAGTATTGCAGGCTTTGTAGGTCGGTTTGGATATGGTGTAACTGTCGTGCTTTCGACTCCTCGATCGCATGGAAAACATTTTCCGAACAGTGAATTCATTATAGGTAAAGTAACACTGGGGGTGCATGCACTCAGTGAAATTTCAAGGTTAAGGCCACCCCATTGAGATCTGCCTTTTAAAACGAAACAGCTTGAGGCAGCACTATTATTTTTTCGGTTTTAAAAACTAAAGAGTGAAATTGACTGTCCTTAATCAACGTCACTAATTCTAGCTATTTACTCTCTTGGTGGAAACATGAAACCAACATTTCTCTCAGCGACCGGCAAGTGATTGTGCCATACTAATAAAACCGCTATATCTATATGTCGCTAGTGTAAAACTGCAAAATGAAAAAATGCGTATAGCTTGTCTTGTTTACAAAGAAACTCACAGAACATCACTGTGCATTTTGAACTTTGATCTTCAAGTACGCTACTCTCCGAAACTGGTTACATTCCTATAATACTGATAATCACAGCAAGTATCTTGTTACGAAACAACACTAAGGTACGCTGTGCTGTATCCTGGTACGGTTGCGTATCAGGATGAGCGAATACCTGAACAGTAAACACTTACTTTATATACAGAATCAATAGATTCGTGAAACTAGTTCAGAGAAGCTACAGGCTCAAAAGATGTATGAAATATTCTGTAACTATAGATCGTGGTTAAAGCCTTCGAAGTTATACTCAAAAATGTCGATAGTTATTGTTTTTTCCGGGGCTTTCAACCTCGGTAGTAGGCTCGTGACAGTCCGAAATCTATAGCCTCCCCCCCACATCTATTTTGGAAGCCAAATATTCATCGGGAATCATATGACTCGACTTTGATAACAGAATACACTCTCTTCAAACCAAGGATCGTCTTTGTGGTTGTCTTATCTAACATTACTTAGTGTGGTAAAAACTAACATGTATGAAAGGCAGTAACATCCCGAAACTTTCAGATGGAACTCTGGGGCTAGTTACCAATGTTTGACCACTAAACCCATGCTGACAGCATGTATAAGAATTTTCTAAAGAAAGTTCGTTAACACAGTTTAAACCTTTTAAATTTAAACACCATTTAACATTTATAAACAGTTTGTTATAAAAAAACATTAAATATCTTCCTAGTTGATTTATGACGAAGGCTATTTTGTATAAATAAATGTACCAAGTAATTTCTAAAAATGGTTCACATAAAAAATCGCAAAACCCTGAGTTTTTAGTTGGTAATCTCAACGTGATACGCAGCATGTTTAGCATGTAACTGAGAATAGTTCAGTGGCTAAAACCCCTTTGTGTCATTTTTCATTTTGCACTTCAATTTGCAACATTTTCTAGATGAGTGTCACTGGGTTAATCACGGTTAAACAGCACACCATAATGAAGAGTAGTATAGAGCCCTCAAAAGTGTCCCGTATTTCGAGTAAATATTTGAGCCTATAATAACTATTTTAGTCCCTAAATGTATGTTGTTTTCATATTGAAAAGGCTAAATAGTCATATGACAATTTTCACCCCTCAACCCATCCATGATCTTCAGCCACCCCTCCCTCACCATGGGTCAATCAAGCGCCCATAGGGTATCTTCTGGGAGAGGGCTAACATATGGGGGGCCTAGTATGGTATACCCCTAAGAAGAGAGAGGTGCGGGAGCTCTCCCCCGGAAAAATTCAAAATACAACCTATGAAACACGTTTTTGTGCGTTGACTGCGTTCTGAAGAGAAATTTACCAGGCCAGGCCATGTCACGCATTGCACTTAGTAGTTGCTATAGTGTGTGTGAAGTTTTCAGCATGTCAACATTGAATCAGCTGATATTTTCAATGGTAAGCAATGTTGACATGCCGAAAACTTCACATACATCCAATAGTCGCAATGTGTGACAGGGCTTTTAAATACTGCAATTTTCTATCGTAACTTTGTAGAACTAGATTGAAAATAAATAATAATTCAATATTTAATAATTCAATATTCTCTACCATCCCAATGAGAGTGCAAAAAATCGAATTAACCTGAAATTGAGATAAGAAATATTAAAATTACTAATATTTTGTTCCAAGGTATATATTTTTTAAATGATTTCACATAGAGTAACTTAGGGTTGCTAGAATTATATAGTTGAAAAATAAGAGAACATAGCATCCTGATTTGAAATTTTTATATTTCGCGACCGCTTTCGACTTAAAGTCACTTTCTCGGTGAGTACAACAAAAATTATTACTTAGTATAAATACTAAGACCTATAAGATACGATTTATAATAAGATTTGTACTAAGACATAATATTTTGTTTGTTGTACTCGCCCAAAAAATGACTAAGCTGAAACCGGTCGCGAACTATATGAAATTCTTCAAACCAGGGTACTACGTTCACTTATTTTTTACAACTACATATTTTTTAAATTATGCTCTATTGTGAAACGTTAAAAATATCTTTTCCTAAAGCCAGGGGGCCGTGTTCCCTCTGCCCCGAGTATGGGTGCCCATGGGTCAATCCTTGATTCACCACTGCGTAGACCAAAAGTCAAGGGAAAATTGTCTCACTGGGTGACCGTAGATATACAATTGTCTTATATATCGTACTCATGCAGTACTTACATGCATCCCTCAGGCACGGTCATGTCCAAGCCCCCCAGCACGATGTTGGGGGACGCATACATCTTGTAGGCGCCGCGCACCGTGATGGCGGCCACCCTCTCTCCCTCCATCCTCGCCCCTGTAACACATAATCACTTGGTACAGATATGATGACACATCGACTACTCTTCAGGGGTGTAAAGGACTATGAGATGAAGAATAAGTATCTTGGTAGATTTTTCAAATTGATGTCGGGGTCATTCTAATTAATTGATATAATTGTTCTGAACTATGGAGAAACCGGTGCCTTGAACTCTGACAGTCAAAGTCAAGATTTTATTGCAAAAAACATCAACAGCATAGACAAACGGTTACATATATAAAAAACACAAAGGGTACAGTTAAGTTCACTCTAAGGAAAACTATCTTCTAAAATGTCCTTTATACTACAGTATTCAGTTTTGGTTCAAAGCAATGTACCACACCACTGAGCTGGTGTTCACCCCAAACCCAAGGTTTGAGCCAGAACCGTAGTCAGGGCGGGACAATGCCCCCAAAGGAGTGTATTACAAATATAATACTGCTTGATAAGTGGTATATAAATACTTCTAAATGTACCCAATTGAAATAGGAACCTCCAAAAATGCGGTACAGTATTTATCGTCTAAATTTCCTAGTTTTCTCAGGGGACCCCTGGACTCCCCCCTCACACTTGATGGGGGTATTCCATACCTCTAGGTCCCAAAAGGATTACCCAAACCCCGAAAATAGAGTGATGGGCAGGAGCATAGGTTCTCTGAAAGGTCCTCAAAATGCGTTTATTTCCTAAACCTCTAGACCCCACGTTCTTGCTGCGAAGATATTGCATACCCAGGCTCGCCAGTAGACTACCCTAAGCCTCAAAAAATAAAATGAGCCTAAGCATAGACACATCTAAAGGGTCTTGGAACTCCAACCTAATACTCTCAAACATCATTAAAACTTTCTAAAAAGTCAAAATGTGCTATTTCTCTCTAAATTTCAAAGATTTCTCAGAGCAAGCTCTCTGGATCCCTTGATCTAGCTCAGGGTATCGCATACTCCAATAATTCAGTAGATATAATTCCCCCTCAACACCATCCTTTAACGTCTAAGGCCTGATCACTTTCTGCCCTCGGCTACGGCCACAGCCTGGGCGCTGTAAAATAATACCCCAGGAGGCGTAGTTTACTCTAGACTACAAGTCATAGTTATAACTTAGAGTAATTGGAAGTAATTAAGGGTGTACCTGAGGCATGTAACCTATATTCTGTCTGCTCCTGACCGTGACGTGGATCTGTCCTGCATCCAGGCGCTGTCTGCCCACTATACAGCTGAGCAGAGTGGTCTTCCCGCACCCGCTGGGGCCCAGGAGTCCGTAGCTGCAAACCACCATAGCATAGCAGTTATATGACAGTAGAGGGATGAGTTAAGTATATTGCACTAGCAGATTGATATTGTACATTGCAGGTGTCTGTGGGTTTGTAGAGTCAGTTTTGGATATGGTGTAACTGTCGTGCTTTCTGACTCCTCGATCGCATGGAAAACATTTTCCGAACAGTGAATTCATTATAGGTAAAGTAACACTGGGGCAGGATACTCAGTGAAATTTCAAGGTTAAGGCCACCCCATTGAGATCTGCCTTTAAAACGAAACAGCTTGAGGCAGCACTATTATTTTGTCTGTTTTAAAACTAAAGAGTGAAATTGACTGTCCTTAATCAACGTCCCTAATTCTAGCTATTTACTCTTTTGGAAAACATGAAACCAAACATCTCTGATCGGCAAGTGATTGTGCCATACTAATAAAACCGCTATATCTATATGTCGCTAGTGTAAAACTGAAAAATGCGTATAGCTTGTCTTGTTTACAAAGAAACTCACAGAACATCACTGTGCATTGCTGGCTACATTCTTCATAATACTGATAATCACAGCAAGTATCTTGTTACGAAACAACACTAAGGTACGCTGTGCTGTATCCTGGTACGGTTGCGTATCAGGATGAGCGAATACCTGAACAGTATACACTTACTTTATATACAGAATCAATAGATTCGTGAAGCTACAGGCTCAAAAGATGTATGAAATATTCTGTAACTATAGATCGTGACCTTTGAAAGAGTAACTCAAAAAATTCCGATACTTATTGTTTTTTCGCAATTTCCAATCCATCCCCCTCGATTTTGGAAGCCAAATATTCATCGGGAATCGATATGACTCGAACTTGATAACAGAATACACTCTCTGCAAACCAAGGATCGTCTTTGTGGTTGTCTTATCTAACATTACTTAGTGTGGTAAAAACTAACATGTATGAAAGGCAGTAACATCCCGAAAACTTTCAGATGGAACTCTGGGGCTAGTTACCAATGTTTGACCACTAAACCCATGCTGACAGCATGTATATAAGAATTTTCTAAACAAAGTTCGTTAACACAGTTTAAAAACCTTTAAAATTTAAAACCATTTAAAATTTATAAACAGTTTAAAATTATAAAAAAACATTGAATATCGTCTTGGTGTAGATGATTTATGACGAAGGCTATTTTGTACAAATAAATGTACCAAGTGCAATATCTAAAAATGGTTCACATAAAAAATTGCAAAATCCACGCAAAACCCTGAGTTTTTAGTTGGTAATCTCTACATGATACGCAGCATGTTTAGCATGTAACTGAGATTAGTTCAGTGGCTAAAACCACCTTTGTGTCATTTTGCACTTCAATTTGCAACATTTTCTAGATGAGTGTCACTGGGTTAATCACGGTTAAACAGCACACCATAATGAAGAGTAGTAGAGCCCTCAAAAGTGTCCCGTATTTCGAGTAAATATTTGAAGCCTAATAACTATTTTAGTCCCTAAATGTATGTTGTTTTCATATTGAAAAGGCTAAATAGTCATATGACAATTTTCACCCCTCAACCCATCCATGATCTTCAGCCACCCCTCCCTCACCACGGGTCAATCAAGGGCGCCCATAGGGTATCTTCTGGGGAGGGGGGCTTACATACCGGGGCCTGGGGGTATGGCGTACCCCTAAGAAGAGAGGGGTCCGGGGGCTCTCCCCGTAAAGAGTTTTAAAAATACAACCTATGAAACACGTTTTTGTGCGTTCTGGAAGAGAAATTTACCAACTTAAAGGCCATGTCACACATTGCGACTTAGTAGTTGCTACTAGCCCTGTGTGTGAAGTTTTCAGCATTAAACATTGAATCAGCTGATATTTTCAATGGTAAGCAATGTTGACATGCCGAAAACTTCACATACATGGCCAATAGTCGCAATGTGTGACAGGGCTTTTAAATACTGCAATTTTCTATCGTAACTTTGTAGAACTAGATTGAAAATAAGGTTAATAATTCGATATTTAATAATTCAATAATTCTCTACCATCCCAATGAGAGTGCAAAAAATCGAATTAACCTGAAATTGAGATAAGAAATACTAAAATTACTAATATTTGTTCCAAGGTATATATTTTTAAATGATTTCACATAGAGTAACTTAGGGTTGCTAGAATTATAGTTGAAAAATAAGAGAACATAGCATCTTGATTTGAAATTTTATTTCGCGACCAAGTCACTTTTCCGGTGAGTACAACACAAATTATTACTTAGTATAAATACTAAGACTTATAAGATACGATTTATAACAAGATTTGTACTAAGAAATAATATTTTGTTTGTTGTACTGCCCAAAAATGACTAAGCCGAAACCGGTCGCGAACTATATGAAATTCTTCAAACCAGGGTGCTACGTTCACTTATTTTACAACTACATATATTTTTAAATTATGCCTATTGTGAAACGTTTAAAATAATTTTCCTAAAGCCAGGGTTCCTACTGCCCCGAGTATAAGTCCATGGGTCAATCCTTGATTCACCACTGCGTAGACCAAAGTCGAAGGAAAATTGTCTCACTGGGTGACTGTAGAAATACAAATTGTCTCATATATCGTACTCATGCAGTACTTACATGCATCCCTCAGGCACGGTCATGTCCAAGCCCCCCAGCACGATGTTGGGGGACGCATACATCTTGTAGGCGCCGCGCACCGTGATGGCGGCCACCCTCTCTCCCTCCATCCTCGCCCCTGTAACACATAATCACTTGCTACAGATATGATGATACATCGACTACTCTTCAGGGGTGTAAGGTGACTATGAGATGAAGAATAAGTATTTTGGTAGATTTTCAAATGATGTCGGGGTCATTCTTGTCGCAAATTAATTGATATAATTGTTCTGAACTATGGAGAAACCGGTGCCTTGAACTCTGACAGTCAAAGTCAAGATTTTATTGCCAAAAACATCAACAGCATAGACAAACGGTTACATATATAAAACACAAAAGGGTACAGTTAAGTTCACTCTAAGGAAAACTATCTTCTAAAAGGTCCTTTATACTACAGTATTCAGTTTTGGTTCAAAGCAATGTACCACACCACTGAGCTGGTGTTCACCCCAAACATCAATTATTAACAAAGCTATACCTAATTTTAGTCAAAGCTAATATATTTCTTTAGTATGTGTTTAGTGCCAAAACTGTTTTGTCTCAAATAAATCCCTTTAAGATACCCCTTCTTGTTTTGAACAATCTCTGCCTAATCCTCGGTCCAAAAAGGCTTGGAGCACACCCACTGTAAACATCGAAAATCCTAATGGAAGTATAAGAATTTGTGGAGACTTCAGAGTAACATTGAGTCAAACAATACTTCACTACCGAAATTCGAGCAAAATACAAGTAAGCTAGCTAACTGTAAATACTTTTGATAATCGATTTCAAAGATCTATAATTAGAAGAAGCAGAAGAATACCGGAAATATTTGGTGGTATCAACTCACAACGAGTACACAAGCTTCGAAATAAGGCCTCTTTGGCTACCTCTTATCAAAAACGAACTGATAATCTTTAATTTTCGTCCTACCTTTCAGCAGGAATTGATAGCAGAAAATCTCATAGCATGATATTAAGGACTCAACATAGGCTACAAAGAACTTAAGTAGTGAATACGCTCTATTCTAAAATCCTACACATGTATGAGTCCTGCAGGCAGGCATTCAAACATTTGAAAGTGTTGACACTATTTCCCTGCCTCTAATTTGGAGACGTATAATTTTTTCAAATCACCATATCATAAGAGGTTTACTGCAGCAGTGAGAAATATTATTAAAGTAACATTAGTGGCTAGCCTGCTACTGAACTGGTAGACACAGAACGGTAGTTCATGAACGTTTGCCCTCAACGACAGGAAGGAGTTCAATTTGTCAAAAGACTACCGAATTTAATCAAAAATGCCACAATGCGAAGGCACTCAAAACTTGGCTGACAAAATTTTGGTTAGGGAAGCATTTTACAGTGCAGATGGGTTTATGGCACACGACTGGGAGGCTAGTTAATTTGAATGACTGACCAGAGTCTGGAGTTGAACTATTCGAATGAATGGGAGAGTGCGAATGAAAAAAACTGTACAAGTATATCCGAATGAGATCTAGAAGAAGTATGAATGGAAAATTTTAGTGCTAAACAACAGTTATAGACTCAGAACTCAAAAACTCAAATTTCTTTATTTTCACAATAATAATATTGCACAATGCGTCAGTTTACAAAAGAGCCGCATAGCACCTTTGGAGTAATTTACAACGAAATACGATGTTACCTTTAAATGTGACAGACTTCCACAAAGTTACATGACAAAACATTCATCATAAACCAAAAAGTGACAAACATGACTGACACAAATCATAATTCTCTAAACTGATACTCATTTAGCAAACTTACTATTGCTTCATAGAACAACGACATCTCTCTTTAAAACTGAAAAATGCTGAAGATAGTTTAGTTTAAGAATGTGTGTCATAACTCATTTTATACGAATATGATTTGGTGATGGTACTTGTGTTAATAATGTCAAAAAAATAAAGTCAACGTTTTCAACTAAAGTATGTTTTGAATATATTATAAACAGATAATAAAGTTGTTTTTTAGGAGATAGCGCCGGATATTAAAATATCGAGAACACACAAAAACTGGCAAGTCCTTCGACTTTCTAAACATCAACACAAGGTTGACGCAAGATTCAAAATCTTGCATCGTCGCTTCCGCGTTGATCCAATTAACTGGTTTTTCTTCTTATCACATTTTAAAGTATGCAGTAATTTGCTTTGAAACGAAAATTAGGTCCACAAGAAAAATGCGTAAATCTACGTGTTCATGTCTTGTAAAATTAGAAGTTAGAACTAATAGTTACATCAAATTTGACGTGGAGAAATATTCGAGAAACCAATCATTACATCTTTTGTGTTCTAATGCAAGGTGAGTGTGCCCAAAAAATATCAAGTAGTTGGCACCAAGTTTCAGTACAACATCAATTGCCTTACAGCTGATTGCATTTTAGGAAACTAATTTGTTTTTAAAAACCTTAATGTATGTGGATGACACATGCACAGTAACTTGAGAAACAATTAAATCCACAGCTTTAGTAGAAAATGTGAATGTGTTGCATCATTAGACCAACCACAATGAGAAGAGAGAAAAGAACCATCTTCCAGAACATCTACTGACACTGAACACCTTGAAATCTCAAACAGACCATGTGGCTGATGAAAGGAACTTACAACTGAACCTACAAAGGTTTTCAATTGAAAGTAAATTAATTAAGTAGTTTGACGCCGAGATGTCTCAGAGAAATTGTAAAATTAAAGGTATTCATTATTTTTTTAACCATCGCTGACATCCAACAGTTTAACGTTGCAGTCAAGCTTGGAAGCTAACTAGTTAGTTTTAATTTTTAAACTGTTTCTAGTGTATAAAATTATTAAAGATAAAACTGTAAGATATCCTATAAGGTTCAGATAAATTGTGATGATATTGCTGTGAAACTACTACAAATAATCATAGACCTATACTCATTATCGGTATATTATTGTAACTTAAACTTGGGCTTTCAATTTAGCGTGTCACTGAATTGTTTATATTTAAAAATTTCGCCAGGTCTGAACGATGTAAAGGGTTGACAGAAACTTCAAATACGGAGCACTGTTAGACTTTGGACTCAGATACAAAATCAATTTATAATTTTTTTATCATTTCTCAATGACTATTTTCGCGATAACCCAGCAGATAGAAAAACGCTAAATACAGCAGGGGTAGACAATTCAATTACTTAAAATAGGTTTTTGGTTACCTCCGTCAATATCCAAAAAGTTGTGTTGAGGGTTGTTACATCCCCGGGACGTTTCGATGTGAAGACATCATCGTCAGACGTGCAGTCTTGTAGATGTGCAGCCTGTTGTTTTACTCCCGTGAAATAATTGTGTAGCACTTTCCACAAATCAGTCTTCGCATAATTCTTGCTTGCAAACTGACACTCTCTCATCACAGTAGCCAAAAATCGCAGTTTTCACTGATAATACAGAGAACTTATACTTATAACTTTATACCTGGTGTATAAAAGTGGTTTACTAAGTCGGTTTACTAAGTGTGTAGCCACTATGCCAAAAAGACTGATTTAGAGATTAGATTAAGCTGAAACATTGCCGACTTGTTTATTGACCTCAACAACTTGACTGTGGGCATCTGAGTACGTGCTGATGTGCTGATGTGCTGATGGCTGATGTGCTGATGCCGGGCTGTTGGCTGGTTGGCGGAGTCACGCTCATGCAGTTCGTTGCGCCCACAGAGAATAGGAATATTCTAAAAAAATGCTCTGTGGTTGCGCCGGCGGACCTGTGTCTAGTCCCAGTGACGCCAACTTGTGCTGCAGCTCCACAGCGCTCTTTTCCTCGGTCTTCTGTCCTTGTGCCATCTTCACTTGCTCTTCTTCAGTGACTGACAGATCCTGACTGCCTCCGAGTCCAGTGTCCGTAGAAACGTTCTCGTCCTTCCCCACCGTGTCACTGCTAGTCGAAGAGTCTTCTTTGTCAGAGTGGAGAGTCTCGTCAGAATCTAGACTAGTTCCCCCCAATACAGTAAATGTTTGGTCTCTCAAAGCAAGGTTTTCAACAGTACTTTGCTCATAAAAAGGTACGGAATGCTGTTCCACAATTGAATCACTTTTCACTGGTGAATTTTCTACTACCGTAGATTCTAACTTTTGGAAGGATTCTGATACTTTTGCAGAAACCTTTTCAACTGTGTCCTCAACTATTTTGGATTGATTGTTCGGCTTATCTTCAGAAACACTTTCTTCGAGATCTTTAAAATCTTCTATTTTCGTGCTGTGAAATACTTTTTCTTCCTCAAATTCTGGAGTGGTCAAGGGTGACTCCCGCACAATATTTTCAGTATGTTCAACTTCTGGGAAGTTCTGGTCCTCAACTTTGCTAACTGCTACAGTCTGCGATGCTGCTGCAGCGATCTCCTCTGCGAGGGTTCTACGACACAACTCCTTCTCGTCGACGCCGGCTAATACTCGGTCAACTGTTCTCGATATCTTGTCGGTTCCACCAGGGTCACTGCGTGACAAACTCCTCCTGCGTTTGTACCAGAAGAAAGCGACAAGCGCTGCGAACGGAAGAGAGCAGATCACTAGTTGTCGTGGCGGATACGGGACCATCGTTCCTCGCCACTTTGCCAATTATAACTCTGAGCCATGATGAACACTGCGGTATATACGTAATCCCTACACCAGTTAATACGTGTGACTGCTGCAGCGGCGGGTGTGACACTGTATACGAACTGGACGCGGGGTGTGACTGTGACGGGACGATGTTCACGCGGCCAGGTCTCGGACAACAGTCCTGCCATCAGCACGTACTCAGACGCCCACAGTGAAGTCAGTAAACAAGTCGGCAATGTTTCAGCTTAATCTAATCTCTAAATCAGTCTTTTTGGCATAGTGGCTACACACTTAGTAAACCGAATTTTATACACCAGGAGTATAAAGTTATAAGTACAAGTTATAAGTTTAAGTTACTTATAGTTATAAGTATAAGTTCTCTGTATTATCAGTGAAAATTGCGATTTGGCTATTGATGAGAGTGTCAGTTTGCAAGCAAGAATTATGCGAAGACTGATTTGTGGAAAGTGCTACACAATTATTTCACGGGAGTAAAACAACAAGACTGCACGTCTGACGATGATGTCTTCACATCGAAACGTCCCGGGGATGTAACAACCCTCAACACAACTTTTGGATATTGACGGAGGTAACCAAAAACCTATTTTAAGTCAAATTGATATCCGGCTAAAAATGAATTTTATTAATTCAATTACATACTAACAAGTTGCATTAAATTTAAAAGATTCGACCAATTGATTACTGGCTACACCCTAAAATATTAAACAACTACACATTTTAGATTGTGGCTCAGTTTGTGGGTCACTTTATACCACTTAATATCGTTCAGAAATATGGTGAAATTTGATATGGGAATCATTATGGCCAGTGTTACGGTAGCCACTGTACAAATGAAACCATCCATTAAAGCAATTATTAATTCCCAAGGAAGAGTCGGCCTAGAGTTTGTAACAAGACTACACCTCATACTCATTACTACCACTCATCACACTCATCCTTCACCACATATTTGCCCTAAAATACCCTCATGAGAGTGGTCGGCATCTCATATAGTGATTTAGTGATTTAAAGACAATATTAGTAGGCTAGTAGTAGTAATAATAATCACAGTCCAAGTCTGAAACAAATATCAAGGAATAATCGTCGAAAAAATGTCGAAGTGAGCATTTTTTACCTGACCAAACTAGAGACAATTTTAAAACGATTTGTGAAATATTATACTAAGATTGGTAATTGTTATATTACATCCCGCACTTTAATTTTAGTTTAACTTTAGTTTAATTTAATTTTAAGTTTCCTTTACTTAAGTTAAACGTTAAACACAAGGTTTATGTTTTTAAACCATTGTCTTTTAAAACCATACCTTCTTGTCTCTTTGTCCAAGGTGAGGGGAGGTTAATTTGCTGCACCATTCTATGCAACAGAGACCGAATTAAAGTAGTAAGAAACTATTACAACTAGGATTTATATTTATTAAGAGGTGGTTGAATATAAGGTGGCCTTTACTTGAAATAGGCAATTCAACATGGAAAATTAACAAGCGATGTTTTAAGTAGATTAACGTACTCAAATGGGAAAAGTGTTCACAGGAAGCATAGAACCAGTATATAATAGAAAAAAGCATAAAACTCCCTTGCCAAATAAAAGTATTATGCTGTTTCGCGTTCTATGTTCCTATGGGAAAATCAAGTTATAACTTTAGCTAATACATAGTTCAATGTTTCACGCTAGAAAGTACACGTTTACATGCAACAGCCTCAATAGTTGTATGCTCCATTGAAATATTTTTAAATATAAACATCCTTACAGTTTTACACCTGTAATACTCGTAAGGGTGCGCAGAGCGTGACTGGGCCACCTTACCGGCCGCCTCTTAAACACATAATAATAAAATTATTAAAAATAATATAGTTAGTTATTTTGAACACTATACCTGATTGGAAAAAAATCCACAAATATATATATCCACTCAGTAATCTTACTCATGCACTCTCACTTTCACAAGTTGCCGCACCCGCTGACCGATACTGACTGAGCTGCGGCTGGGCCCCCTCACCCCCCTCCTCACTGACACCTGCTTGAGGACCGAGGCCGCAGGTCGCACACCAAGGCCGCAGACGCGTAGCACACCCGTTCCCGTCCTCTGTCCTCCAGCCGCAGCTTCCGTATCCTCGCGACAAGTTGGACTCGTAAAAAGTAGTAGTAATTGTCGATTATAGAGCTCCTGCCTACGACCTAAAACTTCCCAATTTGCGGTGTTCCCCGGTTTTAGTCCTTGGATGAATACAAAATACCATTTTTTGTCCTATATGTATGAATTGATTTCCGTTAAACATAACGTTTATCTCTACTTTATTTAGATTTTGCTACCAAAAATGCTATGTTATAGATCTAATTTTGTATCAATGCTAATCAATCAATGGTTTATTGCATAAACTTTTCACAATGCATGGCAATCGTCATTGGGATGTGTAACTAAAATTTTCCATTCACTCAAACATCGAGAACTCTTTCAAACATACATTGTGTGCACTCATTCATCGTCATTTATACGAATTGTTCCTCCCTAGTTTTTTGATCAGATTTCCCAATTGTGTGCCAAAAACTCATCAACGCTGTAAAACGCTTCTGTGACCAAAACGTTTTTTAAGCGAGCTTTAAATGCCTTAGGCATATGAACACTTTTCATTGAATTTGGAAGCCTGTTGACGAAATGAACTCCTGCCTGGGAGGGCAAACGTTCGTGGACTACCGTTCTGTGTCTCCCAGTCCGATAGTCATCCCTGCCTCTGGTGACATAAGTCACTACTAAACTAAATACATAGTTTAGTAATAAAGAAATTTTAAGATAAAATGTGTGGTCCGAACTGGAACTCGAACACGGATCTCTCATTTGCTGGTTAAGTATGTTAACCGTTGCATCATCCGGCCCACCTATTTATGTCCTGGGATTCTTGTTGCAAATACGTATATACAGGGTGTTTTTTAACGCAACCCAATTTTCAAACTGTAGTAAGTCATTATTTACTAGCACTGCAATATGATCGTAAACTGTATCATTGCTCTTAAGTATTCTTCAACAATAAACACTCTTTGATATTTGCTAAAAGCCATAATTTCACAATAACATCAAATTAGGACATCAAAACCACTATACTACTGCAACACTATATTTTTGATTCTTACAGGATGGATAAAAACTAGAACTCAAAGAACTCAAATCCTTACAGTCATTTCTCACTTCATCAGAGAAGTAATTCTCCATGCCATTACAACAGAACAAGTTAGACACAGAGACCTCCACCAGTATAACACAAGAAACGCCACCAATTTTACACTTCCTGAACATCGCCTGGATTCAAGTCTATTTGAACAAAAACCAACCTATAAAAGAGCTCTATATTTTTACCACCTCCCTGAAGACCTCAAGACAGTACAACAAAAGCACTTCAAACGTCATCTGACATGGCTTCATGAACGGCCTTTCTACGCAGAAAAGGAATTCTTGGTCAACCAACAATGAAGAACATACAATATATTAATCTGTTTTGTACTCTTATTATTTTGACTCATTACTGTTCTTCACGAATATGTTAATAAAGAAATTGTTTATTGTCTAGTTAAAGCTCGAGTTAAAGCGTGAACATTACCTGAGTTGGACCTTCCAAAAGCAGGTTAAACACCTTGGTAAAATAAGCAACCAGAAAAAAGGAACCTGTTTCGGCCGTAACTGTGTTGCAAGTTGCAACAATTTTTAAACTAGTATCAATAAATTAATAACGGGTTTTAAGGAAAGATCGCTCTTATGATCTCGTTTGACACGTTATCGGTTAAAACACAAACGTATACAGTATTGATCTTAAAAATCTATTAAGTTTTTGGAATTTAAAAATTATCTGATAAAATAAAAATGTTGGCTAGCTGGTTAGCGAGGTTTTTCGGACTTATCTAGAGAAATAGACATTTCAAAATCGTTTCGCCTTCTGATATTTAAAAGCAAATACTAGTTAAAATCAGCACTCGTAGAGTAACTCCCAATAACTTCTTGAAACATTTCAGAAAGTTATTTTTATCTCCCTAACCACGAAGATGTTATATATACATTTGAAATCATCCTGAAAGCTAGACTGGGACTCGTGGCGTGGTCCTGTAATCCAGCTTCATGGAGGTCAGGTTTTGAGGATGATATAGGTCTAAAGCGGCTCAGATAGTCTCAGTGATCATCTGATGATACCCGCATCAACTCCCACCATCGTTTAGACATATCAGACCATCACCTGCGTGGTTCGGAAGTCACGTTAAGCCGTTGGTCCTTGTATTTCCATTGGTCATTGGGCTATTAATTAATGACCCATTCTAAGGAAGAGTCGGCCTTAGTTTGTAACAAGACTACACCTCATAACTCATTACTACCACTCATCACACTCATCCTTCACCACATATTTGCCTTAAAATACCCTCATGAGAGTGGTCGGCATCTCAAATAGTGATTCAGTGATTTAGTGAAAGCTAGAGGAAGTTTGTCCTAAAAAATAAAACGCTCGTCACTCAACAGGAATTTTCCAACGCGATGTTAATAGTTGTGTCTGTATTTTATCAACCTGTTTGACCTAACAAGGAAAAGTTCAACCTATTTTATGGGTTAGTACAACAAATGCAACTGTCAAGTCTGATTTATAAATTGACAACTTTTCGGTTTCAATAAATAAATTTCACTGGATACAAACTTTAGTAATCTGTTCTTTGGCAATCCACAAAGAGGTAACGTCAACTTTAAATACATAAAATTACCAAAGATATGCCCACATATCTTTATTAAATCTGAAATTATAAAAGTTTTTTTCCCCAATAATGGATACGAAAAATAGTCTTGTCATGGTACGATGGTAAATATTTGTTATAATATTAATAAATACTTTATATCGACTAAATAATATTCTAGGTGTCCAAAATGTCCACCCCTTCCATCTTAACTTTTGAATGAAAGAAAGTTTTGAACGTGCTTTAGCATAGTATTAAGGGTCATCTGAAGTACTTTTTTGTATTTTTGGGTCTGCCCCACCCCAAAATAGGGTTAAAGAGGGTGGGGGTATATATACCATTTGAAATATTTATTTTACCTCCAGCATGTAACCCCTGACTGCCCTTTGGTCCAAAATTGCCAATTTTCAAAAGTTTGCAAAATCTGCCTTGTAGTTTTCATTTAATCATTTTAAAGCTTTTACTACCCAAAAATGAAGCCGTAGTATTTCTTTTACACAATTTGGTAAACGATAGTGACTGTGTCCATTTATCTGCAAACAATGAAACACGTTTTGGGCCGCCATTTTGAACAGGGACAAATTGGTTTAATGGTATCAATAAATTTCTGTTTCAAATTAGGGGTCTCATGATGGGGTAACATAAATATTTCTAAGTGTCACCCTCCCACTACTCCTATTTTGGGGTGGGAGGCTAACCCCCAAAATGTGCCAAAAAGTACTTCAGTTGACCCTCAATACATATTCCAAAGCACGTTCAAAAGTGTTTTTTATGCACAAGTTAAGAAAGGGGTAGGGCCTTTTCGACACCCAGTATAATTAAGAATATACCGTACTTAAAATGTATTTAGTTGAAAGACCAATATAAATCTCGATGCGTTTCAAACTGTAGTATCCAACCCAACTAGCTGACGTACCCGTTCTTCGCACGGTTGTCTTTAACGCTATAGCGATAATAAACCTAGAGCAGTAGAAAATAAACCTTGACCAGTCCAAGATGAATACTGTAGTTTGTTACATATAAAATAAGCAGTACAAACTCTAGTTATAAGCAAAACTGTCACGTCTATGCAATCTGTCTGTTTACAGACCAATAACTTGAGAAGTTATGTCTCGGCACAGTTTTTGTTCCAGCTGACGCGGAAAAACTCACATCTCCGCCCTGTCTACAGACACACAAGGACGCCGGGTGTTGAGTAAGAATAAAAGCTTCTACAAGACAAATCCTTGACTGATTTCAATAAAAAATCTGCTTGGTCATAGTAGTTACGTTACATCACTGAAATACAAAGTAGATATCCTCTGCATTATAATGTTGTTGTTGTTTACCAGAAGCAGGAAACTCTCTGTTGAATTGTCAGAGTATGGAGTATGTTGGATTGTAGAGGGGAAAGTTGACAAGTTAGAGTGGAGTGGTTATTGGAAATTAATGTCTAAAGAGCGACAGAAAATTACGTACTTTTAATTTTCGAAACTGTCAAAATGATTATTTGATCAGTTTATAACAAATAATTATAATTATTTTAAGACTGAAACTTGGGCTGTGAACTAATTAGGAATCAAATAGTTATGGACAGTGAGAATAATGATACGTTGAGTCCTTGGCTGTTATATGGGTGGAAAGTGGCGTTTAGGGAAGGTGGAGTAGATGTCTATACTCTTCCTTTTTTTAGTTTTGAAAAGTCTTGTTGCTACGAATACTTTTCTACATGCTGAATCGATAAAAACATATTCAGGTCAATAAAACCTACCGTAAGAGAGATTTAATTTAACTTATTCAAAGGTGTTACCGTTGTTATTTCTTTAAAAGTTTGAACACTATTTAATCCTTTTAAATAGTTATCAACATGGGAGTTATTTCAATCGACTAAGCATACCAACAAAAGTATAAAATAATTCATCACATTGAAAATCTACAAGAAGTTGAGGTTGTTTGTATACCCAATTTTGTTTTGTTTTCAACATTGTACCCCTGTAGTTACCTTTTACGTACTTAAATCAACCATAATACTTTCATGAGAGGTTTTACCAATTTGAAAGTATTTTTCATTGACTCAGCACGTAGAAAAACAAGTATACAGTATAACGACACCACGTGTTCTTTTTCTGAAATAGAAGAAATTATAACTACCTCCTCTACCCTAGTACAAACTATAGATCTAAACATGTGGTGAACAACTCACAAGGAGGATTGCAAGTTTATAATTGTGTAAACATGGAAAATAATAATACAGCAAACCTAAATACTTGACAACTTTTACGAGCTAACCAATAAAATCAACATCCAACCGACATCAGGATGGAGATTATTGTCATAAACCCGTTGAAGTAAGTAAACATTACTTACTTTAATGCTTGGTTTGAAGTTTAAACGCATAGGTACTCTAATGAGATTCAGGTTTCAGGAATCTACGTGCGATGTCCTGGGGTAAAGGCCAAGGCTAGCAACACCACACCACGGTCTAATAGGCTGATAGTTTATTAATATGAGGAAATCCTGCATTAAAGGAGGATCTTGTTAGCTTAACATTAAGTTCTTCATAATCAACCACCAAAGGGTAAAACGTTATTTAATAGTTTTAAGCCTGAATTGATTTTTGTAGTGAATGAATCAAATAATCTAGTTCTTCCGGTTCACACCGCGTCAAAAGGTTATTATAATTAGCTTGAAATATTTTGGTCTCGCTGTGGTGTACCATTTTCAGTAACTGATTGGCTGAGCTACTAGCGTCTGATATCCTATTGGTGGCAGGGCTGCCAACCGTCCATTGGAGCAGGGATGCCAACGGTCTATGTTCTCATTGGCTGTGACACTAACGAAAGGACTTCTTCAGGACTGGTTACCAGCTTCTGTGTATCCTGTCTTCTGAAGTAAGTCAGAAGACCAATAGATTAGCAGTCAGCAAGAAGCTCAGTTTCAGCCAATCAAGAATGAAGATGGTCTCCACACACTGAAATATTTCAAGCTATTTATTATGATGTTTTGACTCGGTGTGAACCGGAAGAACTAGATTGTAGTTGTGACACCGGCCTAAGAGTTGATTTAAATAAAACTTAATCGAACTTAGTTTTAGTTTTACTTAGTAAAGTAGCGGTAAGTTTGTATACATTCCTTCAGAGAAACTGGATTATCCAAATAAAGAGAACAGAGAGAGGATTCCTGCCGCAACTGCCTGATAGAAGAGAAAATGTTAGATCCAGAACCAAGCAATAGTTTCCTTCAGTTCTATTTGTGAAAAACATAATCCACTTTTAATCACTTTCTTTAGATCTTCTAACTCCGTTCAAGATCAGATGAGTGAAAACTGAATCTGGTAAGATTTCACACTAAAACGTCTCTTTTCACAGTAACCATAGAATACTCTTTGAACATATTAGCTGCTTAATAGCTTACTCTAGCTATCTGCTCTGAGCTTAGCTAGCTGCTCTTACTTTGATTTGAACTCTTATAATGTGTAAAAAAACTCGGAAGTACTTTTAAACTTTAGACCTTTTGTTCAGTTTTAAGCTAAATTTACACATTAAGGAGTGTTTTGAGGGATTATAAAAAGCTCTTAAAACACTTATACATTCTTTGACGCTCTTATGCAAAGTTTTAACACTCCAGAAAATGCGGTATACATTATTAACAAATTTTGTAATCAGTTCTCCTCTTAGGTTTTACCACCAGGACTTTTCCCATGATGTAAATGTGAAGTATAATTGTGTGTGTGTTTGGTCCTTTGTTTGTTAAACAGAACAGCTGGGCACACGAGAGGACATTCAGACCACGTGACACCAGTTGGAGGACGAAGACCTTTATCGAAGGTCAAGGTCCAGCAGGGTTAAAAGTCGTTGGACGCACTGGCCACGAGGAAGACACATTCAAAGTGTTATTAATATATCATTTGAAATAAATAACTGAAAATGCTAACAAATTAGTTTAAATGTTGTAATTTTTTAGCGTTTGCAGTTATTTTATTTCAAATTATACGAGTATATTATAATATTGTGAAATCTTGGTTTTCATAAGTAATATTTCAATATATGTAACATTAGGTGATATTTGAGATTAAACCTCACGTACACCTCGACTTTTAGCAAGAGTGTGGTCGCAGTTGTAAAAATACTACGAGTAGAAGTATTGCAAAAGATAATAAAACCTCGATTCACGAGAAGGCGTTTGATTTTAATTATGTCTCAAACATAAAGTCAATGGACTTAGCTACCGTTTTCAGCAAAGTGTGCCAACGAAGGTGTAGACAAAATTATCCTTGCATTTGGTTATAAATGGTTTGCGGAAAACACGATGGTTTATTTGTTACTTAAAACTTGTTTTGCAAAATAATGATATTTGACGTAATCGATTTTGAGCCTGAAATGCTTGAGTCAGTTTCTTCATAAATTGATAACATACTCTACGTAGCTTAGATAACAGAATTTTATTTCCTTCCTTCTTAGAATCAAGTTCGTTTGCCAGGACAATCACCGATCAATAAACCTTCCACTAAATTAGTAGAACTCGTTACCTGGTTGTGATGAATCAATTAAGCTAGTTAACACTTTCTACAAGCACTCCCTCAAATCCCCAAGGGCGCAAACAGTACATCAAGTAGCTTATCCAATCATTGCACGCTTCCACAACAAAAGAAATTGAACCCTAACTAACTCGATTAGTCTTGCAAGCGTATCATCTGTGTCTAGGAAAATTCCTGAGTTCATAAACCTGGCCTGTATTGTTCAAGAATCAAGGTAAAGAAAGGAACGACAGCAGAGAGTTACCTGAGTTAACCTACCATGACGAGTTAAGTACAGTGGCCTGTGAGAATATTAAATGTGAGTTTATGATCTAGGCACGAGAAAATGATGCTGAGAATAATTGTGGTTTCTCTAACTGGTTTTGATGTTTGCAATGCTTTTATTTATTGGGAATTGTAGCATTTTGATATTATTTCATGTATTTTGAAGAAGGAGGAAGAAATCCATGTCAACGTACGCTTCAGGTATGATTCTTGAAACCATGGGTAGAATCACTAACCGTAACAATGAATGAACATTGGTAGCTAAAACTTTCGTATCCTTCAACCGGCGCCATCTTGGATTTGAAATGAAATAAAAACGTCTTTATTCGTGGCGAAGTTCGGACTTTAAAGTCCTCTCTTCCACTTAATCACAAAGGGAGGATTTGGAAGTGATTTGGTGGATTTGTTCTCCATATCCTCAATGTAAACTAACAACACCGATTTTTCTTTACTAGCGGGTAAAGCCCGTTTAAAACAAGTGTAATTTAAAAGATAGCCCTATTAAGGAGGTGTTTATTGAACAATTATACATATAATTAGTGTTCATATAATTGTTGTATTGATTTGAGTAGTGACAATTTTGGATGAAGTTTTATCTCTTTTAGTAAAACAGAACGTATTACTTTTACACTTTGATCAGCAAATAACATTATTGGTTTCATACATTTCGAAATAAAACAAACTTAACTAAAATCGAATAAAAATAAAGAAATATGGGTGTAAAACAGAGCAACTCTCAAGGTCACCTAAAGCCGACCTGTTAATGGGTCAAAAGAAGGGTATGCGGTTTTTCGAAATTCGCTCAACGTTTTTAGCTGAACAACGTTGAAGACAAATGCAACGCCTAAATTATCGATAAGTAACTGCTCCTAGAGTTTCCAGACTGTTTGCCTTGTCCATTCGCACGTATAACTAACTACAATGGACGGTGCGTGATTCAACCCAAGACTTGCGACATGAGGTATTAACCCACATCTCATTGTTGGGTTCACAAAGACTTGGCCAACTGCGTGGCAGCGTTTTTGGATCAGCTGTTCTTTCATTGTACCCACAGCCAGGGTCAAGTTGGTCGTTGAGAACGTATTGGGGTGATTAGTGAATTCGATCTTCAAAGAGGATTCAGCCAACCCTGTATTTGTACCTTTGTTAATGTACGGATAAAAGTTAAGGTTTGTCTTGTTTAACGAGGCGAAGTTAGGACTACAAAGGCCTCTCTACCACTTAACCTCGACCTTTACCTAGCGTTACCGTATGGTCACATTACAAATGTAAGGGGTGACTGCAGGGACCGAACGGCAGAGTGATCAGCTCCGGAGTCGCGCACGATTCCAACCCGCCACGGGTCCGCTAATGTAAGGATAGTGGTTTAAGAAAGGCAATTTTCGATGCCTTCAGTAATATTGTTATCTTCAGGCTTCAGCACCTAGAGTCTCCAGTAGATCTCTTGGGGTAACAGACCGGAAAGATCGAAACTTATTCTTGATCATTGATCGACTCTCTGCACACGATCATAATGCAAACCCAGAGAAACTTTTCAACTCATTTTAGAAAAACACACCGAAGTTGGTTTAGACCTGTGCAGATTGTTAGAGCTTGTTGCTGCAACATAGAAGTGAACTGAGAGATATCCAAGGTGACACCGCAGTGTAACCAACCTAAGATAAGGTTATGGTAAACTCTATCACATCAAGTCCTGTTGCGGTCAGCAGTGCACCACACGGAACAAACGAGATCAGGTTTCCTAACAACAATATTGCAACTGGTCGTGCGTTGAAGTCTTTCATTATTTTGCTTGAGTAGTCAACTTGCTTCATCTAGGAGTGTTGGTAATGACTGTGTATTGTGAATACTTGAATACTTACTGAATACTTGAACTGAGACAAGTATTCACTCTTAAGGTGCAACTCTTAAGTATTCACTCTTATGGGATGAATGATGAGTGGGATGAGCGCTTTGAAGGATGGTTAGGTGTAGTCTTTTTGCACACTAGGACCGAATGTTCCCTAGACTCAACTACTCGTAGAATCTAGTTCCGGTTCACATCGCATCAAAACTTCATAATTAGCCTGAAATATTTTAGTGTCGCTGTGGAGTACCATCTTCAGTCACTGATTGGCTGAAACTGAGCCCATCAGTGACTGAAGAAGGAACTCCGCAGCGAGACTGAAATATGTCAGGCTAATTTTGAAGTTTTGACGCGGTGTGATCAGGAAGAACTAAATTATAGTTGTGACACCGGCCGCGACAGCCTTAGAGTTACGTTTCCTTAGACTCGGTCGTTAATCAATAGCTTAACGACCAATAGAATGGACCAACGGCTTACTAAGATCTAAGGCTTCCGGTTTACACCGCGTCACAGTTGAAATAAAGTTACCGCTAGACGTTTCGACCTCGCTGTGGAGAGTCATCCTCAGTAGCTGGTGTAAACCAGAAGCCTTAGATATTAGTGATGACACCGGCCACGAAAGCTTAAGAGTTAAGATGACCAACGGCTTAACTTAATTTTCGAACCACGGGGAGCGGCCAGGGTAGAAACTGTTACTGCAGCGCCGGTAGTTGAATCCAAGCAGTTTTTGGTTCAAAGCACACGCACTATGTCACCGAGCTATGGCCACCCCAATAAAACAAGAGTTTGAGCTCTAGCGAATTCAGGATATTATTGTCTCAACTAGAACTAAAAGTCTAAAACGAATCAGAATGATTTTAAAATGTCTACGTTAATAACATTCACACTAATAGTGGACTGTCAATTAACGCTGAATCTCAGGTGACGTTTCATTACGCATACCTAGAGCTTTTAATTAAAAATAAAGACACAACGTTATCTTAGTGGTACAAAGCAACTTTTATGGATTATGATCATGCATAGGAAACCGGAAATACCTGTGACGTCAATTAACAAGAAGAGCTTACACTGTGAGCAATTTTATTATTCCGTGTAGGCGTAATTACTCTGTCTCAGGCTTAAGTAAGACTGATGAACGCCCGTGACGGCCTTTGATAAGATCTCGAGTAAACAAAGTTATTTAAAGAGTTGTCTACGATCCGGCTTGTTTTGCAAGCTGGGCAGTCGCCTTAAGTCACATTCACAGTGTCAATAAGTTTGGCTCAATTTCACGGCACTTTATTGTGATCTCAATTCCAGATAAATCAGGGAAAAGAGACCAGGCTTGAGCCTCCGTAGTGTATTATTTAAAGAATCGTCTAAACAGGCAGAGTTCATTTCAAAAGAGTGTTTCATTTAAAGGTGAAACATTAGTTTTTCTATAAAATCAGCTGATCGCTCAGAATCAGAGCCAGCTGCTAGGAAAAATACCTTTAACTAACATAAGAAAGCGTTGACTAATGTAGTCGTGATACTGGACCACACTTAGCAGAGTCACGCCAAGATTAGTCAAAGATTACAGAGCAACAGCTGACGGAAGGTTAGTCATTGTTGAAGCGTGAGTCACAGAATGTATAGGAACAGAGAAGTGTGTGTCTACGGCAGATTGCAACGTACAGAGGAAGTAGTTTCACTCTTGCCGGTACAGCCAGGCAAAGCGAAGTTTGTACAGACAGTTTTCACTTCGCTAGTTCACCAGAAGAGTTGAGTTTACCAACGTGTGAGTTTAACAATCTTCGTTAGCTCACTTGAGAGTTAAATGTTTCGTCTGTAGTTCTCAGAGGAA
Source organism: Matsumurasca onukii (assembly GCA_018831715.1). NCBI lineage: Eukaryota > Metazoa > Arthropoda > Insecta > Hemiptera > Cicadellidae > Matsumurasca > Matsumurasca onukii. The sequence continues at coordinate 9,666,223 of CM032063.1, forward strand.
TTTTGTGTAAGGATAAGTGGTGTATGTTTTAAGGAGTGACGTCAAAGTCCATGTGTCTGCTCTGGGACTCGAACTCGGGGTCCTCCGCACCGAAAGCCCACTGAGCTACCCGTGTCCAGACAACTGTAGTTACCAAAGTTGCAAAGACGAGAGTCATGTAGAGCAGCATTCAAAAATTTGAAACTGTTGTCACCACCTTGCCTTTACATCCTACAAACGTGTCTTTTACTCATAGAAAATGCACCAACTAAGAGAGTGATATCACTCCGATGAAACATGAGGCAGTAAGAACTACCGGATTGGCCATCAGAACGGTAGTTGATGAACGTTTGCCATCACATGCTGGAGTTCAACTTGCCAACCAACTACGTACTAAATTCGGTAATAAGTGCCCCAATGTCCAAGCATTCAAAGCTCGCCTCAAGAACACTTTGATCGCAGAAGCTTTCTTCAACAAAGACGAGTTTTATGGCACATATTTAGGACACGTACGAGTACATTAATTAGCTAACCGACGGGGTGTAGAGTTAGATAATTCAAACTAATAAATCTAAAAGTTTTATGTTTAAAAGTATCTCAGTGTGAATTATTGGCAAATTTTAGTTGTACAATATACAACTTGACGATTGCTATATATGTACATTGTACCCGCAGTAAACTATTTATTTACTTCACTATACTGTATAAGAGGGATACGTTTGAATTGAACTATGATAACGACTGTGACACGAATGTAAATATCTTCGTCTGGGTAGGCTCAGTTTCAGCTGGTAGCTCTGGCTGCAATGTTTCTGGATTCTGAGACCTGTTGTCGACGTCCTTGGACTCTCCCAGCTGGACCAAGTCCAACTACACAGTTTAACACTTGCTGCTCTTCCTGACTCACAAAACAACAATTCCACAGGTTCGAGGAATCATTTATTTCCTCAAATGCACGGCACAAGGATACGGTACAGTAAAATGTTGTAACCTTTCTTACTAAAAATTGTGTTCAAGCAGATCAAAACTATTCGCATGTGTTTGGAAAAATAGCTCATGATGGTGTAGGCTTAAATTCATAGGCTTTATATGTTGACGTTAGGTTGTGTCTCTTTCAAACTATACTCTTATTACGCCTATACACTTAAAATACTGACAGTTTTGGTTGAAGGCCTTCTTCTGCGGATGAAAAAGTCATCTTTGATGAACATCATAATCTCGTTTGCTCTTAATGTTGAGTCATCTTTGCAGACCTTGGAAGTGACTGCAGATCCAGTATAATCAAGGATTACTTAATAATTGGTTTAATCTTTGTTCAACCCCGTCATGGACTTTGAACTTATCATGATCTTTAATAGAAAGTTTGTCTAGCAATTTCCTAGTCTTAAGCCGAATTTCATGTGTCACGCCCTGGACTTTCTTGCTCCTTAAGCCTTCATTAGCATCAACCATCTCATGAGATGAGTGAAGTGGACAGCCCAACTGTGACGAGATGTACATTCGACATAGCAGGAAGCAGATATGAGCAGACGAGGGAGGGAGGTGGGTTCATGCTTTGTTGTCCGGTACAGTGGTTAGCATTGGGTGAAACAGCTTCCACAGGGTCAGCCAATTCTTTACTACCACCGCACACAAACTGGCGTCGTGTACCTCGAAAATAATACTCAAAATTAAACATTCGACGTAAATTGTTTGATTTGTCTTTGCCCATGAAGGTCCTAATTCTTTTTAGTACCCGATTCCTTCTGTAGGTACCAAGTTCTGCAGTAAGCACTTCATCGGTTAAATCGATCAAATACAATGTCACAAGAGTAACAATTTTCAAAAGTCCTAAACCAAGAGTAACAAGTTGTCCCTGGTTCTAAAAAACTTAATGTAAAGATATTCACAATCAACTTAAATACAACCAGTTATGCAACGATCAATATGAGAGATTTGGTTCGTAGGCAAAAACAAACGTCATACAAAAACAGTCATTTATTTGTATATTATTTCTTCTAGATGCATAAATTTGTGGTTACGAGTTTAATAGGAAAATTACAGGGTACGCGGATCTTGATCGAGAGCTAATGATGTGGACAATTACAGTAATTTTAGTTGATCTAGAGGCGAACATTAACCAGAAAATTAGGCCTTGCAAGTGGCAATACAGATTCAGCACTTACGGACTCCATATTGACATTTCAATAACGTTTGTTAAATCTTGTTGGTGTTTATCTCATTTCACTCCACATCTAAAGTTAATCGCTTGACAAAGTACACATGATCATTTACATCTAAATTGAGTTTGGTTGTGGTTTGCGGCAGCTGGAAACATCACTTTATTTGGTTGTGTTGAATTGTGCGGTTGTTTGCGGTCCGCCAACCTTTCTAGTTCTAAGATCAGCTGTTTCACGTGGTTTACGATCACGTGATGCAATATGTCACCGGGTCAGAACACCCACTCTAATTCTGGGGGCCAAGTGATAAACGGTCTGCTACAGGAGGCAGAAAAGTATCACTATCAGGTCTTCTGAAATATTTTTGACTTTAGTGAAGCTTTCGGGTTTGAAACTTTAGTAAATTTGTTTCATCAACGCTGCGCTTCAATGTTCTTCAATGCTCATTTCAAAGCATGCCAATTTACCATAGATTCATAGATATTGTTTTTTTTATTTGAGTTACTCTTATGGGAAAAACCAAAAAGGGGATTTCAGTTTTTAATAATACAAAATCAAATTTTTACTAGTGCTAGCTTTTGCTTTTTAACGTGATTTGTACGCAAGATAAATTCATGTATGCCTATAATTACGTAAATTCAAGTTCATTGTTCGTAAGCTACTAATTACTGTATGTCTTATTTCGACAGAAATTCTTGACATGCTACGTTTCAAGAGGCACTTTAAAAGTTTGTTCTTCTGGCTCTCGTTGGACTGTACCTTGGAGGTCACTAATCAACATAAAAGGGGTCCACTACCAGTAGTAACAGTTGAGCAAATTGGAAATTTGTATCTGGTACCGTTCAAAAATTATAAAAAAGAGTGTATTCTTTTCAACCACACTGAGTACGGTACAGACTGAACTAGAGCCCTGGAGGGAAGCGCGCACAGTGACGTGAGGACGTGGAGGACATTTCTCTAATCAATCTCAGTCGCTCGTTATACACGCAGCGCTTTTCATCTCCCAAGTCATGCGCAGAGCACTGAGTCACCACTGCGCAAGGACTTCCCGCGCAGCGCAGGCTTTGATATGGTGATTAGATGATAAAGGGGACACCGGTTCGTGAATCATGATCGTCAGCGACATTAAAGTAAGAGAAGTAGAAACTTAGATGAAAAGAAAAGAGATAACAGGAAGTGAATAATCTTCGCACAAAAAGAGAACACCAATTCCTGAATCATATGGGAGTCAACGACGTTAAAGTACTAGAAGTATACCCCTAGACCAAAAAAAAAGGATAGGAAGTGATCAAAAAAAAGGATGGAATCTCCTCACTTAAGATCAAATCTTCTTTTTGGCCGGACACAAATCGTAAGTTTGTGTTCAAAATATGAAATAGATTGTTGCGTGTTCTATTGGGTATAATTAGGAAAAGTAACTTATTCTACAACATTTTCTATGGGATTACTCAACCAAGCACGAACCCATGTTTGCCACTGAAATAGCAGAATATTGATTATTTCTCTCAGGTAGACGAGGGTAGATATCCAAGTTTATCTTCAAGGCAAAAATGCTTGTGAAACAAATACACTATTAAAATTGCCTATTTTTGTTTTTGGCCAACTTTAAAATTTATTTGCCAAAATTTGCGTAAGGCTTCAAAAAAGGTTATACAAACCTAGAGACAACCTTTGAGAAAATGAAACAACTTTTCTAATCTCTACACCAAAAAATAGCGTCCTAAACAGGGAACTATACGAGAGCATATTCGAGGTGGTCAATCCTCTTAAAGACGCTTTACCAAACTGTTCGAAAATCAGGTTCTAAAGAAAACTTTATAAAAATAACCAATGTTCTACTAGCATTGTCTAATAAAAACCTCGATAGATTTCCGTAAAACAACAAACGCAAAGTGTATTCTACAGTACGACTAAATTTAAGTCGTAATGTCCTTAAAATGTCAAGTATTTCTGGTCCACTCGGCGCTTGAAGCTCAAACGTTTTGAAGTACGAGATTGTTAACTACTCAACTGTTGTTTTGCGTATGTCACGTCACGCCCCCTGTAACGTCACGTTCCTTCCCTGTCACGCACACGTCACGTTGACTACCAGGTGCGTGACTTGTGACGTACACATGACGGTGCTGGACACAAGGCAAGGGACGCCACGACATTGAGCACTTCCTCGACCTCGACACTGCTGCTGGACACGAATTAATTACACTCACTCATCTTCGTGCTCACCGTTACACAAGGTGTGTTGCATAGAGCGACCAACACCGCTGCGGATGTACCTACAGACTTGGAGTCGTTGCTTTGTGCAGGATGCGTGGTTCTGAACTCATGTGCTGTTTGACTAAAGTGCATTGGAGATGAAAAATATAAATTTGAATGATGGGATTTTCCCATAGTTCAGAATTGGAATTTGAAAGAAGTCGCCGCAGGTCAACTTGTGTAACCTTCTCATTGCTTTGAAGTCGATTAATGAGTCGTCTTTCAATACTGAAACTCTTACACTAAAGAGCCATCGAGAAAATAGGACCACCGTTCTTTATTACTGAAGTTACAACTATCACGGTAAAAACAAGTCTTGTAAGCTCAACGATTCACAAAAGTTGTATTAAAAGGAGAAATACATATTTTCAACTTTGATTTTGATTTCCTCCTTTAAAGATTCAACTTACAGCTGTATCTTTATTTTTAATATCCATGATAACTCCAAATCCTTGTAAGATTCCGTTGGGAAAAATATAGGTAAATATTTTAAAGCCTTAATAACTTTCGTATTGTTTTTCTTCAATAGGACGTACAACAGCTATATTCAGAAAGAAATATATGCTGTAATTGAATTATATTTTAACCATCTTGGACACAATAAGTTAAAAAGAATAAACCTGCCAACCTAGTGTACCAAAAGATGTAACAATATTGGATTAGTCCCACTTGGATTTATTGGAAACTATCGTTAGGTAGGTTTACGAATGTTTTATTCTAAATATGTGTAATAAATGTAAGAAAAGTAGAATGTCGGCTGCTAACAAGACCCATCAGTAAATACTCTGTCCATTCTTTTTACACATATATTTACAGATAAAATACATTCTCCAAATTTTCTTCTTTAGGAAGGATGAAATAATGCTCTATCCATCATGAAGAAGGTCACTTTACGTGAGGTCAAGGAAAACCCCCAAATTTTCCTCTCAAAGAAAATTTAACAACGCGATTATTTTAGAAACCAGTCCTGGGTCAGATACTTCACCTCGATGTGGTTTTTGTCTTAACTTTTTCATCCGGTCCCTTCACAGACGAGGTGAGCAGAAAAAGCGTCAAGGTTTCAATAGTTCCGGGTCCTGGTAAGGTTGGGAACCAGTTTCACAACCCAACACAATCAGGAGGGCAGGAAGGAGGAGGAAACCATATCATATACTCGTTCCAGACAAACTCGTTGGAAAATCGCCATTCGGATGAATAATTGAATAAATGTCTTCATTAATCGGAACAAAGCTCGTTCATTGGCGAAGGAGCCATTAGATTTCCTAAGTGCAGCAATAAGCATGCTTGATTGAGTATATTACTTGTAATGTTTGTTTTATAACCAGCTGATGTGTGCAGTTGTGAATTCCAATTAGTGTAATCAATGCAGAGTCTATTCAATCAATCAGGTGTTTGATTGTGGTGTGTTCTTTGCTACATTGTACACATATTGTTGTGTTAAATTGACAGCAGGTTTATAGCCAACGGACTAAGTTATTAATCAACTGTATGATAAATAAATAAATAATTGTTTATTGTCAAAATACACAAAAATATTGGTTTTGATGTGAAAAAGACAAATTAAAATTCAATTGCTTCTGGTAAGACTGGTAAAAATGTATAGGAATGAAAAGAGCAGTCGGTATTCATTGAAAAGGGCAATGGTTTAAACGACTCCTTGCAGGAGTTTTCTATATTTAAGTCGTCATATTATTCTTATCGCTTTCTTTCGTAATATACAAATCCGATGAATTCTTTCTTTCGGTGCAGTTTTTCCGTAAACAAACTCTGAAAGAAAGATGGGGCTGAATCATTCCGTAATAAGCCAATTTTAAAATATCTTGAGTTCAATTAAATGATAGGTTAGAAGTAACCTTTGAAATTTTGCTGCAATCAAGTCAAAGATGATGACCCTAATATGAAGGCCTAAGAGTTTGTCGTACTCAGTTTCTTATACTCAGTTATTAATTGAACAGTTATTATCATCTTGATATTGTTTAAATTCAAAGTTGATATAATTTGTTTTATTGAGATAGATACGTAAGTTTAAATCAAGATTTTTGAAATACTGAACACAGCAGTTAGTCTTGGCAATAGCAAACTCTTTAAAATTATCAGAGCCGGTTTCCATTGAAACTGAGAGTTGTATTTTCAACATATTGTAAAACATTGCAGCTGCTTACACTACTGCCTGATGCCATTTCTTTACATTTGTTCACATATGAAACAAACAAAGTAGGACCGAGAACAGATCCCTGAGGGACACTATGGTTCAGGTCTACTATATTCGATAGTTCATTTTTTGTTTGTACTTGATGTGAACTGTTTGAAGACTGGGACTCGTAGCGTGGTTCTGTAATCCAGCTTCATGGAGGTCAGGTTATGAGGATGATATAGGTCTAAAACGGCTCAGATAGTCTCAGAGATCATCTGATGATACCCGCAGCAACTCCCACCATCGTTTAGATATATCAGACCATCACCTGCGTGGTTCGGAAGTCACGTTAAGCCGTTGGTCCTTGTATTTCCATTGGTCATTGGGCTATTAATTAATGACCCATTCTAAGGAAGAGTCGGCCTTAGTTTGTAACAAGACTACACCCATCTCGTAACTCATTACTACCACTCATCACACTCATCCTTCACCACATATTTGCCTTAAAATACCCTCATGAGAGTGGTCGGCATCTCAAATAGTGATTTAGTAAATTGGTTTTTCAGATAAGCCTTTGTCCAGTGTAGGTATTTCGTGGATCCCATATGAATAAGGATGCAGAACAATAAAAACAGTGTCACAAAGATTCAAGCTCTCTTAAAATTCATTGGAATAGTGAAAATGTACAGTTTCACAACGTTTTCGGGCTCGGTAGGGCCTAAGGTCAGTCGGTTGGGCAAATGATAATCATTATGTAAACAAACGATGGGCGGACGCCGCTGTGTGTGTGCGTTGACTACTTTCTCTGTCCCAAGGCGAGGCAGGCCGGACAAACCTTGAACACTTTGGGTACTCTTTGCGTTGACACACATTAGTCTGACTTTAAAATCAACAAGAGCTCGACAAGTATTAGTTCTGTACTTCTTGAAGATAACGTTACCAAGGACAAGATACCGGTCAAATTTGCTACTGGATCTTACGTCGAAATTCTAAAGTTTTAGAGTTCTTAATGAAGACAATCGTCTGCACTAGTTAAATCTGCGCAACAGTTTCGTTCAATTACTTAAATCGTAATACACCTGAGACATCATACTGCGTATGCAGATGTAGTAAACTATAACATCTATAACAGAAATAAAAGCAAGACACTAAAAGAAATAATGTTTAAAAAGTCTTTAAATGTTTATTCTAAAAAGGTGGGACTGGGACTCGTGGCGTGGTCCTGTAATCCAGCTTCATGGAGGTCAGGTTTTGAGGATGATATAGGTCTAAAGCGGGTCAGATAGTCTCAGTGATCATCTGATGATACCCACATCAACTCCCACCATCGTTTAGACATATCAGACCATCACCTGCGTGGTTCGGAAGTCACGTTAAGCCGTTGGTCCTTGTATTTCCATTGGTAATTAAGCTATTAATTAATGCCCCATTCTAAGGAAGAGTCGGCCTTAGTTTGTAACAAGACTACACCTCATAACTCATTACTACCACTCATCACATTCATCCTTCACCACATATTTGCCTTAAAATACCCTCATGAGAGTGGTCGGCATCTCAAATAGTGATTTAGTGGTCTCCAACATGAACTGTACTTTTACTCTTTAAAAAATTGTTAAGTTGTTTTCGCTTTTAGAACATTTGAACAGAAGAAATCTTCAACAACGATGTCTTAAAAGTAACTCTTATTTTCCCTACTTCATTCCTCTTTTGTAGTCCTCTTTTTGACAAACTTGGGGTTTTATCGGTAATCGTGGATATTGTTCATAAATAATTGTGGTCAGTCAATAAACGGGATAATGTTAACTTATGGAAATTTGTCTTAGTCACGCAGAGTTGCTGCGTAGGAGGACCTTTTGACGCACTTTGGTTTTAAACTTGAACCATTTGTCAACTTGTGTTTAAGGGTCCGCCTCAGTAGTCATCTCAGAAAAAGGCAGAAATCGTCCGTACCAGGAACACACGACAACGCGCACGTAACAACTGGCTAAACAGCGGGCCTTCTTTTAACTAATGTGGCCTAACTATCAAACCAAACGTTTGCAGAGGCCTGTTTGTCACCTTTCAAAACAATTCTTACATTAATAAACAGTTTTCCGACACGGTTATAGGTTCCAATTTCTCATAAGTTGTTCAATAGTTTCACACATAAACTTTGAAAGTGTCCAAGTTTTAGTGCTTCAACTCTATTTTGTACACTTAAAACTTGTGATTTCGTAAAAAACGATCTATACGCGTGTCAGAAAACTCATTTTGTCCAAATATATAATGCTTATTAATTCAAAAGTTACTCTGAAAGGTGAAAAACGGACCGCCGTAAACCCTTGCAACGCCGCGCCGCTGAGGCGCACCCTTAAGACACGTTGTCAAGTGATGTTTACAATTTACTCACACTCTGTTGCAACCAGCAGCAGTCGAGACAAACATTGTTTCTAGACTCATAACAACAATTAGCCGGCAACTGGATTACATAGAGGAGTTACATAGAGGAGCTTGTCTGCGTGCCTCACCAGAGTGCAGCATAATAGCTCTGTGAGACACACTGTTCACATGAACGGTGTAACCGACCTTTCTTTCCATTCCAGGCAAGTGGTCATCGGAAAAATATTATGAGACCGTTCGTTTGAAATCCTAGGAACATTAGTGAATGGTCTATATTAATTATTGGACCACAGGAAAGTCATTGTTCTTAGATTGAACATAGCTATATGTACAGCGATGGAGTGAAAAGAAGAAGCTAGTGTGATACCTTTATGACAAAATAAATAAAGGTTTTGTTAGATTGTTCATTTACTGTCAGGTTTGCAAAAGTATTTCTTATTTTTAGTTTTGAGTTTAGTTCGTCGTACTAGATAGTGGTTTGGTCAAATGCGGGTTTTGCATTTCAGTTGCTATCAGTAATCCTTTTCTTAAATCACACATAATCTAGTAGCCTATTTCCGGTTCACACCGCGTCAAAACATCATACAATTAGTTTGAAATATTTCAGTCAGTGACTGAAGATGGTATTACACTGACAACAATCCAAATTAGTAACAAGTATTTAGAAAAAGGTCCTACAGCTGGTAATAAAAATATGTGTTTTGACATAAAACATACACTGGTAAGACTCGACTAACAATATGAAATTATGTGGTTAATTACTCAACACTCCCTTTACGATATAAAAAGAGTGTTTATTCAAATAATTTTTGTATATTGGTATTAAATTGATTCGTGGATACAGAATCGAATGAATAACTGGATCTGATTTCACCACCATTGTATGTCAAATGTCGAAATGGGTCGAGGCTTTCTTCTCTGTATTCTCTGGCCAGAGGGCATTTAGCAATATTCCTGTTTCAACGTTACCTTGTTCTGAAATTTAGAATTCTTTGAGCATCTCAGCAAAGACAATGTTTACGGGTATTGTCTTTGATATCAGTGACAAGGATTCTGACTTTGAAATAAGTTCCCTACACAGATTCCATTTCCAATTCACTGGTACATTTCCAATGTTCATAAACAACTGACCAATTGAGTAAAATTCCAAATCCATTCTCTGTTTGTGGAGGAAATATGTGTCTCAATCACATTCAAAACTATAAACTAATGCAGATAAAAATATTGTACATTTTAGTTTAACCGATAATTTATGTGGTTGTTTTGAAGAAATTGAGTAGTATTAAGAAGTACGAGTACTATGGATTCTTCACATCAGCAATAATTACAGGATGTTTCTAAATCAGTCACAATTAGATTCAGTTTACCACTCTGCCAAACACTGTAACTGAACCCGATCTGTTGCTGTACAAGATATTGCGATTGTTTCAGCAGTTCTTTTCAAGTTAACCAAATTCCAAGTTACGTAAACCAACTTCATCCACAACCAGTATCGAGGATTCAAACGTATAAATTAATCAATTTCGGCAGCCAGAGGCAGATCCAAGATGGCGGAAGTGGTGTGGTGGTGTGGTGAGGTAAGGTAGGGCAAGGGGCCAGTGTTACCTGACATTGGCCTGGTTGTGCCGAGACCAGGTATCAGTGAAAGTGTTACATAACCCATCACCTCGGAGTCGTAGTCAGCTGGGAATCCCACCACAACAACACACAGCTGATCAACTGACCACAGCTGATGAGATTCATTCATCATCGCTATCTTCTCCTCTGTTGATGAGGAGTTAAGTGTCCAGTTTATAGGCATGAATTGGTCTGCTTGGCCGGGCAGATAACTAGCCATCTTTTTATTCTTCTACAGAACACTCCTTTCGCGCCTGAGCAATATGGAAGCTGCCTGGTCTTAGAGCTCAAGCAGGCCCTTACAGAGTATAGTGAATCCGTGGAAACCTCTTCACCATTATAGCATGTTATTCACTATTTATTATTCATTATCCATACCTTATTTTCCAATAGAGTGGTGTTAGCAATGTCAAAGGTAGATAGATCAATAAATAAAACAGATCAATAACAAAATTTTAAAATTAAAAATTTAAACAGTTTTGAAAGAGGGAACTTTGGGCGGAGTAAAAATCAACTGATTCTATTAGTGTTTAATTTTTTTCAAAATGATTAGTCTATAATGGGCGTGTTAAACACTTCAAGTCAATTAAATATAATTGAAATTACGCTACTTTCAACTACTCCGATACAAATTTGAACCATTGGAAAATAAAATAATTATTTCATACTGTAGACCACTACTTACAGAACTAAAAAAGAAACACCGAGGACACAGTACTCCCAGTGTTACATTTTAATTGTAAATTCTGTGTAAATTCTGAAGTTCAAATAAACTCACTGAGTGAAAAGTGGATTTATACCAATCCCTTTATTCTTGGACCTCCTCATGCATTCAAAGTAAAATTAATATAGTTTCCTATGAATTTAATGTCGCCGTTGTTTTGCGTTGTAATATCTTGTTAACACTTTTAGATTACTAGAATTGATCTAAAGAACTGATCCAAATACCTCATCGTATTTTTTAGTGAAAGGGGCATTTTAAGGGGTGCCGCAGGATCATCGTACTGCCCCATAAAGAACTGACGAGTCAAACTGAGTAAAATGCTAAATCCTCTCTCTGTTTTTTAAAAACATCTCTGTCTAAGTGACATTCAAAACTAGAAACTAATCTAAATATTGTAAGTTTTAAATGAAAACGACAATTTTACAGTGGTTTCAAAGAAATAATTTGAGTTGTACAAAAAGCTTATAATATGGATGTTCCAAACCAGCAATGATTTCAGGATGTTTCTGAATCAGTCCCAACTAGATTTAATTGGTTCATCATGATTCTAAGCTATGTAGCTTACATATAGAAATAAGACGACATTAACAGTCAGATAAAATTCCATAAGTATTTTGACCTTGTTCACTCTACACTAATACAACATAAAACATCACATTGACCTAAAGGCAATTAATTTCAAATAATTTAACGAACAATATTTATAAGATACAGATAACCGATGACATCACACAGGCAGTAGCCACGTTATGTCATGCTCAACAATAGACGAAGGTGGAAATCACAGAGGAATTACTGTATCACATAACTAGCAGGTAGTGGTACAGTAGAATAGACTGTGGCTTTGTTGTGCCTTATTATACAGAGGTGGGCCTGGATCTAAACACAGTACTTGAGCAGATAAACACATCTGCTTATTATGCGTTGTGACACGTATACAATTCGAGCCTTCAGTTTATCGTCGAGTAAGTTATATAAGATGTTTATGCGTGCTGATTGTGCATAAGTTATTATACGTAACGGTTTATTAGAGAATTTCCTTTGGAAAAATGAGATATTCATGCCGTCCTCATGGTAAGATGCAGACCCAGGACCGTGAAATGTGCACCAATCCTGACCCCCAGAACACGTTTTGAGCATTTTGTCAAAACTTTATATGAATATATATCTTTAAATGTTAACATTAATTTATTGAGGCTAGTAAACAACTATCCCAACAAATTTTATTAAATGTAAAATAGTAAAAACTGAAATTGGTGATTAGTATTAAACCTAATTAGTTCTGGAATCAGAAATCACTTTATTCAGCATGAATTAACAAAAACAATTACATTAGCCAAGTCAACATATTTTTACAACTAGTAAGGCTATCGTGTTTAACGTTCAGGTTTCTTTTAAAGTTATCGATAAAAGTAAAGAAAATCAAGCACTGTAAAAGTTAAAAGTGTAGTTATAAACAAAACAATAGGCCTACGTAAATGTAAAAATGAAATGTTTAAAAATAAAATACAGAGTGTCCCGGAACTTCCTGGAACAAATCATATAAAAATGTTCCTTACGTTGAGACAAACAAATTTCACAATATAAGATGGGGTAGACGAACAATTGTGCAACTTTCAACTTTCTGTCAAATATCTTTTGAAATATTAATTATTTAGTTAAAAACACAAAATGGCGGCTAGTGGAGAAATGAAGGACTATGGATCCCCTGTTATGTTGTGAAATGTGTTTGTCTCAACCTAAGGAACAATTTTATATGAATTGTTCCAGAGAGTTCTCGGACACCCTGAATATAGCGTCAATGAACTACGCTATAGAATAAAAGTAAGTTCCCGCATTGAATTTAATTTTTATATATAATGCAACTTCGATATATTTTGCAAAGGGTAATTTTCTTGACAAAGAGGTCTTTGAAAAATATATCGAAATCACAATATCTAAATTCAACGCTGGAACTGACTTTTATTCTATATGGTAATTCATTGACGCTTTATATTTTAGGTTTAATATTTCATTATTTACAATAAACCATAAAAGCTGCGAACATAACTACCGTTTCATTTTACACACAAGTTTTGGACTTGTCAAGAAAAGGTCTACGTGTTAGATGGACTGAAGTAGGTCACTTTAACTATTAACACCACACTTGACAATCGTTTAGCCTTCAGATAGTTCATAAAAGTTGCAGAATAAGGACCAGCCTACTAACCGGGTTACGGAGTATATCGATATCTTACACTGTAGGTCAGTGTATAATACTTGCACCATACTTTGACCTGCTAAGAGTACAATAAATGTATAACGTCTACTAATATGACAAAAATAGGCTTGTACAATTTTTGTAAAGATTTTTTTATTGAAATGAACTCTTTAATTGAACGAGTAGATATTTAACTTAAATGGAACCTGTTTGACAGCATCACTGGGTTATAAAGTGGAGCATTTTGATAACTTAATGTCCAAGGTACACTCTTTAAGGACCAATAATAAACGATACTTTTTGATGCAATAATAATTGAAAGTTAACTTAATATCACTATCGCTATATCACTATTTGAGATGCCGACCACTCTCATGAGGGTATTTTAAGGCAAATATGTGGTGAAGGATTAGTGTGATGAGTGGTAGTAATGAGTTAGGGGTGTCATGGGGGTGGGTTTGTAACCTTGTTACAAACTAAGGCCGACTCTTCCTTAAAATGGGTAATTAATTTATAGCCCAATGACCAATGGAAATACAAGGCTTAACGTGACTTCCGAACCACGCAGGTGATGGTCTGATATGTCTAAACAATGGTGGGAGTTGATGCGGGTATCATCAGATGATCACTGAGACTATCTGAGCCACTTTAGACATATATCATCCTCAAAACCTGAGCTCCATGAAGCTGGATTACAGGACTACGCCACGAGTCCCAGTCATACTGGAGTCTGGTTTATATTATTTTGGAGAAACAACTGTCACGCTAGTTCCTATGATTGGTGTCAAGATTACAAACTGTTTAAAACAGCTGTTGCCCCTGAAGTATAAAGACCATCAAAATGATTGTTTTCTCTCTAGAAAATAAAGATCAACAAAACAAACCTTCATTTCCTGGGAATAAAAGTGCAAGTTCAGCACGCCATTGTGTCAAAAACAGCTGTTCTTAGAGCATAATGACATTATATTTCATTACTAGGTCTTAAAATGACACTTCTTGACCCGAGGTCAAGTTAACGAAGTCAAGTTTAGAGCAATTTATGACGAGAAACTATTATTATACATATACCTTTGCTGATAACCAAAAAATAATTCCACCGTGGGCTATATAGCATTCAGAATATCAGCACAACGGTCTTTACGTTCGTCCAAGACCTTCAAGAGGGGTTGCAAAAACGTGTCAAGGGAACTGACAACCTCTGACTGAAGACAGTAAAGCGGAAGCCAGACCAACAAAAAGCAAGGATAGTTATAAGTCACATCCTTCAAGCGAGTAAAACCCGCCAGGAAACGTAATGAGGTTCACGAAAACATCCTGAGGTGTCGCACGCTATGTTGGCAACACTGAGAAACTTGTTTAAAATACAATTTTATACAACTATACCCTCAATTTCACTGATGGTTAAAATCATAGAACATACAGATAGAAGTTGACCTGAATTCTGATTCTTGCTCGCAGCCATGTTAGTTTTTCGTGTAGTTTAGTATTGGCTAGCTGACAGTACCCTCGCCATGATACGGGATTTAAATATTGAGTTTTAGTAATTATATTTACCTAAACGTTTCTAAAAAATCAAAGTTTGTGTTGTTAGGTAAATTGTAGTGTTTGCCTGTCAGTTCACTATTTTATAGTTTTGTAACCAGGCCGACACGCAACTTAGCGCTAAAGCGCTGCTGACATGAATAAAGCGAATTTACTTTGCAATGTGTTACAATAATTCACTAATCTTAACTCTAGTTCATGATGATGATGGTGTTTGAAACGCATGATCTAATTTCGATTAAACTCTATAAAAACCTTTATGACACCGTATCTTACATTATACTTTATTATGAGACACCTACTACTCTTAGAGGGTATTTTAAGGCAAATAGCTGAATATGGCCGAATATTGATGAGTGTTTTGATGGATGATGAGGTGTAGTTGACTAGGTAGCTAACTAGGCCCGAGTGTTCTCCAAATTGGGTCATTAATTAATTGCCCAACGAAAAGTGGAATGGTCCAACAGCTGAAAGGGACTTCCGAACCACGTGTACTAAAACAATTCCAAATTCCACCACCATTCTAACCAATGGTCCACCAAAACCTTACACATTCAGTAAGATAGTTTCAACTTGGGCATCGCTAGGTATCTTTGTACCAAATGTCAAGAAAATCGGTCCATCTATGCGACTGTAACCACGTTAAAAACCGCAAACATGGCAGAATGCCAAATTTTTCAAAAGTTGGAGTTAAATCAAAGACCTTCGCTTCGCTCGATCAATCACTTAACGATTCCTCTCGAGTTAGAGGTGATGGACAAAGCAAACAGCTCATGAGTCAGACGGAGCAGAGCGTGTTGAGCAACGCTCACGCAACCGTCGTGCCTCCATTCCTCGCGTCTCGTCAGAGAGAAAGGCAGTGATACGGGTGATAACGTGTTACAATGGAGGGGTACAGTACTTACAATCAGTGGTAGAGAAGACACTAACTACACTAGCGCTGTGCACTGTGTGACCGCTCACTAGACACTGGGTAACTCAGTGGAGGTGTCCCCTTCACCAGGAGGAGGTGCGCAGGTGGGAATCGAACTGGGCGAGTCATGAGCTACGTAGTTGATCTTCAAGCAAAAGTTTAAACAGGGCAGAATTTTGGTTGAGTGGCTGATTTTGCGTACATTAAGGGATACTTCAGGGAGTACGTAATACTCTCAAAACAAGCGGAGGGCCGGGGTCTCCCCTCCCCGAAAATTTGTGAAATTTGAGATAATAATTCAGTTAAAAATCAAATTTGCTTACAGTTATCCGGCCTTTTAGAACCTTCCAGAGGTCGCATGGGTTTTCAAAACGTAAGAGGGCACACCCGAAGGTTACTTCCAGGTGGGTTAAAACCTTAGTGAAACATCGTTGTTCTTACAGTATGGCATTTTCATCAACATTTTGCAAGAATCAAATATAATAAATGAAGTAAATCACAATAAACTATAGAAATGTAACAATGGTACAATGATTTCACCCGCTGCAAGCAGGGTCGCACACGGAGGTTAACTTCGTGCGCAAGGAGGCGCATCATGGAAGCTACCTCCGGGCTCTCATACAAACAGTTGAAAATAATAAGACAATTGATTTGTGATTTGATCTAGCAAACACACTTTTTAATCTGTTTTATATTATTAAAGAAGTAACGTCTTTACAAAGGGATCAATTTCAGCCCAGCTGTGACCCTTACCTATATTAGTCAACATCGATAGACTATTTCCTAATATCCTTTTTGAATTACAATGCAGCTGTTAGTGGCTAAATTATCTTTTATCGTGTTCTAACAAAGAACGGCGTGATTTCATGAACGAACAGAGATACACCCGGAGGTAAGCTCCGTGATGCGACCCTTGGAAGTTATTAAGGAAAAACCTTATTTAGTTTTTTTAACCATAAATCGTATGTAAATTAAATTAAAAGCAGTTTTCTTCAGGACTCTCTCACTTTTCTAGAGTGCACTGAAATCTTCTCCAGACACGATAGTAGGGCAAGACCAGCAGGAGTACTTGATCTGTCACCACTATATGAAGCTGCATGAGATTATTTTACTATAAAAACGACCTCTCAACTTATAAGAAGTGTCAGAATGAAGTGATTCGCACTTAGTGATTTCGCCGTGAGTTTACTGGCGAGTCTCTAGAGTAAGCTTTTAGTACAAATTTTTCAATGTGTAATGTTTACTTTACAAGGAAGTTTGAAGTATGAACAAAAAATGTATTATCTTGACTTGGCTAATGCAATTGTATTGTTAATTTTGCTTAATAAATGACTTATTGACTTAACAGTATCATAATATTAATTCCTACATAATTTTGTAGTTTCTGTATTTCTGCACGGAGCTACATGTTTGCCGATGGGGAACCTCTCTCTCGACGGCAAAAGTTGCAGTGTATCGGTCGTGGTGTAGTCAAATTACACCCAGAAAACGCAGAGTTCTGTAGAAAGACTAGACTACAACAGATGCAAGATAGGCCGAGAAAAAAAACCTAGAAAAGAATCAGTTATTATTTTACCCAGTTTAAGTTTATTCATGGCGGTTCTCTTCATCTTGTTTGATCACTGGGCCCTAAAGTGAAGCTTTTTGATACGAGCTCATATTTAACGTCAGAGGCCCAGCCGAGTGTTGTGTGGCATTTCCTGCCTGCTACTTCTCAGAGTAATTTGGATTTAAAAGGATAATTTTTATGAGCAAAGAAAATGCGAAAACATAGGGATTGGGACATAGTTTGGTTAAACATAGCCTATATATGATTAATAACAGGTTTTTTACGGATAAGCTTCCTGCGATTAAACTGGTAGGTATTGTTTCTTCGTTTTGATTGCTAGGAATCAAGCACATCTTGGAAATCATCAGAACTTTTCACTTTGGCCTTTACTACCTACGATCTTTGTCTTCATTTGAGTTTCGACCGAATGCTACTTGCACTCACTTCACATACCAAGTAGGCCTACTGCAAGCAGTATGTAGCAAGTAAGGTATGACATGGTCACATGTGGCTAGGCTTACTACTGGTTCCACCTCTGGCTTCCGTCAACATCACTCTGGTAGACTACAGTCAACTGCTCACGATGTTGACTATAACAAAGCACAAGCAAAAGCTACTTCTTCAATAATGCATGACTGAAACGGAATACTACTTTTCAACGTAAGCACGTAACGAAGGGAGGCAGTGCAGTATCATAAAACAACTACGGTGCTCTTAAAGCCCTTTTCAAACTTCAAGCCAGAAGAATTTCTTTGGTCGAATAAAATTTTAACATTGTATTCAGCTCAAAGAAGACACCTTGTACGAATGTGTTTGTGTCGGAAAAGAAAACTGCTAAACAGGGTTTCAAATAAATAGACTTGTTTTCCTGATGTACAAATCACTTTGAATACTCGTAGATCTTGTATACCTATACGAAGACAGAACTGCTGTGCTCAAGGGAGTTGAGGGTTCATCATCCCAATCATCAACAACCTGATTTTGTACCCTTAACTGTTATTTGAATGAGGCTTGTTTTATATCAAAGTATGTAAGTTGTATCGGAGAAAACCTGCATAGGTAAACTATACTCGTACATAGAGAACATTAAATTTATTGATTACTTTGTTGTGATAATAAAATTTCTTATAGATAATCACTTTGTTGTGGTAAAAAAAGTCTCATTGGTCATGGGGTGGCAGTATTTCATTAACAATAAATAATAATAATAAATTATTTATTTTTCTTTGTACATGATAAATACACTATAAATTTTAGCTGATACAGAAATAAGCACAATTTTATTTGTTACAGTAGTACAGTACTCAGCTTACATGGTACAAAGAAAAAAAGGGCCCCTAGGACACATTTGTCCGATTTGGGGTTCCAACATAATATTACACAAATAAAAAGAAATAGCTCAGAAGCATACAAATAAACGAATGATATCCTAAAAGTTACTTAAATATATGCAATGGAAATGTGCTGGTTAATTGTATTGAATAAAAAACAGTTTAGGGGCTATGCAAGGTGCTTATTAACTTAGTGAGGGTTAAATTCAAACTGTCATCAAAGGAAAAGAAAACATGGAAGTTAGGGATATTTAAGGAACACGAGAACATCTTGAGTTGTTTAAAGCAAACATCAATATTGGTCAAAGTTGTGAAAAGTGATTAATCTTAGTAATAAAAAGTAGAAAATAACAGTTAATTATTTTAGATTGAGAAATGATCAACACTAGCAAATTCAAGCAATGGATTTTACATCGACACCTCCTCTTCTCACAATACAAATTCCACAGGACTCGCTCCTACAGTTGCTGCAACCTCATCTATAGATTACAGTAACCTGTGATCTTTCACCTCTACCAGTCAGACCACTGCTTTAATGTGATGATTGAAACTTCAGTTTCTCAACATCCACCTGCAGGTCCATTCCTTTCTCAGCCCGACGTTACCACATGGAAACTCTACAAGTCCAGGCTCGAAACACTTGCTCAACTAATCACCGTTGATTGGTTTTGCTGAGTATTTTAATCATGTTTACCGGTTCCTGTTTCATTAAATCACTAAATCACTATTTGAGATGATAGAAGTCTTCCCCATCATTAGAAGACTTGGGCGGACTATTCGCTTGTATGGTACTTAATTAGAGGGAATTGTTTGTTCATTCGACTGAGACGTCTTTATAAAGTGCTGCATTGCGTCAAGACGTTTACAGTGAACATTCAATATCTCCAGCTAGCAAATCGTTGTACAACATTTTCTGTATGAATATGGTTACGATTTGTGTTCGTTAACTCAGTCACTACCCCAGTCAGTATATGTCTGGTTGGTACCTGTTCAGATTACTTTATACTTGACTACATAGAAAAGAGCGGAAAAATTGCTGAGCAGCTTTGTCATTGTTGAGCATGCTCCGTTCTCTACCAGGGGAGGTTTGGTCAGATATTAAGGTGAAGGGACGTGATAGCAGGGTAGGCCACGACTTCAGGAGAGGATTGCTATTTCATTATCTTGGGGGTTAGAGTCCCCGAGTGTTGTTGCACAGCTCGCCATGTCCTAGGGGTTGAAGTCTTGAGTAGCCTTGCTTGTCACTTCCTCTCGTGACGATTGTTCAATGCTCTCCCCAAGCTTGAAAGTGCTGGAGCCGAAGATGCTGAAGTCAAAGTTGAAACTTTGGTTGGCCGACAGACCGGTCTAAAGCCTGGGTGAGTTATTCTCCTGGAGGGATCAAGAATATTCCTAAATATTGATTTATGTGACTCTATTTTTAGTCTTGATGATTATAAAATAAAGAATGCTGATTTCTGATTGTCTTAAGAGCCGAGTCCAATCTCGTTCCTCTCCCTAAACCATACTTCTTTTCATTCCAATGGCGCAATATGCCCAATCAGACTTGCATAAGGGTAACCAATTCCTAGGTACTTGGGTTCCTCAATCTAACATCTATCCATCTATCTACACCTAAGCTCAGTCGTAATTGAAATATAATTTAAGTCACAGATAAATTAAAAGTTTTTTTATTTTATGTTTACTTAAGTTGAGTACAACCATACCCCCTCCTTAAGAAAGAGCCAACTCAAGCCGCATGTTGACCCAAATCAGCTGTGTTTGACAATATCTTTGGTGCCAAACATTATTAGAAGACAATTAGTCATTTAATGACACGGTTTAATATTCCGCTGTAAGTACAGGAGCGCTGCTGTAGGTGAGCCTACAATTAGTGAGTGTAACTACCGGTTACAGACCGACAATCTAAAGTAGGCATACAGTAATCAACACGAGCTACTGAGTCCTTGTGAACAATAGTTAGCCCAGGCTACACAATACACAATACATTGTGCCGAGATGCGAGCAGATTCTTGATTTCAAATTGTGTTGTTGACAATGGTAGAATTTCTGAGGTTGAAATATTATTTCCAAGGTCTTTCGTGAACAAGAAGAACACCACGGGATGAAAAGTTACCTAAAACATAACACAAAACATTAGAAAGTAAGGTAGCATAAAAGTCATCGGCGTTAGTTGACCAGTCACTCACCAACAAAAAACATGAGTTATCTATTGTTTTGATTACTTAATGTATTTAACGTAGCATCCTTATGAATGTTTTGTGCGATTTCCTGCTTAAGGTTAAGACGAAAGTTATGATAATCCCTACGTTCATTTTCATAAGAGGTAGCCAGAGAGACATATTTCTACTGATGTTTGACTGATTGAACGGTCTGCTAGTTTTATGTACAAGGCCTCAATATATTTTAACAAAAAAAGTGCGATTCCTGTTATACTATGCATTTTTTAGGTACTGTATATTCATTTAGTTAATTATGTACTTTTCCGTTTAAGTTTTGATGAAAGGTTATGATAATTATCCATATTTAGGTTGAGAGCTTGATGCTGAGTACTTTCAACCAGAACAAGATAATTCAAAACATAAAATGGGAAACTCATTTTTCTCAACCTGTCAAAACCCCAGTAGGTATTTTTTTATCTGAATCAAGACACTACCATGAAAATCGCCTAAATCTCAATAACGAAAATGTTTGGTATTAGTTGAGAAGAGTAAACTCTTACAATGTTTCAAAGCCTTGTGAGCTACATGATTTTTAATCTACAGTTTATATTTACCTTAACTTCTTATAAGTACAATAAATTAAAATTTAGAACAATTTATAGTGAGATAAGATTTTCTTACAGTACCGAAAAGTTTAATGAACTTTTTAATGTCAAGTTACTTGTAAGCAATTTTCGTTTTGACAACTCCTCCTGTATCAAAATTCACATCTATATCGTAGTTATCAGCTAATGACGAAAGATATCAAAGGCTTGAAAAGTTTAACAAAACAAACACTCGCTAATAAATATCTCTAGAGCTACTATTTAGCCGTCAAGCTCAGGTTGATTCATAGAGGCAGACGTTTCCTCAAGGACAGTTGTGTTTTAAATGTGAGGGTCATCTCTAGAGAGTCTCAACTACGTTAGGTCAGTCTTGTATAAAACTAAAGATAATGTTATGGTAGGTAGATCGCGCATAGATCACTAATCACTATTTGAGATGCCGACCACTCTCATGAGGGTATTTTAAGGCAAATATGTGGTGAAGGGTGAGTGTGATGAGTGGTAGTAATGAGTTATGAGGTGTAGTCTTGTTACAAATTAAGGTCGACTTTTCCTTAGAATGGGTCATTAATTAATAGCCCAATGACCAATGGAAATACAAGGACCAACGGCTTAACGTGACTTCCGAACCACGCAGGTGATGGTCTGATATGTCTAAACGATGGCGGGAGTTGATGCGGGTATCATCAGATGATCACTGAGACTATCTGAGCCGCTTTAGACCTATATCATCCTCAAAACCTGACCTCCATGAAGCTGGATTACAGGACTACGCCACGAGATCCCACATGGCTGAGGCAGGGGAATCAACATAGTTCTGTTAGGCAGCTCATGCACAGAATGCGCTGCGAGCGCTGTCGTCTTTCTCCCCTAGGGTCGACATGCTTATGTTTGTCCGATGTCGATGACTTAAATGTGATTGAATCGTGCGATTTTTGAGAACGAACGAACTTGCGCGTGCGTGAGCGGCTCTACTTGAGTTTCCTCGCAGCCCTTCTGTGTGTGGGCACCTAACTATGTTCAGATTTCTGGCTCAGCCATGTGGAATCTATGTGCTATCTACCTACCGTAACATAATCTTTGATAAAACACACTATCGAACTAAGGTTTATGTCAGATCAAAATATGAAATCCGCCTTAAGAGAACCGTTATTTTTAGCATACTTTGAAAATTAACTAATCATACAAAGCAATGAGGGATTTTTATTCTACACTAGGTAATTTGTAATTAGCTAATCAGCTATTTAAAACAATTAAGGGCTAATTATAAAACCAGGAGTCATTAAAACTATTAATTATGATAAATCCCGCCATAATTATTGTTGTTACCTAATAGCTTTTGATTAACTGCTTGTCAGCCACTTTGAGTTTTAAAATAGCATAACTTTTAAGTATGACCGATTGTATAATTTGTTTTTCTATGAATCACCTTGAATCCTTCCACAGGTTTAAGATCGATGATTGTTGTCATTGACAGCAGCGAGAGGGGTTATATAAGTGATAACCATCAGAAGCAACTGGCAAGGTCACTTTCCTGACTTTGTTGATGTCAAGGTCAAGGTCAAGGAAAACCCACCCTTTCGGCATCAGTTCTCCACGTCATCAGGGACGCTGTCGTCAACACTGGCGTGATGTTTCGTCCTTAACCTACTGTTAAGTGTAAATAACATCTTCAAGATGAGGCTAGGAATTTTACAGTTGTCTCACAGTAAAATGATGTTAAAGGTAGTTCCCGATTTTAGACCATTGAAAAGGCCCCATCCTCTTGGTGTGGCCTTAAAGGGTCAGCAAATACCTTTTAACAGTTTTCAACAACGAGTACAACAGTTTTCTTCTTCTTCTTGAACAAAAAAGACTTATTTTATCGAGCATGAAAATTCTAGTACACATTTTGTTTTAGTAAGTTGTGTGCCTGCTTTAGGCAACAAGAGATTAGTTCTTTAACTTGGAAAGGTTTTTGAAATATCAAATTCAAGGTAAATTTTACAGTCAAGTTTGCTTGTTGTCATATCATTGATTTTTACATGTTTAAAGAAATATCTTTACCAACCAAACTTTGTCGTAAGTGTATTAAAATGTTTTAGTGACTCCGCTGAGTCGAATATCAATTTTCTCATTTATAAAACCAGGACATAAATACACAAATTGGACAAATGTTGTATTTTAATTTCTTATTTTAACTATTAAACCAACAGGATTTTAAAAAGGTGGTCGGTGGAGTTACTGCAATACAATATTATTTTTCAAATAAAACTTATTTCAAAAATATCTTATGAAAACTCTAGACGTGAGGTGTCTCAAGAAAATGTTTGTTTTACATTGTCCTCATGGGCGAAACAAAATGGAGAACATGTACTGGTCAACCTCTTAAGTTGGGCCTCTAAAGTAAATTTCATAGTTATACTATAAACACTGAATTTTAAATTCCTACTAACGGCAATGTTCAGCATCTTAATGTTAGTGAAAGCAATGTTAATGTTATGTAGGTAGTAGCGCATAGATTCCACATGGCTGAGGCAGAAAATCAACATAGTTCGGCATCCCAAGCACAGATAGCGCTGCGAAGGAATTCTTTTAAGTCACTGACGCACGCGCAAGTTTGTTCATTCTCAAAAATCGCACGATTTGGTCACATTTAAGTCATCGATATCGGACAAACTCGAGCATGTCAAGCCGAGGGGAGAAAGACAGCAAGGGATGAAATCGCTCGCAGCGCTATCTGTGCTTGGGCTGTCGCAACAATGTTGAGTTCCCGCCTCAGCCATGTGGCATCTGCCCAAATCTACCTACCATAACACAATCTGTGGTGAAAGTCACGAGGAAATGGTCAAAAGTCAGTTTTGTTAATTCTGATCAAAACTCGAATCAACGATTGCGTGCGTCTAATTCGATGATTGCAGATAAAAGGAAACCGCACAAGCGGAACTCTCGTCTCACGGTGATTTGACGCAAGATATGATTTGGTTGATCAATTAGTGGTCTGTGACCAAATGTTGACCTGTAACCAGAACAGCTGTCGTCAAAACCAGACGATGGCAAAAGATTTGCCCATCGAAATATTACACCAAAAAGGTAAATAGGTAGATCATTTCGTGGGACCCATTGCAAAATAGACAGCGGCACTGTCTTAATAATTTGAGCTTTTAGGATTGGTATTATTATTCAGATAAGTAATGACACATACTAAAAGAGACATGTGTATTTATATATTTAACGAAGTTAAATCAAGGATCTAATTCAAATTATCTAATCGCGATTAATTAAAGAGCATGAGGCTTCCAGAAATATAGAATGACACACAAGTTTTGATTATTTTAATGGTTTCTTGGATCACTCTCGGGTAATCATGTGAAATGTTTGCCAATACTTTACTTTGGCTTTGTCAATTTTTACTGCATGTTTCGTGTTGTAACTATATTCTGCTATGACCGACTTTGCAACATCTTAGAGTTTTGTGTGCCTGATGTGTTCCTGGACTTTCGTTCAGCCAATCAGTGACTGAAGAGGTACTCCACAGCGAGGCCGAAATATCTCAGCCTAATTATGAAGTTTGGACGTGGTGAGATTAGGAAGAACTAGATTAAAGTTGTGACACCGGCCGCGAAAGCCTAAGATTAGTTTTGAAATCTTTGCATTTTAAGAGCTAAACACGGTTAAATTTGAAATTGCACAATTACTTTTTTTACTGAATTTTGGATCTAAATACTGGTATCTAACGACTGACAAATTCCAGAATATTGAAATTTTACACAGGATTTCTATCAAAGATAATGGTTCCATGTACATGGCTGAGCAATGAAACAGTGTGTATTAATACTTGTGTACCGAATACACATGTGTATTGCTCAAACGACATAAACAACAGTACCGGTTGTGAAAAGTTATCTGTATAGTGTATAATTGTAGTAATTAAAGAACACATACAATCTAATAAAACTTTGATATATTAGTTCGGTTATTCGGTCATGGAATATTGTTTAAGATTTTTTCGTCAATATATATCGAGAGAAAGCAATAGTTCAGCAAAATCGCCTTAGCCTTCATTTTCTAAGTAGCCTGACTCTTGATTAGATGACTGAAATAGACTCAGTAGAATTTCAGGCGCCGTGTTATTCTCCAAGTTACTACTTCTTTAAAGATTTATGAAAGTGTGTGTTCACAAATTTTATTACTAAAGAAGGAAAACGTCACAACCCTGTAACAAAATTTGGTCGAAATAAATTCGGAGAATTGTTTGTGAAATGGGTATAACAACAAAAAACCGAGTTGGGATCTAAAGTTTTCTTTGCGTCGTGGAATTTTGTGTTCAAATGACCTTTCTTTTGAAAAGCCACACGAGGGGTTTGTATTTAAGGAAATAAGGGGCCTCCTCCCACGGCTTTGGGTTGGGTGGGTGACGCTAAGTACGTCAAAACAATCTTCAGGATCCTATAAAAACATTCCGCAAAAGGTTTTAAAAATTTTTCTTCTTCAAAAAGATGGGGATTTAAAGCTCACCTTGGGTAGTTTTCCATGGATTATTCTTTGGATGGGTAAAGAGTTAAAGTAAAAGAGTTTAGCTGTACTGCTGGTGTTTACAATACTGTAGTCGTCTTTACTGGCTACTACAAATGGCTACAATCGGACACCATCTGGCACGATTCCAAGCTGAGCTCATTGTTGAGTCTGCGACGGGATAAGCGTCACAACCAACAAAGAGTTTCTTGCAAGTTGAAAGCTGTCTTCTTTGTAAACTTTCAAGAAGCTGGCAACCAGTCCTGAAGAAGTATTCTCCATAGTGTCACAGCCAATGAGAACATCGACAGTTGGCATCCCTGCTCCAATGGACGGTTGGCAGCCCTACCACCAATAGGATAGGAGACAGCATCTGTTTCAGTCAATTTGTGACTGAAAATGGTACTCCAAAGCTAGGCCGTAATATTTCAAGCAATATTAATAGTGATGTTTGGACAAGGTGTGAAACGGAACTAGATTATAGTTGTGTTCAGATAGATGATGAGGTGAAGTCTTGTCAAAAACTAGGGTCAAATATTCCCCAGATAAAGTAATCAATTAATAGCCCGAAAATTAAAGTTAATTCCTAACCACAGGGAGTGGCTATCATAAAAAGGTTGTTGCTGCAGCGTCGTGTACAGAATCACGCCTAAACCACTGAACTTTAATCTAGTTCTTCCAATTCACACCACGTCAAAACATTATTAAAATTTGCTTGCAATATTTTGCCCTCAGCGATTGGCTGTACCAGCTTCAGCCACTGATTGGCTGAGACTAAGATACTTGCTGTCTGCTGTCCTATTGGTCACAGGGCTGCCACAGCTTCGGCCAATCAGTGGCTGAAGATGGTACTCCACCGAACGAAATATTTCAAGATAATTGTAATGATGTGTTTACGCGGTGTGAACCGAAAGAACTAGATTATAGCTGTTGTGACACCGGCCGCGAAAGCCAAGAGCGTATACCACTGAACTATAAAGCCGGGCTTACGTAAGCTGACCCCCGCAGCCTGCTCCCTGACTAGACAAAAAACAACTCCCTGTATTCCAGGATGGTGTTATCGCTCACCTCGTTAGCAGAAGCTTCCCGTGTTGGAAAGCAGAGATAGTGTAATGTGCTTATAAATATGGGCCTGATAAGAGCGGATCTCAGACCTGAGTCTCGAATTCCAAGAACAACTCTGCCAACATGCGTGTACTTTTAGGTTTCATCTTTGCTTTCGTTCTTGCATCCGTAAGTAGACTATTTTGGATTGAGTTACATGATGATTCTCTCAGTTTAATAATGCAGAACTTGATCTAATGACATAAATTAGAGTCAAATTGAAGTTACAATATTGGTGCTAATTCTGGGTGTTTCTCCTTTGTGGCAGTCCTTATTGAATAACAAAACCACTTTGACTCACGAGGTGCTGTGAAGATCAAAACTGTTTTCCGTTTTGTTTTATACGATGGTAAACATTCATAGCTCTATAAAGTTGACTAGGTGCAAGAGGTTTCTGCTGATATTGCCTTCCACACTCAATGTGTTATATGTTATGATAAAGTTGTAGAATATAATAACAAATTAAGCCAGCCTTAATTATAGGGCAACTAATATTGTGTTCACAGGGCAGTGCACAGCTACAGCCTACCACCAGGGCGTCCCCGGCCATAGGCAACTGCTACACTCAGATGCGTCTGCCTTACGGTCAGTTTAGAGCTTTAAACTAGCGTTCCATATTTGCCCAAGTTGCAAGAGGCTTAGTTGGAAAAATAATTTTTAATCAGTTAAATGTTTTTGATTGCGGAGGAAAGCCTTAGCACTATAAACAGAGTATTTTTAGAACTTTCTATGCCCAATATTTTAAGGCATTGTTCTAGAACCACCGTTGGAAATATCATAATTATATCGACCAAAAGCCTTCGAACAGCCACTTCTGTATTTAGTTTATGTGTTATTGTTTTACCGTACAAACGCAATTAGCAATGATCATAACAATTTGCACACTTACATAAAATACATAAAACTCATTAGTTTTTAATTATATAATTTTGTTAACGTACTTATATACGTTACTTGCAGAATTTCTTGGTTGTAAGTGTTATTGCGGACATTTTCCAACTTTAATAAACAAGAAGAACATGACGTTTTGAATCTGCAATCTGATCCAGAAACTTATGCCAGAACAGTTGCAGTAACAAAGCAAGAATGTTGACGATTGTTTAGTAGTTTTAAGTAGTACTGAAGTAAAATTTTATTAATTACCTTTTTTGTAGCCTGGAGATCCTGATGAAACTTAGATACTAAATGCGGTGCTGACGATCGTTTCGGTCTAATAAGACCATCTTCAGAGCACAACACTAAACTAAACTAACACTATAACTGTTTATATACACTGTATATTTACACTTTACATTGGGCAGACTTTACATTTATTGAGGGGCAACGCGGGGGATGGTAGAGGTGTCGACACATTATTGTTTACGCGGAGGCGGCGCGGCACTGACTGCGGCCCTGCTGGCGGTGAGGGTTGAGCGAGGTGTCCTTGGGGCATTGTTGCCCCTCAAGGAATGTAAAGTCTGCCCCATGTAAAGTGTAAATAACACTTTATACACACAACTATAAACAGTTATAGTGTTAGTTTAGTGTTGTGCTCTGAAGATGGTCTTATTAGACCGAAACTATCGTCAGCACCACATCTAGCATCTAAGTTTCATCAGGATCTCCAGGCTACAAAGAAGGTAATTAACTTCAAATAGGTCCTGAAGTCGGAAATCATCATTTATTGAACATTTTATTGAATAGTCCTGACGGAAGCTTGGCTCACTGGTAGCAGCAGCTCCTTGTATTGGTTACAACACGTTCTTACAATAATCTATAAACAATGACAGAGTTGTTTATATGTACAGTTCGCTATCTGTCACGTCAATTGCAGTCAGTTGTGCCTGTTGGGTGGTGCTACGGCCTTATCTCTGACCTTTGATTGGTCTGGTTAACACTGTGAATTACTCGCTGTCTATAGAAGTCAAGCTGTAATCTAATCGGTGAATTTTCTTTGAAAATATAGATATTCAATTGTTTAATGACGCTCTTAAATCAAGAGTCACCCAATGTACCTAGAAGGAAATTAAGGAACCAATTCACCATCAAACTCTTTTCTAGATAACTTTTTCGTAATGTTTACCAGCTTAGTTTTGGCGTGATATTTAATAATCCGTTTAACAGTCAGAGATTATTACAACATCAGTTAAAATTAGTGTCAAATAAACACGTCAGCAATCATGAAAAGCCCAATAAAACTAGTTTTACTTACAAATTAATACAGCATTAAAACAATGGGAACTATTTAATCAAATCAGTGATTTTCAATGTAGCTGTCGATTTATTTATAAATATCGACTTCATAAAGCAAAATTCCCCATCAATTATAAGTCAACAAAGCTCGAACCTTGGTAATTTATAATATTAAATAAATTCAGGTTCAAGGGTTCTGATCCTCAACGTTAACTATAATACCTACATTGTGTAGACCTTCTGGAGGGGGAGAGAGGTTATTAACATCCCAATGATCAATTCGTGACGATCGTCGCATTTTCTGGAAAGTCGAGATGTCCATTTGGGCCACTTAAGACAAAACTCTTTACACTAATTTGTGATTTAATGTCACAACCCTTCACTGCGCCATCGTCATCCCGGGGTGGTTCCTAGCTTTGCAAATTTCAATTGCAAATGATTATACTAGATTTGATAACACTTTCGCCAAAATAATACTACTGCTATTGTTTATTGAACTTATATACCAGCTGCTCGTATGTTTCAGGATTTTTTGACAACCTTCTGCACACGAGAAGAGTCCCTGCAACTCCAATAGAATCGGTAAGAGACGTTCAATCTGATAGTGTTTTCCTAAAGAATGGTTCCTAAACAATTGAATAAAAGGAAAAATACACCTTAAAATTACGGCCGTGAACAAAAGCTGTCACCGCTTTTCTAGAAAATCACAGCTTTATTATATTTCTAAATGACCAAAACTTGGTAATATTAGGTGATTATACACTAAATTTCACAAAACTAATGTTTTATTTTTGTGTTTTAGTGTTTCTTGGGATGTGTCTACAGAGAGCTAGGTTTGGTGAGTAAAATAAATAAGTTTGTTTAGTATTTATTTTCATTAAAGTGAAATACAATAGAGAAAATAAGTACAGTATTAATGTACTACTATAATTTTATCGGTGGGACATATGATCATAAGACTTTAAAAGGGCACAAACCTAAAAAATCATATCGGTACCACTGCAAGCTATAGCCATTATAGCTGCTACATTTGCATCATATTTTGATTTACAACTTCGTTCTATGATATCAAAGTGTTTATTTATCACAAAACAAGCAAAATAAAGTTTGTTTGATAACATTGATATTTTGAATATTTCCCTTAACTATAATATGTACACCAGGGTTTACCCTACCGATAGGGCAAGTCCGTGAGACTTGACTCTTTTTAATCAAATCTTTAAAACTAATAAAATGCTAAATATTGTATTTTCACGTTTTGTTTACAAGCAGCCGGATAGTTTAAGATTGATCCTTTTAGTACGAGTAAGATTGGTCCTCGTATAAAACTGTGGGTTCCAAAAGTCACCAAACCAAGTCTTACCCTTCTTTCCTCTATATGGGATTAATGTTCTTTTTACTCTCGTGGCAGACGCGGAATGGAGGCATGGACGTCGAGTTCTCCAAGAAAGTGGCTCACATCCTGTACGCCACACAGCCCCAGAAACTGGCCCAGAGTTTGATCATCATCGACATCTGCGGTAAAGAGGGTGAGTCAGCTGATCAGTATTATTATATAGATACCAATTAGTTAGTTGGACCTAGAGCACAGCCAAAAAGGCAAAGAAAAGGAGAAATGAAGCAAGGGGATTGGTTGAACCATTTTAAGAGCCAATCAGAGAGCGCTATTTCTTCTTCTTCTTCATCGTCATCATATGTTTCTTCTTCACCATCTTCATCTTCGTCTTCGTCTTCGTCTTCATCTTCATCTTCGTCTTCGTCTTCATCTTCATCATCTTCTTCTTCATTTTCTTCTTCTTCATCATCTTCTTCTTCTTCAGCATCTCCTTCTTCTTCGTCTTCTTCTTCACCATCATCTGCTTCTTCTTAACCATCATCTTCTTCATCTTCATCATCATCTTCTTATTCTTCTTCCTCATCCGCGCTGCATCTGCTCGCACTTATCCACAGGACCTGGTCTTGTTTAATATGTTGTATGCAAGTGTTGATAGATTGTGTTGTGTTGCAGTGAGGAACATCGGTGACGAGTGTCAGCTGGGGTACCGCTCCAGGGATTGTCTCGTCCGCAACTCCGACCCGTCCTTTGTAAGTGCGACCACAGAGTACAGAATATAATAGACAGATCACAAAATCTCTTTATTTCTGTTGTTTAACAAATTTTGGCAAAGAAGGCGAAGTTATAACCTTATGACACTTTCTTACAAGTAACAACACAAAAGCCGCTCCTTTATACGATTGAGGACAAACTTACCCCTATTATCTCTATACTCTGAGAATAAAGCTTCTACGGAGATCCAATGGGATAGGGAATGTGTTGCGACGTCGTCTTATCAATCGCCAAATGCGGTTGCATATTAGCACTCAACAGTGAAGGGCAACCAAGCTCAGTGATGGATATGGTAATAGAACAAGCATTTTCCTTTTGACGAAGAAATAGATGTCTGAAGAGGGTTTCTATTGCCTAATGGTAAGAAACTTTGGTATTTAAAAGTTTCACTTTAACCATTTAAATATTTCTTCGAAAATTTACCCGAATTTCAAACAGCGTAGTAACATATTTTTCAATCAGTTCAAGAGGTTTCACACCATTAAACCCATGAACCTTTCAAAATGACAAAATACCGATACAGTTTTGTTTTCCTAATTTCACGCGATTTTGTTTCAGGCCCCGATTGAAACTGAAGTTTCAAGAAGAGGCAGCCACCAGAACAATTATATAGCTTTATAATTGATGATACAATTGGATCATGTATTGATATTTAATTCAACCTCATTATTGATGTGAATAAAGAAGCGTTACTCAGCCATCTAAAATAAGACCTAATTACAAGTTTACAAACAATTTATTTGTTCGTATTTTTATACATTTCATTTATTTTGCCAAATTATTTTGATGTAATACTTGGATTTGGACTGTATTAAGACATTCCTAGGTTTTATAATAAAGAAATACATGTTTTCATTGAATTTGTATTTGTTTATTGCGTTTTTATGTCAAACCTTTTCTCATTTTCAAGGATTAATCTACTGATTACGGATTGCTAGTATTTCAGTCTTGTTGTGGATAACACTGATGTCTGACCGAAATATATCAGCAAACATGTATATGTAACAACTTTACTGTAATCTAGTTCTTCCGGTTCATACCGTCCATAATTAGTTTGAGATATTTCGGCCCTCATGCGTGAATAGTCTGTGGCTCAGTGGGTAGAGTCACGGCTTGCAAAGCGCAAGGTCGCGGGTTCGTTCCTGGCGTAGGCACATGGGTTTGGACGTCTAAAAGCGTTTTATGATGCCTACAAACCCTAAATGAAGTAACTTATTACAAATGTCATTGGCGTAGACAGAAAAAAAGTCAGTCTCGGTATCAATGAAATGCACTGTGCCCGCGATGAGTCATCTTCGACGAGATAGTGGGACGTAGTTTCGCAACGTGGGACATCCTACCCGAGAGGACCATCAGGGGTACAAGGGGGGTGGAAGGACCCTTGCACCGGATTGAGAATAGACTCTGAAGTGGGAATAGGAAAATAAGAAACTGTACACGACCTAAAAGTTTGTAATATTAGTGTAAATTATACTTTGACTCAAATAGTAGAATAGAACATAATGTTGAATTTGATAAAGAAATAAACTAATTTAGAACTTCAGAAAAACCTATATTAATTTTAATAACTTTTGAATGAGGCTTTTCAATTTCAAAGATGTTGAGGACCTGAAGATCAATCTTTGATATTGAAAGGTTTCGTCCAAAAGTTATTAAATATTGATGTTTCTGAAGTTCTAAATTAGTTTGTTTCTTTATACTTAGATTGTAAATAAATAGTGAATTTACAAGACCCTTAAAAACAGTACAATATGACACATAATTTCAAAACGGCTGCGGAATTTATACTTTTATTGAATACTGGGGAACTAGTACCGGATTGAGTCAAAACCCCAAATGAATCTAGCATAACCCTGATCCTGATACGAAGTTTGTTTTATCTTATCATTCCTTATTTACAATGTGCAAAATCCATAACTGGGTTATTCGACACAGCCATAACAAGGTTGTATTAATCTACCCGTGGTTGTCTGGTGCGCATAACTATAAACACTGTGAGTGACAATTGCTACTACATCGGTTACAATTATGTCATTGTAAATGGTTAACAAGCCAACGACTAAATTACGTTGCGCAACGTTTACTTAATGTGACACTGGTAGAATGTGTGAATCCCACAAAATTGGAGTGTAAATTACCGACAGTGGCGCTTTCTAGTGAGCGGGTCCGGCAACTCAGTGGCCACTTGAGTTCGTTCTTAGTTTAGTTTCAAACAGGTTCGAAGGATTTGCTCTGATATGGACCTTGATCAAGATTCCGCAGCCAAGAACCCTTTAGCTATTGACAAGAAAGAAGATAGCATCACTATCGTACTTGTTTGTAAGTTATTAAGTTTTTATGTAAATATATGTTATTTTTTAGGATGAGCATTTCTTGTGTTTTAGGGTAAATTCGTATGTTTGTAAAACTACTTTGAATTCTAAACTTAATTTGAATGCTATATTTAAGGGTTGGTATGACCAAAACCATAATTAATAGCTACTCAGATAGCCTACAGTTTACAAATTTTCATTATTTCAAGTGTATACGATTAAAACAAACGGATCTAACCAAACCCAAGTTGTAGTTAGTCGTAGGATGTAGGAATTTAACTCATGTGTTTGTCTTAGAACAAACAAAAGTCAACTAACCACATTTATGGAATTTTGATGCATCAATGTATATTTATTAATAAATAGACACTTAAAACCGTTTCCTTGAAAAATATAGTCGGAACAGGCCTGAGTATTTTCGGCTTCTAGACCCTCAAAGGGTTATCTACTGGAAAAGGTGCCACGTTTCGCTCTGAGTACATTTTCCGATGTTCAAATAACTCTGAGTTTTAGAGTACAGTAACGTAAACTCTAAAAATAAAGGAGTGAAAGCCACTCAAAAAGAGTGAAATTTCGCACTCTTTTTGGAGTGGTTTTCACTCTTTCATATTTAGAGTGTATGTGCCGGTTTTGAGTGATATCTCATGGCCATGAACATAATGTTTCAGGAAACCAAAATTGATATAATCTAAGAAATGTATAACAAAGCAAAATGAGAGTGTGAAAGCAGCGAAATACCATCGAAATTTGATCAATTATAGATTTAAAGTTTGAAGTTATCTCAAACAAAACTTGGTCGTTTTCTTCTATTTTTTTATATACTCATACGTATTCACTCGCTAGATTACTAGAGCGAAAGTAAATACCAAAGCCAATTGACAATTTCCAAACCGATATGATAATGCAAATAAGTAAATACTTTATTTTCAGCTATTTAACAACCACACAACTGTTATAATAAGTCCCTAAACAATAATTGTAAAACCATAAGGCGTAATAAATTACAGCGAGGGGACATAGGCTAGGGCTATAGGCTAAGAAATACTGCTTGCCGGACATGGGAAATTTTGCAAACGCGAGCTAATGGCAAGGACGGTGGAAATATAAATATCCACTCATTGTAGGTTTGACAGACTGTAGAGCCGTATTCGTCTAGAAAATCTACATGATAATCCTTGATGTCAAATTTGAATTTATATGAGGCAATAAATAAACAATTCTTTAACAAAATATATAGCCGCACACAATTGATAGTGTAGGTGGTTATTTGGCATGTATACTAAAGCTAATTGGATATGTTGCACCAGAACGGTCGAGTCACTGTAAACCCAAGAATCTGAACCAATGTCATTGTGCGAACATTGAGACATACACTTTTGAATCTTTACCCCATATTCTTGGAACATGTCCGTTCGGCGACCTTCTAAGTAACCAAGGACATCATAAAATCAGAAGTTTAATGGCGAATGCCTTAAAAAGAAAATGTTATGAAGTCTATAAAAATTTAAGGTTTGGCTGATCATGGGTATATTTGCAACAGAAAACCCCGCAACAGAAAATTAAGCTACATTTTGACCCGACAATTCGATTCGAAAAGAAGAAATCCCAACCATTAAAGAGCATGAAGAAAAAAGAAATCCCAACCATTAGAAGTGCATGAAGAAAAAAAAGATCAACCATTAGAGTGCATGAAGAAAAAAATCCCAACCATTAGAAGTGCATGAAGAAAAAAGAAATCCCAACCATTAGAAGTGCATGAAGAAAAAAAGAAATCCCAACCATTAGAAGTGCATGAAGAAAAAAGAAATCCCAACCATTAGAAGTGCATGAAGAAAAAAATCCCAACCATTAGAAGTGCATGAAGAAAAAAGAAATCCCAACCATTAGAAGTGCATGAAGAAAAAGAAATCCCAACCATTAGAAGTGCATGAAGAAAAAAGAAATCCCAACCATTAGAAGTGCATGAAGAAAAAAGAAATCTCAACCATTAGAAGTGCATGAAGAAAAAAAGAAAATTTACGATCAAACCCAGCAATTCTTCCGAGAAAAATACAAAATTAAAAACATTGAAACATTAGGACTATTAATTCGCTCAAGAGGGACTGTACCTAAACTTTTAAGTAACATTCGGGCCACCTTAAAATAAGAAAAGAAAGTTGTATTTGAAATTTCAATCATAGCAATTAGATCATCAAGTATACAAAATTTAAAAAGGTCAGTAATAGTAGCAGCTACTAAGTCGCAATGTGTCACATGCCCTTTAGGTAAGGTGGCATAAAGGTATTTATTAATCGTAAGCAAATCATAAGTTTAGCTTTATAGCATAAAACTCCATTTTTGGGGGAAAGCACCCAAAAGATCATTTCTGTTTCAAATTACACCCCGTCACAGGAATTCCGCTAGGATTCAAGGTAGGCCTAACTCTTGTGGCTAGGCGCCAGGCTTGGTTTATTTTTCACACAACCAGTTCGCCGGTTGTTTACCTTTAGCCCCCTCTCAAACTGCAGCAGAACAGCTGTGCAGTTGAGAGTTGAGGTTGTGTTTACATGTGATCAGCTGATGATAAGCCAGTCGGTGGCGAGCGCCGGAGCGCGAGAGAGCGAAGAGCGGCACGGCCACTGCCGTTGTGATTCATATGTACAGTGAAGTCAAAGTGTTACAATGGAGCAGAGACCAGTGGATGGTTATGATAACACCATGTTCGATAGTAGTTTTCCATCGCCAGAAAGTTTCTCTCCAGATTTGACTCTGGATAATGTTCCGTGTAATGTAAACAGTGATGTGATCGACGAAAATGAAAGCGTGCAAAGTGATTATAGCTGTGAAGTTAAGAACAATTACAACTTATGCCTCCCTCAATCAGCTGTTTTAAGTAGAAGGTCAAGTTCCAGTTCTAGTTCTAGTTGTGAAAGTGTTCCTCCAACGCCCGCTCATTTTCCTCCGATCTCTCCGTTTAACGACAAACAAAAAATAACGTTAAATGTAACAAATCTAAACACTGATGAGGGTTGTACTGGTATTCATAATGGACCTCAATATAATTACAACATAGTGCAAAAAATACAACTACCCAAAGATGAAAAGTGTTCAACTAAAACTTTTAAATCTCTGACATCAAAAGCTGTGAAGATTCAGAAAAAGACTTGTAGACAACTTACTGCGGCTCGTGGATCTTCTGATTCTAACTCTAGTTTACCTAGTGTAGAAATCATGGGTGAGTCATACTTGAGTGACCATTAAAGTGATAATTTAATAAGTATCCAAATAATCAAATAGTCCAAAAAGTAATTGTTCAAAACGAATTTCAGTAAACTAAGATACGGGGTAATTTGTTGTTTTTGGGCGGGGGGATGGAGCTTATCAATACTACACGGTGTATTAAAGCTATTATTTTTTAGGTCAGTGTTTATTTGCACTCAATTCATGCTAAAACGTATAAATGTCAATTCAAATTAAAATGTTACACACAGAATCAAGTAAAATTTTCACAAAAACCCTTCAATTTTAAGAGGGTTTTCTATAGAGTATACAGTGTAATTCTAAAATAGTGTAAATAGAGTGATTCTAAAATAGGGCGTAAAACATTGGTGAAGATTATTTATACAAAACAACAACAACGAAATAATGCTTTAGACAATTAATTTCATTCGCAACCTAAGCGTCGTGATTTCTTAAAACTATACATAAATAATAATTATATGAAACTACTGTACTGTACTATCTTTCTAGAACATTAAAGCCTTTGAACAGTTTGTTGTCAAGCTGCTTTGTACTTAAAACTTTACTGCATCAGTTCAGTGTAAAGATTTAAAATAATATGTTCAACTAGTGCCTGGTGGGTTCGTTAGTTGTTATTTCCAATTTTTAATTTGTTCAGCCACGTTGTCGAATACTATTAGATTTGTTATCCAAGCAGGTTACAAAAATATAAAATATTAATTGTTATCTCAAACAACTATATATACTTAAGAACGTGATTTTATCGTTGTTTACTAAATATGCAGCCAAGTTATAGTGTAATATTTCGTCATTTATGCATCACAATATGCCATGCAGGGTGTCCATACACTTTTCTTCTTCAAGCAGTTTTTTGTTTCTACGTTTTTAACTTGGCTTCATCCTACACCGACAAAAGAAAACAACTGAGTATTTGGGTAAAATAGAGTTTCTTGAAAAAGTTGCAAAAGCAAATCTAAAGGAGGAGAATAGTGGTGACCAAGAAAAGGATACAGCTGAAAAACTGTGTAGGTTTTTCTATAACGCGAGTCACATAAAATCGTTCTAGAGGTTAATAAAAATGTGTTTTGGTATTAAATATTTATCTAGTAGAATTCATCCTTTTATTGTATAAGTTTCAATTTAAGCCACTTAAGTTATTCTAAAAATCCCTGTGAAAAAGCTTATGGGGCGGGAGTTTCAAATCGCGTGTACCATTAAAAACTAATGCAACTGATTCAATGCTTGCAAAACCACAGAGTCTTAGATTGATAAACAATTGAAAAATATTAAGGATATCTAATAACAATATAAAAATATAAAATATATATATTGGCTCATAAATTTCGTACACATTTAGTACTAAGTTATACTGGCTATCTACAATGTTACTATTTAATACTCTGATCAAATATCGATTTTGAGTTGAGATAACAGGAGAGGAAGTTGTTCTTAAAAATGAATGTGATGTCACAGTTTTATCTCGGTAATGGTTTCTAGGTGCAATGTGTAGTTCTAGAATGTTTTAAGGAATTTTATAGGAAATAGATCTATTCATTTCTACCGTCATACACAGGGGATGGGCAAAAGTAGGTACAGTAACAAAATAGTTCATAGACTAAGTAATTTTATTTTTACAAAACTAATATTAACATTGTAGTATACTAGATTATGTCTAGTTAACATAAGTTTACTACTTAAATGGTTCAATTTGTACTTTTACGGGATTTTCAGGCAAACTAAAATGGCTCACATTTTATTTTAACACTCACGAGCTTAAAAAGGGTTTATTTTGTTTTTCCAAAAATGTAGGCTAGAATAAGACAAATGCCATATATTTCGTTGAAACCCCTTTCACTTAAGAGGAGTAGGAATAAATAGAAGTGTTTGTTTATACGTACAATTACATTGAAGGCATCACAAACACTTCTATAAATTTAAAATGCAATTGATGAGATATTTCGCAAGAGGTTCTTGCATCGTCGGAATAACCATAAACTACTAGACTATCAAAATTAACTACCAAAAAATAAATCATTACGAGGTATGATGATTGATGTTACAAGGTGTTATGTGTTGGTCACTAAATTGTTTGTATTCGTGTTCATGAACGTGATATGAGTCCCATTCAGCCCTACTTCTACTCTTACTTTGTAATGTTCAGGGGGCTCGGAGAACGTGAAACCCCAGCAGCTGTGGAAACTGTTCTGCTGTGTCACAGCGTTGATAACGGTTACCTGTGTTATCATCATGGCGATAGTAACCGTTATCTTCCAGCTTACAACTTCTAGTCAGATTCAAGCCTCCACTCTCAGTCCTCCAGCCTACAACAGCTTTCCATCTTCACGACCTGAAACCACATCCAATGTATTCGGATCTGGTGAGTAGACGAGTTTAACATAGTGATCTTTTTACGCATGGTGATCTTGTTTCAAGATCTTTTCACGCAATACCTTATTTTGTAATTGTATTGTACCTTATTTTGACTTGGACTCGAGGCGTGGTCCTGTAATCCAGCTTCATGGAGGTCAGGTTTTGAGGATGATACAGGTCGAAAGCTGCTCAGATAGTCTCAGTGATCATCTGATGATACCTGCATTAACTCCCACCATCGTTTAGACGTATCAGACCATCACCTGCGTTGTTCGGAAGTCACGTCAAGCCAACCTTGTATTTCCATTGGTCATTGGGCTATCAATTAATGACCCATTCTTATGAAGAGTCGGCCTTAGTTTGTAACAAGACTACACCTCATAACTCATTACTACCACTCATCACACTCAGCCTTCACCACATATTTGCTTTAAAATACCCTCATGAGCGTGGTCGGCATCTCAAATAGTGATATAGTGATATATCTGCGTTGGGATATAACTGATAGGTCTACAGGCTATACACATATTTTATACATAGCTTATAACTTTCCCATTATGTATTATGCGACTAAGGTTCTAATATGGCACACAAGATAATGTGTTTTGTAAATTAATTGAATGTAAGAAGCTAGGAATGTTAGGAATATTTATTTCAATTGTCAACAAATCTAGTCAATCAATTGTCGACAAATGCATGATAGGTTTTGTGACCAATAGAACACAATAATTTTTAAACTCTAAAATAAAAAACCACCAGTTGTAATCTAAAATTGTCTTTTCTAAAACGCTTCCATTTCATGAACCCAAAACTACCACATACCTGAACACATTACGAAACCAAAATTACTACAGATCTTAAAAGCTTCAAGCAAAACTTGCAAATGTTTCAACATAAATCACCAAATCGAGAGGACGACTGGTCTCTAATTGATATCGGTCCAATATCTGTGTAAAACTCAAGTTTGGGTTGGATCAAACTTCCAACTTGAGTGTTAAATTTGAGAACATGATTCTTGATTAAAACCAATTTCTTATAGTATGTAATCACTTTCCAAAGTAAGTAAACGTCTTACTGTGGATATAACTTTGTTCGTCTCTAAGGCCAATATTCTTAAAAACCACAAAAACTGTCCCCAAATGTGCAAGTGCTTTGTATGTGATGATAACAATAACAGATAATAGAAGAGACAAAGGATAAAGAGTGGAAATGTAGTCGACCACAAGGTCGAGGTGCTTCTCAGAATAATTCATTGTCCTCTTTGTAGCCATGTTTAAATAAGCCAGCCTGGGTTTGATTATTGATGTTTTAGCTCAACATATTTGGAATTGAAAGTTAGTTATGCTTCGATAATGCTCACGTGTTTAATGACGTGGCTCTATTTAATGAGTAAAATGAAATGTCAACTACTTAATAATGTTTTGAACGTAATTATCAAAATTAAAGCCCATCGGCCTGTAATAAAATATAATAAATAATGTTAATTTACTTTTTATCCGAATCATAAATAAATAGTTAACTACAGTTTAGATTGGAAAACAGGGATAATAACATTTTAGCACTAGTGATGGAAACTACAACCACTTGCACTCTAACACTTTGGTTTAGAGAAACCCAACACAAACATAGAATACAAATAAAGGTAATAGCCCAAACTGTGAATACCTTTTTCTTACTATGAAATCGTGCTTGATTCACACTATTCTCATTATTAAGTTATTATTTAAAACGTGAGGATTTTTTATTAAACCCGTCAAGTTAGATGGAACCAGTAACAAAATTAAGTGTTTGGCTTTTGCAGATGACCTTTGGACTTAAGTTCAAAACACAGCGACTGCCAAAATTAATCTAACTTCTTAGAAAAATAGATTTTCAGATAAACAGAATTACCAGTCTCAAGTCCGATCCTAAATATATGAACACTAAATACGTTAACATTAAAAGAGTTCATCAGTTTATATACCTTGGAGAACTATCGAAGAGGCAACACTTGAAACATTTGCAGAAGAAATATGTAGACAAGAAATCTATCTGTAAGTCGCAAAACTCAGACACTACAACACAGTAATCAAACCAGAATGCAGCAAAACCCTTAAAAAAAAGGAACTCATACGTTCTCAACAGAAAAACAGATTTACATACAATGAAAAAATTCATTAAAAAATATCAGGCTTAATGAATTCTGAACCACAAATAAGGACTTCTTAGAAATAAGGAAAAAGAGGAATACACTAACGCGAATTCAGCCATTAAGAATCGAAGGTGGATATTCCACGGAAACATAAAATAAATCAGCTTTCTACACTATTAAACCAAATTTTAGAATTTTATTAAAACTCAAAGTAAAACGAGAGTAGAAACAAATAAATGAATCTCGGCATTTAAGGAGCATCAAGTATCACATAAACGTAAATGTGTATTAGAACAAATATGTTTAATTGGAAAGGAGTAGCTTGGAGTGGAGAAAGAAAAACAGCTCATTTAGAACATATGAAGCAAGTCTGGACACAAGGAAAAAGGGACTTTCAATGATTGTTGGATGAGTTAGAACTTAGAAGGATGAACTATTCATACGCTATCAGCTGCTTCTTATCAACTTTGGCTCGACCTCTACAAAGTTATCAGTCATGATATTATTATTAAAACAAAAGCATTGAAATTGTTCCCTTAAGTAACATTGTTCTTATAAAGTAAAATTATTCACATCAGGAATTACGAGAGCTTATGAAATATATAATATGAAACGATAATAACCACGTTATGTTACAAAGACCACTCGTTTTTGTGACTGCCATTGTCACAAATTGCGCGAATATCCATAGGAAATATATTTAGTATTTCTATAACCATAACAATAAATCCTGAGAAATGTATGCTCAGCTCTCAGGCGAATTGACTTTGCACTATTACAAAAAGGAATTTTGTACCCAATTTTAAGTTTCCTTAACCAATTCCAAGTTCGAGCAGTTATTTACTGCATTGCCACTTACCATGTTCAGTTCTTAGTGTGTCACTCTATATTTTTGACTGGGACTCGTGGCGTGGTCCTGTAATCCAGCTTCATGGAGGTCAGGTTTTGAGGATGATATAGGTCTAAAGCGGCTCAGATAGTCTCAGTGATCATCTGATGATACCCGCATCAACTCCTACCATCGTTTAGACATATCAGACCATCACCTGGGTGGTTCGGAATCACGTTAAGCCGTTGGTCCTTGTATTTCCATTGGTCATTGGGCTATTAATTTGACCCATTCTAAGGAAGAGTCGGCCTTAGTTTGTAACAAGACTACACCTCATAACTCATTACTACCACTCATCACACTCATCCCTCACCACATATTTGCCTTAAAATACCCTCATGAGAGTGGTCGGCATCTCAAATAGTGATTTAGTGATTTGTATATACATTTTTGTATTTACATTTGACCAAGATGCACAAAACAGTAGCTGAATCATGATGCTAGCAGACCCATCCCTCCCTTATTTGGTTCCATATCCTCCCCACTCCCTTGGCTACTAAAAAAGCCTTGGCTTTGTTAAAGGCTGAGTTTTTCCAGCTAAGATTTTCATTGGCTGGCAATCGATGTAACCATGCCAATTGTCAAAAAAAACACACACACACACCATCACACAGACGAACACACCCATACGCGATCAAAGTACAAAACGAGACGGTGCACATTAAAACACAAAACGAGGAGGGCCATTTTAAATGAAGCAATTGATCTAAAATATGATGGGACTTCTTCTTTGACATACTGTTAACTCAAAAATCACAAAAAAGTTCAAAACTCAAAATTTATATCTAAGAATTAAGTATACAAAACGAGGTGGTAAGATGTTGTGGTAATCGTGCCGTGATTGCCGCCTACATTACGGGAGGTTGTTCGTTGGGACATCGTCAGCACGTAACGGGGAGGTGAGTAGTTTCATTCAACATGCGGCCTAAATCAAGTAGTACGTGTTTTGTATATTTCTTAAGCACTGAGATGTTATTAAAAGTACTGTATTATAAAACCTATGTACGTATCAATGTTTAAGAATCACATGCATATTTTACCCCTCTAATCATCTTCCCCTTCTTCGCTTAGCTCCAATTTTGTATTTTCTCTTTGTCCATTATCTGACCTAAAGTATCCAATTATTCTTATGATGTTCAGAGTTAATTGCTCATTATGAGTTTGGTAACGGCCTTGGGTTTTAAGTAAAATGTCTTCTTTCCTTTGACGGATTCACATTTTATGCCACCATTCTCGGTGCGAGGCTACCTTGGCGAGCTCGACTT
This sequence comes from Matsumurasca onukii, assembly GCA_018831715.1. Classification (NCBI taxonomy): domain Eukaryota; kingdom Metazoa; phylum Arthropoda; class Insecta; order Hemiptera; family Cicadellidae; genus Matsumurasca; species Matsumurasca onukii. The sequence continues at coordinate 9,709,833 of CM032063.1, forward strand.
TTGATGAAAAAAACCTGTCCACTATTGTAATTGGGACTTTCGACATTTACAATAAAGCGGTCGCAAAATCTGCATGAACCCTCTCACTGAAAGTCACTTTAGCCTTTGGTATAGAGGTTAACCAAAGGTGAAACTGTTTTTTAAGAGGATTTATGTTGAAAAGATGTTTTCGTTTGCAGAAATTCGTTTTTAGGAAACGTTAAATCCAGAACAATTTCTCTATAATATGTCCTATGCCTTATTTCTTTAATAAATAAATTCATGGAAACCTCTGCATCAAATACAACTAATTCTTGTTATCAAACAACGTTGGGTTTATTACTTTACGATGGTTCTTGACAAACAACATTACATTTAGTGACTTTCAAACCATGAAAAACAACCCTTCTCGTCGTATTGTTCACATAAATACATCAGTCCCTGAAGCGAGAATGTGATAAATATTGATAAATAAATAAATGACAGAAACAAACTGCCATGAACATTCTTACAACTTGTATGTAACTACTAGTGAATGTTAGTGTTATGTTTTGTTGACGTTTATTTTACGTCGCAACGCTACACTAAAAGCTGGTGTTTATGTTTGTTGACACATTTTACTAACCACCAGACAGCGAACATGGGTATAGAAGATGTACATTATACTCGTACAAGAAAAACAATTGGAAACAATGTCCTATAATCATTTTCCCAGATTCATCGGTTTGCTATAGTTATTCGTGTAAAACTAGAAAATACGGTTTAGCTCACTCGGAACCGAATAGGAAACACCAAACACAAACTCAAACTAAAGATTTGTTATATATTTTACATATTTGAAATAACATTGGCATCGCAACTGTGTCTGAATCGCAATCTTCTTCCGTTAAGTTCATGTTGTATGGAACCCTCATCAGTTTACAGTTGTCTTGTACTCTTCAAAATTCCATCTCTCGCACACGCTGAAACATAAACATGAAAACATAATAAAACATCAGCAATCACAAACAAATGTCTCAACAACCAAAACTGTTAAAGGGCGATGTAAGTTAATTTTAAGACACCCTGTATAAATTAATGACCCTGTATGAAATTCACTTTATTTCTTTAAAATTCACATTAATAAGTAAATCTATAACCTCATCATATCCGTTACTGTTCGTTACTTTAGTAGACCAGAGCCAAGTAAGGTGACACCCGTACTGACAGTGTTAATAGACATGTTTAGTCTATTGTGAATTTGTTACTTTTCCATGTAACGTTTAGGTATATTACTATGTATATATATTTACATGTACTAGAACAAAGAATCGCACTCACCATACCTTCCTCCAAGCTTACCAAGAAATGGCGGCTGCTTCTTGTTTCGTTTCACAAAACTTTTTTTACGAAACACAAAACACGTTGCTTAGTAACATAAAATGATAGCTCTGTATGGTCTGCAAATGATTGTTGATTTATGACAAAACAAACATTTTAAGAAGCGCATTGAACTATTCATGAGGTTATACGTTTACGGCTGCGAAAACGCACGGCATGAGTTTACTATTCTTTAGACGAGTTCATATAGGAATCGAGCAATTCATTTATGTCGCCATAGAACGGAACGCTGTAGAACAAAGCTTTAAGTAGTTTCAAGCTTTCCATATATATAAAAGATTGTACCTGTATAGTGGTCTCACACACACACACACACACACATACGCGATCAAAGTACAAACGAGACGGTGCACATTAAAATTACAAAAACGAGGAGGGCCATTTTTTGGTAAACAATGGATCTAAAATATGATAAGGACTTCTTCTTTGACATACTGTTAACTCAAAAATCACAAAAATAGTTCAAAACTCAGGTATATATATATAAGAATTAAGTATACCAAACGAGGTGGTAAGATGTGGTTATCGTGCCGTGATTGCCATACCATTACAGAGGAGAGGTTGTTCGTTGGGACATCGTCAGCACATCAACGGGGAGGTGAGTAGTTTCCCACAACAGGGCAGCTTACCCGTTCGTCTTAGTTGCGATGTTTTCAGTCAAACCAAACGTCAAGGTATATTACTTGTGTAGAATATCCATACAGGGTTCTCCAACAGACCTCCCTTAGTATGTACATTGAAGGAGAACAAGTTGACCAAGTTGGCAGAATAAAACATCTACCGAATACGTACTATATAACGGTCCAGAATAAGCAAAATTGCTTGTTTAGTTCATTATACATTGTCGTAGGTTTAAATCTCAAAATTTTCTACCTTCAAATGAGAGGGCGAAAAGGATGTCATGTACATACATAATTTTATAGATGGTTTGATATCAACGAAAATTAAAACCACGCTTTAAGCAAGATTTACTTTGTTGTGAACTTTAACCGACAAGGTGGAGGTTCACACATTTATCCTACATAACAAAGGTTCAGTCTGTACATACGTTATGGATTTTAGAGGAATTAAAACGACGCTTGGCGAGATTTGATTTTATTAGTAGGACCTATGTACTAAGTTTTTAACCGACATTCTGGGAGCTTCACACAGTCATCTACATAACGAGAATAGATCTAAGAATATATTTTTTTCCTTATTCCCCACGCACAAACAGCTGAGATCAGACAACAGCTGGGCAAAGGTGAGATGAAATCGAACTGGTCCAGGCGGGTCACTCACGATAAGAAAATATGGCAAAAAAAGGTAAAAGGTAAAATTAATTATCAAAGGGTCATAATTCATGCTTTTGACTTTTTTTTTGAAAGTGCAGGTACGCGTTTTTGGTGGTGCCACCCTACGAATTACGTTTTTTGGCCGCGCGAAATTTTGAAACCCTTAACTCGTGCCGCAAACTTTCAAATGTTGTCTACGTACGGTACAGCACGGTATACAACACGATAGGGTTTAGTACTTTGAAAAAATGGGTAATCATAGTAGACATTTTCAAATTGGGGTTTTTTTTGGAGATTATAGGTGTTTGAAATAGCATGTTGTTGTATACCTTTGGAAAACTTACGTGCGATAGTAAAATCAATGATTAAATTTCTTTGAAATGATAATGGAAATACGGGCGTTTCTCGCCACTCAGTTTGTTTTTAGTATAAACCACGACTAAACAACAACAAACGAAATATTTTCTTCACGTGTTTTCATTTAAAACTTTAAACTGGATAACATGACTACCACATAAACGAGAAAATTGAATTTGGCTCAAAACCCTCATTTGATACATAACTAAGTAGAAAATATTTTTTCCTAGTCTTTAGGCACCGTAAACAGGTATATTTCTCGATCAACCAATACACCTGAATAACCAGCTATTGCAATTGATAAGGCTACCTAATAGGAATTGTACTGTATGGTGTTTTCACACACACACACAATGAACAGTTCGTTCATCCGTACAGCCCAAAGAATGATGGCGTTTCGCCCAGACAATTTTAACGTGCTAAAGCACATTTGTTTGGTTCTTAAAGGTCTAAGACCTCCAATTGTTTGAGGGGCCATTGTGTGTAATATTAACAGAAATTACAGAAATATTATAATAAATTGTGCTTGATGAAACTGAACAACATTTGGAAAACCAGTTACTAAACAAGAACAAGTCACTAACGTAACAGTTTGACAGTTTAGACTCTCGAGTGTGCAAGCTTGGTCGAGTCTGTGAGGTTTGTATCCATTGAAGGTCTGTGACGTCCACAAGTTGGCACTCTTCCAATGTTGTTCACTCGACACTCCAACTCTCTCTTCACTGCAAACTCCAGGAGAACCCGGGAGGACAGAGGTTCTAACCATCAGACAGTTGTTTATTAAAATTCTCCTATATGTACTGAAAAAGTCTGTGCTGGTTGGCGTTCCCAGTCATAACTAAACTAACGATAAACCCTCAATCCATTGGAATTTAGACACTTCAAATGGGACAATCAAATTGACATTGTAGCTTCTGTTTTTTTTTACTTACGCAAATTGTCTTGCTTCTCCCCACGTGCTCCGTATGGATTGTTTATTATAGCTAAACTATGGAATTATGTGGGAGGGCATGAGGGTAATTTACTTTGGCCGTTTCTGAGGAATAAACTATTGAAATTTGATAAATTTTGTTTTTCTGAGTAAAGAGACGAACTTAAAGTATAGATGACCTATAAAATATCCTGTTTGGATTTTCATGTGATTGTCCAGCCCAGGTTACTTGTCAGAGTGTTTTGGTTTTTTATCTACTGATATAGATTTTGTTAATACTTTGACGAACGAGCTCATGACTATTATGATACTTATTTCTCTATCAGAACTTCATGGTCAACGCAATAGAAAGTCTGGCATAGATACCAAGTACAATGGAAAGCATGCAATCCACTCAAGATCACTAACATTTTGTCCATGAACTATGCCGATCGACTTTGGCCGCAATCTTTCCCAAGTGAAGAAATATTTCTTCAAGTTTACGAAATTGAAATTGTTTGTTTACAGGTAAACTGGAAGGTGTGAACATGCCTGGTGGACCCCTGATGCTGGACAGAGCGACCTGGTTGGCGCAGCCCCCCCTTTCTACATGTGCGAGGGACAACCTCACCCATCCTGTGAGTTCTGTGGTGGTCTGCCACACGGCCACGGACTTCTGCTACAACGAACCGGAGTGTGTCCTGAAGATACGCGGCATGCAGCAGTTTCACATAGAGTCAAAACATTGGTGAGTAAAATTCAGAGAGCTTCAGAGAGGTTAGAAAAGGTTAGGTGTTAGGCTAGACTGAAACCTTGAAGAACTCCAGAGATGACTTTACGACTTTCTTCTACCTTCCTCGCCAGGGTACGGTCGACGCCAGTTTTGTGGAACGTGTTCTTGGATGAGTCACAGCTAACATTGGTTTTTTATCTCAACAGGGCATTTAACTATGTAGAGGTCACAGTCCTGCCTTATTATTATTTGTTAAAACCTTCTTTCTTCTGCAATCTTTCTGTGAGTAAGCTAAATGGAAATAGTTTCCATTTGTCAGAAAATTGAAGATTTTAGGCAGTTTTCAAGAAGTTATGTTTGGAGAAAGATTGGTGCTCTTTAAACAAATTAAATTAAAGAGATCTGATGTTAAGTGTGAATGTGTAATGTGTGAAATCATGTAAGTGTGAGTGAGTGTGAATGTTTAATTTCATTGTATTGTAATTTGTTTTGTGTGCTAGATATTTCATTGTCTTTAGCAAATATAATATTATAAATATATATGTTCTCTTGATAAATGTAGTAAAATCTATAACAAACTCTCTCCTTTATAGTTTGCTTTGCTTAGACCACTGGATTTTTGACGAGTGAGCACAAGTGTACTGAACAGGTGATTTATTGCGTAAGATAAAAAAAACCTTATTAAATCAAAATTAGTAGAGGAAGTACTGATCCTTGTGGTCCTCCCGAGCTTAGGCTAGACTGAAACCTGGAGGAACTCCAGAGGTGACTTTACCACTTTTTTCACCTACCTTCCTCGCCAGGGTACGGTCAACGCCAGCATATATTTTTACTCTTTGCTGACATAACCTCTGAAACTACTACATATTTGATTTAAAGCAAGCCGTCCAAACATTTGAAACAGGTCTTTCGAATGAGAAATTTAATAGAGAACATGGCACGTTAGCCTACCAAACAAATTTTGTATAGAGTCACAAATAAGATAGTAAAATACTCGTAGTTAATTAGTTTCTCCTTCTGTACTCTATGGTAAGATTAACGTTCTACGGCTGTTTGACTAGCTATCAAGTTAAGAACTGTTTACGCAGGTGCGACATTGCATACAACTTTTTGATTGGCGGGGACGGCGCAGTGTACGAGGGTCGGGGCTGGAACGAGGTCGGGTCCCACACCAAGGGTCACAACTTAAGAACTCTCGGCGTCGCCTTCATAGGCACTTACATCGTGACACTGCCTAACGCCGCGCAGATTAAAGCGTTCAAGGTACGTATCATTAGCTTACCTACTCGTCGCATCATTTTAATTTGTACGTTTATACAGGTTTCCTTTATCTTCACTGTTGAACGTCTGAGAGTTGTCAAAAGCACTTCTGCAAATGCGAGACTCCATCGATATGGTACCTTTTGCCACGTTTTATCACCCGTAAGCCAAACAGTCACCTGAAGAGGGGATCAGATTCCAGTTCCCGAAACGTCGTGTTCTTGATCACTAACAATTGAAAACTTCCTTAATCATATTTAAAACTGAGTAATTGGGATTTAATGTTGATAGAATAAAGTCAACATTTTAGGAGAGATTCAGCTCTGTAATACAACTTCCAAAAATTGATTAATGGCTTATCAGCATGGTGGCTGAGTGAATAGTGCACAAGACTGCGGATCTGAAGTTCCCAGGTTCGAGCCCCGCCTCGATCAGCCAATACTCAGTCATGGTCCCATGCGGTCTGGCGGGTTACCTTAAAAAACACGTTTAACTGTGTTGGTGATACAGTATTACCAACTAACAAAATTTTCTGTGTCAAAATTGTATTACATACTATTTTATATGTGTTCCGTGTATTGACAACCCCAAAAAGGGGCGGATAATTTTATTTTAATACAGATTTTTATATAACTATGTTCTCTCTAAGCTCCAAACATCGTTATGCTGTTGCAGGCGTTGCTGGAAGTGGGTGTGAAACTAGGGAAGATATCAGCTGATTACTCCATTTACGCTCAGTGTCAGCTGAAAGAGACTGCGGCGCCGGGCTGGGCTCTGGCTGTAGAGATCTACAACTGGCCGCACTTCGACAAGAGTCTCCCCATCAAGTGCACCAGGCCTGACCCGTGACGTCACGAGCCTTTTCCTAGTGGGAGGAGGGGGGCTGAAGCGATGAGAAAATCAGCTTGAAAACAAAGTTCTCCTTGAGACAATACTATGTTTGCCAATTTTCAAAAACTGGTCCATCGGGAAATTTAAAAAGAGAGATGATGCATTTTCACCATGAATTTTCACGTCCTTAAGGATCATTTTGTTGTAATGAACGTACTTTAGTTTCATATGGGTTTCATGAAATCTCCTCCAATTAATTCAATTTACTTTTATTATAAACAATTGAAATTGGCAGTTAAAGGCTACACTGCCTCAGCTTATATGTACTTAATTAGGGGAGGGTAGAGTCCGTGCGTTTCTTCGTGGCGCTTGACCTTGACAACTAAAACCAGTTATAACTGGGTTTTCGAGGGTGGGGGTAACCAACTGGTTTAGTCTTTCCATGGCACTCGTACTGTTAGGAAAGGATATTACTGTACTTTTTGAAAACATCGATTTGTTTCCCACTCTGTCCCTCACCAAGCCCCACGAAGAAACGCCCAGACTCTAGAAAGATTGCCTTTCATTTGTTTTTTGTTGTATTTAATAGCATGTAAACATAATTAGTTGCAGAATATTTAAATTACAAGAAGGCCAATACAGTGTCGTATTTTTTAAAAATACGAAACTTTATTAACTTTCTTTAATTTAAATATTCTAAAATATTATAATAATCTCCTTTTCAAGAAATTATAATTAGTTACCTATATATTGTAAGCAAAGAGTACATAGATTTCATTTTATTCACTAAATTGACTGAAATATAAAAGTGTATCGTACTTTTCTGTTTAAAGACCCAATATCTTAACTAGGTAGACAGTATTGAATTGTACTTACAAGGTTAAATTCTGTTTCTAACTTGCCTTGTTTTGTTATTTTCACAATTTTTAAAATTGAAATGTATTAATTTTATGTATTTGAGTTTAGTTAAAAGTTAAAGTCATAAATATGTTACAATGATATAGGGGTTAAATAAATTGTAGGATATTGTTTTGTTTTGAGTAGCTTTATTAAGAATGACTGTTAAGTATGACAGTGATTGTGGTGTACTTAGTCTACCTATACCAGGGAATATTTGTGTGTTTGTTGTCCTGTACTCACAGACTCAGTGAAAAGGGGGAATATAATGTTCTCCCATGTGACTAATGTGTGTTGATTTTATTGTAAAAATTTATATTTTGAATACAGTTTGTTTTTTAATATTTGTAGTAAGTAGGTATACATCGTGAATATTTCATTTCTTTGTCCCTTTAAACCCCTAAGAGCGTTAGAACATAGTTTAGTATAGCAAATACATACACTCGTATACAACTAAGAAATACAAGTTAGTTTTCAGTAGACGCTATTAACATGTTATGCATGATTGTAAAATATACATGTCTATAAAGCCTACAATATAAAATATAAGTCCTAAATAATGCCTAAAATATAAAGTCTATAATATGTGTAATTATAAAAAAATTTACAAGTATCTTTTGTTTAAAAATACATACCGTACCATTTTGGCATATATACCACCATTTTCATCTTAAAATACTACCCTTAAATTTTGCTAATCATGTGGTTAAGTTTTTCGAAATAGTCATTAAACCAGTTAAGTGGGGACCGGATAGAGCGGCCGCAGGTCCAACTCAGAGTATCGCTTATAACATGGGATAAAACTGCAAACTACATTTTAGGCAGTTAAGATTACTTAAATGTGAAAATGTTCTCTGGAAGCAGAGATAGATCTATGATCTGTTCATACAAACACAAACGTTTACTTTGGTCATCAAATGTATTCTTTACTTCTGAACTAAAAACTGGATTTTCCATAAGAATGTACTCACGAGTTCAAATAATAAGCTCATTTTATTAACTCACTATTTATTTACAGTCTAGTTAGAATTACACTAATATTAAACTCAATTAATTTTCACTTAATGGCTACAAACTTATTACACTCTGTACGTTTCTTATTACACTATTTGCACTTCACAGTCAGTTTTGCACTTCGGCCACCGTTTCTATTCCTTGCAGCGCTCTTCGGTCCAATCCAACGATGGGTGACATCCTCAAAGATCATCGCGGCCGACTGCTAGTGCAAATGAAGATTTGACACCGAGAATTTACACTGTCACTGTTACACTGCACTAGATGTGACTCTGCTGTATGTTCACTCAGACACACTTTCACGAGGGTGCGCTGCCTATTACACAGACTTGCTTATTTGAACTGAACTGCTGAAACAGGCGCGGGCTTATCCCGTAGATCATCGGAAGCATCTCAGGCCTGAATATCACGTGACATTTCAGCCAATGATTGAGTCTCGACTATCGACGGTTATGGCGCGTGCATCCAGCCAGCTTAACGTCAACAATATTCTGTCAGTCAATTATTGGTCTGAATTCACGGGGTTCATTGTAGTCCGGCCTTTGTCTGGGTTAGGGGCGTGCCACAATAAGAACATTCAAATTCAGGAATTAAAATCTATTTTATAACCGACTGATTTAAAAAAATTTATATGTCAGACCACTATGACTCTAAGTTTTTGAGAAACAATTTCACGTGTTAATTTATAAAAGTTGCACATTTATGTTAATTCCCTATAATGAGCGTGGGCTCTAGTGGTAGTAATAGTTATGAGGTGTAGTCTTGTACAAACTAAAGGCCGACTCTTCCTTTGAATGGGTCATTAATTAATAGCCCAATGACAAATGGAAATACAGGACCAACGGCTTAACATGGCTTCCGAACCACGCAGGTGATGGTCTGATATGTCTAATCGATGGTGGGGTTGGTGCGGGTATCATCAGATGATCTGAGACTATCTGACATTGACTATCATGTAGACCACTTAAGACCAATTGAAATTTACGGAGTCAATAAACAATACCCACCAAAGTGTTCTAGATTATCATTTCAGAGTCCTTATATTATATGAAACCACTTCAGAGACATTCAGCCGCATTTAGACCTATATCATCCTCAAACCCGCATGAAGTTTGGATTACAGGACCACGCCACGGTCCCAGTCAGGTCGTCTTCACCAGCAGCAGACTCTTTTCTCCTCACTTCGATTCCGCTTCTTCGTCTATTTCAATTTCACAGGGCATTGAACTTCATTACTTTCCAAGTCAATGGGTGCTTTCCTTTTTACCAAAAATGATTGATACTTCTGAAAAAAACTGTAAATAAATTTTATGGCTTGATAATGTTATTAAGATTTATAATTACCAAGGAGGTTAATTATAGAGATACACAAAGCAAGGTGGTTAACACAAAGCAGAGATTTAAGATTCCCGATCGGTACCAAGGGTTTGATCCCGGATTGATCGTTCAAATTGTATAAGAAAATCGTGTTCATTAAGTAAATTTCTGAGTAATGTTTCAACCTGATCATATAGTGTAATACTTTAGTAGGAGTGCTTTGTACATTAAAAACTGACACATAGTAGAACACTTGGTTGGTCAAATAAGAAAAGAAAACTTTGGAACCAAAAGCGTGTTCCGAAGGGAGCTCAAAGATTTAAATATCTCCTTTGAAAGAGTTGTGGCACAGTTGCTTTTTACTTTTTTACAGTTTTAGCTCAAACCTATTTTTGGGACTAGTTTGTAACAAGACTACACCTAACTCTTAGGCTACACCTCATCATACATCAAAACACTCATCACATCGTCATTAAAAGTTAAAAAGGTCAAGTTTGTCTTCTTTTAAGTTATGACTACAAAGTCATCTCTACCACTTAACCTCGAAGATTCTTATAAGGCCACATTCATCCTGTACAGTACACACCTTAAAATACCCTATAGGAGTGGTCTGTGTTTCAAACCAAATTATCCAAGTACCGTACAGGTCGCTTGCCATGTTGAGTGCCCAGGTTGTCCGCACCAGATCAACTTCCGCAAAATACCTTCATGTTAAGTTGACCTAGTCAATGAACAATACTTACAAGAGTGTTCTTCTCTCTTTTCAGAGTTCGCATTACATATTTCATTATGAAAACACTTCAAAGAAGATACATACACGCCGCCAGAACTCGCACTTTTCTCTTGTTTTGCGATTTTCCTATGTTAGCGGCAATGCGGATCCGTGGCGGATTGGTATCACGCGGACTCAGACTTCATCACTCTGGTGGCGCGGATTCGATCCCAGGTTACACCACTTACACATTTGTAATGTGACTATACGGTGACTAGGTAAAGGTCGTGGTTGAGTGGTAGAGGACTTTGGTCTAACTTCGCCTCGTTAATCAAAACAAACTTTACCTTTTTAGAGGTGGCGCGTAAAGCTTTGATTTTCGATTTTGCTTCAGGAACTCCAAACCCGTCACTGTTCATAACAGAGACAATTTCCGTCATTGCTGTTTCTCGCACACGCCTGTCCTTTTACAGGTCATGAAACTGATCCCACAAGTTGGGGCGGTCTGTGCAGTTCCAGAAACTTGACTGTTGTGTCATCGTTCCAACGGGGAGCCATCAGTGCAGTATTGCACACATAGAAGCAGTAGCAACTAAACTACGAATAAAGAGTAACGTACATGCGTGTCTATAGTTGTAAACACTTGACGCTGCGGTCTACACTGTACACGACACTATTTCCAGGCAGATTAGTTTAGCAACAGTTGGTAGCCCGGGTAAGTCGAGGGAGGGGGAGGGGGCAAGTTGACTCACCTCATTGTCGTCTAATAACTGAATAAAGCATAGGAGCTTCGGCTCAGTGGAGTCACTAAATCATTTAATACAACACAGTTTATTTCATACGGATGCTATGACAACTGAGTAGGCGAGAGGTTTACAAAGAAAATGCATATTTTTACATTGGGACAACATTCAAAGTTTTCATCAGCCTATCCATAACCACTGCAGCGCACATCTTAAGCAGTATCCAAAATATAACCGAGGGTAAACTTATCCCCACGACGGAAAATATTCGACACATTTTAATGTAAATTGAAAGTTTCACGTCCTCATGTTTTGTTAAAATTGTCTCATGTGTTTGTGACGAGCTCTTTGTCCACTTTTTTTCCGTAAAGCTGAAGTCTGAAGTCACCTGTCTGTCTAATAGTTTCGTGAATCACGCGGGTTTAAGGCTTTACATGGATGCGATAAATATTCCGATAATCTAATCGTTCGGTGGAGTAGGAAAATAAATAAGGATTTAGTGAACTAGGCTTTCGACCGGTGTGACCCATAAATTCTTCCAGGTTTCCACGCCACCGCGTCAAACTTCATAGTTAGGTTGAGATATTTCGGTCTCGCTGTGCCAGGTACCATCTTCAGTCACAGTTTCGGCCAATCGGTGACTAATGATGGTACTCAGTGATATCAGTGGTACTCCACCTTGAGCCAAAATATCTCAGCCTAATTATGAGATTAAGTCACTGTGTAGGAAGAAATAGACTATAAGTTGGTGACATCGATGAAGATGGGTTTTGCTTGCATTAGTTTGAGACGCTGGTTTTGTAGGCACATACTAAAGTGCTACAATACTATATGCATGTAAGACACCGTTGTGTAATAAAATAAAACAAATTCAGCGTAAGCATTCTCTATAAGACCAAATAGAAACATTGGGTAACTGAAATGTTTGTGAATTTTGAAAAGTTCAAATAAAAAATGGACCATATTGTAAAGTACTACAGTATTAGCTTTTAGTTTAGTAATACCGCTCAATGAAGCCTCTTGTAGTATCCTTCGTGTGGTCTTCGTCTAATCGGTTAATGTGGCTAGAGTCGGTGCGTTGAAATTTGACGTTTAATCTCGAAGATTTCATTTCGTGGATAGTTCACTTCCCAGTTGCCTGATTTCTTAACTTGTTCGGTAAAGTAGGATTTCTCTGAGATCAACATTATCTCTGTATCGTACAACTTGTTTTGTCAAAGATTCTGCCAATTGTTGTAGTTAATAAAATTTATTTCAAACATTTTAATTGATAATTTAGTAGAATACTAAACACACCCCAATGCAAGTACTGTTGTTAGCCCCTACTAGGTAGAGAAAGGCCTTAAAATAATTAGTTATAAAAGTTTAAGTTGTTTCTTCTTATTCTACTAAATAAAATACCCAATCTACTATGGCACAGTTAAAAGGCAAGTCCGCAAACTAGCCGCCAAGCAAAGTGAAACACACTGTAGTACTGCATCCAGTGTATGGAGGGGAGGGGGAACGACGTAACGAGGAAAACCACACAGAGTTTAGCCGGCGACCTCTAAACCGCACTCTCGCGATGAATACAAACCTGTTGACAGTGTCAGTGAGTCGCGAGTGATGTTTACATGTGATACTAAATATGTGCCCGGAGATAACAAAATCTGCCCCAGCTGGGCCGGTAGTGTTAGCAGACGACACTGTCAAATCTCTCAAATCAGCTGGTTTAACACTTCCGGTTCCGGTACCGATACCTTGTGTTGACAACTCTGTGATTGAGGGGGAGTTCAACTTGAATAATTGTGCTGACGTTCATTTCGGACCTAAATATGAACACAGTGGAAATATTGTGATACATCAGAATATTTATAATAAATCGCAAGAAGATGTCAGGAGTTTGCGAGACGATGCGACGTCTTTGTTCAAACGTTGTTTTAAAGGTAAGCTGTCAGCTGTTTAGTGTGGTAAATAACGTCGTAAACAAGTTAAAGCGCTAGTAAATTACCATGTTCAGCTGTTCACGTAATTTTATTATGTTTACTTTCTCATTAAAGAAATGACTGTACTTTCAGGCAAAGTTCGCTCAGTTTCTCTCGAACAACAAACTCGTACAGTATCTCTAATTCTCTGAAAGGTTAACTTTAATCTTAACCTTTGACAAAACTGGGAAATGTTTAAATTAAAAACTACACCATATATAAACGTCTCAAACTAACGCTCATTATGGTGTCCAAAGTAATTTAAAATATAAACTTAGTCCAAAGCAAAGCAAAGACAAAGATAATGTTGTGTTAAGAGGATTGCACATAAATGCAGAATGGCAGAATGTAGTTTCGGCAGCCCGAGCACAGATAGCGCTGCGAGCGCTGTCATCTTTCTCCTTCCTTGACCCCACATGCTCGAGTTTGTCCGATGTCGATGACTTAAATGTGACCAAATCGTGCGATTTTCAAGAACTAGCAAACTTGCGCGTGCGTCAGTGGCTCTACTTGAGACTCTTAAAATAATTCCCAGCGCTCAGGCTGCCGATCTACTCGTATGTTGATTTTGTTGCCACAACCATGTGGAGTCTATGCAATCTACCTACCAAACATTATCTTTGGCAAAGCATACCGGCTGTCCGTTGGTCCTTGTATTTCCATTGGTCATTGGGCTATTAATTAATGACCCATTCTAAGGAAGACTCGGCCTTAGTTTGTAACAAGACTACACTTCATAACTCATTACTACCACTCATCACACTCATCCTTCACACATATTTGCCTTAAAATTAAATACCCCCTTGAGAGTGGTCGGCATCTCAAACAGTGATATAGTAGTGCCATGAATCAACTCAATTCTTGGCTATTAACTGCATACATCAGTCGGACCTTTCAAAAAATCGTGAATAGTACCACTCAACACATAAAGAGGAAACGAATAATTATTTTCATATCATATATCACAAGGTAGCACAGACATTGCAGAAATTTAAGACAATACTCACCTATTGTGAGCACTAATAACTAAGGGAAATTGGTTCATGATGTTCTCTGATGTGATAAACAGCTTCCATCCTCTGTATTGTTGCAGGGGAGTTACACTGGGGTTTCCTGCACTGCAAAGTGGTAACGTTGGTCTGCACTGCCACAGTCATGTGTTTCGTTGTGGTCACGTTTGTTTTGCTTGTATATTTTCAATTTTTCAACCAATCTGCAACTGATATGACAACTGAAGAGAATACCAGAGCGCCATCTGTGTCCTCTACAGAGCTTGAAAGTAGGTACCAAGTTTTAACAGGGTATTTATGCAACAAATAAGCGATTACAGTTCGTTGGAAGGGTTACGCCCAAGAGCCCGCCACTCCAATTACCAACCAATAAACTTTAAGCTTAAAAACTGAATTTGTGGTCCTGTTTGTTGTGAAACTCGACTTGTTCATGTTACTGTACTCAACATAATTATGTACCAAAATCAACATAATCCAAGTAAATTTAACTCTTAGACTTTCGCGGTCTGTGTAACAACTATAATCTAGTTCTTCCGGTTTATATCGCGTCAATACATCATTGCAATTAGCTTGAAATATTTTGGTATCGCTGTGCAGTATCATCCTAAGTCACTGATTGGCTAAAACTGAGCTACTTGATGACTGCTATCCTATTGGTCACAGGGCTGCCAATCGTCCATTGGAGCAGTGATGACAACCGTTGATGTTCTCATTGGCTGTGACACTATCAAAAAGACTTCTTCAGGACTGGTTGCCAGCTACTGCAAGTTTATAATGCTGTCGTCTTTTTTGTTAAATTTATTATAATTCGAATTAATTCAATGCTTTCTCAGATGACTACGTTCTGTGTTGTAGAAATATTTAAAGCTAATTATAATGATGAGTTGACGTGGTTTGAATAACCAATAACTAGATTATAGCTATAAACTTAGGTGTATTCCTAGGATAACCTATGTGCAATAGTGGTAGTAAAATTTACTACACTATCCTTCATGTTGCCAAACTTCTTCAAAACCGTTTATTGGCGCAAATATTGCATCTTGGACAAATATTAGAGCTTCATGAGTCAAGTCTACTTGTACTTTACTTTTCCTGTTATAACCTGATGTTGGGGCACAACAAAGAGAGATCATATCTAAAGATGGGTAGGATTTTGGCCTTTCAATAAGGCATTTTCTTTCTATGGGTCAAGAAAAGATCAAAATGGAGGTGCGCTGAAGAAGCTTCACTCTCGATTAGCAGAAGAGACTAGAGATAGTGAACATTATTTTTTACCTCCGGGTTGGATACAAAAGACTTCTGCGAAGCAGTTTGGAGATGACGGGTTTAGGTGGATAAGGATAAAAACTAACTCCCATCTGGTCGGGGGCCAAATCAATCACCCAAGCATGATACTAGCAGACCCATTTCCTTTCCACTCAGTGGGCTAGCACAAAAAGTCAAAAAACCTAAAGGCTGACTTTGCCCGGCTAAGCTTTTTGGCGAGCATGTGGCCCGACCAATTGTAAACATTGATAGAGCTGTTAATACTGTTTCATAACTGAGCTGAGTTACACTGTACTTTACAGTTTCAACTGAGCGGGTCGAGTGTGGTCTGTCGATAGAAGAAGGAAGCACATACGTTGATAAGATAAGTTGTGGTCCATGTACCATATGATGATACAGCACACATCAAGTTACTTTGTCGCTCTTCATGACAGTGGGAAGCGAGATCTGTTGAGTCCTTCGTTGTAAAATGGGCGGGTGATATTCATTGTGGGTGATACTTTGTTTTTGGAAAACCATCATGTAGGGTATCGTCATTCAGAATCTGTTTTTCTACATGGCGAGTCGGCATAAATAGCTAGAAGGCAAGGATCTATTATTAAGGCCTAATTACATAGTCGGTTGGCTAGTTTGTAACGAGACTACATCATCATCCATTAAAATCTCAACACTTACTACCCCATTTGTTCCATTTTTATACCAGGTGGTAGGTAAATCAAAAATCAAAGTAAAGTATAAAGAAACGAGTGAGACACAGAACAATTTGGTTGTTGGTGATACAAATCATTTAAACTAGAAATTGTCTAGAAACAAAAAATCATTTTGATTTTTTTGGCTTCGCATTACCTAATATATGGTTTAGTTTTTTGCTGAAATATTTATATTTCTAGAAGTTTTTTATCATTTAAAATTTAGGCCATAAATATTAACAATGACAACATATCCATTTTTGTACATGCTAGATCTAATCAGATGAAACAATGGGTTGTTGAAGGTTTTGACATTAGTCAAACAAGAGATGGGCTGTAAATTAATATAACTGCATTTCACGAGAAAATCAATTTATTTAAAACATGTAAATATATTTAAAATCATCATTGGTTCAACAAACCATATATTTTACTTCATTATTCACTACTAATTTATGGTGGACCAGCATTCACAAGCAAGTATCAGAAGGCGTTATGCATAAATCTGAATCTTTATCTTTAATTTAATGCCATAAACCTTGCAAAAATTTTTTTGGTATGTTGGGCAAGTTGGTGTTTACTTTTTAAACAAGAACATAACCAAATTTCAGAAGAGTATCCAATAGAGAAGAAGTTCGTGCTGAGGGAGACGTGGGGCGCTGCTCAGGCTGAGACGAAGGGTATCCTGAACACGTTGCCAGTGGAGAGAGTCATCCTGATCCACACAGTGAGCGCTGGGACATGCAACAGGTTCTCAGCATGTGTGAAGCAAGTGCTGGAGATACAGGAGCTGCACATGGACCAGGAGCACCGCTACGGAGACATCGGCTACAACTTCGTCATCGGCAGTGACGGCTACATCTACGTCGGCGTCGGCTGGGACAAAGTGAGTACTGTACCTGGTGAAACATATATGATGAAAATTAGCTGGATTTGTTTTTGAATCTAGATAGTTTTAACTGTTTTGTGGTTTAGAGAATTTTTATTGGATCTGGAATTGTAGGGGTATAATCCTTGTAGAGAAAAAGTATCCTTCAGCTCTCTTCCCAAGGACCATTTTTTCAATCACCTGCTAACCAGCTGGTTAACTAACCACTGGCTAAGCTATTTACAGTTTGCAATGTTTACATTTTTTCTTGCGTTCAAAATAGTTAATGAATGATTAGGTTAATCGTTTAATAAAGGTATTCTTTTTCTATTATTTATAACATTTAAAATGTATAAATTATCCTAAAACAGTATACTTACAAACTGTAACACTAAAATGCAAAACCAAAACGGAAAAGTAAAACTTAACCTCAAAAAATATCCAGCTTTCCTATTGGTTGGCTGCCCGGTTTAACCGCCGCTTAAGGCTCAATTAAAAAAATGGCCCTAAAAGTGTCTTTTTGATACTCACTAATTATCTTTAGCTGGTAGAGTAACATTCACTCTACTTTAACGTGCATACTATAAGAAATGCATATGATTGTATTTTAATATCCAGGGTGTTGAAAATATATGGACAGACTCCAATAAACCTCCAAACTACATATTTTGGGCGTTTATAAAGTATGTACTATTTAATTACAGTTTTAACAAAGGAAAACTTTAAACACTTTAAATTCAATTAGTGAGTTTTCTTGTTTGTGTGCCAAGAGGTACAGCCTTTAATAATAACATTTTTTATTGATCCTGTTGACAGGACGTCCCACTGCAGTGTAATATTTTTACAATTAGTGATTTAAGATTTGTTTAAAGATTTTTTCAGGATACATTTTCAACAACATAAGTATTTGATATTTTGTTATTAATTATTGTTTATTTTTACTTTGCTACCTAATGTAAACATTGTCATGCAATGAAATATCAAATGTTAAATTTCAGGTAGGAGCTCACACATACGGATTTAACCGGGACAGTTTGGGAATAGCTTTTGTTGGAGATTTTCGATTTGACGAACCCAACGGCTCAATGATGTCTTCGCTGCAGCGACTGTTGGACTATGGAGTTGAGATCAAGAAACTGAGTGAGAACTACCAAATCTACGGACACTGTCAAGTGCATACCAGTTTCCCGCTAAGTCCTGGCAAACACATAATGAAAGAAATAAAAACTTGGCCTCATTGGAACAGCACGAGGTTTGATCGTTGTAAATAATTAAAGATTTGTATTAAAAGTCAACTTTATGTGGCACGTTTTTCTTATAGCTGTGTACAATCTTTACAAGCCCCACTAGAATCCTATTCCAATGACCTTCCTCTAGTCTTGTGTTTATTTATTCTATTTGCAGATAGTTTAGGGTATTACAGTTCACAAACACTAAACATACATTTAGTATAGGCCGACACAAACACGCATGGACATCATACGGACACAGTGATGGGAAAACTCCTGCTGCCGCAGGTCCGCGGTAACTTTCCGCCAATAACTATCACTATTTGAGATGCAGACCACTCTCATGAGGGTATTTTAAGGCAAATATGTGGTGAAGGATGAGTGTGATGAGTGGTAGTAATGAGTTATGAGGTGTAGTCTTGTTACAAACTAAGGCCAACTCTTCCTTAGAATGTGTCATTAATTAATAGCCCAACGACCTATGGAAATACAAGGACCAGCGGCTTAGGTGACTTCGAACCCGCAGGTGATGGTCTGATATGTCTAAACGATGGTGGGAGTTGATGCGGGTATCATCAGATGATCACTGAGACTATCTGAGCCGCTTTAGACCTTTATTATCCTCAAAACCTGACCTCCATGAAGCTGGATTACAGGACCACGACACGAGTCCCAGTCAAAAATGTCTGGACTGAACCGGGACATGAACCCGGGTTTCCCGCTTGCCGGGCGGTTATGGTAAACCACTAAACCATCCGGCCCAAAAAAAGAAGTTATGTAGTTAGGTGGGAAAGTTTAAGTGGACAAAAACAAATGAGGAAAGAAATCTGGCTTGAAAATGTATTTGTAAAATATTTCATCAACAATTTACAATAGACAATGACAATACTGTCAATTGTTTAGTTGGATATACATACACTGAGATTCTTTCAGATCTAATGAATTAACCAAATTGTTCAATATAAAGAATTAAAAAAAGACCTCTGTGCTACACAAGTAGACATAGAAATGAATTTCAGTTGTATCTCTAAAAATAACACATGTTATCATACCTTTAGGTCACATTTGGTGATGTTTAATTTTCAGCAATAGTTCAAAACTTCTGATTACTTGACAGTAAATGCACAAACTTAAAATACGAAAGTACATAGTCTACTTTTTAAATTTACAACAACAGGCATCTTTTTGACTAGTTTTGCTTACAAATAATAGCACCAAGTATGGTAGGTTTTTTGTTAAATCTCTTTCTCCGTCAATCTAAAAGGTTATAATGCTGTGTAGAAAATACTATTTACATTATCTCACAATATTCTTAAAGATATATATTACAAAAGTCAATGTTTATTTTGATTTTTAACATACTTTATATAGTGGCGCCGCCTGAGCTATTGGTGTCCTGTGTGGTGGATTTCTTGCCACCCCTTTTGAAGGGGAAAATGGTGGGGTCGAGCGGTGGGGCCTCCCCCCGGAAAAACTTGAAAACTGAGGATGATTCCGAGAGGTTACTCAATACTCTGCGATGATTTTGAATTAGGTGGAAGGGTTCATATAGGGATTTAGGAGAGAACTTCTCCCATCTCCGAAAATATGTATTTGAGAATTATATAGGGGATTTAGATCACCCACAGTTTAAAAAAGGTCGGGAGACATGTACTCCGAAAATTAAGAAAAGTCCACATTAAAACAATAATTGTCTGCATTTTCTGCTTGATGCACAATCGGAACTGAAAACTGAATTACAATAATTATTCTTGGCCATGTAATAATAATAATATCACTGTTATTAACGAGGGCACAAGTCCAGTAATTTTGAACATAGATAATCGCTATCCCCATTTTGCCAGCTGTTGCAGCCCCTAATTAAATGACAATTTTTTACCGTGGTAAATCATTGGTTAGTAAGTTTAACCCAGGTTCATGAATGTGAACACCTTTTTATTTGCACCACATGAGACTTTCTAAATCATAACAAGGGATGAGAACCTTCTTATTTCAAGAAAATCAACTACATAATTTTATATTACACCAAAGTTGAAGGCCTTTTTCTTTTTAAGTACATTTGATTTAGATACTTATTTTTGTCACCCTCCCTGGTGTGTCACCCAGTTTGGGCTGTACCCCTGACGACGCCACTTTTTACATAGCTTATGGAAAAAAAGAGGACATTCATACAAGTCCATTAATTCAATTGGGTAACCAAAATATAAGGCTAAAGTAAAATGTAGGCATTTTTTGTCTTATGTTTAGTGGGTTGCAGTATACACTAACCTCAAACAATTGTAATGAATTTTAAAAGCATACGCAATCCAATGTTCTAACATTTTATAGAAAAACAAGCAATATTCTTGGGTATTACACACTTCCTGGCTTGTACTATATATTAATGGTTTATTCCTTTTTGTAAACTAGCCCTTTTAATGCCTTTTTCTGGCTAATCTAAGCTTAATCCCAATTAGCTGAGATAAGCAGGACTCTAGCGTATATACTAAGAAAAATCAATTCTAAAAATCCTGACATATTAAGTATGTAAACTTTTATCTCTTAAATACTACAAATTAAGTACATATAATTGCCATTATGTTTTATTTAAGCTAATTAAGTACTTACAGTAGAATCTCGTTTATCTATTGTGAACACATAAAATAATAATTGATAAAAAGAAGGCCTAAAAAAAGCCTGTTACAAATATTAAATAGGGTTTAATTTGTTCTAAATTGAGTAAATAACATTGATTTTTACTGTAGGAATATGGAAAAGAAAAGAAATAGTTGTCTATTATTTCGCAAAATAGATTCCAGCTATCACAATCGTAAAGTGTGTTTAAATGATCAATTAATTTTTGTAAGGTGAATGCTGAATTACCAAAGAGTGGAAAAATGAGACTCTATTGTATTGTTTGATAACTAACACTTGTGTAATCGAAAATATTGGTTTAGTCAAGGAAGACACACCGATTTTAGCACAAATAAGATCTTTAACCTTTTGTAAACTACAGTATTTGAGTATTGTAAATAATCTTTGACAAGGAAAGTAGAGACAGTTAAATTACAGTTGATAACTTTTACGTCATAATAAAGTTTTCAATGGTCCCACTATTAAAAAGTTGTTGGCAATTAAACAATAATTTAGGGGAAAATTGCGTTAATACGTAATTCAATTTTTTATTGTATCATAATAAACCTGTTATCAGGCATCTTATCTATAAAATACCCAACCTTTCAGTTACTGAAAGAAAGGTTGGAAATTAATAATATGTTGAATTTAATTTCACCCCCTCTATATAAATTTGTGCTGTCATTGAAATAGTCCTACGGTAACAGGATTTGCAGCTGGAGATTGTATAGTCAACCGTCAATATGATTACCGAGATAACTTTTATGAGACTGTCACTCAAGTCTCTATTTCTTGAAATCATTGGCAAAGTTCAAATGTGAAATTTACATTGCAATGGAAGGTACATGGTTTTATCCTGCCTCCTTTTGCTCCTCACAAAGATTTGAACAAAATAACAAATTAACAAGATTACAGACAGTCTTTCTCTATGAGATGATTATACAAAGAGAAGTCATAGCTAATTAGTAAACTATAAAAGAGTACAGCACAAGAAGTTTCACTGGCCTGGCTTGCTGGTACCCACTTATAAATAATTTAGAAAATTTAAACTTTTAACATTTTGTTACATACTTGTATTGTTTGAACCTATTGTTGAACATGGGCACCCATACTCGAGGGCAGGAGGCCCCTGGCCTTCACAAATTATTTTTAATGTTTCACAATAAAAAAATTAAAAATATATATTTTAGAACAAAATATTAGTAATTTTACTATTTGTTATCTGAGTTTTAAGTAAATGCATTTTTTGCACTCTCATTGGTATGGTATGTTGTTGAGTTCCACTATGTTATACAGAGTGATTCAAAAGTCTTAGGAATTTTTTATTTATATCTTTTTAACTTGTGGTTAATGTAATGTTATATTTTTAAGATCAAGACGAGAGAGCATCATCACAAGGAAAAGTGTCATATAATTAACCTTTTTTCAACTAGTTCTACAATGTGATTTTAAGTATGGTGAGTTTCTCTTCCATAACTTTCAAAAATGTTTTATAGGTTATATGTTTTACATATTTTCCAAAGGAGAGTCCCCGTCTTCCTGGTGGGTATTTCATACCCCCCAGACCCCCGGTTAGTTAGCCCTCCCCTGGAAGATACCCTATGGACGCCTTTGTTGTTGAAAAGATAGGTTAAACATAAACGGTATGAATGGAATTATTTTCCATAAAATATTCAGAAACTAGACTGATTAGTTATTACATTGCCATCTAACTCCTTACAGTTATGCACTTCATTTCACAACTTAAAATAAAATACATTTCTTAATATGTTGTCAATAAATAAAACTGAGTGTAATACACAATTTTACAATAGAAAAATTGAGTATTATTTATATAAAAGAGATTATATGTTATAGAAGAGTATGTTTAGTACAACTACAGTATTTACACATACAAAATAGCATATTCTTAATAATAAATTTGTAGGTAAAGTATTATACAAATATTGTTAATCACAAATCATACTCTCACTACAAAGTTCTATACCAACTGTTTAACACTAGCATATCTAAAGCAAATTATCACTCCACATAAAAAATAGTAGTTCAGATCTTTACGTCACATATCAGATCTAAATGGCTGGCACTTATCATGTTTGACATTAAAAGTACAGTTCTAATAAAATATGAGTTGTAAAACGAAAACAAAAGATAAATAGAAAATATAAACAAAAACAAAGTAAATCAATAACAATAACAAATCAGATCACTCTTGATGTTCTAGAGAACATGAAAATATTGTTGAAAACAACAAAAATTTGAGTGTACAATTTTAACTACTTGGAAAAATACGCACCATCTAAATGGATTTTGAAATTCAAGGTTACTTTTCAGTTTAAAAACCTGTGATTTTAATAAATAGGAGTTTGTCTAAATGTTGTTTAAAATTTGTTGTTATGTGTGTCTTTACTTACGCTAGGCCTTGAATAGCCTATTAATTTTTCCATCATACTTATTTCACTAAGGTCAGCTTGAAACAACCAAGTATAGTCTTTCCACCCGAGCAAATATTAAAATACCCGAAGTAACTTAAATACTGATCAGATCACATAAAACGTACAGACAACAGTAATGGCCACAATCATCGAGTCTAGCGTGCGACAGATGTCAACAATGGCACTTGAAGTGGTAATACACAATGTGTAACTGGACACTGGGTACAGACAGACAGCCTGGATCCGTTCAACCGCAGCTAATGGCACATCACGAGAGAGGCGGTCGCCTCCGGCCGATGAAGCGATGTCATCTCCCCAGGTCGGGCAGTATTGATATCTGGCAAGACACAAGAAATGCATCAAGTACAGGTTAGTTACTAAAAACACAACAGTACTGTTTTCTGCACCCTGATGACTCACGGTTATCTTAGATGTTAGATTGTGGGGGTCAAGTGGTGGTTGGGGACTGGTTAACCTTGTGACGTCTGCCACGTTTGACTGAGCATATTTTGCTACAATCAGAATGAAAGGAGGTCTGGATTAAGGAGAGGAATGGGACTGGGTTCGGCTGACCAGACAACCATGAGAGGAAGCTACAAGCATCGCTGCTAACAACCACTTAGGGGATTCTAACCCCAAGACATGGCGAGCTGTGCCAACTCTCCGAGTACCTCCCCCCAAGATTGTAGCAAGTCCCTCCTAAAGTCATGGCTTACTCTGCTGTCGCGTCCTCTCACACTGATATCTGATCCAACCTCTCCTCATGGAAATTGGAACATGTTCAACATCCGGACAGCTACAAAGCTGCCCAGTAATTGTGTGAACTACTTTTTTTTAAGTACCCCAGTATAAAGTAATCTGAGCAGCTACTAACAAGACAAACACTGACTGAGGGACACGGTTATCTTAGTTGTCAACCTCATCTAGGTTCCTCATAAACAAGCGTCAGAGGCAACGTCTCCTTTACCTCGCTAGTACATTTTCTAGTCTTGATTAGTATAACAGACAATGCTGTGTTCTTATAAGTTTTGCCACATTATTTTCTTTGTTCAACAACGTGTACTGACGTTGGCAAACCTCTGTTGGTAACAGGTATTTAACTTTTGTATACATGTAGATCATGAGAAGAAGGAAAAACAGGATCACCAATTTTTCAACCATAACATAAAAAAAGACAAATATTGTTAAGTTGTCGCATTACTAACTGTTCTCTGAGTTTTAAGTAAATGCATTTTACTCTCATTGGTATGGTAGGTGGTTGAGTGCAGTTACACTATGTTATACAAGAGTGATTCAAAGTCTTAGAATTTTTTATTTATATCTTTTATAAACTTGTGGTTAATGTAATGTTATAGTTTTAAGATCAAGAAGAGGTGAGCATTGTCATAAAGACAATGTACAAACATGCATTTCTTAACATTACCTTTTTCATCAATTTTTTATGTAATAACTTAGGTAGTTTAACATGCATGACTGTTTTAGTTATGGTGAGCAAATTTCATTCCATAATAAAACCGTGTAAAATTAAGGTTGGAAGATTTTGCATTTTTTCTTGTTTTTTACTCAGCAAAGTAATAAAATGTTCAAATTTTTCCTGGGGGATTTCTTCTACTCCCCAGACCCCAGTTTGTTAGCCCTCCCCTGGAAGATACCCTATGGCCGCTCTTTGTTGTTGAAAAGATAGGTTAAACATAAAACGGTATGAATGGAATTATTTTCCATAAAATATTCAGAAACTAGACTGATTAGTTATTACATTGCCATCTAACTCCTTACTGTCTTCATGCACTTCATTTCACAACTTAAAATAAAATACATTTCTTAATATGTTGTCAATAAATAAAACTGAGTGTAATACACAATTTTACAATAGAAAAATTGAGTATTATTTATATAAAAAGAGATTATATGTTATAGAAGAGTATGTTTAGTACAACTACAGTATTTACACACATACAAAATAGCATATTCTTAATAATAAATTTGTAGGTAAAGTATCATACAAATATTGTTAATCACAAATCATACTCTCACTACAAAGTTCTATACCAACTGTTTAACACTAGCATATCTAAAGCAAATTATCACTCCACATAAAAAATAGTAGTTCAGATCTTTACGTCACATATCAGATCTAAATGGCTGGCACTTATCATGTTTGACATTAAAAGTACAGTTCTAATAAAATATGAGTTGTAAAACAAAAACAAAAGATAAATAGAAAATATAAACAAAAACAAAATAAATCAATAACAATAACAAATCAGATCACTCTTGATGTTCTAGAGAACTTGAAATATTGTTGAAAACAACAAAATTTTGAGTGTACAATTTTAACAACTTGGAAAAAATACACCATCTAAATGGATTTTGAAATTCAAGGTTACTTTTCAGTTTAAAAACCTGTGATTTTAATAAATAGGAGTTTGTCTAAATGTTGTTTAAAATTTGTTGTTATGTGTGTCTTTACTTACTAGGCCTTGAATAGCCTATTAATTTTTCCATCATACTTATTTCACTAAGGTCAGCTTGAAACAACCAAGTATAGTCTTTCCACCGCAAATATTAAAATACCGAAGTAACTTAAATACTGATCAGATCACATAAAGCATACAGAGACAACAGTAATGGCCACAATCATCGAGTCTAGCGTCGACAGATGTCAACAATGGCACTTGAAGTGGTAATACACAATGTGTAACTGGACACTGGGTACAGACAGACAGCCTGGATCCGTTCAACCGCAGCTAATGGCACATCACGAGAGGCGGTCGCCTCCGGCGATGAAGCGATGTCATCTCCCAGGTCGGGCAGTATTGATATCTGGCAAGACACAAGAAATGCATCAAGTACAGGTTAGTTACTAAAACACAACAGTACTGTTTTCTGCACCCTGATGACTCACGGGTTATCTTAGATGTTAGATTGTGGGGGTCAAGTGGTGGTTGGGGACTGGTTAACCTTGTGACGTCTGCCACGTTTGACTGAGCATATTTTGCTACAATCAGAATGAAAGGAAGTCTGGATTAAGGAGAGGAATGGGACTGGGTTGGCTGACCAGACAACCATGAGAGGAAGCTACAAGCATCGCTGCTAACAACCACTTGGGGATTCTAACCCCAAGACATGGCTGCTGTGCAAACTCTCCGAGTACCTCCCCCAAGATTGTTAAGTCCTCCTAAAGTCATGGCTTACTCTGTAGCTCCTCACACTGATATCTGATCCAACCTCTCCTCATGGAAATTGGAACATGTTCAACATCCGGACAGCTACAAAGCTGCCCAGTATTTGTGTGAACTACTTGTGAAGTACCCCAGTATAAAGTAATCTGAGCAGCTACTAACAAGACAAACACTGACTGAGGGAACACGGTTATCTTAGTTGTCAACCTCATCTAGGTTCCTCATAAACAAGCGTCAGAGGCAACGTCTCCTTTACCTCGCTATACACATTTTCTAGTCTTGATTAGTATAACAGACAATCGCTGTGTTCTTATAAGTTTTGCCACATTATTTTCTTTGTTCAACAACGTGTACTGACGTTGGCAAACCTCTGTTGGTAACAGGTATTTAACTTTTGTATACATGTAGATCATGAGAAGAAGGAAAAACAGGATCACCAATTTTTCAACCATAACATAAAAAAACAAATATTGTTAAGTTGTCCGCATTACTAACTGTTCTCGTTAAGGAATATGGTGTTAGCATACCTCACTAAGGATGGCCCAGTTGTCGGTTTCACTGTGAACTGTGAGCCTGAGCTCCTTGATAGCTCCTAGGATCCGAGGAACTGGACCCTCTGCAAGCCCCAAACTGTCAAACTTTCCTGCAATCACACACATCGTTTCAATCATCTATGAATGTACAAATATTTCAGTGTCCCACTCTTTCTGCAATGTTCATAACGTATTTTCCTCTAAAACATAGTGTTGGTTTTAGCTTAGAAATGTTTTTGATCACACAAAACTTTGAAACTATCACGCTTTTATATGAGTATTCATATTTTGAAACTGAAAGTAGAAGAGATATCAATAAAAGAATACCACATTGGGAAAAGAAGAAGATGACAAAGTTTTATACTATAACATGGTTTTTAGTGTACCTACAGAACAGAAAAAATTAATGGGATAGGGTTTGAAAACAACCTTAGAGCACTTAACTATCATACATGAGGAGAACTACTTTTTTTTACAAAAGTGGAAAATTAAATCTTTAAAATTGTTTAAATGTTAACAAAGGCCTGAGGCACCCCTTGCAGTGTTAGAGTAGGGGTGCAGATTTGCAAAAAATATATATAATTATTGTAAACTGATTTTGTAGTTCTTGTAGGTTGTTTCTTGAATCTTAGGTGGTCAAGTTTAACAGGGAACAGTAATCTAGTAAAGAGATACTCCATCACACCTGGTACAAATTGCATCACGGGAGTAACTAAAAAGCTATAAAGGGACTCTAGCTAAAAAGAGACCTAAATATGCCTGCACACTAGTCTACAATAGTGATCTGCAGGATACAAGACACATTGAACAGTTCAAGAATTTCTCAAGGTTACTTCATGGAAAAATCTCAATAACAACAGCTGACGAAGTACGCTTCCAGCATTACCAGCAAGTGACTACCTCAAGGTAGCAAATTTTGGGCCCATTTTAAATGTTTTAAATTTTGGTGGGAAATAACCTATTTGTCTCGATTTCCAGATCCCAAGATCTAGCAAATCTTAAAACTTAAAAAACTGTAAATTCATAGTCTATAAAACACTATCCTCTAAACTACTAACCAACAATGACAAATCCATCCGAGGTAACATTGTAGGTGTCGTAGTTAGCCGGCAACCGGACTGGCAACACCTCCACTGTCGTGTTGTACAGGCGATCTGGCGGGTGCTCTGCATTCCCACTGCGGAATGTGTACCTGCGTTCCATATCACAGAACATTTGAATAGCTGGGACTTTATTATCCACAATCATAGTTTTGTTTGAACTATAATAGATTCAAATGAGATGCATACGGTTTCTTTCCTGCGATTGGATTAAATTAGCTCATACAGCTTTCGCCATTCTAGTGGGAGTCTACTGAACTCATTAAAATATTGATTAATGCTAAGGGTTACCAGTAGTATCAAATAATCCAACTGGAGTTCTCAACACTTTCAATGGCAAAATTTCTTTTATGGTATTTTAGTAAAACAGCTACTAATATTTTCCTGAAAGTCATAGAAGTAATATTGATACATTGATGACGGAAATTAAGTATCTCATGTTGATATAATGTTATTCTATGTTATTAACCAACATATATCATTCCAAACTTGTCTTAATTACTATTTCCCAGAATCCAACATTGGATCAAAACACCTTTCCTATATTTGTCAGGGTGATAATATTTTAAGTATAAAGTTACAGTGAGTCGATAATCGAACGTCAATTATCCAGCGATCAAAGTCCAAATGCCTTCGGAAGAAAATGCAAGAATATGTTTTGTCAAATACGTTTAGAATATCTCTGGGATGGACACCAGACAATGGCGGAACTAAGTGTATTTGGTTGGAACACTCCATATGCAACAATAAGTTGTTTACATGTGCTTGTAGTGAACTCACCATAGCTTCTCCACAGGTTTGCATGCGTAGCTGGATTTTAGCACCCCCTACCCCCATCTAGTCTTCCCTTTCCACTAGCAACACAACTAGTCTGTATCCTGCCATAACAAACAGTGACGAGTCTTCTTACGCTAGGTGCGGTGTACAGTTTAGTGTGTGTTTTGACTTGTTATCACGTATGGTGTGAGTTTCTCCCAAGTAACGATCAACCAAATTGAAAAGGAAACATGTTTGCCTTACAATTCAAAATAAAGTGGACATTTTGACACTACACCGTCTTTTTTAGCCTTTTTTGTTTGAAATCGAACCCCCTTGGCCTTAATGGTTGGGATTATCGGGATCTGATCAATATTTCAAGTATAAAATATATACATAAATTCCCCATTCAAGAGATTTGAACTCAGCGAGAGACATACTTTTTGATATAAAGGGGAGTCTTGAAGTTGAAGATGAGATGGTCGCCGGGCTGTGGCAGCAGGCCCCAGAAGAACGTCTCCCCGTCGTACGCATGCGCTTGAGCGTGTACTGCTTGTACGCTTTCATCTGACTCGACACCGCAGCGTCGGGTTGCTGTGCGGCGTGAACAGATTCACTTTACCAAACTGCTTGTCCTGAAACAAATTGAAAATCGTTTGGACTCATCACTCGCTAATTAAAATACCAATATGCTAGTGTTGGGTAGTATTAGGCAGAGAGTAGTGTGATTACTTTTTATTTTGGAAGTAGTGGTGCTATTTCTTATAACAAATAGTTATAGCGTCAGCAAAAGGAAAAAATATATTACAACTGTAGCCAAAACTATTTTTTAAAATAAGTTTCTTTATTTGACAATTAAAATTAATGTTCACAACAGTTTTATACCGTATAAATAAGTCAACTTTTAAAATGTGTTACCTTTAATTTCTGCACTTTTCCCTTCAGTGATGAGTAAGTCCCGATGTGTTGGAATAGTGATGGTTTGTAGTGGATCCAGAGCTCATCTTTGTCTTTTTGCATTGTTTCTGAAACCAATATATTTTGAATAAATCATTTTGAAAAATTGCTGATTACTGACTTGAAACTATTGATGAAAATACAACTCTTAAAAAGGTATTTTTAACTAGTTATGGAAAAATTTCAATGAAAATAATAATGTAATAATAAAAACCATTACTTAACCCTTTGAGGTCTTCGTGTCAACTATAGGCACTAGCCTATTTCTTTTTGAGCGGCTTGGATGTGCAGTAGGTTCTGGTTGAAACAGTCTCTGGTATCATGAGGACTACGCACACTAACGGGCCTAGCAGAGAACACCGGTTCCCTCCCTCCCCCTCGGACAACTCAAGGTGATTTTGGCGTACGACAAACAGCCGGTGGTTTAGTGGTTATAGTGAAACAGTTGGCCCCTGTCTGTCTCGATTCCAGATCCCAAGATCTAGCAAATCTCTTAAAACTTTGTAAATTCATAGTCTTAAAACACTATACTCTAAAATACTAACCAACAATGACAAAATCCATCTGATGTAACATTGTAGGTGCTTCATTGTAGTTAACCGACAACGGACTGGCAACACCTCCACAATAGGTATTTGTACAGGCGATCGTGGTGCTCTGCATCCCACTCTGGAATGTGTGTACCACCAGTTCATATCACAGAACATTTGAATAGCTGCAGGATTTTTTTATTATCACAATCATAGTTTTGTTGGAACTCTGGCAAAATATTACTTAAACCTATAATGATTCAAATGAGATTGCCACGGTTCTTTTCTAACAGGTGGATTAATGTAGCTCATACTCGATTGATCACCTTCCTGAGTGGGAGTCTGCAAATCATTTAAAATATTGATTAATGCTAGGGTTGCCAGTAGTATCAGCACTTTCAATGAAAATTTCTTTTTTATGCTATTTTGGTAAAACAGCTACTAATAATATTTTCTGAAAGTCATAGAAGTGAAATATTGATACATTATTGGCAACGAATTAAGTATCTCATGTTGATATATTGTTATTAACCAACTATATATCGTTGCTTATTGTCTTAATAGTTAATTACTATTTCTCCAGAGTCCAACATTGGATCAAAAGCATCCTTTCCATGTTTTGTAAGGGGATCAATATTTCAAGTATAAAGTATATAACATAGAAATTCCCCATTCAAAGTTTGGACTCAGCGAGACATACTTTTTTGATATAAAGGGAGTCTTGAAGTTGAAGATGAGAGATAGTCGCCAGGCTGTGGCAGCAGCCCCAGAAAACGTCTCCCGTCGTCTGCCAGCAGCGTGTACTGCTTATCACGCTTTCATCTGACTTGACGACACTTGGCGTCCGGGTTAACAATGCGGCGTGAACAGATTCACTTTACCAAACTGCTTGTCCTGAAACAAATTATGAAAATCGTTTGGACTCATCGCCCTTTAATTAAAAATACCAATATGCTAGTGTTGGGTAGTATTAGGCAGAGAGTAGTGTGACTTACTTTTTATTTTTAGAGTAGTGAAGTGCTATTTCTTATAACAAATAGTTATAAGCGTCAGCAAAAAGGGAAAAAATATATTACAACTGTAGCCAAACTAAATATTTTAAAATAAGTTTCTTTATTTAACAATTAAAATTAATGTTCACAACAGTTTTATACCGGTATAAATAAGACAACTTAAAATGTGTTACCTTTAATTTCTGCACTTTTCCTTTCAGTGATGAGTAAGTCCCGATGTGTTGGAATAGTGATGGTTTGTAGTGGATCAGAGCTCATCTTTGTCTTTTTGCATTGTTTCTGAAACCAATATATTTTGAATAATCATTTTGAAAATTGCTGATTACTGACTTGAAACTATTGATGAGAAAATACAACTCTTAAAAGAGTATTTTTAACTAGTTATGGAAAAATTTCAATGAAAATTATAATGTAATAATAAAACCATTACTTAACCCAGGGTCTCGTGTGTCAACTATAGGTCGATAAGCTATTTCTTTTTGAGCGGCTTGGATGTGCAGTATAGGTTGCGGTTGAAACAGTCTCTGATATGTGAGGTTCGCTACCTAAGCCTAGCAGAGAACACGGTACTACCACTCCCTCCCCTCGACGGCAACTCAAGTGTGATTTGGCGATGCAAAACAGCCCGTGGTTTAGTGGTTATAATGTAACGGACAGTTGGCCCTGTCTGTCTGGCGTGGGTTGAATCCCACCTGGGTGCACTCTGATACGGTGCAATGCTAGTCATTGGATCATTTAGGTGCGGGGGCCACAATGACCAGCTGAGGATCACTGAAGAAAATGGCTCATCAAATCCAGTGAGGCGTGAGAGTGGCACTTTTGAGCTTAGGGAGGTGCTAAATCCTGCGCTTAGAGGAGTGGTTCAATGACTGGTTAATGCAGTACCAGAAGGCGGTTTTGCTGAAATTTGCTTTGGGGGACTGAAAAACCCATACGGGAGGCTTTTACAAAATTTAAAATAAAAATGAGACCGAAAAGGGTTAAGTTAAAAGAAATATCTAGTTGTTGTAAACACTGCAAATATATAACTGGAATGGAAGTTGTACAAAAGTTCCACTTACGTTATCCTTCTCCAGGTTACAAGCCTTGGTGTGTATAACGTGATCCAGCAACCAGTCGACCGGCTTGTCATTGTAGAACATGAAGAAGAATTGAATCAGCCATGGCAACTCCACACAACGGAACATCTTGCCTACACACAAACATCCGGTAACGATTTAAGTCAATCTTGGTGGAAACATAAAGAATCCTTATACTACCAAACACATAATGGTACTTTATAAAGAAATATACATAGACACAACAAACAAAGATTATACTTATAGAAATAGGGGTTTCCAGTTCAAAAGGATTTGTCTTAAGTTTTAATAAAGAAGTTCTAATAAAGAACATAGTAATTACAGTTGAGTTATTAATATTGTATCCAAATTTTATAACATGTGGAAATGTTTCATGTAAGCATTATTAAATTTGGCAGATAAAGAGTATATACACAATATCTGTCAAAATGGCAAAATCTGGCAAAAGTATATAATCCTGTAGCTTCTATCTGGAGCAAAGGGCCTCGACAAAGACTCGCCAGCGTTAGCAGCCAAAGCCTTCACTTCTCCCCATGTTTTGCCAGCTTTAAAGCTTTGTCCTCGACAGTTCTTCCAGGTTACTCTTGGCCAACCTCTTCTTCTGCTTCCTTGGGGATTCCATCCAATGCCTCCCTTTCAATTGCGTCTGGCTCTTTTCTTAGGGTATGCCAGATCCACTTCCATTTGGTTTCAAGATTTGCTTGTCTATCTTCTCTTCACAAACTCTTTGCCATAGAGTTTCATTGGATACTTCAGGCCAGTAGATTTTGAATAATCATTTTGAAAATTGCTGATTACTGACTTGAAACTATTGATGAGAAAATACAACTCTTAAAAGAGTATTTTTAACTAGTTATGGAAAAATTTCAATGAAAATTATAATGTAATAATAAAACCATTACTTAACCCAGGGTCTCGTGTGTCAACTATAGGTCGATAAGCTATTTCTTTTTGAGCGGCTTGGATGTGCAGTATAGGTTGCGGTTGAAACAGTCTCTGATATGTGAGGTTCGCTACCTAAGCCTAGCAGAGAACACGGTACTACCACTCCCTCCCCTCGACGGCAACTCAAGTGTGATTTGGCGATGCAAAACAGCCCGTGGTTTAGTGGTTATAATGTAACGGACAGTTGGCCCTGTCTGTCTGGCGTGGGTTGAATCCCACCTGGGTGCACTCTGATACGGTGCAATGCTAGTCATTGGATCATTTAGGTGCGGGGGCCACAATGACCAGCTGAGGATCACTGAAGAAAATGGCTCATCAAATCCAGTGAGGCGTGAGAGTGGCACTTTTGAGCTTAGGGAGGTGCTAAATCCTGCGCTTAGAGGAGTGGTTCAATGACTGGTTAATGCAGTACCAGAAGGCGGTTTTGCTGAAATTTGCTTTGGGGGACTGAAAAACCCATACGGGAGGCTTTTACAAAATTTAAAATAAAAATGAGACCGAAAAGGGTTAAGTTAAAAGAAATATCTAGTTGTTGTAAACACTGCAAATATATAACTGGAATGGAAGTTGTACAAAAGTTCCACTTACGTTATCCTTCTCCAGGTTACAAGCCTTGGTGTGTATAACGTGATCCAGCAACCAGTCGACCGGCTTGTCATTGTAGAACATGAAGAAGAATTGAATCAGCCATGGCAACTCCACACAACGGAACATCTTGCCTACACACAAACATCCGGTAACGATTTAAGTCAATCTTGGTGGAAACATAAAGAATCCTTATACTACCAAACACATAATGGTACTTTATAAAGAAATATACATAGACACAACAAACAAAGATTATACTTATAGAAATAGGGGTTTCCAGTTCAAAAGGATTTGTCTTAAGTTTTAATAAAGAACATAGTAATTACAGTTGAGTTATTAATATTGTATCCAAATTTTATAACATGTGGAAATGTTTCATGTAAGCATTATTAAATTTGGCAGATAAAGAAAGTATATACACATGACATATCTGTCAAAAATGGCAAAAATCTGGCAAAAGTATATAATCCACTCTACGTCTCTTGTAGCTTCTATCTGGAGCAAAGGGCCTCGACAAAGACTCGCCAGCGTTAGCAGCCAAAGCCTTCACTTCTCCCCATGTTTTGCCAGCTTTAAAGCTTTGTCCTCGACAGTTCTTCCAGGTTACTCTTGGCCAACCTCTTCTTCTGCTTCCTTGGGGATTCCAATCCAATGCCTCAATTTCAATTGCGTCTGGCTCTTTTCTTAGGGTATGCCCGATCCACTTCCATTTGCGTTTCAAGATTTGCTTGTCTATCTTCTCTTCACAAACTCTTTGCCATAGAGTTTCATTGGATACTTCAGGCCAGTAGATCTTTAATATCTTCCTAAGACACCTGTTGACAAATACTTGTAGCTTTTTTGTAACTGACTGGGTTACTCCAGGTCTCACTCCCGTAGAGCAATACTGACTTG
The DNA here is from genome assembly GCA_018831715.1 of Matsumurasca onukii. Lineage (NCBI taxonomy): Eukaryota > Metazoa > Arthropoda > Insecta > Hemiptera > Cicadellidae > Matsumurasca > Matsumurasca onukii. Next base: position 9,744,891 of record CM032063.1, read on the forward strand.
ACGTTGATATAATCCACTCACTACTGTATTATTACTGAGACTAGTCGATGAATGTACATTACCTATAAAGCCAAGCTGGCAGAAGTCTAGGACAAACCACTGTTGTTTGTTGGCAATTCGCTCGAGCGCAATGGTCTTCATCGTTGTGACAAACTGCGGTTTTACAAGAATATCATCTTCCAGCTGGATATAGAACATTCCTCTGAAAAAAACCAAGTTCATTAAATGCATTAGTTAGTTAAAACTTAAAGGAGAATTCGGGGGGTTTAAATTCTAGAGTGCAAGTTGAACTTTTTGGATTGAGTTCAGTCGTAGTAGAACATTATTTAACTGGAAAACCATTACAAAGTAACTATTGTATGAAAACATTTAAGATTTTTAGTATCTATGTTATATTGTATATTAGTTGGATTGAAAGTTAGCAACAAACTACTCTTTTAATATAATTACCTGGGAGCTGAGTACATCATGAGGTAGGCAAAGTCAAGATTCTGCTTTGAAAGCCCATGACTCATCCTTGGAGTCATGAAGAGTGACCACGGAGACTGTTCCAGTCCGAGGGGTAGTACGAGACTGTCGGTGCAATGATCTCTATCAGCCCCACCTCCACCTCCTCCACAAAACTGTCACCACACAAACACAGATAAAGTCAAGGTTCTGCGTGGAGCCCCACTTGACTCGCTCCTTGGAGTCGCCCAGAGTGAACACTAGAATCTACACTGTTTAATGTCCAAGAAATCTAAGCACATTTACAACTACAAGAGCATACAACTTTATAGTAAAAAAATCTCTAGCAGACTTTTCTAACGGGAGAAAAGAGCTGTAGCAATCAAAAACACAAAGTCTGTGATGTACAAAAGAAGTTCTGAGTCTAACTCAAACAAGCACAAAGACGTATTGGGGTAAGGATCTTTCACTGTGGATATGAACCGACGCAACGCCTTTTTAGCAAGGTGTCTTTGGCTTTGAGGACTTCATGATTAAACCTATTTAAGATGTATCTACGCCTATAATCAACACCAATACTTAGTAAAACCGGTCCTAACAGAAACCCCCCTTGGGCAACGAGAGTCAGCACACTTTTAATTTGCAAACTTGTATTCTTGTCATAGAACACTAGAATTACAGGAAACCCAAGAGCTAAACTGATTATCGCTGAAGAAACTGTCAAAAAGAAAATCTGATGCATACGTGAATGAAAAGTTCTTAACTTTAAGTAAGTTTTCAAATTGTTTAGGTAAAAATTAGATTTTACATTTGAAAGATGTTTAGGCTGAAGATATTTATAATTTGTTGAGAAATAAATACTGTCATCTTCAACGTTCCTCTGTTCTACAACCACTTCTGGAATAAGTTCAACATTAGAGCTGTCCAAGATGTGATAAGATAAGTTTTCAGTACACTCTAACACTATCAAAAGTCCATAGTTGTAGTTGTACAAAGCCATTGCCGTGAGTAAGAATACAGGTTGACCCAACAACTTAGTAATGACAAGAAAATAAGATTTCATGGTTGACTTGGCTCCTATTATTACATTGATTGCAGGGATAAAATCATATACCAAAAAACAATAGACAAACCCCCATACAAGCGGTGAGAGCACTAAAACCTTGGTCAGCAATATAACGTTCACGTTCGAATGACGTTTTAGAAAGTCTTTACGATTCAGTAGAAAACCTTTAGATTCTTGAAGAACACAAAATATTTCACACCTACGAGAAAACAGCACTGCATAGAACACAAATATTTGTGCTCTCAACAGCAAAAGCCAATAAACTGCAAAATTTATTTTGAATATGTTATTTTGTGTTTATGCTAATTATAATAATTCACAAACACATTTGTTTAATTTAATCTCCAAAGTGTATTCATTTTCGGTATCTTAATTTATTCATAAACTGTCACACTATGTGGTTTTATCACAGCTGCTGAGATTATATTATTCACAACTTTCACCTCTTTCACAGCAACTGATCCTGCTGGAAATGGACAAGACTGTTTTTATAAAACATATTTTTTAGCTCTTTGAACTGGTTTCTAAGACAAATTATGTACCTCTATAAGTTGCTCGAAATCAATCGATAATGTATCGCTGAACACTGATGAAATGTTCTCATAAAATAAATAAAGAAAGATTATAAATTTAAAATATCAAACTGTCTAATAAAGTAAAATTTGTTTAATTCTGAGGCCTTTCAAGCGGCGTGAATTCATCATCAGAGACTCTCAGCAACTGGAAGGAAACAATGATTTTAAAATTAATTAACACATGTTGAACTATAAAATGATTAAAATTAAATAAAAGAATAATATTAGTTGTTGTTGGTCCTGATACTATATGAGAAACGGGGAATTTTGAAACGCTCCAGGCTCATTGTTCACTAAAAATTAAACAAATTTTACTTTATTAGACAGTTTGATATTTTAAATTTATAAAGAATCTAATAAGATCCAGCTCTTGAAGATATGTGTAAAGAAAGATTGTTATTGCATAACAGTTACTTACTGATCCCTGACTTCATTGGCCACTAGATGAACGTATTCTTCTTCCGTCTGAAAAAAAAACACAGAATCCATGTATTTTAAGGAATAATGACGGTTTATGACTAAAACTAATAGCTATAAAAACTGTATTAGCTTTGTAAGAATTTATCAGTATAAGAGCGGTGACAACCTTTCAGGCGACTCTTGCCTATTGCATTTTTTTGATAGAAAGGTCTACATCCCTCGTCTGAGCTTACTACGAGAACCTCTTTTGTTCCGAAGTTGAATCAGTCTAAATCAATTGGCAGAAATAATCCAATATTAATTTTTTTCAACATTCCACAGGTTTGTCCCTATAAACTGACAATTTTTATTTTCATCTAGAAAAAAAAACATAAATTACCTAATGTAATAATATATTTGTATGAAAAGTAAATGTAAGTTTAAATAAATGACTTTGATGAAGGCTGTTTTAAAGATATTTGAAGTATGGTGTGAAATGGTTTTGTAGTATGGTTTTCCTAGTTGGCGTCAGTGGGGGCAGCAAAAGTTTTCTCAAAAATCAACGCATCTCAATGTGCAATAGCTTGCTCAAAAGATGTCTTAAAAAATTAAGATGTAGCAGCATTTTAAAATACCCTTTTAAATGGGTGATTAGTGCTTAGCTAATACAACCCTAAGCCACGTGGAATGTGTAAAAAAAAAATTTGTGTTCCTATCAAAACGATAACAAAGAAAATTTTTTAAGTTACTTTGAATGACAAAAGATCATCCCCATAACGTTTTACTCACTGTTGAGTTTAATTTAAAAAAAGCCTTGTTGTAATAATTATTTTAATAAATTAGTAAAACCGCATTTAATATTCCATTATGTAATGATCTTTTAAATATTACAAAGTAGTTTTGTAAGTTTTTAGATAGTATGAGTCAAAAGCAATTGTACAAAGATAAAAGTTGGACAGATATACACGGCAGAGACACTGGATAGTGGATATTGTTAGGAACAGCTGGCTGCAACTACACTGCAATATCAGTTCTGTCTGGGGGAGACTTGGTATTAATTAACCAACACTGTAGCGTCACTGAGCCTGCTAACCATCTGATTGTAACACTGATTGCGGCTTTCATCTTCACTGATTGTAACTGGATTTGTGGTAAACTAAGCCGGTGCCTCGTTGTCAGTTTGTCGGCAATTCGAGGGCTTACTTACGATGTAACTCTGTTAAAGAGAAAAAAGTAAAGGTAAAGTTTGACTTGTTTAACAAGGCGAAGTTAGGACTACGAAGTCCTTCTACGACTCAAACTCGACCGTTACCTAGCGTCATTGTATAGTCACTTTACAAATTTTAAGTGGTGACTGTGGGGATCAAACACCTCGCCAAAGCGATTAGCTTTGGAGTTGTGGCGCAAACCGCCACGAATCCGCTAATTTCATATTTTAATTGAAAAGAATTGTGCTGTACTAGACACATAGGTTTATGTAACCACCATTTGTTAAGAGTTTCAATACTAGACTTTCCAATATTATATACTTGACTGGATGAATACAAGAAAGTTTCTTATTGGTTGTAAAGAATTAATTAAACTTTTCAATTACCAATAAACTGTATTTAATCTAAAACAAGAAACTTACTTTGAACAAAACAAACAACATGGAAATAAGTGGTTAATTAATTTTCTAATACAATAATGTTTTAAATTTATTTATTGTGTTTTTAGTGAAAATTTCATCTAACAATAAATACACATTTCATGTAAAGTTTTAGTTTAAAGTGATTATTTTTAAATGGAACTTGTTTCCACTCATGTATTGAACTAAACACAACAACAAATCAAAATTTCAAACCCTTAAAACTTTTCACTTTTAAAAACAGTGTTACAAAACGTGTGAAACAAAGTCAACATGAAAATTATGTTTGCTCACGAGATGAAATACTTGAACAGAACAGACGGGGGAAGGGCGGCAAGGATGATTGCTACAGATGAAACAGCTGGCTTCAACGCGATGTGTTATATCACTTGTGAGAGAGACTTGGTGAATAATTAACAAGAGAGTGAAGCCAGTGAGTCGAGAAACCATCTGATTGTGCAAACCGTTGTTGCTTTCTACGATAAACTGATACTCCAATACTTGACCATGGGAGGGTATTTTAAGGTGAATATAGGATAAATTATGAGTGTTTTGATGGATGGTGTGGTGCAGTTTTATTACAAGCCCAGGTTGACCCTCAGATTGAAATTAATTGATAGCCAACGACAATAGAAATGAACTAACAGTTTAACGTGACATCCAAACCACAGTGAGTATCTAGTGTAAAAAGTTATTTCTGCAGCGTCAGAAATAAAACTGGGTAGTTTGTTGAGTCTTTTAAAATCATTTTGGGTTGCTTCAATACATGAAGAAATTTGTATATGATATTTGTTAACTGTCTACGGGTCGTTTTTTCAATTGCCTAGTTAGCAGCTGGTTAACTAACCGCCGGTTAAGTTGTTTACAGTCTGCAATGTTTATATTTTCATAGCGTTCAAAACAGTAAATGAATTATTTGAAGATCATTCATGCAATAAAGGTATAGTTTTACCATTTTATTGAATTTAACATGTACACATTATGCTAATATAGCTAAATACAAACTGTAACACCAAAATGCAAAATCAAAATAGACAAAGTAAAACTTAACCTAAAAATATCCAGCTTTCTATTGGTTGGCTCCTGTCCTAATTTTAACCGGCGGTTAAGACTGAATTGAAAAAACGGCCCTAAAAGTCATAATCAGTTTGTATCTTATTGGTTTTAGAAATGACTCATTGATTTTTTTTTTTAAATATAGTATACAAATCATTATATTCATAAACATGTATCCATAAATCTTACATAAGTTGCTGTTGTTTAATTATGGTCAAGAACTAATTCAAACTATTGTCCGATTAAGGAATGTATAACGTTCAGGTTAAATATAATAGGATTAATTCTTTTTGGCATTTGCTGAGAAGCAAAATACTTATTTAACAGCAAATTGATTTAGCATGTACGTTCATTTGAAAACTTCTGAAAATTCTATTTCCAGTAAAACTACTAAAACCAGAACTCATAATTAAAGTCTCTTTACAGCTCCGACTTGTTACTTTGAAGAACTTTCCCGGTGAAGGAAAGCATTCCAAGAACTCGTTAAAATAAACACTTGTGTTTACTTTTGAAATACAGTGCATGCTCGAATGGATTCAATGTAAAGGTGTTTGTTAGAATGAGAAACTTCCTTTGAACAACTACCTTGTTTACAAATCTTTAATACTTTCTTCTATAAACTTTTCTTTGGTTTTAAATTTCAAACGTTTGTGGATAAACATGAGTATTAGAACATTATTGATTTTTTCTTTGATTTCACAACTTAGGAATGAAATATTATTACAGACGTTTTTATTGTTTTGAGTGAACTAAAAGTACACAATGTTTTGGGATCTGGAAAGAATTGTATCAAATAGGCCCTCTTTGCAAACTCTTAAATTTATTTCATTAAACAATTAAAATCTTTGAGAAGTTGCCAACTTGAAATAGATGCTTCAAGGTGTCCAGAAGAGATGTTTAACAATACAGGTTAAAGTAAGTTTTTCTATTAATAATTTTTATCACAATTTTTCCAATAGGGACCCAAATAAATAATTCACCAATCACCTGGATTGTGTACTGAGTTGGGCGTTGGTTTTTAATGGGATACACTAAAGTACAGTTCAGTCCACAACTAATGGGAGAAGAGTATAGAGCAAATTATTTAACAAAGAATGGACAGTTTTTTTTTTTATATATTATACAAAAAAACTATTTAATGTGTCATAGAACGACCTAAATTTGGACAAAAATCGAGTTTACAACTGATAGTTTCATGAAATGTCGGTTATTTCTCACTGCAAAACCATTTTTTGTTTAAAGTTTGTTGTTGACGATGGTAGAATTTCTAGGTTGAAATATTATTGTAGATGTTTTCCATCCTTTTTTAGTGAAAAACAAGAACACACATTTCAGGATCCCAAGGGAAAAGCGCGAAGACTTGGAGCAGGTTTCCGTTCGTTTCACCAGACATGCCATATTCCCCGAAGCGTCATGTTGTTCTACTAAAAACAGAAAACATGCCCAATAATACTTCTACCATGCAAAACTTTCTAAATCTAGTGTTTAATCCAATAGATTACCCTACAGCCAAAGGGGCAACTAACCTCGGCAATAAAGACGACAATGAGGACATCGTTCTTCCTCGGGAGTCATGCTGTCCAGTATGTTCTGCAGCGTGGCCAGCAAGTAACTCTGCACCTCTCGCTTCACGTGGGGATCCCCAGCACCACGGACACTGCACACACATCAGACTTGACATTCTATCGGTCTGAATAAACGTTAATTCAGGTTAATAAATAGAATACAAGTATCAATAGCTGATTGGCAGCACACCTTCTTATATAAAACAAACTATTAAAACTATTAATAAAACTATATTATTTTGATATAAGTTTTCACTCTAATAATGAATGAACCACCTTCAACACCATATCCAACAAACACTGAGAAATGAGATAATCTCACAAATTTAAAACATTACCAATATTTGAACTTTTCCATAAAACAATGTAACAGGTTTAGTGATCTGGATAGAAAATATTTGTCCTTGTTAACTTTACATAGTGATTCATGGACTAAAACTTATTTCAAAACATTTTGTACTTCTTTAAGTTTTTAATTATTGATAAATCACGTATATATTTTAATATTGGCTTTTGTATTAAAAAAATATAATCTATCATTTGCCAATAATCTTCTCTTCAAAAATTCCAGTTTAATTCAGTTTGAAGTACCTAAAAAAAACACCTAAACCAAAATACTATAATTTAGTATTTCATTACAGATTGTTCCAAACTATTTGATGTAAATTAATACAAGTTATGCACCGTTTGGATAGTTGTTAGAAGTTTGTAGGAAAATGCACTCCTCTCTAGCTTTAAACCATGCTTTCAGCCTCCCAAAGCAACACTGTACCAACAGCAGGAAACAAGCACACTTTTCCAAACTATTATATAAAATCAATCAATTGACAGAGTATAACATCTTTTAATTTTTATAATGATATTATTAAAGACCTATACATATAAATGTTATGACTCAGAAAATGTTGGGAAGCTTAAAACTGCAAACAGTTTTGTTCTCTCTGGCGTTCAAAATTCATAACTCCATTTCCTATAGAAATTCGCTAATAATGGGGAAAAACCATGGATTACCTCCAGAGCGTCCTCTGGACACGCTGATGGCAGGTCGCAGACTGGACGGACTCAGCAGCAAGTGTGGGAGGAACTGATACGCCGAAGGCAGCCTGAGGAGCTGAGGAGAGTCTCCTCCCTCTGCCTTGAGCCCAGTGAGGTTCCTCAGCAGAGTGCGTGCTTCAGGACTCAGCTGGAGGTGAGAACTGCTGAGGTTACCAGTCTCCATCAGCAGCTGACCCAGTTGCTGCGTCAGCACTTGTACATCCTCCTCTCTCTCGCGGTACATGGCCTCCAGGTGCTGCAGCTTCAGTTGCAACTCTGCCATCCTCTGCACCATGGCTTGCTCTTCACTCATGTCTGTAACATAACAAACAACTGTTGAACATGCGACTCATGACGTATTGCTCAAAGTCTATCGAACGTTGATTTATGATCACGGTGCAAACTTCTAACCACTAACATAGGTTCTTCAAGGATCAGTGTCTTGAGACTTTTCCGAATTGACCTCTTTCATAGCAAGAAACCTTTTCTTGGATATGCTGGGCTGACAATAAGAAAAAAACTATTAATTGAAAACCCCACAGGATCGCCGACATTTGGAATAACAGCTACTTGAACAACAACTTGTTTTCAGGGGTCCCTGAGGTTTATAGAAACGAACGTTCTTTTTCAGCTGTCTTATTCTTTGCTTCTGTAAACAATATATGTAAGTTGGATAAATTATTATAGCCCTTCAAATGTTTGACTCATTTAAATTAAACTAACCAGAACTATCTTTCATCGCGGAAATGATAAGCTATCGTAAACGAATTACAAGAAAACTATACTATAGCAAATTTTTACGTTTATGGCGGCCATTTTAAAACGGTTTATTATTATTCAGATATTTTTCTGAGCCATTCTGGAATTTGAATTGTATTCCCAGTTACGTGTATTATTTATCTACGAAGATAATTAACAACCTATATTATTGATGTCCAAAAGGCAAACAACAACTTTCCATCCCTCATGAAGCTGTTATCCTCATTGACTGGGACTCGTGGCGTGGTCCTGTAATCCAGCTTCATGGAGGTCAGGTTTGGTGATGATATAGGTCTAAAGCTCAGATAGTCTCAGTGATCATCTGATGATACCGCATCAACTCCCACCATCGTTTAGACATATCAGACCATCACCTGCGTGGTTCGGATTTCACGTTAAGCCGTTGGTCCTTGTATTATCATTGGTCATTGGGCTATTTAATGACCCATTCTAAGGAAGTCGGCCTTAGTTTGTAACAAGACTACACCTCATTACTCATCCCACTTCACCACATATTTGCCTTAAAATACCCTCATGAGGGTTGGTCGGCATCTCAAATAGTGATTTAGTTGATAGTGTTAAGCTCAACTTGTCCTGTGAAGTGTGAAGGATAGGATGTGTGTCGATGTGAAACACACAGCAGGACAGAGGACAGCGGCAGTGAAGAGGTCCTGCGACACAACATGGCCAAGTGCAAGGTTGCTTTAGTGGCACTTAGACAGCAGTTGGCCAACCTGACAGCCATTACAATTTTACACACCAGTCTGCCATTTCCTTCCTGCTACTGCGATAAGTACTTCCCAGCAGACTAGATACACAGTAGTGGAGTTGATAACACTATGGAAACATGTTTTTAGATTAATATGTCATGTTATTTTATAGAGATACCAACAAAAAAGCTTTATATGTAGTGGGTTAGAGCAATATGATAATGCCAATAATTAACCCCATTTATATAATAAAGCTACATCTAAACATAAACATATTTGTCATAGTACAAAATCTTTTGTGTCGACAAACAATAACAATCAACAACACAAAATTAATAACACAAAAAAAAAGCAACTAATATACTTCGAAACCACTGTTGACAAATAAAGGCCTAATTATTATCTTCCTAGTAGTTTACCGCTATATTACGTTCGTAAAGATAAATCACTAAATCACTATTTGAGATGCCGACCACTCTCATGACGGTATTTTCAAGGCAAATATGTGGTGAAGGATGAGTGTGATAGTGGTAGTAATAGTTATGAGGTGTAGTCTTGTTACAAACTAGTTTGTTACTTGTAAACTTGATACTACAAATACTCATTAAAACGAGGACATATTTCGTACTAAATTTTAAGCTTCTACGTAACGCAGTTCGTTTAGTCATATTTAAATTTAGTCCCTTTGTCCAGTTGTTAACGTTCTTGTACACTTTGTATACACAATAAATTTGTTTACAGGTTAACAATGTTTATAACGGTTTGACATTTTTAAATTATGTACGATAGTTCTTAAATTCAACTCCACTCATGGTCTAGCGAACTCACCTAAGGACTCTTTGGTTCGGTCCACGTTCTACCAGACTATAATAACAACGTGTTTTTCCTTTGTTATTATTCGGTAGATTGCTTCAAACAATTAATATTTTTTGGTAGTTTATATTTACTATGTCGTGTTTTTTCGTTCTTTATACAGTTAATGATGTACGTTTACATGACACATGAGTTTGTCTTCTTCCTCCCCTTTCCAGCGACTGTTACAGCTCAAACTGGTTCAATTAAGACTGCACAGTACCCTGGTAGCCATTTTGGTTTTGTCCCAGAACAATGTAAAATAAACCTTTTCTTAAAACACTTCGGCCACAATTTCCATCAGATTCTTTTTTAAATAATTTTATTTTAAAGATGACAATGTATTGGTTTCTCCGTTGACCACTTTTTGAAAACTGTATTAGTTAAATAGTAAAACCAAAAAAATTCAACGTTTCTTTAATTTTTGGATGTATGTCGTTTTATATACATGACAAATGGAAATTCGGCTCAGCAGGTCACTAAAATATTTAATCCACTATAAATCAAAAGTTTATTTGATACAAATCCGATGAAATGTAGGTCGTGAAAATGCATATTTTTACATATTTTATTACTCGAATCGGACAGTCACAGTCACTACTCACTCTTAACCTCGTGGGTTTGTAAGGACAACGTGTGCAGTGTTTAAAGCAGGGCTGTACAAACGCTGTGTGGAAACGCATCATGTAGAGAGGAATGCGATTAAATAAAAGCGTTGCTGATATTGCTGCCAGAGTGTAATGTAAACATTGGCTGAATAACTTTATCGAACTTCATACATTCCACGCTTAGTGGCACTCGCCTCTAATGAAAATCTGTAGAGTATTGCATCGCACATTCCCTAGTTCTGAGTCATCGGGTTGCACTCAAACATTGCGAGAATCAATTAAATTAATGGGATTGATTTTAAATTACAATCTGAACCTCCATGTTTCAAGCATTTTTTGTCATGATTACGAGCAACTCATAAATCTTTCCCATAGTATAAAAAAGGTTATGGGACCATCAAAATATGTGTCTGGCCTTGATCCAGTCCCAGGCAGCCAGCAAGGCAACATCTGACTAATGCGTATTTGTTTTTAAGATACAATTACTACTAGTGAATAGAGTGGATTTACTACTAAGAGTTGTCATTAAACCTGGCACTAAAAAAATTGGTTTGGACACTGATAAAATATTGATTCAATGTGATATCCAGCATAACAAGCTTTATTGTGTTCAAATTCAAGAAACACAACACCTACAACAGTTGACAACAAATAGCAAATACATTACCCAAACCAGTATAAATAAAACTTTAAGAGCTGTTCTTTCCAATGGTACCAATTAAATGGTATAAAGCAATTTCACTGAGTAAAATTTATAATCAAATCATTAACATATTTTGTAAATAACCCTGTATATTGAGAGTTAGATTTTGCATTGGGACTTTTAACAGCGGAACTAAGAATTCGATAACACAAATGTGTCTGTATTACTAAACGTTGGCTGTGAATTTTAATGTTGAACTTGGGTTAGTCAAAGTTATTAGCTTGCAGAAACATAAATTATTTCCTGGCTTCGATCGAAAACACTTCTTGGCACAAAATTTTGCTAGATTAGGCTATTCATGCACAGAGACCATGTTTGGGACTTCTATAAGTTTACAACAGTGTTTTGGCGAGAGGTTTCCCCTAGCTGCTCATTTGTCTGTTCTGTTGTCGCAAGTAGTTTGTAGGGTTAACCACGTTATCCCTCAATGTTAACTCAGATCTACCACTTCCTGTGTCTGTGTTCAAGGGTCAGAAGTGTGAGTGATAAGTTAAATGGGGTCATTCTAGCTGGCATCAAAACTGATAAAATGTTGAGATTGACAGAAGTATCAAACAACAGTTTTGCATGATTTACTAAGGCAATATCACATAAAATAGGCAAATGAAATAATAGGAAACAAGTTTCAGTTTTAATATTAAATCTCTCAAAGAAACTTAACATTGAGGTAATTTCCTGTCTGAAACGTGACGCATGTTCTTTTTATTTAGTATTTCAACATTCACTCTTAAATGTTAAGTTACTTAAAACAGTCTGAGGTTAAAATATTAATACAGGCGTTTTGACTGAACAATAAGAACACGACGTTTCAGGATCTGGAAGTGATCCGAATTTCGGTAACTTGGATTAACACAAAACATTGGGACATGTCTAGCCTGAAAGAAATCAACGCGAACTAACCAGTCACACACATCAAATGACATTATTTTTGTTTTAACTTATTGAAACAACTAGTGGTAGAAAACAAAACAGCATGCACAAACACTTAGGTTTCACGATGGTGGCCAGTGAAACGGGCGTTGACATTTACAAGGCAGCGGACGATCAATCACATAACCTCTAGAGTTCCCACACGGTGAATCATACCTATTACTACAGCCAATGGAAAGCAAATTCTTTAGGTTTTTTGATGAATGAATCAGTTTTCCTATCAAAGGGATTAAAATGACTTACAAGACTTTGAAGAGTTCCCTACGGTCAGAATCACAAAACTGATTATAAGGCTATACTTATGAATTTTTGGGCAACCCATACACATGTAGGATTTTAGAATAGGATGTCTTACACTAGTTAAATAAAATAAAATAAATAATTTATTGCATAACTAGATTTATACATGTATCGCAATCATAAGTTATTAGTAGCTAAAATTTCAATCACACCCTCTAGATCTCTTTCAGACCTTTGTGTTTCAATCACACGATTCATTCATTCGAATGTTCCCAACCCCGTGGTTAAATTGGTCGTTTTCAATGTGTTCTCCCAGACATTGTGTCTTAAGCCTCGTCGGTACTATAAAATGCCTTTGCGATCAAAACATTTTTGAGACGAGCTTTTAAATGCCTTTTAGCATTGGGGCATGAATCGAATTTGGCAACAGTGACAGAGTTGAACTCCTGTCTGAAGAGGCAAACGTTCATGAAATACCATTCTGTGTCTCCCAGTTCGGTAGTTCTCCTTGCCTCTAGTTTCGTAAGGTGTATTTCTATACCTCTTACGAGATCTGATTACTTTTGAAAAAAAGACATGTTTCCAAAATGTAAGGCAAGGTTTAAATTTTATGCAGCTTTGGAATTCTTACTACTGTAGGTTTTCTGTGCTTCTGGCTGAAGGTTAGGAGAAAATTATAATATCCTTATTCTTGAGTTCGTTTTTGATAAGAGATATCCAAAGACCTTTTCAACCGAAGCTTGACTGATTGGACAGTCACTAGTTTACTACTTCATATACGAGGCCTTTCTTCATGGCATGATTTCGGACCAACAATGCTGAGAAGATATTGCAAAATCAAAAAACCAGAATTTAAATTCAACAGATAGAATTAGCCACCCTGTATATTGAGATACTCAGATAGCCAACAATACCATTGAACGCATTCATTGTTGTTCCTCGATATTCAAAATTCTTTCAGGAAACTCACTTCCAAGACGCATATCTGAATAAACTCGTCTCAACCTGCAGAAAGACTGCATTTTGTATTCAAGTCAGGTTCCACAGAATTTGCACCAATACTCTCTCGACTGTATTTACAGTATTGCCTCGCCAGGGGTTTCAATGCCACTTGATAAGACTTATGATAATTTAGGTTCCAAATCAGTTAAACTATTTTTTATACTAGCTGCGCCAGCTGGGGCTTCGCCCCAGACTCCCTAACACCTTGCTCCTTCGCTCGCAGGCAAGCACCTCGGCCTACGGCCTCGGTGCCCTTTGTAAAACTTAATTCACCAAACTTTTAACCCCTTCTCCCAAACAATTGGTGACAACCAATATATTTTGAAATCAGCATAATAATCCCTTTTTTATACCCCACATAGATTTTATGTTTTTTATTTCTTGCCCCCTCTTTAACCCCCTCCCAAATCCATATATTGTGCCCCCAACCCCAAAATCGGTAGGGGTCTTTGGGGTAATGGTATACAACTATGTGTCGAGTTTCAAACAAATCCGTTGATATTTACTAATAAATATTTACTAAAAGAAATATAACATGGAGAATTGGGACTTCAAAACCCCATAAAATAAAAAATCTATATAATTTTATTCGTTTCACCTCACACACTAAGGACCATTTCTATTCAAAAATTCTGAATTACCCCAGCCAGATTCCGAGACTCAACCTCGGACAATTGAAATACTAATAGTATAGATTCAAGCTTTTAAAACAAATTTCACGGTGTTACAGCGCGTTTTATGAATAAACGCTATAGTTAGCATTATAATTTAAACATGTTTCCAAACCTTACATGAACCCCAGACAGATTTACTAGAACTAAAAAATACGTTCTAATGCGAATTTTCTTTTCTATCACCATATAGAATAAAACGTTAGCAGTATGGAGTATCCTAACATACTGAATCAAATGAAATTTTTATACATAAATATATAACAAATATGTAACACAATATTTTACGATTGGGCCCAGTAGGCCGGACCACGAGAATAGAGTTTGTCAACAAGCAAAATCGGTCCACCGAAAGTACCCTTTTTTGCACGGTGCAGGGCTTCCCCAACACTGGGGGTTTATGCTACATTAACTGTATTTATAAGCCGATTTCGACGAAACTGGTACCGTAATCAACAAGTTCTACCAAATATCGACAAATACCAACGGTTCAGGTTTGACTGGTCGGAGAAAAATCCGTGCCACACAAGATGTATAGGAAAACCATTGTATACAAACGAACACTGAAAAAAGAACAAATCAAATATATAAGTAATAAATAGACCATAGAAAACAAAGCTAATCTTCTATCTCCATTATGTATTCGTGTTTGGGTAGAGGCCTTCTTCAAGAGATACTTTTTTAATTTTGATATCACTATCAGTATATCACTCAAGTGAAGGCGTATACTGAGATAAGACACTGTACACTATGGACTTGGTTAGTCTCACCCTGTAACTTGCCTCAACTAAGGGTTAAGTGCTTTATCAGTAGGAACCTCTGGAAATGAGGTCTGAAGCAACGTCTCCTTCCCTTACCTCAAATCAAATTATTGAACACTAAATGACACACTGACAGATCTCAACCAATCCAACTTGGGGTTTGCAAATTACAGAAGCCTAGAAGGAAAGCGAAACATAATTTTCGTTTCTTGTATTATTAAGATCGTCCTTACAACATCAAATATGGTCATTATAGAGACTAACGTAATAATTGACCAGAAAAATGAATTAGACTCATCACAGGGTTCCAATACTAAACCGATTCAATCTACACATATCAATAATGTTTAGCGGGCAAAGAATTATTTAATCAGCTTGCCAATAATGACAAGAAAAGTCGCAGAACTTCAAAGTATGAATCAAAGATTATGTGATGATAGGTAGATTGAGCATATCTACATAATCAGGCCATCACCTGCGTGGTTCGGAAGTCACGTTCCATTTGGTCATCAAGGGCTGTATTCATTAATGACCCATTCTAAGGAAGAGTCGGCCTTAGTTTGTAACAAGACTACACCTCATAACTCATTACTACCACTCATCACACTCATCCTTCACCACATATTTGCCTTAAAATACCCTCATGAGGTGGTCGGCATCTCAAATAGTTATTTAGACCATAAATGTCACATGCCTGAGGCACGAAATAAACTATAGTTTGGCAAAGCACAGATAGCGCTGTGGAACTATTTTAAGTCTGAAGTTTTTCGTTCTCGAAAATCGCACGATTTGGTCACACTTAAGTCAGTCACTGACATCAGCCAAAACTCAAGCATGGCGAACCGAGGAGAGAAAAAATACGGCAAGAGATGGCAGCGCTATCTGTGCTCGGGCTGCCATAACTATGTTGATTTTCCTGCCTCAGCCAATAGGCATCTAATCCAAATTACCTACCATAACATTATCTTTGAATAATCCATCTACAAACGTCTTACGTTAGCCAAATCCTTCTTCTAAATAATAAATATACCAGCCAAACTTTGACTAATGTTACCCAGAGATTAGAAACCAGAAATTCTCACCGCGCATTGCTGAAAGTGTGTGATGCTTTATTTTAAAGCACCCATTATGCAAAGTCCTCAGCTCGCCATTGTAGGAAGTGAACACTTTGAAGTCAAAAGGAAAAGGAACAACAGAGGTGTAAATGAGAAGATTTTGCATTTGAAAGTCAAACAGGAAATGCCAGCAAGTTTAAAACCTTTCTTTCCTTACTTTTATAGTCCATTCTGCGTACAACTCCAGTGTATCTCTGAGAACCGGCTTAGAACTGAATAAACTTAATTTGCGTCACATTTGTGTCCTTTACCTTTATTAAAATTTAATATATTCCCAGACGGCCACTTCAGGAAGAAACTACTCCGTTTCAGGGAGATGAAACTCCCACACCGGAGGCCTAACCTAAACACGCTACATTATAGATAACATAACCTAACCTTAATGCAAGAGGATAGGATACCAATGGAATATTAACAGCTACATTGTTGGACAAATATTATTGAGGAAATATTTACACAAAAGCCTAAAAATAGAGAATTAAAAAATAAGGGTTGATCTCACCAGGACGTCACTCTGAGTTGGTCGCCGCAGTGCCGTCTGGTGAATCAACATTTTCTAATTTTGGAAACTTTCTTTAAATGTCTCCATATCAATATTGTCTTAATGTTAATATTATTGTATCTTGCCCTCTTAGGTTGAGGTTAGGCTAAGCTATTATCTACAATTTGCTTGTGCGACCCATGAGAACGGGTGGGTTTCCAGTACTTGGAAACGTATGAGAATAGTTACCTTCCTGAAGTTACCGAAAATTAAATTTCTAATTAAATTCATAAAACTTTAAATCTAACATATTTAGACTCATAAAGAAGTTTTGTTGTTCAGATTGTTATGAATACAACAATAACAGAATGAACTCAGTTCCAGTGCTAGGACACGGTGAAGTATGAAGTATGACGAAGTATCGGAGGGGACGGAAGTGGAAGCAATAAGGAAGACTGGTGGTTTGTGGGACACATACTCAGGGGTTTATGTGCTCATAACCTCTCCTCTACCTTGCACTCTGCCGTATACGCTATACAGGGCTCAGAGCAAACACTTTAAATGAGGATTATTTATGTCAAGACATGAAGCTGCACGTGAGTCTGCAGTACCATTCTCAGTCTGCGGTTTGTTACACTGCTTCTCACACCAGTGTTAAACAAAGAACTATTTTGTAGACTACAGCCTAGTGTCAAAATATGCAAACATAAAACTTTACCCTCCTCCACCTTAGTCAGTTTCTGTGGGGCTTAGTACCTGTTTAGATGAACTTTTACTAGGGTAGAAAAAAGAGTTCTTCACAAAATTACTGGGCAGCTATGTAGTTGTCCGGATGTTGAACATGCTCCGTTTTCCCCACCAGGATATTGGATAAGATACAAATGTGATAGGACGCTGCAGTGGGGTAAACCGCGACTTCAGGGAGAACTTGAGCCCAGTTGCAGGGGGGGGAGGTCCCCGAGTTTTGGCAAAGCTTCCCATGTTCTTGGAGGTTAGAGAGTACCCTAGGTGGTTGTCAGCGGGTTAAGCCGTTGGTCCAAGTATTCCATTTCATTGGCTATTAATTAATGACCCATTCTAGGAAGAGTCGGCCTTAGTTTGTATCAAGACTACACCTCATAACTCACACTACCACTCATCACACTCATCCCTTCCACAACATATTTGCCTTAAAACTACCTTCATGAGAGTGGTCGGCATCTCAAATAAGTGATATAGTGATATAGCGGGCTGTCTTGTCTTTCTCTCATAATTTTCTGGTTTAGCTGAACCCAAACCATTCCTCTCCTGAATCTAGACTTCCCTTTCATTCCAGTGGTAAGGCAATATGCCCAACAGACGTGAATGGGTAACCAGCCCCTATCCACTCAGATCCCCTCAATCTAACATCTATGTGCCACGAACATTTTATAACTCATTGAGCCTGGTCAGTTTGTGACTTTTCGAAGGCAGTATTTAAAAGTGTGGGGATGGGAGGGTAGGTAGTTTAGGGTAGGTTTACACAAAAGTGCTAAACATTACCAGTTTCTTAAGTTCGTGTAAAACTACCTTTTAAACTAAATTGTCTGAACATTTTCCCACAAGGTGTTTTATCTTCCAGTCACCATGGGATGACGGACACTATAAGCACGCCTGATTCGGTTTGGTTAGAGTCAATATTTTATCTAAAAACCTTGGCAATTTGATGACTTTGCCCATTTCAATCTAAACAGGTGTTGTTATCTACTACACTAGAGAAAATTACAACGCCATCAGTTCCTTCAATAATTGTAACAACTCTTCAGACGTTAGATGAATCAGATAGATTGTTCTTTGATAAATTCCATCATATATAACAATAAAAGATCTAATGCGTCCTTAAAACATGTTGTTAGGGACTACATACAGTGTTTATTGACACTGTACGAAAAGAAACAAACAAAAGCAAGAACGTACAAAGTACTGTCCCCGGACGTTATTCGATGTAACTCTTCACAACGGAGTATTTTCCACTTTACAAGAAACAAACAAATGTAAGAGAAGAGACATTCGGAAGCGAGACCGAGTCTGAACAATAACGCGCTTTGGGGCTGTTATATTGTTTAGCTTATGACAAATGGCAGGTACACACTACACAGTGACTCAGTCCCTTGTCGGTACGCTCTTTACATGTATACAGCGTCGTAGGAGTGATCTTCCATTGTCTTGAATTCATGTCAGTGAGAAAAATGTGCTGTAACGCCAACAAAATTTGTTTTAAAAGCTTGAATAATAGTATAAAATAGGTTAACGGGTTTGAAAACTGTGTTTTCAGAAGTCCCCAGAGTTTAAGTGTTATTGAGAGACTTTTCCGTGGTTTTGAGTCGAGAAAAGTACAAGACGTTTACTAAATCACTATTTGAGACACCTCTTATGAGGTACATTTTTAAAGGCAAATATGTGGTGTGGAAGGATGAGTGTGATAAGTGGTAGTAATGAGTTTGAGGTGTAGTCTTGTTACAAACTAAGGCCGACTCTTTCCTTAGAATGGGTCATTAATTAATAGCCAATGACCAATGGAAATACAAAGACCAACGGCTTAACGTGACTTCCGAACCACGCAGGTGATGGTCTGATATGTCTAAACGATGGTGGGAGTTGATGCGGGTATCATCAGATGATCACTGAGACTATCTGAGCCGCTTTAGGCCTATATCATCCTCAAAACGGACCTCCCTTGAAGCTGGATTACAGGACCACGCCACGAGTCCCAGTCAAACAACAACAAACTTCAAACAAGGGAATTATCAGGCGGCTTATTATGCAGCAAATCTCCCCTCGAAGCCCATAAATACAGCGAAGAAGGTATTGAACAAATTCTGTGGAACCTGACTTGAATACAGAATGCAGTGTTTTCTGCAGGTTGGGACAAGTTTATTCGGATATCGCGTCTTGGAAGTGAGTTTCTGAAAGAATTTTTTGAATATCAGTGGAACAATCAATGAATGCATTGTTGGCTGTCTGTGTATTTAAACTTAATACAGGTGCCTAATTCCACTCTGGCTGTCAAATTTAAATTTTGCAGTACCCTTGGTTTTTTTTTTAGCAGACCGTCCAATCAATGGAAAACTTCGGTTGAAAAAGACCTTTTTTGCCTAAGCTCTCTAGCTTTTAAATTTCGCAATATATGAACGACAAGGGACTGACATAGAAACTCCAAAGTTGGTACACATGTAGACGTTGGAGAATAATTTTATATCTTTTATTTCTCCAAATAATAATTCATTTTGGCTGTTGTTCTAACATAAAACGTAATTTTTATTGCAAGTTCAAACCGCAACAGTGCTGTCATTAAAATACAAACTATGTTTGTAAAGATGCCTTACCCAACAAAATATATAATTAGGGGAGAATTGATGAAGTTTTCAACTTATAACAATTAAATCCCATTTTAAATTAAAAGTAGTATGTTCTTTCTTGTAGCTTGCCCACACCAAAAATATTTAGGATGATTACTAAGTTAATGCAATCTGATCTTGGACTTGAAATATCTCCGGAAGGCGCTCGAGACTTGACAAGATGTATTAATGATTGAGTGAGAGTGACGATGGATTGTTCAGATTCAACAATTACCAACTCATCAATCACACAAGAGTCTATCTGTCCACACCGTCTGTCCTGTCTTGAGTCTCAAGTCACTAAAGCCATTGCGAGCAAAGTGAAGTCTCTGTTTCAACACCGCTCGACCACAACTCAACTTGACTTTTCTGTCTTTAGACGTGGTTGTAACTTTTTCCAATCCCCATTCGTTCATGATTGATTTTTGCTTGACTTATTGTCAACGTATAAAGCACTTTGTGTTTTGAGGCAGCAAGAGTACTTCCCAACACAGGAACCTATGGCGTGATCTATCCACACCTTTCTTAGATTTCTTCGGATTAGCGTTGAAGGGGGCGTTACTCAAAACGGCTTATTTCCAGAATTTTTATTTTTTTAATACTTTCGGACAGTTGCAAAACATCAACAGAGAGAGAGAGAGAGTCGCAGGTAGCTTTTCAAAACTCGAAATCGTGTACCTCAATCGTTAACTTTGCCTCTACATAATTCAAACTTGTCTTTTTTTAAAATTGACCCCATAGAAAACGTGAAATCCTCCCTTATTAAACAAGAGACAAGGAGAACTACCTAACTGGGAGACCCAGAACTTGGGGATCATGAGACTTGCCCAGAAGGTTGCCAAATTTGTGAAATATCCAAATTCCAACGGTGTTCAAATTCAAAGCTCGTCTAAACAAATCTTGGTCGCAGAGGTGTTTGATTTAACAGCATCGACGAGTTTATGGCACATAACTAGCGGGATGCAGAATCCACAGATTTGTTGGGACTATAGTGAAACAAATCGAATGAATGGGAAAGGACGAATGAAAACATGTATGTTTGAACAGCACTTCCATGTCACAGACACATGGACAATTTTTAGTACAACCCACAACGATCATCGCACTTGTTTCCACAATAATATAGTTAGTTATTTGTTTACTTTGTGCATAGGTCGTACATGGAGTTCTTAAACTGTACATTATTTCAAAATGGCGAAGTTTAAATCATTACGAATGTATATTAAGCGTGTTACACTTAATATGGGTACATTAATGTTAAACTGTGTCAGAACAAAAATATTTTGTGTCGACAAAACAATAACAATCAACAACACAAAATTAATAACACAAAACAAAAACAACTAATATACTTAGGTAAAGCCACTGTTGACAAATAAAATTAATTATTATCTTCTTAGGAAGGTTTACCGCTATATTACGTTCGTAAAAAGATAAATCACTAAATCACTATTTGAGATGCCGACCACTCTCATGGTATTTAAGGCAAATATGTGGTGAAGGATAGTGTGATGAGTGGTAGTAATGAGTTATGAGGTGTAGTCTTGTTACAAACTAGTTTTGTTACTTGTATACTTGTACAAATACTCATTAAAACGATCATTATTTCTTACTAAATTTTAAGCTTCTACGTAACGCAGTCGTTTAGGCATATTTAAATTAGTCCCTTTTGTCCAGTTGTTAACGTTCTTGTACACTTTGTCTACACAATAAAATTTGTTTACAAGGACAACAAATGTTTATAACGGTTTGCATTTTTAAATTATGTACGATAGTTCAACCCAAATTCAACTCCCGCTCATGGTCATAGCGAATTCACCTAAGGACTCTTTTGGTTCGGTCCACGTTCTACCAGACTATAATAACAACGTGTTTTTCCTTCGTGTATTCGGTAGATTGCTTCAAATAGCTCAAACAATGTAATATTTTTGAGTAGTTCATATTTACTATGTCGTGTTTTTTCGTGCTATATATTGTTGTACATTTTACATGACACATGAGTTTTGTCTTCTTCCTCCCCTTTCCAGTGACTGTTACAGCTCAAACTGGTTCAATTAAGACTGCACAGTACTGGTAGCCATTTTGGTTTTGTCCCATAAGAACTATGTAAAACACTTTACGGCCACAATTTTTATCAGTTATTTTTAAATACATTTTATTTTAAAGATGACATTGTATTGGTGTCTCCGCTGACCACTTTTGAAAACTGTATTAGTTAAATAGTACAACCAAGAAATTCAAACGTTTCTTTAATATTTGGATTTATGTCACGGTTTGATAAATGACAAATGGAAATTCGGCTCAGCGGAGTCACTAAAATATTTAATCCACTATAAATCAAAGTTTATTTGATACAAATCCGATGAAAGATGTAGGTCGTGAAAATGCATATTTTTACATTACTCTTATGGGACGAAATTCAAGGTCACTGTCACTACTCCGCACTCTTAACCTCGTGGGTTTTGTAAGGACAACGTACAGTGTTTAGAGCAGGGCTGTACAAACGCTGTGTGGAAACGCATCATGTGAAGAGAGGAATGCGATTAAATAAAAGCGTTGCTGATATTGCTGCCAGAGTGTAATGTAAACATTTAGCTGAATAACTTTATCGAACTTCATACATTCCACGCTTAGTGGCACTCGCCTCTAATGAAAATCTGTAGAGTATTGCATCGCACATTCCCTAGTTCTGAGTCATCGGGTTGCACTCAAACATTGCGAGAATCAAGAGGAAATAAATTAATGGGATTGATTTTTAATTACAATTTGAATCTCCGTGATTCAAGCATTTTGTCATGATTACGAGCAACTCATAAATCTTTCCCATAATTCATAATATAACGTTCAGCTTAGGTCTATAATCAGTTTTCGTGATTCACCGTACTCTCTAAAATCGTGCTAGTAATTTTAAACCCTTTGATAGGAAAACCTGATTCACTCATCAAAGAATTTCATTTCCATTGGTTGTGCATAAATAGGTATTTCTGTGTTCTCCGTTACAGTTGGTCAGTCTGATTCACGGTTGTGATTGGTCGTTCACTGATCCGCTGTCTGGCGGCTAGCCAGGCAGTCAGTGTGCAGGTGTCACTGGCTGTAGACTTGCTTAATAATCTATTTGTCTTATTAATTTCATATTTTGTACAAGTTACATTATTGTTTTCTGGATTAAAGTTAAAGAGTATAGTTCATAAGTCAGTTGACACATGCATTTTGATTGAATGCATGTCGGTCAACTGACTTATGGGCCACCCTGTATATACACCAATAAGGAATAAGTATTTTTATTAAACGGAACTTTTGCCCCAAGCTTTATGAAGTACACCTCGTTGTATCTCATAAAATAGGCAAATGAAATATAAGGAAACAAGTTTCAGTTTTAATATTAAATCTCTCAAAGAAACTTAACATTGAGGTAATTTCCTGTCTGAAACGTGACGCATGTTCTTTTTTATAAAGTCTTTCAACATTCACTCTTAAATGTTAAGTTACTTAAACAGTCTGAGGTTAAAATATTAATACAGACGTTTTGACTGAACAATAAGAACACGACGTTTCGGGATCTGGAATCTGATCCCGTCTTCAGGTAACTTAAGTCATAGCACAAAGCATTAGGACATGATCTAGCCTGAAGAAATCAACGCGAGCTAACCAGTCACACACATCCAAATGACATTTTTTGTTTTAACTTATTGAAACAACTAATTCGTAGAAAACAAAACAGCATGCACAAAAACTTTAAAAAAGAAGAGAATCGAGGAAGTTTTCGGACAGTGACAGCCGCATTGGCTGACCTGTAGCAGCGGACGATCAATCACATAACCTCTAGAAAGTTCCCTACACGGTGAATCATACCTATTTTTGCACAGCCAATGGAAAGCAAATTCTTTAGAGTTTTGATGAATGAATCAGGTTTTCTATCAAAGGGATTAAAATGACTTACAAGACTTTGAAGAGTTCCTTACACGGTCAGAATCACAAAACTGATTGTAGGCCTATGCTTATGAATTTTGGGCAACCCATACAGGTGTAGGATTTTAGAATAGATGTCTGTTCAGTTAAATAAATAAAATAAATAATTTATTGCATAATTAGATTATACATGTATCGCAACGTCAGTTATTAGTAGCTAAAATTTTCCACTCACACACATCTAGATCTCTTTCAGATACAGCATTTCCAATCACACGATTCATTCTTTTCGAATGTTCCCCACTTTAGCCCCGTGGTTAAATTAGTCGTTTTCTAATGTACCTCCCAGTCGTGTGTCTTAAACCTGTCGGTACTATAAAATGCTTTGCGATCAAAACATTTTTGAGACGAGCTTTAAATGCCTTTTGGCATTGGGGCATTTTAATAGAATTTGGCAACTTGTTGACGAGTTGAACTTGTCTGAGAAGGCAAACGTTCATGAAATACCGTTCTGTGTCTCCCAGTTCGGTAGTTCTCCTTGCTCTAGTTTCGTAAGAGGTATATCTACACCTCTTACGAGATCGCATTTACTTTTGAAAAAAAGACATGTTTCCAAAATGTAAAGGCAGGTGTTAAGTTTATGCAGCTTTGAGTCCTTAATACTGTAGGTTTTCTGTGCTATTTCTGGCTGAAGGTTAGGAGAAAAATTATAATTATCCTTATTCTTGAGTTCGTTTTTGATAAGAGATATCCAAAGAGACCTTTTTCAAACGAAGCTTGACTGATTGGACAGTCTACTAGTTTTATGTACGAGGCCTTTCTTCATGGCATGATTTTCGAACCAACAATGTTGAGAAGATATTGCAAAATCAGAAAACCAGAATTTAAATTCAACAGATAAATTAGCCACCCTGTATATTGAGATACTCAGATAGCCAACAATACCATTGAACGCATTCATTGATTGTTCCACTCGATATTCAAAATTCTTTCAGGAAACTCACTTCCAAGACGCGATATCTGAATAAACTCGTCTCAACCTGCAGAAAGACTGCATTTTGTATTCAAGTCAGGTTCCACAGAATTTGCACCAATACTCTTCTCAACTGTATTTACAGTATTGCCTCGCCGGGGTTTCAATGCCAGTTGATAAGACTTATGATAATTTAGTTTCCAAATCAGTTGACACATGCATTTTGATTGAATGCATGTCGGTCAACTGACTTATGGGCCACCCTGTATATACACCAATAAGGAATAAGTATTTTTATTAAACGGAACTTTTGCCCCAAGCTTTATGAAGTACACCTCGTTGTATCTCTTGGTGTGTGTCCCCTAAGGGGCGCACAGTAATCCCAAGCAACTGACGCGCATAGGTAAAATCCGCCTCTTCAGAACGAATTCATGAATATGAGCCAATTATGTATACGATTGTTGGATTTACGTATACATAGAATATACGTACAGTGCGTATACATAGAAATTAAACCTATCAAAGAATTGCGTCATATTATTTCAATAGGATCAAAGGTGGAACAGTTCAATAATTTCAAAGATTTATTTTAAGCTAAAGCAACATTTGAAATCGTAACTCTTTTCCTCGTTAGTATATTGAGAGTTAGATTTTGCATTGGGACTTTTTAACAGCAGGAACTAAGAACTCGATAACGAAATGTAATTGTGTACTAAGTACGTTGGCTGTGAAATTTTAATGTTGAACTTGGGTTAGTCAAAGTTATTAGCTTGCGAAACATAAATTATTTCCCTGGCTTCGATCGAAAACACTTCTTGGCTTTAAAATTTGCTAGTTAGGCTATTCATGCACAGAACCATGTTTGGGACATCTATAAGTTTACCAACAGTGTTTTGGCGAGAGGTTTCCCCTAGCTGCTCATTTGTCTGTTCTGTTGACGCAAGTAGTTTGTAGGGTTAACCACGTTATCCCCTCCAATGTTAACTCCAGATCTACCACTTCCTGTGTCGCAATGTGTTCAAGGGTCAAGAGAGTGTGAGTGATAAGTTAAATGGGGTCATTCTAGCTGGCATCAAAACTGATAAAATGTTGAGATTGACAGAATTATCAAACAACAGCGTTTGCATGAATTTACTTAGAATTACGTAATATCACATAAAATAGGCAAATTGAATATTAAGGAAACAAGTTTCAGTTTTAATATTAAATCTCTCAAAGAAACTTAACATTGAGGTAATTTCCTGTCTGAAACGTGACGCATGTTCTTTTTATTTAGTATTTCAACATTCACTCTTAAATGTTAAGTTACTTAAACAGTCTGAGGTTAATACAGACGTTTTGACTGAACAATAAGAACACGACGTTTGGGTTCTGGAATCTGATCCCGTCTTCAGGTAACTTAAGACATAACACAAAGCATTGACATGGCTAGCCTAAAAGAAATCAACGCGAGCTAACCAGTCTTCTACTGTATTTACAGTATTGCCTCGCCGGGGTTTTCAATGCCAGTTGATAAGACATCTGATAATTTAGTTTCCAAATCAGTTAAACTATTTTATACTTTTATACTGCCAAAGATGGGGCTTCGTCCTTCCCTGGCAACCTGCTTCGCTGGAGTTAGCACTGGCTACGGCCTCGGTGCCCGCTTTGTAAAACTTTAATTCACCAAACTTTTAACCCCCTTTCTTCCCCAAACAATTTGGTAGACAAACTTATTTTTTGAAATCAGCATAATAATCCCTTTTTTTTTGATACCCGATTTTATGATTTTTTTTATTTTTTTTTGCCCCCCCCTTAACCCACTCCCCCCAAATCCATATATTGTGCCCCGAACCCCAAATCAGTAGGGTCTTGGTAATGGTACAACTATGTGTCGAGTTTCAAACAAACCGTTGATATTTACTAATAAATATTTACTAAAAAAAAATAAATATGGAATGGGGACTTCAAAACCCCCATAAAAATAAAAAAATCTATATAATTTTATTCGTTTCCACCCTCCACACACTAAGGACCATTTCTATTCAAAAATTCTGAATTACCCCAGCCAGATTCCTAGACCTCAACACTCCGGACAACCCTAACCGAAATACTAATAGTATAGATTCAAGCTTTTAAAACAAATTTCACGGTGTTACAGCGCGTTTTATGGAATCAAACGCTATAGTTAGCATTATAATTTAAACATGTTTCCAAAACCTTACATGAACCCCAGACAGATTTACTAGAACTAAAAATACGTTCTAATTAGCGAATTTTCTTTTCTATCGCCATATAGAATAAAACGTTAGCAGTTTTGAGTATCCTAACATACTGAATCAAATGGCAGCTATACATAAATAATAACAAATATGTAACACAAATATTTTACGATTGGGCCCAGTAGGCCGGACCACGAGAATAGAGTTTGTCAACAAGCAAAATCGGTCCACCGAAAATTTGCACGGTGCAGGGCTTTTCCCCAACACTGGGGTTTATGCTACATTAACTGTATTTATAAGTCGATTTCGACGATGGTACCGTAATCAACAAGTTCTACCAAATATCGACAAATACCAACGGTTCAGGTTTGACTGGTCGGAGATAAATCCGTGCCATACAAGATGCATAGGAAAACCATTAAATACAAACGAACACTGAAAAAGAACAAATCAAAATATATAAGTAATAAATAGACCATAGAAAACAAAGCTAATCTTCACATATTTCTTCCATTATGTATTCGTGTTTGGAGTAGAAGGCCTTCTTCAAGAGATACTTTTTAATTTTGATATCACTATCACTATTTGAGATAGTGATAGTGATCACTATCACTATTTGAGATGCCGACCACCTCATGAGGGTATTTTAAGGCAAATATGTGGTGAGGGATGAGTGTGATGAGTGGTAGTACTAGTTATGAGGTGTAGTCTGTTACAAACTAAGGCCGACTCTTCTTGAATGGGTCATTAACTAATAGCCCAATGACCAATGGAAATACAAGGACCAACGGCTTAACGTGACTTCCGAACCACCCAGTGATGGTCTGATATGTCTAAACGATGGTAGGAGTTGATGCGGGTATCATCAGATGATCACTGAGACTATCTGAGCCGCTTTAGACCTATATCATCCTCAAAACCTGACCTCCATGAAGCTGGATTACATGACCACGCGTGGTCGATACGGAAAATCGATGATATTTCTTGCTTCAAGAAGAATTCTATAATAAATGCAGTTTTATTTGGGAGGGGGCACTCTTACCAGCAAGTATAGGCAGACTACGCCTAAGTTACAAGAAGGCCTTGCTCAAATTGACGTATACTGGAATGAACTGTACACTATGGACTTAGTTAGTCTCACCCTGTAACTTGCCTCAACTAAGGGTTAAGTGCTTTATCAGTAAGAGCCTCTGGAAATGGGGTCTGACAACGTCTCCTTCCCTTACCTCAAGTCAAGTATTGAACACTAAACACACACTGACAGTCTCAACCAATCCAACTTGAGGTTTGCAAACCCAAAGCCTAGAAGGAAGCGAAACATAATTTTCGTTTCTTATGTATTAAGATCGTCCTTACAACATCAAATATGGTCATTATAAAGACTAACGTAATAATTGACCAGAAAAATGAATTAGACTCATCACAGGGGTTCCAATACTTGTTTTCTAAACCGAATCAATCTACATATCAATGTTTAGCGGGCAAAGAATTATTTAATCAGCTTGCCAATAATGACAAGAAAAGTCGCAGAACTTCAAAGTATAATCAAAGGTTATGTGATAATAGGTAGATTGAGCATATCTACATACCAGACCATCACCTGCGTGGTTCGGAAGTCACGTTAAGCCGTTGGTCCTTGTATTTCGATTGGTCATTGGGCTATTAATTAATGACCCATTCTAAGGAAGAGTCGGCCTTAGTTTGTAACAAGACTACACCTCATAACTCATTACTACCACTCATCACACTCATCCTTCACCACATATTTGCCTTAAAATACCCTCATGAGAGTGGTCGGCATCTCAAATAGTGATTTAGTGATTTCGAGCAGCATAAATGTCACATGCCTGAGGCACGAAAATAAACATAGTTCGGCAGCCCAAGCACAGATAGCGCTGTGAGGGAACTATTTTAAGTCTCAAGTTTTTCGTTCTCGAAAATCGCACGATTTGGTCAAACTTAAGTCAGTCATTGTCATAGGCAAAACTCAAGCATGGCGAACCGAGGAGAGAAAAGACGGCAAGAGATGGCAGCGCTATCTGTGCTCGGGCTGCCGCAACTATGTTGATTTTCCTGCCTCAGCCAATAGGCATCTATGCCAAATTTACCTACCGTAACATTATCTTTGAATAACCCATTTACAAACGTCTTACGAAACGCCAAATCTTGCTTCTAAATGATAAATATACCAGCCAAACTTTTGACTAATGTTACCCAGAGATTAGAAACTCAGACATTCCCAC
Organism: Matsumurasca onukii; assembly: GCA_018831715.1. NCBI lineage: Eukaryota > Metazoa > Arthropoda > Insecta > Hemiptera > Cicadellidae > Matsumurasca > Matsumurasca onukii. Next base: position 9,774,175 of record CM032063.1, read on the forward strand.
CGCGCATTGCTGAAAGTGTGATGCTTTATTTTAAAGCACCCATTATGCAAAGTCCTCAGCTCGCCATTGTAGGAAGTGAACACTTTGAAGTCAAAAAGGAAAAGGAACAACGAGGTGTAAATGAGAAGATTTGCATTTGAAAGTCAAACAGGAAATGCCAGCAAGTTTAAAACGCTCTTTCCTTACTTTTATAGTCCATTCTGCGTACAACTCCAGTGTATCTCTGAGAACCACGGCTTAGAACTGAATAAACTTAATTTTCCGTCCACATTTGTGTCCTTTACCTTTATTAAAAATCTAATATATTTAGACTTTTCCGGCCACTTCAGGAAGAAACTATCTCCCTACGTTTCGGGGAGATGGGAAACTCCACCCGTTCTCAAGGGCCTAACCTAAACTTACGCTACATTAGATAACACTTAGCCTAACCTTAATTTAAGAGGACAAGATACAATGAAATATTAACAGCTACATTGTTAGATAGATATTGACAAGAGGGAAATATTTACACAAAGAAAGCCTAAAAAATAGAGAAAACAGAATAAGGGTTGATCTCACCAGGACGCACTCTGAGTTGGTCCGCCGCAGAGTGCCGTCCTGGTGAGATCAACCCTATTGTTTTTTTTTCTAATTTTAGGCTTTCTTTGTGTAAATATTTCCCTCCTGTCAATATTATCAATGTACCTGTTAATATTTAATTTTGTCTTGCCCTCTTAGGTTGAGGTTAGGCTAAGTACGTATTATCTACAATGTAGCTTATGACCCTTGAGAACGGGTGGAGTCCCAAATGCACAAAACGTAGGGAGTAGTTTTCTTCCTGAAGTTGCCGGAAAAGCCCGTTTTTCTAATTAAATTCATCTCCGCCACTATAATGAATTTTAAACCTAACATATTTAGACTCATAAAAGAAGTTTTGTTGAATTCAGATTGTTATGAATACAACAATAACGAATGAACTCAGTTCAGTGCTAGGACACGGTGAAGTATGAAGTATGACGAAGTATCGGAGGGACGGAAGTGGAAGCAATAAGGAAGACTGGTGGTTGTGGGACACATACTCAGGGTTTATGTGCTCATAACCTCTCCTCTACCTTGCACTCTGCCGTATACGCTATACAGGGCTCAGAGCAAACACTTTAAATGAGGTTATTTATGTCAAGACATGTGAAGCTGCACGTGAGTCTGCAATATACCATTCTCAATGTCTGCGGTTGTTACACCTGCTCTCATCATCAGTGTAAGACAAACAACTATTTTTGTAGACTTCACAGCCTAGTGTCAAAATATGCATACTAAAAAACTTTTACCCTCCCCCACCTTAGTCAGTTTCTGTGGGGCTTAGTACCTGTTTAGATGAATTACTAGGGTAGATAAAAAAGAGTTCTTCACAAAATTACTGGGCCAGTTGTCCGGATGTTGAACACGCTCCGTTCCCCACCAGGGGATATTGGATAAGATTGTGATAGGACGCTGCAGTAGGGTAAACCGCGACTTCAGGAGAGGCTTGCCTTAATCTTGTTGCAAGGGGAAGGTCCCCCGAGTTTTGGCAAAGCTTTCCATGTCTTGGAGGTTAGAGTACCCTAGAGTGGTTGTCAGCGGTTAAGCCGTTGGTCCTTGTATTTCCATTCATTGGCTATTAATTAATGACCCATTCTAAGGAAGAGTCGGCCTTAGTTTGTAACAAGACTCATAACTCATTACTACCACTCATCATCATCCTTCACCACATATTTGCCTTAAAATACCCTCATGAGAGTGGTCGGCATCTCAAATAGTGATATAGTGATATAGCGCTGTCTTGTTTTCTCTCATAATTTTCTGGTTTAGCTGAACCCAATACCATTCCTCTCCTGAATCTAGACTTCCTTTCATTCCAGTGGTAGCGCAATATGCCCAACAGACGTGAATAAGGTAACCAGCCCCTATCCACTTGATCCCCTCAATCTAACATCTATGTGCCACGAACATTTTATAACTCATTGAGCCTGGTCCATATGACTTTTCGAAGGCAGTATTTAAAGTGTAAGGGGATGGGAGGGTAGGTAGTTTAGGATAGGTTTATACACAAAAGTGCTAAACATTACCAGTTTCTTAAGTTCTCGTGTAAAACTACCTTTACAACTAAATTGTCTGAACATTTTCCTTACAAATTATTTTATCTTCCAGTCACCATGGATACTGGACTGCACTATAAGCACGCCTGATTCGTTTGGTTAGAGTCAAATTATCTTAAAACCTTGGCAATTTGATGACTTTGCCCATTTCAATCTAAACAGGTGTTGTTATCTACTACACTAGAGAAAGAATTACAACGCCATCAGTTCCTTCAATAATTGTAACAACTCTTCAGACGTTAGATGAATCAGAATGGGTGTTCTTTGATAAATTCCATCATATATAACAATAAAAAGATCTAATGCGTTCCTTAAAACATGTTGTCAGGTCTCTACGTACAGTGTTTATTGACACTGTTATGAAAGAAACAAACAAAAAGCAAGAACGTACAGTACTTTGTCCCGGGCGTTATTCGATGCACTCTTCACAACGGAGTATTTTCCACTTTACAAGAAACAAACAAATGTAAGAGAAGAGACATTCGGAAGCGAGACCGAGTCTGAACAATAACGCGCTTTGGGAGCTGTTATATTGTTTAGCTTATGACAAATGGCAGGTACACAGTCCCTTGTCGGTACGCTCCTTTACATGTATACAGCGTCGTAGGAGTGATCTTCCATTGTCTTGAGGTTCATGTCAGTGAGAAAAATGTGCTGTAACGCTGTAAAATTTGTTTTAAAAGCTTGAATAATAGTATAAAATAGGTTAACGGGTTTGAAAACTGTGTTTTCAGAAGTCCCTAGGTTTAAGTGTTATTGTAGACCTTTTCCGTGGTTTTGAGTCGAGAAAAGTACAAGACGTTTACTAAATCACTATTTGAGATGCCGACCACTCTCATGAGGGTATTTTAAGGCAAATATGTGGTGAAGGATGAGTGTGATGAGTGGTAGTAATGAGTTATGAGGTGTAGTCTTGTTACAAACTAAGGCCGACTTTTCCTTAGAATGGGTCATTAATTAATAGCCCAATGACCAATGGAAATACAAGGACCAACGGCTTAACGTGACTTCCGAACCACGCAGGTGATGGTCTGATATGTCTAAACGATGGTGGAGTTGATGCGGGTATCATCAGATGATCACTGAGACTATCTGAGCCGCTTTAGACCTATATCATCCTCAAAACCTGACCTCCATGAAGATGGATTACAGGACCACGCCACGAGTCCCAGTTTAGGGATCGAATTCACCCCGTCTTTAGGGAGAGGCTTGCCTTAATCTTGTTGCAAGGGGGGAGGTCCCCGAGTTTTGGCAAAGCTTTCCATGTCTTGGAGGTTAGAGTACCCTAGAGTGGTTGTCAGCGGTTAAGCCGTTGGTCCTTGTATTTCCATTGGTCATTGGGCTATTAATTAATGACCCATTCTAAGGAAGAGTCGGCCTTAGTTTGTAACAAGACTACACCTCATAACTCATTACTACCACTCATCACACTCATCCTTCACCACATATTTGCCTTAAAATACCTTCATGAGAGTGGTCGGCATCTCAAATAGTGATATAGTGATATAGCGGGCTGTCTTGTCGCTTTCTCTCATAATTTTCTGGTTTAGCTGAACCCAATACCATTCCTCTCCTGAATCTAGACTTCCTTTCATTCCAGTGGTAGCGCAATATGCCCAACAGACGTGAATAAGGGTAACCAGCCCTATCCACTTGATCCCTCAATCTAACATCTATGTGCCACGAACATTTTATGTTTCAACTCATTGAGCCTGGTCCGGTTATGACTTTTCGAAGGCAGTATTTAAAGTGTAAGGGGATGGGAGGGTAGGTAGTTTAGGATAGGTTTATACACAAAAGTGCTAAACATTACCAGTTTCTTAAGTTCTCGTGTAAAACTACCTTTTACAACTAAATTGTCTGAACATTTTCCTTACAAATTATTTTATCTTCCAGTCACCATGGGATACTGGACACTATAAGCACGCCTGATTCCGTTTGGTTAGAGTCAAATTATCTAAAACCTTGGCAATTTGATGACTTTGCCCATTTCAATTTAAACAGGTGTTGTTATCTACTACACTAGAGAAAGAATTACAACGCCATCAGTTCATTCTTCAATAATTGTAACAACTCTTCAGACGTTAGATGAATCAGAATGGGTGTTCTTTGATAAATTCCATCATATATAACAATAAAAGATCTAATGCGTTCCTTAAAACATGTTGTCAGGTTCCTACGTACAGTGTTTATTGACACTGTTATGAAAGAAACAAACAAAAAGCAAGAACGTACAGTACTTTGTCCCGCGTTATTCGATGCACTCTTCACAACGGAGTATTTTCCACTTTACAAGAAACAAACAAATGTAAGAGAAGAGACATTCGGAAGCGAGACCGAGTCTGAACAATAACGCGCTTTGGGAGCTGTTATATTGTTTAGCTTATGACAAATGGCAGGTACACACTACACAGTGACTCAGTCCCTTGTCGGTACGCTCCTTTACATGTATACAGCGTCGTAGGAGTGATCTTCCATTGTCTTGAGTTCATGTCAGTGAGAAAAATTGCTGTTGTATTTGTTTTAAAAGCTTGAATAATAGTATAAAATAGGTTAACGGGTTTGAAAACTGTGTTTTCAGAAGTCCCTAGGTTTAAGTGTTATTGTAGACTTTTTCCGTGGTTTTTGAGTCGAGAAAAAGTACAAGACGTTTACTAAATCACTATTTGAGATGCCGACCACTCTCATGAGGGTATTTTAAGGCAAATATGTGGTGAAGGATGAGTGTGATGAGTGGTAGTAATGAGTTATGAGGTGTAGTCTTGTTACAAACTAAGGCCGACTCTTCCTTAGAATGGGTCATTAATTAATAGCCCAATGACCAATGGAAATACAAGGACCAACGTCTTAACGTGACTTCCGAACCACGCAGGTGATGGTCTGATATGTCTAAACGATGGTGGGAGTTGATGCGGGTATCATCAGATGATCACTGAGACTATCTGAGCCGCTTTAGACCTATATCATCCTCAAAACCTGACCTCCATGAAGCTGGATTACAGGACCACGCCACGAGTCCCAGTCAAACAACAACAAACTTCAAACAAGGAATTATCAGACGGCTTATTATGCAGCTTGAAATCTCCCTCGAAGCCCATAAATACAGTACAGTATTGGTGCAAATTCTGTGAACCTGACTTGAATACAGAATGCAGTGTTTCCGCAGGTTGGCTCAAGTTTATCCAGATATCGCATCTGGAAGTGAGTCTCCAAAAGAATTTTGAATATCGAGGAACAATCAATGAATGCATTCAATGGTATTGTTGGCTATCTGATATCTCAATATACAGGGGTGTCTAATTCATCTCTGGCTGTTAAATTTAAAATTTGCAGTACCCTTGATTTTTCTTTTTAATTTCACAATATCGTGCCTTGAAGGCCTCGTACATAAACTAGCAGACCGTTCAGTCAAACTGGTTGAAAAAGGCTCAAGCTCTTCTAGCTTTTAAATTTCGCAATATATGAACGACAAGGACTGACATAGAAACCCATTTGGTACACATATAGACGTTGGAGAATAATTTTATATCTTTCAATTCTCCAAATAATAATTCATTTTGGCTGTTGTTCTTATAAAAAAGTAATTTTTATTGCAAGTTCAAACCGCAACAGTGTTGTCATTAAAATACAAACTATGTTTGTAAAGATGCCTTACCCAACAAAATATATAATTAGGGAGAATTGATGAAGTCAACTAATTATAACAATCAAATCCCATTTTAAATTAAAAGTAATATGTTCTTTCTGTAGCTTGCCCACACCAAAAATATTTAGGATGATTACAAGTTAATGCAATCTGATCTTGACTTGAAATATCTCCGGAAGCGCTCGAGACTTGACAAGATGTATTAATGATTGAGTGAGAGTGACGATGGATTGTTCAGATTCAACAATTACCAACTCATCAATCACACAAGAGTCTATCTGTCCACACCGTCTGTCCTGTCTTGAGTCTCAAGTCACTAAAGCCATTGCGAGCAAAGTGAAGTCTCTGTTTCAACACCGCTCGACCACGACTCAACTTGACTTTTCTGTCTTTAGACGTGGTTGTAACGCTTTTTTCCAACGCATACTTATTGACATTCGTTCATGATTGATTTTTACTTGACTTATTGTCAACGTATAAAGCACTTTGTGTTTTGAGGCAACTGCCCGAGTACTTCCCAACACAGGAACCTATGGCGTCATCTATCCACACCTTTCTTAGATTTCTTCGGATTGTTGAAGAGGGCGTTGCTCAAAACGGCTTATTTCCAGAATTTTTATATTTTTAATACTTTCGGACAATTGCGAAACATCAACAGAGAGAGAGAGTCGTGCAGGCCAGCTTTTCAAAACTCGAAATCGTGTACCTCAATCGTTAACTTTGCCTCTCTACATAATTCAAACTTGTCTTCTTTTCAAATAAGAAAAGTAAATCCAATCTCTTATTAAACAAGAGACAAGGAGAACTACCTAACTGGGAGACCCAGAACTGGGGTTCATGAAGACTTGCCTGAGAAGGTTGCCAACTTGACCGAAGTATCCAAATTCCAACGGTGTTCAAATTCAAAGCTCGTCTAAAACAAATCTTGGTCGCAGAGGTGTTTGATTTAACAGCATCGACGAGTTTATGACATAACTAGCGGGATGCAGAATCCACAGATTTACATTGGGACTAGAACAGAGTGAACAAATCGAATGAATGGAAAGGACGAATGAAAACATGTATGTTTGAACAGCACCTTATGTCACAGAATACGGACAATTTTAGTACAAACCACAACGATGATCGCATAAAATGTTTCCACAATAATATAGTTAGTTATTTGTTTACTTTGTGCATAGGTCGTACATGGAGTTCTAAAACTGTACTTTATTTCAAAATGGCGAAGTTTAAATCAATATGAATGTATATTAACCGTTGTTACACTTAATATACATAAGAGTAATTAAACTATGTGTCAGAACAAAATGTGTGTTCGGTCAAAACACGAAGCGGACAATCAAATTGCAACACAGCACATTTGATACTATAGTATTTCGTAACAAAACTCCCAACATGGAGTAGGCTCCATGTGACATGTACCTTGCGAAAGAAGTTAACGCTCGGGTGCCCTTGCTCATGCAGTTTTTCCTGTTGCATTTATTTACATCTATAGATGCCATTCAAACAAACGTAATTTATGTTCTTACCCATACTTCCTTGTTACTCAAATTTATTGTGACTCGTTGGCGTGGTCCTGTAATCCAGCTTCATGGAGGTCAGGTTTTGAGGATGATATAGGTCTAAAGCGGTCAGATAGTCTCAGTGATCATCTGATGATACCGCATCAACTCCCACCATCGTTTTGCATAACGAACATCATCACCTGCATGGTTCGAGTCACGTTAAGCCGTTGGTCCTTGTATTTCCATTGGTCATTGAATATTAATTAACGACCCATTCTAAGGAGGAAGAGTCGGCCTTGGTTTAACAGATTACACCTCACTTAATTCATTACTACCACTCATCACACTCGTCCTTCACCACATATTTGCCTTAAAATACCCGAGAGTTGTCGGTATCTCAAATGAGTATATTAGTAGATTTACTCCCTTATTCACTCGAATTTTCTCAGTCTGCACCTTGTCAAATGTTTCCTCCCTAGTTTTAATCTGTGTCATAAACTCGTTCAACTGTAAACATCTTCTAAGACAAACACTGACTTTAGACTTTAAACGACTTCAGCACTTTTGGTCGAATTTGAAGTATGTTAACGAACTGAACTCCTGCATGTGAGGCACATGAATTAATCAACTGAGAAACAAAACTGAGGAAATGTTTTTCTTCCGAGATCAGTTTGAGGGACAATTTCGGTCTTGGTGTCGAATAATCATAAAGAAAGATTTACTAGTACTGTAGTTGGCTCTTCCAAGGAATTCATCCAGCCATTTGATATATTAATTGCAAGGACTAGATTCACGGATTTATTACTGTCATGGTTAACCTTAAATTAAAAGAATTACTCAGTGGTTTAAAAACAAAATCTAGGTATAAAAGACGCATTCAGAGTAATTCATTCAAAAGAAATCTATCTTTTTAATTAACTCGTAAGTTACAGACGTGTTGTGCAGAGAGTGTATTGCGGAAAGTTTAATTTAAAGCAAGGAGATGAAAAATGTAGCGCTCACGTGACTTTGTCCCACAATATCTCTGCCGTGTTGTACTCATTTCTGCCACCCCCGCCCTGCTTACACGAGTGCAGGGCAGGTGCAGAGCCAAGCCTACTCGGCAAATTTAACTTTATACCAGAGACAACTGCTCGAATACTTCAGGGTTTAATACTACAGATAGCGCAAACATTTTAATAGAGTCCGTGCGTTTCTTCGTGGCGCTTGGTGAGGGGACAGAGTGGGGGAACAAATCGATGTTTTCAAAAAGTACAGTAATAACCTTTCCTCACAGTACGAGTGCCATGGAAAGACTGAATAGTTGGTTACCCCCACCCTCGAAAACCCAGTTATAACTGGTTTTAGTCGTCAAGGTCAAGCGCCACGAAGAAACGCACGGACTCTAGTACCGAACTGCAACAAATATTATACTTTATTAGGCCTACTTAGTCAAGATTTTGCTGAAAATTAACAGTGAATCTAATACTTCATGATTTTTAGTTTAAAATAAATTAACATACACCTTTTTTTATAAACATACGAGCTCGTAATAACAGCTAAGTACGTCATTATATTGCGTGTGAATTTGTTTTAGTAGTGTTGTGTTTTAAACCTAGTGCTGTGGACTCCTCTAAACCAAACTGTGGTATTTTTGGGGGAGTATTCTTCAAATTAATTTACTGTATATGTTTGTATTCAGAGGCGGCCGGATAGAACAACCACAGTAACGCTTATAATATAGAATAAAAACAGCAAACGACGTTTTAAACCAGTTCATTGACTTAAATGAGGAATCTTGTTCTCTGGAAGCATAGATCTATTGTTGCTGGTCCATAAAAACACTACCTAAACCTTTACTTTAATTATCAAATACATTTTTGTTTCAGAATTTAAAACTCGTTTTTTTCGTAAGTACATTGTACTCGATATTCCGTAACCAAAATTATATTTTGTACCCAAACTCAATTTGCCGTTTTATATGCAGCACTAAATAACTCTATGCTTCCAGAGAAATACTTTCTATGTTTTAGTTCCTCAATTTATTTGAAACATAGTTTGCAACCCTTCCCATGTTAAAATCCCTATCCCATTTAAACGCCGCCGGAAATACGTGTGGAAATTCGTAACAATTAGTTTGGTTCAAATCTTCACTGGGATACTTTCACTCTGGTCTAATGAATCATAAAGAATCTTCCTCTTAACGATTTCTTTTATCCTTTTAAATTCAAGTACCCATTGCGCTCACCTTTTAGGTTCACTAAATCACTGGAATGAAAGGAAGTCTAGATTCAGGAGAGGAATGGTATTGGGTTCAGCTAAACCAGAAAATTATGAGAAAGCGACAAGCGTTTCACTATATCACTATTTGAGATGCCGACCACTCTCATGAAGGTATTTTAAGGCAAATATGTTGTGAAGGATGAGTGTGATGAGTGGTAGTAATGAGTTATGAGGTGTAGTCTTGTTACAAACTAAGGCCGACTCTTCCTTAGAATGGGTCATTAATTAATAGCCCAATGACCAATGGAAATACAAGGACCAACGGCTTAACGTGACTTCCGAACCACGCAGGTGATGGTCTGATATGTCTAAACGATGGTGGGAGTTGATGCTGGTATCATAAGATGATCACTGAGACTATCTGAACCGCTTTAGACCTATATCATCCTTAAAACCTGACCTCCATGAAGCTGGATTACAGGACCACGCCACGAGTCCCAGTCTTCCCAGAATCATAAAGAATCTTCCTCTTAACGATTTCTTTTATCCTTTTAAATTGGTACCCATTGCTGTCACCTTTTTAAAGATAAAGTTTGTCTTGTATAACGACGCGAAGTTGGGCTACAAAGTCCTCTCTACCACTTAACCTCCACCTATACTTAGCGTTACCGTGTAGTCACTTTACATGCAAATGAGAGTGATGACTACGGGGATCGAACCCGCACCAGCGAAGCGATGAGCTCCGGAGTCGCGCACGATTCCAACTCACCACGGGTAGTACTTACTTGAATACTTATTTATTAAGCTCCCGGCACGGGAACTTCCATTAAACTACTCGCACATTAACTATTTTAGATATTATACGTATGTCTTTTAGATAAACCCTTCGCTCTCAACTGGTGCATTCAGCCAGGGAGCATTGTTTGCTATTCAGTTCATGAAACCGCCGGCAGCAACCCTTATCCATTGGAAGGTGAGAACCAATCAAACTGCTGTAAACATCAACCCCCTCACCCCTCACACAACACTATACTTGTGACTAGGTTTACACAAACTTCTCCATCTCTACTCGGGTTTCAATACAAAAATCATTAAACACTAAATGTGTGTAGGTATTATGTTGAACCCGGCTATACGATTTTTAAAATAAAGCCATTTTAATTTGTGTGCACACGAGTATTGGAAGCTAATTAATGCGGGTGTACATGTTAGCGAAATCCTTAGGGAAAATGAGATATTCATGTCGTCAGCATTGTAAGTATACCTGGCTCGTCCCAAGAGCCCCATAACACGTTTTGAGCATTTTTTAAACACTTTATACTAGAAATACATGTGTGAGCTCTAGAGTCTAGATAGCATTTTTCAGATTTTCAGTTAGGTAAAAAAGTTTCTTTTGTAAATATTTTATCAAGTTCACTAGGTTTTAGGGATGAATTTATACAATAAACGCGGGTTTTTTGCAAAAAATTGCAATTTTCAGCCGATTTTGGTACAATTTGAAATAAATACGTACTGTATTTTAATGTTACCCATCAATAACCGAAACTATAAAAATCCGTTAAGTCGTTTTAAAACAACGAACCAAAACTGATTGTTCGTAATAACAGCGGAATGCTGAATATTCCTATTGTAAATTGTAATGGAATTTGAAATGAGTTTTGACGTCATGATATACAGGGTGTCCCATAAGTAAAGTGCCAGACTCTGGGAAGAGGTTATATAGGTCAAAATAAAAGAGAAAATGAAGAATAAAACTTTTCCAAAAATGCTTAGTTAACCAGATATTTCATATTTGCCATTTTATATTTTTCACTAATTATTTATTATCTCCCACACCATTCATCTGGTTTGACTCAAACTTAACATCAATTTGTATCTAAGTAAAACCATTTATGGGAAAAAGCGAATAAACGGTGAGTTTAACGATAAAATGTAATCTATTGACACCAAGGTCATAAAAGTCTATTGGGAAACAACGAAGCTAGGGGAAACTCTGGATGAAACAGACAACTTTCCACCTTATTATCTTGATGTTTGCCACGGTTTCCACTGTAACTTTGTTGATTCTCAATCAATTTTTGACAATGGTAAGATTTGCTACAAACTATCTTTTACATTTCATCGTAAAGCTCACCGTTTATTCGATACTGGTTACGTCCAATCTTTTACTTGCTGAACCATTTTATGGGGGTTCTTTAACTGTTATATCCAGACTTAGCGTGGTTCAAAAGTCTATTTTAAAGATTGTTCGGGAGGTGAGAAGATATCCTTCTGACACTTTTTCTGAAACTGGTATATTTAGTTTTCAACATTTATCTGTAATACTTTCGGACAATTGCGAAACATCAACAGAGAAATGAGTCGTGCAGGCCAGCTTTTCAAAACTCGAAATCGTGTACCTCAATCGTTAACTTTGCCTCTCTACATAATTCAAACTTGTCTTCTTTTCAAATTAAAATGTGACCCCATGAGAAAACGTGAAATCCTCCCTTATTGAACAAGAGACAAGGATAACACCTAACTGGGAGACCCAGAACTTGGGGATCATGAAGACTTGCCTGAGAATGTTGCCAAATTCGACCGAAGTATCCAAATTCCAACGGTGTTCAAATTCAAAGCTCGTCTAAAACAAATCTTGGTCGCAGAGGTGTTTGATTTACAGCATCGACGAGTTTATGGCACATAACTAGCGGGATGCAGAATCCACAGATTTACATTGGGACTAGAGTGAACAAATCGAATGAATGGGAAAGGGACGAATGAACAACATGTATGTTTGAACAGCACTTCCATGTCACAGACACATGGAGAATTTTAGTACAAACCACAACGATGATCGCATAACATGTCCACTTGTTTCCGCAATAATATAGTTAGTTATTTGTTTACTTTGTGCATAGGTCGTACATGGAGTTCTTAAACTGTACATTATTTCAAAATGGCGAAGTTTAAATCATTATGAATGTATATTAAGCGGCTGTTACACTTAATATACATAAGAGTAATTAAACTATGTGTCAGAACAAAATGTGTGTTCGGTCAAAACACGAAGCGGACAATCCAAATTGCAACACAGCACATTTGATACTATAGTATTTCGTAACAAAACTACCAACATGGAGTAGGCTCCATGTGACATGTACCTTGCGAAAGAAGTTAACGCTCGGGTGCCCTTGCTCGTGCAGTTTTTCACTGTTGCATTTATTTACATCTATAGATACCATTCAAACAAATGTAATTTATGTTCTTACCACTACTTCCTTATTCACTCGAATTTTCTCAGTCACACCTTGCCAAATGATTCTTCCTGAGTACCCCAAATGTGTGTCATAAACTCGTTCAACTGTAAACATCTTCTAAGACAAACACTGACTTTAGACTTAAACGACTTCAGCACTTTGGTCGAATTTGAAGTATGTTAACGAACTGAACTCCTGCATGTGAGGTACATGAATTAATCAATTAGAAAACAAAAACTGGAGGAAATATTTTCTTCCCGAGATCAGTTTGAGGGACAATTACGGTCTTGGTGTCGAAATGAATAATCATAAAGAAAGATTTACTAGTACTGTAGTTGGGGAATTCATCATGGGGGAATCTTCTAGTTCTTTCCAAGGAATTCATCCAGCCATTTGATACTCTTATATTAATTGCAAAGACTAGATTCACGGACTTATTACTGTCGTGGTTAACCTTAAATTAAAAGAATTACTCAGAGGATTAAAAACAAAATCTAGGTATAAAAGACGCATTCAGAGTAATTCATTCAAAAGAAATCTATCTTTTTAATTAACTCGTAAGTTACAGACGTGTTGTGCAGAGAGTGTATTGCGGAAAGTTTAATTTAAAGCAAGGAGATGAAAAATGTAGCGCTCACGTGACTTTGCCCCACAATATCTCTGCCGTGTTGTACTCATTTCTGCCACCCCCGCCCTGCTTACACGAGTGCAGGGGAGGTGCAGAGCCAAGCCTACTCGGCAGATTTAACTTTATACCAGAGACAACTGCTCGAATACTTCAGGGTTTAATACTACAGTAAATCACTATTTGAGATGCCGACAACTCTCATTAAGGCAAATATGTGGTGAAGGATGAGTGTGATGAGTGGTAGTAATGAGTTATGAGGTGTAGTCTTGTTAAAACTAAGGCCGACTCTTCCTTAGAATGGGTCATTAATTAATAGCACAATGACCAATGGAAATACAAGGATAAACGGCTTAACGTGACTTCCGAACCATTCAGGTGATGGTCTGATATGTCTAAACGATGGTGGGAGTTGATGCTGGTATCATAAGATGATCACTGAGACTATCTGAGCCGCTTTAGACCTATATCATCCTCAAAACCTGACCTCCATGAAGCTGATTACAGGACCACGCCACGAGTCCCAGTCTTCCAGAATCATAAAGAATCTTCCTCTTAACGATTTCTTTATCCTTTTAAATTCAAGTACCCATTGCGGTCACCTTTTGGTTCTTGGCAGCATAAAGTTAAAGATAATGTTTAACGACGCGAAGTTGGGCTACAAAGTCTCTCTACCACTTAACCTCACCTATACTTAGCGTTAGCGTGTAGTCACTTTACATGCAAATGAGAGTGATGACTACGGGGATCGAACCCGCACCAGCGAAGCGATGAGCTCCAGAGTCGCGCACGATTCCAACTCACCACGGGTAGTACTTCCTTGAATACTTACTTTCTATTAAGCTATTTTAGATATTATACGTATGTCTTTTAGATAAACCCTTCGCTCTCAACTGGTGCATGCAGCAAGGGAGCATTGTTTGCTATTCAGTTCATGAAACCGCCGGCAAAGCAACCCTTATCCAATATTGGAAGGTGAGAACCAATCAAACTGTGCTGTAAACATCAACCCCCTCACCCCTCACACAACACTATACTTGTGACTAGGTTTACACAAACTTCTCCATCTCTACTCGCGTTTCAATACAAAAATCAATAAACACTAAATGTGGGTAGGTATTATGTTGAACCCGGCTATACGATTTTTAAAATAAAACCATACGAGTACTGAATTGGAAGCTAATTAATGCAGGTGTACATGTTAGCGAAATCCTTAGGAAAATGAGATATTCATGTCGTCAGCATAGTAAGTACCTGGCTCGTCCCAAGAGCCCCATAACACGTTTGAGCATTTTTAAACACTTTATACTAGCTATACATGTGTGAGCTACATCTAGGTAGCGCAGATTTTCAGTTAGGTAAAAAGTTTTTTTTAAATATTTTATCAAGTTCACTAGGGGTTTGGGATGAGTTTTCAATAAACGCGGGGATTATGTCTTAAAATTGCAATTTTCAGCCGATTTTGATACAATTTGAAATAAATACGTAATTTAATGTTACCCATCGATATAGCTAAACTATGACAATCCGTTATTCGTTTGGAAATTTGAGAACAAAACTTATTATTAATACCTTTTATTGTGCCTGTAGATCCTGGTTAAGGTAAATTAAAGTAATTACCAGGTAATTAATAATTTGAACTTTGAATTCTACTGGGTTTCACTATTAGTAAAACTTATTGTTCGCAATAACAACGGAATAAGTACTCCGATCGTATTGGAATTTGAAATGAGTTTGTAGTCTTAAATGTATTAAAATTTGTCGGTATAGCAGTATGAATTTGAGAAATGCTGAATCTGGGCTGTGAGCGTAGGGAATTAGAGTAACAACTTGCAAAGGAAATTAGCTTCACTCCCGTAGGCGGTGCTTTAGCGCTTAGCTGCGTGTCGGCCTGGTTTTAATGTAAATTTTTAAATCTGGAATATCTAAACAGACGAGAGTTGCTTAATACTCGAACTCAATGAAAATCTCCCTTTACCACATGTACAGTATTGTTTCAACCCAACTAAAGTGTGGATGTATTTTCATTTACAGAAGAACTGTAGTTTATAAAAAACTTAAAACTACAGGTGCATTATGCATGCACTTCTGATCGCATTATTCAATTGTGCATTATTCATGTCTTCGATGAACATTATTTATCCAAGGTTAGAGTGTTCCCAGTTATAAAATAGCAACTGCATTTTCCCCGTCAACAAACTTCAAAGCCATTCTCGTTATACCCGAGGCATTCGCGTGAACTACATCACGGAAAACACCTAGTGATAAAGTAGACAAGTTATAACTGAAACAATTTACCCGGTTGTTATATATAAACAGCAGAAACAGCGGTACCGTGAATAAACCGGTTATATCACTAGAAGTGCCTTTTTGAGGAGAAGGTTCTCCTCCAAAATAGGGCGTTATTTATAAAACTGGTATCGTTGGTTTTTGGCACACATATGATAGGTACGAAGTCACAAATTTTATACTAAGATCATTCAAAATAGTATCATAAGTATATAGTTTATATAGTATAGCCTAAACCCCCACTGATTTAGCTAGTAAAGGGTGTGATGCGGCGACGCTTCAATTAACTGTCCACCTTTGAAAATAATGTTTACACTAATTAACATGATATATTTGGACAAATGTTGTCGTTTTCCGATACGCGCGGAGCGTTTTTTCCAAATTATTCGTTTTCAGCGCTAACACTTGGGCAACTTAAATGTGTGTCAGAAAAACTCCTAGTTTCAAAATAGATCATGTTTATTAATGTAAAAATTGTTTTGAAAGGTGAAAAACAGGCTACGGTAAACCTTTAACATCGATTTGTTATAAAAATTGGTTATTCCTCCCTCCTGGAATACGTATTTAAGGTATTTATAGTGGTTCACCGAGTTTTACGTAACCCTGAACTGCTCGGAGACTGCCTGAGAACGAGTGAGGGACTGAAGGTGATTTCACGCCTGATTAACTCATTCCAGGAGGAGTTAAACTTGTCTAACTCAGACAATCTGTTGCTTCCTACATCCCCTTCTCACTTCCCCTACAATGGTCTCTCCTTGCACTCAGTAGTTAGGTTACACAGTGATCAGACATAGATATGTATATATACATATAGCTACTATAGATCTTAATGTGTATAAACACAAAAAAGCTAATTTATTACTAAAGAAATTTGAAGTCAAAAATGTTTGGACCGAACCGGGACTTGAGCCCGGGTCTGCCGACTTCCGATTCAAGTCCCGGTTCGGTCCAAACATTTTTGTCTTCAAATTTTTTAGTAATTTATATAGCTACTATATATAGTATGAAAATGCTAACAATATTAAGGGTCCGCCTCAGTGGTCACTTCAGAGAAAGGCTGAATTCGTCCGCCCAAAAAACACACGACACCGCGCACGTAACATCTAGCTGAATAACGGGGTTTCCTACAACTGATGCAATCGTATACAAATACAAAACAAAGCTTAGTAGGAGAAATCAATTCTCTTTGTTTTAATAATTGGATATAATTGACTTACATTATCTCATAATTTGTTTATCTTAATTGAAACATAATCAGTTCCAATAACAAAGCACAATTAATTACTTCTTTGATAGTTATTTAATTTACTGTTTAAAATCCGACAGACTACTAACGCAATTGTGCGGACTTTAGTTTAATACAATTATTATCAAAGTAGCATCCGTCTAAAAGTTGAAAGATATCTAAAAGTATTCTCTGAGCACGTATAGCAGCACATGTTTAAACCGTGTGCCTAGACAATGTAAAAGCTTTGCTCGGGACTAAATTATGCCCTGTTCTCGCTATTGTCCCTTTGTCCCATCTCTCTCTTCATAAACTATACACCCGGCTTTAGCCTTGTCAACCAGCAACCTCTCTTTTTGCCTGCAAACCCTTTTTAATTTTACTAAACCTTTAAAATGTCAAATGTTAAACAAAGACAAGTATATTCCTAGGCATCAGTGTACTTAATGTTACATAAAATTGTATTATTATTTTAAATGGGTATTAGAAAAAAACGAGTTGACATACAAATTTTGTCTTTGCGTCGTTGAATTTGTATTAAAATTCGCTGTCTTAAGGTGCCACAAAGGAGAAGGGGGTTTGTATTTAAAAGTTTTGAAGCCCTTCCCCGGTTTTTGGATGGGGTGGGTGACGCAAAGTATTTCAAAACAAACTTTAGAATTCTTTAAAAATATTCCCCAAAGAATTTTAATATTTTTTACTTTTTCAAAGTTAAGGGGGGACATTTAAAACTCACCCTGTATGTTGGAACTATACTATTTTTACCAGGGCAGCGTACTTTTATCGACTTTGCCTAGCATGTGGATTCGTTCAAAGGACGGTCTAGGTCGTTCGGTCGAGTAATGAACGATAATTTTCATCATCAAATATAAATTACATAAAGTTTTATGAACTGTAGATCCTTTAAGTTTTACAAACATTTTAGGTTTGATTACAAACAACTAGGTGATTGTATTATGTCTGTGATTTCAAATGTCATTTACAACTGTTGTTGCAAGGTAAAGTTTGTGTTTAACAAACGTTGTTTGTCGGTTCGGGTAATGACAGGTTTTGTGGTAACACAACCTAATTGGAAACAACTGTTTCGAGAGTTCATAGTATAACAAAACCCATCGTTGTGGTCTTTTTGGTACCCTATTCACACTGATATAAATATCAATGCCTTATAGTCAGTCAATTGGTTATCTGGAGTAATTTAGATTTTAAGGGTAAATTGATCTACTTAGGCGTGACAGTAAAACTAACTATATTCGCTCAAATGTTTTAAAACAATTCGTGCATTTTAAATAAGCTCTATAAACAAACTACGTTGACGCAAAAATCACACCCTACGAAATATGTTAAACTTATTATTACTATGTTTGTGGTTGAAGTCATTAGACTAAATATCTCAAGTTGTCCACGTAGTTTAAAAATTTTGCAAATGTAATTGTTTCAAAATAATTAATCATTGTTGCGAATAATTTTTACACAATTCACTTCTTTGTGACACGTTGGAAAAGCATTCGCGTGAATTATTGTTTACTGCGAACTATTTAAACCGTTACCCGGTATTCAAATCTATATATGTATATAGATTGTATATAAGCATAAGTATATAAGCCAAGTGGCTTTTGAGACACCGACCACTCTTACAGGGTGAATATAGGATGGTGAGTGTGATGAGTGTTTTTGATGGATGATGAGATGTAGTCTTGTAACAAAGTAGGGCTGACTGTTCCCCAGATTGGGTTAACTTATTAATTAATAGCCCAACGACCAATAATGGAATGGACCAACGGCTTGACGTGACTTCCGAACCACGGGGAGTGACCATCGTCAAAAGTTATATGAGCTTTACATGCGAAAATCAATAAGTGTATGCACTACATGTTCAGTCCGTGTAAACCTGACATTGAGCCACTCCAGTGCAGGATTCCAGTATTGTGTGTATGTAAGAGAGGGAATTGCGAAGTGCGAAATGCAGAGGGCGCCATTGTGTCTGGTGTTATTGGGTTTGCATTACCTACCATCGGCTGTTTTATTGTAGTCAGTCGGATCCAAAACGCTGTTGTGTGCGCCAGCCGAGACAAAAATTGCCCAAACATGTACCGCAATCGACATAAATTTTGCATTGATTCTGACTAATAGTTTTTTTCATTCATAGCCAACAATATCTCCATTTTCGCTCCATTAATTCGAATAACTCCATTTTAGCCCACTGCAAGGACGCTCATAGGGTATCTTCCAGAGGATAACATCGGGGGCCCTCCCCCGGAAAATGATTAAAAAATATAGCCTATGAAACACGTTTTTGTGCGTTCTGGAAGATAAATTTACTATAGTTAAAGTTACTATAAATACCTCATTGCCTGTAGGTCCTAAAATGTGTTAAGTCTATACACATTTCAGGCATAGGTTGCCATTCAGTGTCTTCTTCCGGAGTATTTACACTTCGGGAAAGTTATGAATATGTGTATGAATATTTTAGTGATAAGAAGAAAGAAGAAAGGAAGAAGACGCGAAAATGGGCAACTTATGCGAAATGCATCGTGTAATACCAACACATCTTTGGGACCCACAGGCAATGAGGTATTTAAAGTATTAAAGAGGTCCTATAAACTGGGATGGATAAACTCTTTATAGTTAAAGATTACAACGTTCTATTGTAATATGTAGAGCTAACTTGAAAAAATTCAATATGACACTTTTCTTTGTGATGATGATGTTCTCTCGTCTTGATCTTAAAATTATAACATTAACCACAAGTTTTGAATACAAAAGGTGTAAATACAAAATTCCACAACAAATTGAATCTCTCTGTATGTGTAACACAGTGGTACTACCACTAGGTCTTAACCACCTACCATCCCAATGAGAGTGTAAAAATTTATTTACTTGAAATTAAGATAAAACATAATAAAACTAATAATAATCTGTTCTAAAATATATTTTGTTTAATTTTGCTTTAATGTGAAACATTAAAAATAATTTTTCTTCAAAGGCACCCATGGTCCACTGTTCAATCCGTTAGTACGCGTTCTTCCAATCATGTGCAAAACTCGTCTAAACTATAAAAAGCTTGTGCAAAAGGTGTTCGAGGACTTGTTTTAACAATTAAGAAGAGTTAAAGTTTTATTTTTTCTCATCTATTTAATAGTTTTTCACAGAGAAGGAAAGCTAAAGAACACGTAATATCTCCTATTATCTCCTCCTTTTTATCTCCAGTATCCAAGTCAATTACAAAATGTCTTTTTACCCCTTATAGTTACTATACTAACTTACTCGTATCTCACTAATTAGTAAGGGAGTAATTTACATTTTACTAAGGTGATGTTATCTTTGCAAATGAGATCGTTATGAGAATGGGGTCAATTGCATACCGAAGGGCAACAAAAAGCCATTTTTCCTGCTTTACCTTCCTTCTTTTATTTTCTTTATATACAAGATGAGTTTTAAATGCTCCTCCTTAACTTTTGAACAATTAAATATGTGTATTAACCCTTTGATAAATGTTTTTATAGTGTTCTGAAGTTCGTTTTGACGTAATTTGCGTCATTTCAAAGAATTTTCAACATTTCAACACGAATTCAACGATAAAGAAACTTTTTTCTCGAGTCGTTCTTTTATTATACCAATTTAAATATGACACAATATCAGATTTAAAATGCCACATTTCACATACAATTTATTTTGAATGACAAAATTTTCTTCAAAATACTCTATAGGATAATGTTATAGGGTTGTGATGTTTCCCTCAGAGTATTTTGAAGAAGTAATTCAATATCAAATGTATAGAATAATGTTACTAAACCTATTTTGTGTGTATCTTTAAATGGTAAAAAATCAAGATAAAAACCTTTCTTTGCGTCGTTGAACTTGTGTTGAAACTTCCTTTCTCTTGACGCCACAAGGGAGGAGGGATTGTATTTGAAAATTTGGGGGCCCTCCCCCCGGATTTTGGGTGGGAGGTGGGTGACGCAAAGTACGTCAAAAAAAACTTCAGAATTCTATAAAAACATTCCCCGAAGGGTTTAAAAAAATATTTCCTTGACGTATACATAAGATTTTTGAGTGCGACTGACTATAACAAAAAATCCGACAGTATCTGAAGCAAAGTGATGAGTGTTCTCAACTGCTACCCGTCCTGTTGAATATGATAAACCCATCACCACCACTCGCCCTAGTTACAAATCAAACAGGAAATCCTGACAATAATCACACCGAGATAGTAGGCTACATGATTCAACAAATCGAGATAGAACAAAAACTCGATTGCACAAATGTCTGAAACTCGATATAAAATGCGTAATTATTAACCTATTATATTTAAAACCTATTAGTATAATTTCAACAGTATACAGTTGTAATTGTTGCAGCTTCATGCACAAAATGGGTTAATGAATTATGTAGCTAATGATGTAAATTATTGTCTCAGTTTTGTCGATATGGTATTGTAGATGGTTTATTCATTATTGAAAGTTGATAGCACACCTTCTTTCAAAACTATTTTTAATTTTAGATTATATTTAGGTTCTGACAGAAACCCTTTTCAGATTACAAAACATAACAAAATTCTTCTCTCTTTCACTTGTTTTTGTAATATAAAGGTTTCTGTCGAAGATTCAATATAATTCATCATAGTTTTTTATAAAAGTGTAATCAACTAAATAATAGAATATTATTATCATGAACAGATACTCAGCTGACTAGCGCAGGTATGTGAGAGACAGGAGAGGAGGAGAACTTACCTGCGCGGTTCCACCTCAACTGGTTGGTACGCCGGCCTCTTCAACTTTCCATATCCGGACAAGCTGTAATTTCCTCGGATATCCACGTCTGCTAAGTTCCCATTCAACTTATGCAGTTCATTTCCACGTCTCTAATTAAATCTGCGTAATATCTTGTTCGAAGTTGACTATGCGCTTTATGGTGCCTAACTAAAGATTAACCACAAATAAATATAAAAAAAACAAAACAAAGGTTCTTGACGCTGAGATTCTTCATTGGTTGGTCAGTTTGGCGTCTGAGCAACGCCAAAGTGTGTGTGTGTTCAGGAAGGTCCCAGAAATTTAGTAGGGGGCACGACCAAAGTGTTGGAAAACCCCCTGTTGGGAGCCTTCTTTTAGAAAATGCTCGTAACCCTGTGAAGACATTTTCAGTGGCATTTTGCGGATAACCGAAAAGACCAAAAAGCTACCAGAAGACTTGTTTCCGACGCTAAGATACTTCATTGGTTGGTCAGTTTCTGGTCTGAGCAACGTAGCCCCAACGGGCGTGTGATCAGGGGAGAATTCAGGAATTTAGTTGGGTGGGTCACAACCGAGGGTTGGAATAACTCCGCCGGAAGTCTTCACCTAGAAAATGTTTCAAATAAAGACGCAAAATTTTTCTATTGGACTCTTTTAGTGAACTTCTATTGCGTGTTATAAATATTATTTTAAATGGTTTTTTTTCTAGGAACGTATGCCACATTTCATGTTATCGACCATTATTTTATATTATTCCGGTGTATTATTCTGATTAGACATTAAATGAAGTTTTATCTTATATTTCCAAAAGTGCTCAACTTTGACACATTTTAATTTAGTTGCAAAACTTGTTCAAATCCTGAGTAAAGGCATTACTTTAAATTCAACATACGATCACTATATTTGGATACTTTAATAATAATTAGACATTGTACAATTGACCTGCTTAGTTTAAGGTTAGTTCCTAAATGCTGTAAATATTTATCGTGAAACTTACCCCCCCAACGGCACTTCCTGTGTAAACTATCACCCGATACAAGAAATTCGCCATGATTCACGCTAGCGTTTGTGGCTGTGTTATAAACTCAAACTCCTGCACAGAGAGACAGACAGTCTCTCAGTTTACAGGCTCTGGGCTCTGGCAGATTTTATCTCCAAGTGTAGGGTTTAATGGCAAAGTTTGTTTGCTTCAAGACGAGATCAAATGCTGGTTTCCAGCTCTAACACTAATCACTGCTTCTTCTTCTTCTTCTCTCTCATTCATAACTTACTTGTACTGGCTTCGTTTTTACTTTCATACAAATATTAAAATCTAGGGATTTAGACTTACGTTTACATATATTGAATTGTTACACGATAATAGAACCACGTAGATTGCTCAATTTTGATGAAATTTAAAACTACTAACCTTAATAACGGTGGCACTTGTTAATAATTTCGCAATTAATATTGTGTAATTCGCACAAAACCAAAGCAAATATACTTAAGTAGGCCTTACCGTGTAGTTGGTTATCTGTTGTACAAAGAGAACATAACCGTATTTTTTTACTGTCTACGCCAATGGCATTTTAATGTGTGTGGTATCACAAAACGCTTTTTTAGGAAAGCTGTCCAAACCGTTGTGCCTGCGCCGGGAATCGAACCCGCAACCTTGCGCTTTGCAAGCCGTGACTCTACCCACTGAGCCACGGACGCAGGACGTATTCCTACCTAATACACCTTACTTTAATATAAGTGATGTTTTACAGCAACTCTGTGATGAGGTTTGAATGAGTGAATATTGTGAGAGGGAACAGCGACTGTAGTCAGTAGTGACTGGTGTTATTGGATTTGCATTACCTGGACACGGCTTTGTCCCTTAATTCAATCAGTCCTACCAATTTATAAACCTTTCCCATTTTAGTAAGCTGAAATGACTTACATCGCATACCAGCTTTTGGCATAGCTGCGAGAACCTTGAAAAGTAAAGTAATTATACTTAGAGTCTAACGTACTTCTAATTTGTTGAACGTGTTTATATTTCGGTTGATTTAATCTTAAATTCAACAGCTCATGATCTAGTTCTACCGGTTCACAAAGTCGTGCTTGAGATATTTCGGTCTCGCTGTGGAGTACCATCTTCAGTCACTGATCGGCTGAAACTGAGCTACTTGCTGTCTGCTATCCTATTTTTTGCAGGGCTGCCAACCGCTCAGTTTCAGCCCACTGAAGATGGTACCCACAGCGAGACCGAAATATCTCAAGCTAATTATTATAATGTTTTGACGCGGTGTGAAGAACAAGAACTAGTAGTGACGCGGGCTGTGAAATCCTGTGTTAGGTTCAACAATACAATCAACCTAGAAACAGAAGACTGCTACAGCTCCATTCAAGTTTTATGTAAAGAGCGAACCCCATAAAAACTATCAAAATGAATCCAGTTTTTGTTGGAAATGTCATAACTCCATTGAAGACTAATTTTTTTTAAGTTCCCTAAGTTTTTATAATGTTTCTACGGAAAAGAAAATTAAAACAATCACACGGAAAATTGAAAATTACAGACAACTTCGATGGGTAAATGAGTACAAATTACCATTTGCCAATTTAGTAAACAAAGCATACAGCTGATAAATAATAAATAACTTTAGTAAACATATGTTTTTGGTGGACACGACAAAGTCTGTCGAGCCACCTAGTATTTGATAAAAATTAATATTAAATATTTCAATTTTAAAACACCAAAGAAACTTAGCAAAGACATTTTCAAACAGCTGTCTACCACACAAATACAATTCGCAGAATAAGTTAAAATCACAAACTGCCAGAGTTTGAACTAAAGTAATTTCCAACTCGGATGAATACTCCACAATTACAGTTGCAAAGTTTCAAAATGCAATAACAAATCGGCGTGGTTACAAACAGAAACAAGATGAATCGAGGCAGTGGATTGGTGGTCGGGGTGAGGGGGGGGGGTGAGGGGAGGGCAGCCCTTTACCACGCGGTGTAAACTTCAAGTTGCGCATTAATTGACAAAACATTCATCACACTACAATTTCCCTAAGGAAACTCATTGGTGGAAAAGTTTTGATTGTACATTCATCGTTTATTTATTGGTTTGTAATGAGTTACTTTTGCACCATTTCGAAAGGGCGATATTAAAGACTGTACAGCAGAAACGAAAAAGTGATCATGGAGGTTCTTAGTTTTGAAAACGGCGTCGTTACAAAACAGTCAATTTTAAGTTTTAAAGTCTTAAATTAAAGGTTTACCATAATATGTGTACAACATGTTTCTGTAATTTTGCTCCAAAACATTTTTTTTCATCTACACGTATAAAGATGCGTTAAAATTGTCAATTTCTGGGAGCAAAAGGTTTGTTTTGATGACCTTTCACTCCCTAGGAAAAATATAACTTTGATAACCTTCATATTGCAGGGACGTTAGTTGTTTCAATGAGTTTGCTTTTAATAAGAAAACTGACAAAGTAAACCAGTGTAACAGCTGTTTCTTCTAGAATAAATAAACCAAACTGCTGATGGCAAAAGATCGTTTACTTTGAGTTGGTACTCCATTTAAATTGGACATTTATTTATAAATAATTTGAATGATGACAAACATTTTTATTTTACTTGTTTTTAATTCTTCCTGAATTTGACTAAATTTCACCTTTCATCACTCGTTCTTGTCTTTTTGCACCTCGCTCAATTTACGTGCTCGGCTGCGCCCTGGGAGTTGAAATTTAGCTCGTGACAAATGGTTTACTTAATTACAACATTAGACGAAATATACTGTTTAAAAAATAAGCACGCTCTGTGATAGCCCAGCTCGTTACATTTGCACTGGCTCTCGCCGAGTCTTGCTGCCTCGACCTGAACAGCTGTTGTACTGATGCGTCTGGTGATGGATTTGACTCCCTACCCCATTGCACCTCTATAGATGCTCACTATAGACAGGGCGTGGTTACCTGGTTGAGAGACGAGCACGAAGATGCTGCACGGCAGGAACACCAGGATCAGGAAGAACAGGACGTGTCGGCGGCGCAGCGCGGTGAGGCTCACGGCCATGACCCACCCTGCATTACCTGCACCTGCACCTGCAACATACACACGACACGTGGTAACGAATAAATGAATAAATGGTTTATTGCGTACACATTTCCAACAAAGTTAAGGGTCCACCTCTGTGGTCACTGCAGAGAAAGGCTGAATTCGTCCGCCCAAGGAACACCTGACACCACACGCCACGTAACAACGAGCCTTCTTTCAACTGATGCGGCCTAACTGTCAAACCCTCCGCTTGCAAGGGTTTCGTAGAAAGTAGAAAGAGCTCTTATGTGAAGATTAAATTCGGATATGTTTTATATTGTATGGAAGGAAAAAGAGTTTATCTGTGTTTTTCAGTGATTAGATTTTTGACAAACCTATTTTTAGCTTCTTAAATAAGGTCTTGATAAAAAACTCTATATTTTTAAACTTATTTCCCGTTGATAGTATAAACTAAAAAAAAAGACATTTTGGAAAAAATGAACTACAGTTAAACCTAGATAATATTTTTATCTTTCATTTAAGAGTTGTTTTGTCAAAATAGTGTCAATACTGTCTTTATTTTATTTGCCGCAAACCCCAGTGACGTTCTCGAGCAGCTGAGGCGAACCCTTTTGCCCTGTCACACACAGACCTAGTCCTGCTACTATATAGCCAAGTGTGTGAGGTTTTCGGCATGTAGCTTCAGCTTTCGGCCACAGATTTGAGTGATTTCCAAACTCCAACTACAGTCTTTACTTGGCTATGAACGCAGCTCACGATATTATATTTTTACATAACTACATAACAAGACCGGGTTTCAAATTTTCTTTTCTTGAAAGGAAGCTGAATTCTTAGAATTTGAATCTCAAGACAACATTGAGTGACTCTAAATAGCTTTGGGTCACCCCTACTAGTTCAGGATATTGTAGACTAATGTATAATATTAACACAGTTACATTTGGTCGACTGAGTTACGAAGTATCACAGTGTACATGAATGGTTCGATGGATTCCATTAGTGAATGCGAAACGAAGAATGGTGAATATAAATGGACGGTTGAACTGCGCTGAATGACAAAGACCTCTAATGAAGGCAAGCTTCCTTTAGATCTGGTGATCAATCACTTCGTTCCCTTTTAAAAGGATTACGTTCCCCCATAGCATTGGAATAACATGAAACCAATGTATGTAGCGTGGCGGGTTGGAATCGTGCGCGACTCCGGAGCTGATCACTCCGCTGGTGCGGGTTCGATCTCCGCAGTCACCACTTACATTTGTAATGTGACTACGGTAACGCTAGGTAAATGTCGAGGTTGAGTGGTAGAGAGGACTTTGTAGTCCTAACTTCGCCTCGTTAAACAAGACAAACTTTCATTTTTATGTTAACAAAGATTGCTAAAATCAAAATTATACTAGTTTCGTGCTTTATCGAACTCAAACTAGTTTGAGATATTGTTAGAAATTTCCCGCCTGATCAGTAATGGTGGATCAACAATAGTTAGTAACAATAGTAAGTGGCCAAGATGGGGATTAGTTAGTTCCGAAAAACTGTGCATAAAAATAACCGAGATGAATATTCGTTGGTTTTTTTAGATGGATCGATTTATCTGTATTATGCTTTATATGCATATAAGTTGTATACAGTACATCAAAAATGTGTACTAAATTCGAAATTCAAATAATTTTTATTCAAAATTGTACACAACATTTAGGGCTACATACAAAAAACAGCTGAAGAAAAAATTCCCCACAAGGACTATACGTTTGTGTGTGGGGAAGAGTTATTACCAAATATAACTAATAACTGTATAGTAAACATAATTTTATGAATGTTGATATCATAATTCAGGTACAAAATACATTAACGTAACTAAAAAGATTATAAAAATCAGATTTAGACTATTAAAAGTAATATGACGAAAAGATTTTTACGAGGAGGATGCACATAGTATTGTTATTCAATAGATCAGACAGCTAAAGTTATTATTTTATGACATACGTAGCCCACATTAAGAGAACAGAACAGGACCAAGGCACCCAAGCGTTTCTGGGCTGGACGCCAACACAGACGCTGCCTTCAAATAATATAAAGACAGCCGGCTTTTCGCCAGCCTTTACTAGTCATGAATAACCAAGGACCAGAGTATAGCGAGCCCATAGCTTACAAAAATAAAGCTTACTAAAGTAGGATCTTTCCACAAAAAGAATTCAGCAAAAGTTACATATCTCTTAGACGGTATAGTTTGTACAAATTTAAGTTCGAGAAGTGTGAAATCCAAGAAAAATTATACTAAATACAAACCCCTTGTCGTTTAAGCAGTTTCAAGCAAGATCAAAAACCAAGTCGAGACCGTAAAATACATAAACAGTATCTAACCAGTCCAAATCGAAGGATGCAGGAAATCAAAATCAACTTTTAGTTTTGCACAAAACAAGGCAGTGTGTGTGAGTTCTGTAACTTGGACTACACAAGGGTTAATACTCCGAGACAACAATCAGCTGTGCTCAGCAAAGGAAGTGATAACATCAGAGCAGGAGACCCCCTTCCACCCCCACGACCCATCAGCAGTGTCTTTCATCCACCCTGATGAGTGTTAATGTCACAACACCACAGCTTTGTTCACTACAGTATTTATCTATGGAAAATAAATAAGAATTTTAGATTCGTTTTCATCAAAATCACATGAATCTATAGCGTAAACGGTTGACTAGCCTAAGCAGAATGAACAAATTAATGATTCTTCAAAGGTAAGCATGTGACCTGTTATGTTCAAACAATAGTAAAACCAGGAATATATGAGAACATAATTTATGAGAGATCAATTGGCTGGCCATGATGAATAAGCAGAATGAGACAAAATTGGTCAAAGATGAGCAGTAACCAATGACAAATGTTACCAATGGGGAGACAAGGAACATATGAACATGAATGGTGAGCTAGCAATTACCTACCAAATTATCTTGAAATGAGTTTGAGTTTTTGAGTCTAGATGTGATTAATCATTAAGTTTACATGATATTTCATTAAACTAGGATTAGAACTGTACAAATGTATACAAACTATCGTTCAGCTAAGCTCAGATGGAGAAATTGTGACATTTTGGGTCCGCTTTAAGCGTCTAAAATTGAAAATATTCAAGACAACTAAAATTTTCGTTAAAAATTAAAAAGCTACGTCCTATTTTGCTAGTTTTAAAATTATTCCTACAGTCTCCGCAAGAAGAACCAAACGTACCATTCTGGAGACTAACGAAGAAGCAAAAAGGGTTCCAAACGGCTGCATTAAAAATGCACAACGCCTATTCTGCTAGATTTATTAGTTTGAACGCACCTCTCTTGAGAAAGCGTTGTTTACACCATTGCATTCGATCTGCGTCGATTGATCTCCTTGGATTCGGTTTAATTTCATTTCTAGCAATCTAAATTTACTCAATTTATAGTTTAATTTTTTCATTCTCATAATTGGGGTTGGCTATATTCCTTACAGTCAATCCAGCAACGCTGATCAACGGCGTAGCTGGAGTTAAGAGCATTTGAACATTTCTCCTGAAAGTTCAGTTATGGAAATTGGCACGCAGAGTAGCTGGGTTCGAATTTCATATTTCAATCACCTCTAAGCAAAATAACTAATTACGATACATAAATTATGGTACATCAGTTGTCACGAGGTCTAAAACCCACGTGCAGTTTGAAATTCATGTCTGATTCAATTGTGGCACAATCTCCCTTTAATTTTGTCGGTCTCATTGACCCACTAAAAAGATCCATTCGTAAAGGCCAGATCTAAAAGCAAGCCTGAAGTCCTCGCATTGATACTTCCAACAATATACGCGTATACTCAATTAAATCAACTTCACAACGTGAGGTTTAAATTAGATTCCAAATGCGGTTAATTAATTTTGCTCTTGAATAAGCAAAACTCTCACACCAACAAAGTCCCCAGACACATACATCCCTGTGGATATAACTAATAATTCCTAGTTAAGAGGATAAGTGGATTAAAGCGGCCTACTTTCAAGTTTTAATTGAAAAAGTTTGAGCGTTGAACGAGAAACTGCGCATGTTTCGATGTCACGTGAAATGTTGGAGTTGTTTGTGGAACGGCTAATGACGAGAATGGGCTGAATATTGGTTCTTTGACAAGAAATTTGCAACTCTTGTGTTGTCATTTTGCTCTAAAACAACTGCTTTTGACACATGTAACGACACGCTTAAGTCGAATTTTTATTTTTGGAGGATAAAGGTTTGATTTTGAAGATATTTTATGCAACGGACGTCGTAAAAAAGCTTCTTTTATAATCTGCATTCTGTTGTTTCTCATCTTATAGTCATAGTCATTTATTTTTATCATTTACATCAATTTACATTGATTGTGATTAAGTCAAAGTACAATAATTAACTTAAATATTTTGCAGTAAAAATGACATTAAACGATAAAAACATACAAGTGTGTAGGGTCTTAACAAAACAACTAAAGTTAAATATTAGTGAAAAATGCACATTGTGTAGGCAAGAAAGAAACAAAATCAGTTTCAAACCCTGAGCTCTTGTTATGTGGACTGTCCCGATGACTAAGCGAGGTACTCCGAACGCTATAAAAGCAGTTATTAAGAAGAAATTTGAAGATACTTTGCTTGAAGGATTTAGGAGAGTTCTCGTTTTTCAGATGGTTTGGTAGTTTATTAAAGAGATTTGTGCAAGAGTACCACGGGTTTTCGGAAAAAGTTGTGCGATGACCAGGATATTGCAGAAGAGCGGAGTTTCGAGTAAAATGATGATGTATTTACATCAAGATGGATAAAAACAAAGTAGTTTCGTTTATATTATATAGCCATATTTGTTATATACTTAATCGAACGGTTTCGTCTCAAATTACAAATTTAAATATGCCTAAAGTTGTCAATAATAAAACACTATTTTGTGCGTGTGACTACATTACAGGTGGTAGTTTATCAGATTTTCATGAAATTTGGAGCAAGTTTTCCTTTTGTAAATCTTAAGTTGGTTAACCACAAAATGGGTTCATACCGGAAGAGACCTCAGCTCTGAGAGAGATTGTTTTCCCATAAAATGGTTATTTTTATGCGAAAAACGTTGTTTTTCATAAATGAAAACAGTTATTTCAACGAACCTCGTCTCATTAAAGTTCAGATATTTATTCACGTTCATCCTCGCTCATTTAACGTCAGAGGCGCTCACCTAAGCTGATGAAATATACTATTATTACCTGTGGTGCCAGCAGTATTTCCTTTGGTAATATACGTGAAAAGTTCCTTAATCTTCAACAAATTCAATCAACAAAGTAATAGTGGAAACTCACTTTAACTTTGTTGATTCTTAATCGATTTCTTTGACCTTGGTGTCAATAGATAGGTAATAAAATTTGCTACAAAATGGTATCCTTTACATTTAATCATAAAACTCACCGTTTATGCGCTACTAAGGTGTAACGCCAAAAATGCCCTAAAAATACCATAAAATAGCCACTGTTTTAAAATGATAAGTTAGATCATGCTGGTAATATTTTCCCTAAATGGTCTTACTTAGATACAAATTTATGTTAAGTTTGAGTCAAATCCGATGAATGGTTTGAAAGATTATAAATAATTGGTGAAAAATATAAAATGGGCATATATCTGGTTAACTACGCGTTTTTGGAAAAATTGTATTCTTGATTTTCTCTTCATTTTGACCCATAACCTTTTCCCAGAGTTTGGCACTTTACTTATGGGACACCCTGTATAAGCACAATAACCCGTAGACAAGTTCATATATTCGTTTAAAAATATTATCTCCCACGTAACGAACACTAAACTAATCTGGAAAATTAAATAAAAAACTTCAAACTTAGATAAGATGTTCCCACGGTTGACTAGTTACATGAATTATGGTAGTTTCTAGAATGTTCAGGACTCCAGTGATCAATCCAACAATGTCCATTAAAAGTAACAACTTGAAACTTTAACTAATCTAACTTGGCTCAACTAGTTGCTCAAACTGAAATTAATGAAACTACAGCCAGTAACGATCAGTTAGTTCCAAGTACTAGATAACATTACTTCAAGTTGAAGGAGTCTCGTCAATTTCGATATTGATTTTCTTTTCGATGTATCGATAATTAATTAGAGTAATTTTATTAGTGCCACCTGAGATGAACTCTAGGTGTCCTGTGGTACCCACAGAATTGCACCTCCTTCTCAAACCTAAGACGTAAAGAAATGGAGAAAACGTGTGTTTTAATTTTAAAACTAGTTTTTCGCAATCCTTTAGTGAGGTTTTTCTATGCTTTATAGTTTATACCTATAACTTTCGTTTGGATTACAGTTTTATTGGTGTTAAACTTCCCAGTGGAATCATGCTGTTTAAGGAAAGGTTTTCAGTTCTAATGTTCTTTTGAAAGATAGTTTATATTGGTTTTATAGTTCTAGTACACTTGCACAACTAAGGTGTATAAAATTATCACGACAAAATTCAAGGCGATAGAATTTTGGGTTTTGAAATTAGAGGTGTATCTAAGTGTCAAAACTTAGGATACGAAAAATTGAGCTTTAGTCAAATACCTACCTTCCTAAAATCTCCTAGCATAAAGTCAGCTGCTTCTTTTGATACATCAAAACATTATTACGCCTTATCTTTAATAACTGTTTGAATGAATGAAGCGTACATATCTATTTTTTTTAATTCATAAAACAGCATTTTTTATATATTTAAAAAGTTGTATTTTTCACCAACAAACTGCTGAATTTCCCTTAACTCCTAGTTGAATAAATAAACCTGTGGTTTATTGCTTTGCTAAACAATTTACATTTCACTCGATCGTATATTGCAACCCATATTTAGCTTAAAATTGCCATTCATGCCTTTACATCCACTTGACATTCAGACATACAAAGATATTCAATAATTCAAGGCCCATTCATCCGAATCTTTCCACTCGGCCTCACCGTCGGTTGGCCAGTTGTTTTCTTAATCAAGTGCTCCTATAAACAAGTGCCACAAACTCAGCTGTCCTGTAAAATGCCTCAGGAATCAATAATATTTTTATATGGCGTTTAAGTGCCTTTGGAGTTGGAGTACATGTAATTTAATCATGTATTGAGTTATTTATGAGATGTAAAGATGATATAGCCCTTATGGCAAAATCAATAAAGAATATTGAATTTAAGTGAAAATTAATTAAATCCAGGAGTCTGTCCACAAGTTGAACTCCTACTTGTGAAAATTTTATGGCTTACCATCCTCAAAACTCCTAAATAAAACTTGTCCCTACCTCTAGTGTCATTAGAGTGTAGTCACTACCTCTTAGGCAATCATTACATTTTCACCTAATAGGTATTTTCAAAGAAAGAGGCAGGGGAGTGTCTACAATTTCAAATTATTCAATGACGATTTAACTCTTTGTATTTCGCGGCCGGTGTCACAACTATAATTTAATTATTCTGATTCACGCTGGGTCAAAACATCATTATAATTAGCTTGAAATATTTCGGTCTCGCTGTGGAGTACCATCTTCAGTCATTGATTGGCTGAAATTGAGCTACTTGATGTCTGCTATCCTATTGGTCAAAGGGTTGCCAACCGTCCATTGGAGCAGGGATGCCAACTGTCGATGTTCTCTTTGGCTGTGACACTATCGAAAACCTTCTTCAGGACTGATTGTCAGCTTCTGAAAAGTTTATTGTTGTCTTCTTCGTTGAAAGTTTTTATTATTTCAATGGTTTGTTGGATGACTCTTACGTAATTATTTTAAATGTTTGCCGATACTTTGGCTTTGTCAGATTCTACTAAAGCACGTTTCCGGTTGTAGCTATGTTCTTCTAAGGCCGACTGTTCTACATTCTCATGTTTTGTGTGTCTAATGTGTTCCCAAACTCAAGTCGAAATTAACCTTTATTGAATGTCTACCTGCACGACTCTTCAGTAAAGGACAATGTTTCACGAAATGTCTCAAACATGAACAGCAGTGTTTCATGTAGTGTTATTGAGAGGCTCGTATCGTATCGAGAAGCGGATGTGTATGAATGACTCGATATTGACTCACAAAGTTGCATGTTTTATACATAGGGATATGACAAGGATTCAACAGAGCGATGCCTTCAATGCTGCCAACCTCCGGACCTACAGTTCTTCTCTTTGTTGCCAACTTTGATGAAAACTTCGCTGCTACTATATGAGAAACAATGTATTGACCGGGACTACACAAGTTACTTTAGTGAGCAGCATGCCAAGACTTGCGCTCTCTTTGCGCGATGAAGATATTGTTGTTTATAGATAAATCTTGTTAGTAAAGATCATTACAAAGCAATATTCCAGCACTTTATGAAACATTGAAATTCGGATCAACATTGACTTTTTTTTTACTTCAATAAGCTTTGCTATTATATATGGAAGCAATAAGATTTATTTTAGTGCGTGAAAATTGAAGACCCTATTCTTCTTTTTAACATTTTTTACATATTACAAAAAAAATAAAACATATTTCAGAGCTCGTAGTCAATATACTCGTATATGGTTGTGTTATTTTATTATATTCCACCATTTGAAAACTGCAAAAATGGATATAATTCTATTATATAATAACTCAATGCAACGTTTTATACCATAACATTAATGACTCTATACTTCCAGGAAATAAACGTTTTAGTTCATTAACCAGTAAAGCACCGGTGATACCAGGGTTTCCAATGTGCATTCTAGTCTATTTTTTACGACACTAGGTCCCTACCAGGTCTGCCTTTAATTGATAAAGATAAACCCCTTAAATGTCAGCAACTTTGCATTACTGTATAAAATAAATACCCTGTAATGAAACGTATATAGTGAATTGCAACTACACAATTTGTTAATACTGACACAGCAAAAAAGGTACATTTATTTGTACAAACTGAGCAAAGAGGCCATATTGAACTCTACGTTATCCAAGAGAAAACCCAGAACAAAGTTGATGGGAACATTATTTCTGAGTTAGAATTATTGGACAAGCTCTCTCACGCTCTCCTTGGTTTTATTTCCTAATATATGTGGAAGATATATTTGGAATTATAGCAGAGCATTGTTATAATCAAGCAAATTTATATGCAGTAGTTTTGAACACATCTAATTAAAAGGTCATGTGAGTTGTTGGTTTATTTGAAACTTTCAGTGGCTTTCATACGGGTATTTCAACATATTTCACAGCTGTTTTAATATTAGAAGTCTTTTGATAGTGCCACAGACATTGAGAACATCGACAGTTGGCATCCCTGCACCAATGGACGTTTGACAGCCCTACTACCAATAGGATAGCAGACAGCAAGTAGCTCAGTGACTGAAGAAGATGGTACTGCTCAGCGAGACCAAAATATCTCAAGCTAATTATTATGCTGTTTTGACGCGGCGTGAACTGGAAGAACTATAGATTATAACATTAGAAGTCTATACAGGGTGAGTTTTAAATGTTCCCCATCCCGCACCAGAATTTTTGAAAAGGACATTTTTTTAAGCTTGTTATTTATTTATAGGCTAGAACTCTGATGTTTTGAACCATGCGTCACCACCCACCAGAAATTCCCCAAGTTTTTAAATAAAATCTCCCCTTTTTGGCACCTCAAAACAAAGGGAATTTCAACACAAACTCAACAACGCAAAGAAAATTTGTTATCTCGACTCTTTTTGTTATACCAATTTGAAGCTTCCATGAAATCAGGTCTAAATTGCCAAATTTCACATACAATTCATTTTGAATACCAAAATGTACTTCAAAATCCTCTGAGAGAAACATTACAACCCTACAACATAATCCCATAGAGTATTTTGACATTTAAAGCTCACTCTGTATATAAAAGTCCATTCTTTAGACTTCGTAAAGAAAAATATTTCAGTTTAATCAGCTCTCGACGTGTAAGAGATTATCATTGTAAGCACATTCTATAGCACAGAGCAGCTCATGTTTAATTGGCAGTAGCGCTGCAGCGTGTATTATAATGTATTATAATGCTACAACGTATTTTATTAACTTAGCTTGTCACAACAACATAGAGGAAACTGAGCGACGAATCTCTGTACGTCATTAATATCTCGTCCGCCTTACTTCACTTGATGAATATTCATGTGTAATAAATGCTAAAAAGTAGAATAATGTTTAACAGTTTAATTAGTTATTATAAGTCAATAATTAAAACTGAACTAACTGATCGAGCGATGCGATTTCTAAGATTCAACTTAACTGTTTGTCATTTGGTCTTTAAGTGTTTTATAACATTTTTAGTTTAAAATTTTGGTTGGAAGGTGGGCTAGATTTAGTAATTTGTCTGCCCCTCTTGCTATGTTCTAGATTGATTGGTCAAACTACTGTCTCATCAGTTTTTCGTACGTGATGTCTGCCCAAAGTTCCAGTCTGCTCAATGCTGTACTCCTAAGTACAAATATGACCTCACTGTTTGCTCTGACAGCATTATCATAATTTATTAATGTTGCTTTGATACGGTTTCCACAAGATTTTACATAGTACCTTTTCAGCAACGTGGGAACAATTAAACTTCAAATCTTGCCATCTAACAAATTATATTTTGACGCCTTACAGTTCTTTAAGGTTTGTAAATAACAAAATGACTAAAACTGTGTAAAATAGGTTAATATCTGAAGGAGACACTCCCTGATGGGGTTTCAATCAATGCACTCTAGGCACAAAGCCGTCACTTCAGACAAGCATTAGACTCATCAATATCCAATCCCATCAACACACTCTCTTCACTGAGTATGCATCAAGGGTGGAACATTCCTCAATAATGACTGTGACTGTATGACTACAGGTTGATATCTCAAGGAGACACTCTGATGGGGTTTCAATCAATGCGTCTCTAGACACAAAGCCGTCACTTCAGACAAGCATTAGACTCATCAATATCCAATCACATCAACACACTCTCTTCACTGAGTGCATCAAGTGTGGAACATTCCTCAATAATGACTCTGACTGTATGACTACAAGTTGATATCTCAAGGAGACACTTGATGGGGTTTCAATCAATGCGACTCTAGACACAAAGCCGTCACTTCAGACAAGCATTAGACTCATCAATATCCAATCCCATCAACACAGTCTCTTCACTGAGTATGCATCAAGTGTGGAACATTCCTCAATAATGACTCAGACTGTATGTCAACAAGTTGATATCTCAAGGAGACACTCCCTGATGGGGTTTCAATCAATGCGACTCTAGACACAAAGCCGTCACTTCAGACAAGCATTAGACTCATCAATATCCAATCCATCAACACAGTCTCTTCACTGAGTGTGCATCAAGTGTGGAACATTCCTCAATAATGACTGTGACTGTATGACTACAGGTTGATATCTCAAGGAGACACTCCTGATGGGGTTTCAATCAATGCGTCTCTAGACACAAAGCCGTCACTTCAGACAAGCATTAGACTCATCAATATCCAATCCATCAACACACTCTCTTCACTGAGTGTGCATCAAGTGTGGAACATTCCTCAATAATGACTAGACTGTATGACTACAGGTTGATATCTCAAGGAGACACTCCTGATGGGGTTTCAATCAATGCGTCTCTAGACACAAAGCCGTCACTTCAGACAAGCATTAGACTCATCAATATCCAATCCCATCAACACACTCTCTTCACTGAGTGTGCATCAAGTGTGGAACATTCCTCAATAATGACTGTATGTATGACAACAAGGATATCTCAAGGAGACACTCCTGATGGGGTTTCAATCAATGCGTCTCTAGACACAAAGCCGTCACTTCAGACAAGCATTAGACTCATCAATATCCAATCACATCAACACACTCTCTTCACTGAGTGTGCATCGTGGAACATTCCTCAATAATGACTAGACTGTATGACTACAAGTTGATATCTCAAGGAGACACTCCTGATGGGGTTTCAATCAATGCGACTCTAGACACAAAGCCGTCACTTCAGACAAGCATTAACTCATCAATATCCAATCACATCAACACACTCTCTTCACTGAGTATGCATCAAGTGTGGAACATTCCTCAATAATGACTCAACTGTATGTCAACAAGTTGATATCTCAAGGAGACACTCCTGATGGGTTTCAATCAATGTGACTCTAGACACAAAGCCGTCACTTCAGACAAGCATTAGACTCATCAATATCCAATCACATCAACACAATCTCTTCACTGAGTGTGCATCAAGTGTGGAACATTCCTCAACAACTCAGATTGACTGTGTCAACACAAGTTGATATCTCAAGGAGACACTCCTGATGGGGTTTCAATCAATGCGACTCTAGACACAAAGCCGTCACTTCAGACAAGCATTAGAGATCATCAATATCCAATCCCATCAACACACTCTCTTCATTTGAGTGCATCAAGTGTGGAACATTCCTCAATAATGACTCTGACTGTATGTCTACAAGTTGATATCTCAAGGAGACACCTGATGGGGTTTCAATCAATGCGACTCTAGACACAAAGCCGTCACTTCAGACAAGCATTAGACTCATCAATATCCAATCATATCAACACACTCTCTTCACTGAGTATGCATCAAGTGTGGAACATTCCTCAACAATGAATA
The DNA here is from genome assembly GCA_018831715.1 of Matsumurasca onukii. NCBI lineage: Eukaryota > Metazoa > Arthropoda > Insecta > Hemiptera > Cicadellidae > Matsumurasca > Matsumurasca onukii. Next base: position 9,812,316 of record CM032063.1, read on the forward strand.
TGACTGTATGACTTCATAAAGACAAAATTCTGGTTTAAAATTGCTCCATAATATTGTTATTACCTTAATATAGTTATGTATATATGCTTTTCGAACTGTTACAAGTACAAATGTATAACAAATTTGGTTTTTTATGTAATTTCTGCCATCGGTAAATACACTTATTGTAAAACGAACTACATATAACAATGCAGTGACCTGTCAATAAATTGCGTTGAAAGGCTAAACGTTGATTTAAAATGGATAAAGGGACAATTAGTATATCGTCAAATAATAGTATATCGTCAACAAATACTAAGAGAAGTCCTGAGAAAATTCTCTATTGAGTTCAGATCTTCTGAACATCAAAGGATCACTCGCACAAAGAACTTCAGACGGGACTGAACTCCACTCTACGAGTATTATTTCCTTTCTTGTAAAAGCTCATATTTTAAAAGAAGTAACAATGTCAATTATTGATTACAGCAGGCGTGCGTATTGAATCTCGTATTAGGATGAGTGTTTTACAAATTTACGTTGACATTCAGTTTTTTTGATTCTGATTGCAGTTTTGAAATGTAAATTTTGTAGTTCAAAGTATGACAATAAAAAAAATATAGCTTCTGGTCAAGGGGTTTACAGTGCATCTGTCCAATTTACCTCCTTCATATGAGACATTCTCGATTATATAAACTAGTCCTGTAAATGTTCATAAAACTGAAGGAATAGCTTAGGCCTTATGAGATATGCAACGTGTAAGAACACCTTTGAAAATCGCTGTTATATTGTCAAAAGAGCTGAGCTTAAACCATTGTTGCGACACAGTGTGTATCATAGTCATGTACATAAGCCATTAAAATTTGGTTGAGAACGAATCATTAGTTTAGAAGATAGAGACTTACACTGAAATGATTGAACATTTTCAAAGGATACTACCGATGTACTAACTTTAATAACGAGCGTAGCATAAACTTCGAGGTTATAAACAAATGTACCAAATTTGAATCGAATACGTCGTTCATGTTTTAAGTATAAAACGGAAACAGTCGCTGACGCTGACAGACTACAAAACAAACTTGTTGATCCCAAACGGTATTTCCAATGTCCAACAAAGTCGTTGGTTGGTATACGTGACTTTCGTAGGAAGCGCGGTTTTCAGGGGAATCACAACTACATCAACTGTTGTTAGATTTGAGAAGGCACTTTTTGCCGATAACTCATAGTTGTCTACAATCTGCTGTCAACTTTGGTGTACACGGCTTAAGAGTGCGCCTCAGTTGTGCGGCGACGCACAATCCAAAGCTCTGCAATAATCCAAACTACGCCAAAACTACTAAAGCTAAAATTAAGTATTTGCAAATTGTTTTAAAGCTAAAAGGCTTACCAACAAGCGTATACAGGACTTTTTCGAAATTATTAGTTTGAAGTGTTCTAAATCTAGTTGAAAAGCGCTAAAACTGTACAATTTCAAAGTTTATTCGAGACTACTAAACCAATTATTTAGCGGATCCGGGCGATTGTATCGCAGGCGACTCCGAGCTCATCACCCGGTGGCGCGGGTTCGATCCCCGCAGTCACCACTTACATTTGTATGTGACTACGGTGACGCTAGGTAAAGGTCGAAGTTGAGTGGTAGAGACCACTTTGTAGTCCTAACTTAGCCTCGTTGAACAAAGTATGCTTTACCTTTTTTTTTACCAATTATGAAAATTCGGGCTTATTACACGTGTCAGAAATCTCCAAAAATATCATGTTTATTAATATAAATATTATTTTAACACGATTTGAAGACCCTTTGAAGCACTTTGTTTGATATTTAGGCCACATCAGTTGAAAGAAGGCCCGTGGTTTTGACAGTTGTAACGTGTGTGGTGTCGTGTTTCTTTGTGTGGATGAATTTAGGCTTTCCCTTAGATGACCACTGAGGCAGACCCTTAACTGCATTTGACGCAGAACCAATCACTTACGATAAAAATATCTTGGGCCTAACCAATCGGCAAACCAATCTGTTAAAACTGTAGGCTCTTCAATTAAAAACAATTTTCATTAAAAAATGTAATAATAAGGGTAGAAGCTTACACTCTTAGACTCTACTAGACAGTGAGTAGTGAACAGGTTAAAGTGTGGTCCAAGGAGATCCGTTATTCTCTCAGCTTCCCTCGACAACACAGGGATAAATAATTCCAGGGCGAGATCCAGGAGCAAGTGCTCTGACTTTCATGGCAGTTTGTTCTCCTGTACGAGTAGACTATAGTGGCAAGGAGTACCGTGATGTCTGCAGTACTAGACAGTGAGTAAAGTGAACAGGTTAAAGTGCGGTCCAAGGAGATCCGTTATTCTCTCAGCTTCCCTCGACAACACAGGGATAAATAATTCCAGGGCGAGATCCAGGAGCAAGTGCTCTGACTTTCATGGCAGTTTGTTCTCCTGTACGAGTAGACTATAGTGGCAAGGAGTACCGTGATGTCTGCAGTACTAGACAGTGAGTAAAGTGAACAGGTTAAAGTGCGGTCCAAGGAGATCCGTTATTCTCTCAGCTTCCCTCGACAACAGAGGGATAAATAATTCCAGGGCGAGATCCAGGAGCAAGTGCTCTGACTTTCATGGCAGTTTGTTCTCCTGTACGAGTAGACTATAGTGGCAAGGGAGTACCGTGATGTCTGCAGTACTAGGACTTTACTGTCTTGTTTATTTATCGTTTTGAAAAAAGCATCGATTTAAATTAATAGTGTCTGGTGTTGATTACAATTCAAGCTGAATTTTTAAACACCTAATAGTATCTTGAGGGTTAGTCATGACGAAATAATCTTTTTCATTATGAAATACTCTTTAGGGGTTGGTTTCCAAAAGAATTCTTTCATACACCTAATATGTCTAATGACAAATACATAGACACATACATGTAACGTCTCTATTTAGAAAATATTATGTATCCAAACGGAAGCGTTGAATGTAAATTTTCAGTACATATAAAAGTTCAGCTGTAATGATGGATTCAATAATACAATGAACCTCTTACTATTTACATAGGTATTACGTTATATATAATTAGTTGGAGCTTCTTTATGTAAATAGAACACTGTTTCACCATTTGACATCTTACCGTTAATATTGACATTTTGATTGCATAAAAAACTGCTTTTGATTTCAAAAGTATTTTCTTGTTGTATACGAGTACAAACCTTACGTACTTTTTACAAACATAAAGATGTAATTAAACGAAATTGAAATAGAATTTTTGGGACTAAAACTGAAGACCATTTAAAAATGCTCCTTAAGTAACTTAATTTTTTAGGGATATACTTAAACCCTCTTTTTTTAACAAAATATTTTAAATACGAAAAGACCAATAAAGAGTAATATTTTTAATCCACAAGCGCTTTCGACACCAGTGCAGTCATCATCAGGCAAACTTGTTCATTCTTTATTGGCCTTTTTGTATTCCAAATATTTTTTAAGTATTGCGCATTATCTCAACTTCGAGAAATTACGTCATTTTTACTTTATACTGTGTCATGTAAGCAGCTAGCCGACTTTTTCTTTATACAAATTATCATAGTTTACTTTTGTTTCTTGACTTTGTCGTGCACAATTTCAGTTAGTTTAAACTAGTTTTGCAGTTAAATAAAATTAATCGTTAAAAGATCTTTTACAACAAAAATCGAGATTACGTCAAATACAATTTCCGACGTTCGGTTCTCGATTGGCAGCCTTCCCTGCCCACCGAATTCCTTCGAAAAATGTATACCGGAATGACCATAGCTCAGTGGCTCAAGCCGTTGGTCTATTCCATTGGTCGTTGGGTTATTAAATTATTAATAACCCAATCTGGGGAACAGTCGGCCCTAGTTTGTAACAAGTCTACACATCATAATCTAGATAAATAATAAATAAATGTTTTTGAGAATTATGTAAAAATGAATATGAGAAAATATGAATTAAGAGTGGATAGAACAGAACCCGCTGGACCGAACAAAAATTCGACGATTCGTTTAAGGTTCACACTACCTTTGTTAAAGCTAACAGTTTGGTAGAATTATTTGTTCCAATGTTGGTAGTGCTGTGCGTTTATGGTATTACTTTTAAATGGTTCAGTCTTTTTAATCCTTGTGTAAAAAGGTATAGACACTATAAGATGAATAGTAGAAGTATCTTTTGCAATGTCAGCTTTACAGCAAAAACCCTTCGATAAGACGAATGGTTGTATTTGAAAAAATCTGCGTCCCCGAGACACAGATTGTCAACAACGTGTAGCTGGTTTCTACAGCAAGAGTAAAATTATTGGCCATAATGTGATTCTCTCAAAGTATTACAAATTAGACATAAACATTCATTTTCCGTTTGTATACGGACGGATATTCTACTAACAGTAGATTTAATTGGAGATGCAGTTCCAGACCACATGCACGTCAACCTTAGGTTTATTGTGCTAAATTAATTACTAACAGTAAAGCGAATTCAGGGCCTTGTTTTATATACGTTACTACATTGTTAGATTTCCAGGGTTCATTCATATTATACAATTCAACAATCTATTTCCATAGTTACTTCATAATTTCACAAATTATTAACGATAACATTAAAAGTGCAACGTATAATTTCTATGGCAACTCAAGTCAGAACGTATTTGTATATACATAAGGTAGCACTCCTCGACCGGCTGCGCTGTAACGTCCGCTAATAACACCCGATTAGGTCCCTTGGTTAAGGGAGGTTACACCGTGGTCACCCGTCTTGCTTCGCGCTCGGGTCTGCGTTCACTTGTATGAAAGAGTGAAAATCGAGTCTCTCTTTCCCTCTTTCAAATTTAGAGTGTTGATAACACCCTATTAGGTCCCTTGGTCGGTGGAAACGGGCAACAAGCAGGTCGGGTTTGCACAGAGGATTGCTACCGGGCTACACGCCCCGCCAAGGAGATGTGGTTTTCACGGTTTTACACATCTATAAAATAAACAAAACCGAATTTTAACTCCGCTAAGCCGGTGGCAAGCCCGGGACTCGGCAACGAGGAGGAGGAGTCGGAGGAGTATCAACCTCGATAAAACCGGAGGTCATCTGGCCCGGATGACATTTTCTGTAAGGGCCCCTTGCCAGGGTGACGGCAAAGTTCTCAACGGTGGAGCAGGTGGACCAATCATCTCCGGGGAGCTGCGACACTTGAACTTGCGGTGGTGGTGGCCAGAGATCTGCAACGAATGGCACATGGGACTTTGTCTCTGACTAGAGATGAAAGAAGACCTGACAGATCCCAATCAATCCATAAACCCAATCTGTATGGCTTCTGAAATGAGGGGTCACCTGAAAATTGCGTATAGCCCGCAAAATTAATTCTGGCTTGATGGGGAAAGTTTAACCACCTCAAAAAGTACTTTAAGGCACTTAAATAAAAACTGCCAATGCATGTCTTAACATTTTCGGCCGATCAAAAGTTCAGTCGTGGTAGGTGATGTGGGGGGGTTCGAAACACCCTGTATGTGTGTAGACTGTTAAACTCAGTTTGTTGTGTGGGCAGGGATGGAGGGGTGAGGGAGGTGAGGAAAGAGGGTTGAGAGCAAATTCTTGTATCTGTAAGGTGGAAGGGTGAGATTTGACCAACTGTGATCCATCACCACGTTTACCCAACTCTACAATCTCTCCCACGCTGTATACGAGTTTAAAATGCTGAAAATATCTGTATTTTAAAAACAAACTAATCAATATAAGGCATGCAACAATTTATGTATTAATGGGGTATCAATATCAACGTAAGACATATGAATTTCATAAATATAAATAGTTTGAACAAGACACCTGCGAATATAAATTAATATTTTATATACAAACTGCTTTTTAAATATAATGTTTTGAACATGAAACGTCTTAATTTTAATCATTACCCGTTTTTAAACACTGCAAAACAAAAAAATTAATTTGAATATGCACACGGTACACTAAATAAACGATAAACCATAGCCTACTATTCCCCAAAAGTAACGTTGAAATTAGTAATTGAGGGTGAAGGCTGTTTGAGAGTAAAATTCTGTGAAACGACGATACACGCAACAAAAACAATACAAAAATTAGTAAAAACAAAAAATAACAAAAGTTTTTAATTATACAAGTAGTATTCTAATCGAAATTCTTTCACTCATGCCACCACAATTAACATCATGCCTGCTTTAATTAAGGGGAACAAACAAAATTAATCAGAGAAAAAAATTAACTATTTAAATAGCATCTTTGACTACAATAACCTCAATAGTAGTGGACGAAACAAATTTTAAAATTATAAAAAATTAAAAAATTATTATAAACATCTAAGTAAAACCTCGAATAGAGCCAATATTGGGACTACTTTTATTTCAGTCCTTCCAAGCAGCAGCACTATTATACGCATTCATTTCATAATTGAACTTACGAAATTATTTAGGTTCCAGAAGTCCGATTATATGTGTATTAAAATCACTTATGACTCTAAACTTTGCAAGTTTTAAAACCCTAACATACCCTGGGACCGTAAGTGTGGTCCTGTAATCCAGCTTATGGAGGTCAGGTTTTGAGGATGATATGGGTCTAAAGCGGCTCAGATAGTCTCAGTGATCATCTGATGATACCCGCATTAACTCCCACCATCGTTTAGACATATCAGACCATCACCCGGGGTTCGAAAGTCATGTTAAGCCGTTGGTCCTTGTATTTCCATTGGTCATTGGGTATTATTAATGATCCAAACTAAGGAAGAGTCAGCCTTAGTTTGTAACAAGACTACACTCATAACTCATTACTACCACTCATCACACTCATCTTTCACCACATATTTGCCTTAAAATACCCTCATGAGAGTGGTCGGCATCTCAAATAGTGATTTAGTATTATTTTGCTGTGAAATTTGAACAGCTGGTCCGAAGCGTTCGGAACCAATCAGGTGGTGGAGGAACGACTGAAACTAATCGGCTGTAAATTCCCTGCCGTGTATGAACCGATCAACCCCAATTCCTGCCTAAATCCGATAACTCCATTCATCTTCGGCTTATCCTGCAGTTGCTGAGTATTTGTTGTCACTAAACGAGTGGTATTTCTATTGAATTTTACGATTTTTTTGTATTTTCGTAAGGGCTGGTATTATTACATTGAACTATTAATTTGATGAAAATAATTATTTTTGACCATGTAGGCTATGTCTAAACTCAGAAATTTAGAGGGACTTCAAACTACCACATTTCACATACGACTTTTTTTAATGACAAATTTTTCTTTAAAAAGCTTCTGAGGGAAACACTACAACTCTGTAACTTAATCCCATAGACTATTTCGAAGAACAATTTGTCATACAAAATTTTGTCATGTGAAATGTAGCATTTCATTTTATAAACTCGGTTTCTTGTTATCTTTAAGTTGTTAATCTTATAAATATGTTAAAACAAACTTCAAAATCCAATAAAACATTCCCACAAAGGGTTTTTATTTTTCAAAAGTTTAGGTAGATGGGACATTTAAAACTCACCCTGTGTATTACATTAGGGAGTATGCTGAGAGAAATGTTTTACACGGACCTGTTATAAACGCTGTTGGGATTGCTTTTAATTAATAAATAAACTTGATACTAGCAAAGGCAATATGAAGCGAGGTATTGTATTGGCAACAGAAGAACAAAATGAGATGATGCAATGATATATGATTCCAACTGGCCAAGTAGACAGTAGTAGAGATGAGTTATGGCGTCTAAACGTGCTGAACGCGTCAGCAGCAGCTAAGCAACACTGAGTTCAGTTAAGAGTTATGTACTGATAAGCTTGTGAGTTATGCACCTCTATCTATACATCGTGCTGAGCTAGCTGAGAGATATGAGGTGCTGATAGTCAAGTAGAACTACCGTTGTGTCTAGGTGTCCAGACGAACGACAATATCATAATTTTGTAGTCTTAAGCTATTGTTGTAAAAATGGAACGGTATACACGGTAGTTTTCATTTTTTTCTATGTTAGAAATCTCTTATTTAAATTAAAAATAATGTAATGAAAACTAATTTAAAATCTCAAAACAACATTAAAGAATTTATTCGAACGAGGTCTTTTAAAGGGAACGCCTTCATCTTCAGGTCCTTAGGACAAAGACGTTTTCTTTAAAAGGCCTCGTTTAATTAAATATTTCAATTTTGATATTTTGAGACTCAATATTGAACACCTTCAAAATTATTGGAGTTTAATTAAATTCTAAACAAACTTCTAATGGAGTTCTAAACAAACTTTGGAAATTCAGTAAACCAAATCATGAGTGCGTACATGAGGAGTATGTACTTAAATTATTAGTCGAAACTTACTGATCAACTGTGGACTTCTAAAGCTCAACATCGTATATACATATGCATATAAAGTTTAAAAAAAGGCTCATCGTGTTCTGGATCTCAGGGCCGGTGCACATTTCATGGTCCCGGATCTGGTTACCATGAGGACGGAATGAATATCTCATTTTTCCAAACGAAATTCGTTAAAACGTGAGCCGATGAATAATCAAGAACAACATATTCACTACGTAGGTGAACTGCACTACATTATGTACACATGAATAATGAGATGACAGTCTACAAGAGAGGTGGGTAATTTGATCAACGCCAGGTTAATATTATATGTATTGGATGACGCAATCATGTCAGGGACTCGATGATTGAAACCTCCTCAGGTTATGTTTCTGGTGCATTAATAATAACAATACATGCTGATTTCGCTTTTAATTTTAGATCATTGAAATTAACATAATTATATGATGTATAGATTTTTTGCACAGGGATAGAAAAGAAAGCTATAGTAACCTTTTAAATGATCTTTTTGTGGAGATATTAATAGATAAGAGTTTGAAACAGGAATTTGATTTCTTTTCTCCTGAAGAAGATGGTCTGCTATTAAAAGCGCTAATTCAAATCAAATCGTTTATAATTACCTTTTGTTCAAATTCTTTTCTAACCCTAGGTGTATTTACATGAACGGTTTCTACATTTACGTCATCTTCATCGCATGTATTTGTATTGCATATAAATAACCAATAATTTTATTTATGCACAACGTACTTAGGGAGGACGAAGAGGACCTAATGGTTGAAACCAGTCATGATATATACTGAAACGGTACTATCAATTTTCTTTCTGATATTTACGTTATACACTATACCTCAATCAATTTAACTAGCACAATAACGTCAGGTTTAGCATGGCCGGTGAGATAATGGATCCATAAGCGGCCAGTAGTAGGAAATTCAAGGCCACCGACCCTGCTACAAGTAACTAACGAACTGTACTTTAGATAGTTGCCATTTCACAAATAAAGTTTAATATTAAGTTTATAAAGTTTATAAACTAATTAGATTCTTCAATATTCAAAATTATTATTTAAACTGAATTAAAACTATCATGTATCCACCATTTATAACATAAAAGAGTTTTAGAGCACTCTCTTACCAACTTAAAAGTCTGGACAATTTTCATAATTATACTATACATTAAATTAAGTTTTAAAATTATTATATTACAAGGCTATGCTTATTGAATTAGATTTTCTTGTTGTTAATGTACCTATATACAATTTTATATGGTTCGGTAATAAGTTATTTAGTATACAATTTTGAAGACAAACTGTGGACTAAACCGGAACTCTGAAACAGTTTTCACCACTTGCAGGGCGAGGCGCTACCATTAAATAAATAAATAAAGTAAAAAGTCAAATAAAAATCAAATAGTCTACTTATTACTGTGAAAACTGAAGATTTCCATGAAAAATATATACTTTGATTTGCCACATCGACCACCCTAGAGGGAATTGTAAGGTGAATATGGGAGGAATGGTGAGTGTGATGAGGTGTAGACTAATTACAAACTAGGACCGACTGTTCCCCAGATTGAATCTCGTTAATAGCCCCACGAACAATGAAATATATCAACAGATATCAAGATATTACACGTATTACTATAGCCTACCCGATGAAAGATGATGTGTATGAACAGTTTTCTGCAGCGCATTGTAGTTGATGAGACGTCTTACAACATTATTCATCACGTACAATATTATTCATCGCCCAGTTCCGCCCGCTTCTGTTGTGTTGTGACTGCTAAAGTGAATAAATGATATTGCGGTGCCACCACTCTCCCACTCTACCACTCTTCCACTCTCTTCTGCTCCACAGCGCGCGTTTAACAATGGAAAACCACCTCCGTGTTTCTACAAGAACCTTTTCAGTGAAAAAATTCTTACAATAGATTCATTATACAGGAAAATTAGTAAATTATTGAACCTTGTAATTGTAGTTCTTCGTGTTTAAGGCTGCATGTACACGGGAGCAAAGACACGATGATCTAGAGGGATGTAGGGGTACAATCGAAAAAAACGCCGGTTAGAGGAGCTCATAACTGACAAATGAAAGGTCAATATATTTTTAAGACGGATTGGGCGCACACCTTTAATTTAAAGTCATTTAAAAGACTTAATTTGAAAACGTGAAATAACACTACATTTAAAGGTCTAAAGCCCCATTTAAAAGTCACATGCATAAAATACTAGTGAGAGACCCGGGTTCAAGTCCCAGTTGTTCGGTCCAAACATTTTTGTCTTCAATTTTTTTTAGTGATGAAATATACTATTTTGAAACTGTTCAAATTTGATAAAGTTTTGATTTTATCTGACAACTTATTGAATAATCTGACACCATCTAGCTTTGAGATCTCGTACACTGTAGTTCTGTGTTCAAGAAAGGGCAAATTGTCCCTGCATCTTATTTCATAAGTGACTGGACATGGCGTGGTCCTGTAATACAGCTTCATGGGGGTCAGGTTTTGAGTGATGATATAGGTCTGAAAATGGCTCAGCAGATAGTTCAGTGATCATCTGATGATACCCATCAACTCCACCATCGTTAAGAATACATACTCACCACAATGGTTCAAAAGTCATAAGGATTGGTCTTGCATTTCCATTGGTCATTGGGTATTCATAATGACCCATTCTAAGAAGGGCGGCCTTGGTTTGTAACAAGACTACAGCATAACTCATTACCACTCACACTCATCCTTCACATATTTGCCTGTCACCTTATGAGAGTGGCTCGTAATCTCAATAGTAATTTAGTGATTTACTCGTAGTATATTATAAAAAAATGTGGGGATAAATTAAACCGAAATAAGCCGTTTTAAAACTTCTAAGGAGCAGATGTTGAATGAAATCGCAAAGCGTAAATGCCAGAGGAAACCTTGTTACATACGCTATCAATATACTCTTCCTAGCCGAACGAGATATTATTCTGATAAGTAAGTACCCCATTTATTTTAAAGGATCTTTACTAGTGCATTTTCATGCTACAATATACATGCAATTAAAGATAATTTAATGAGGTTTTTCTCAGTTACAGAATAAAAGTAAACTCAACGTGTCTGGAGGTCACCACTCGTAGCTCCGGCAAGTATCGGCAATCGATCGAAATGCCCAGCTTCTTGCAGTTCAAGATATATTGCCGGATGTCACCAACCTTGTGATATCATTTTATTGTTTTCTTGTCAGCAAGTTGAATTTAAACCCATGTTCACGTCTGACCACTTTGAACTGCTACAATAGATTAAAAAATCTACATTAGAGCAATTTGCTCTTCTTACAACACCACACGTATGTTTTTAACAAATTGGAATAGAATAAAACAATCAAAACAAATATCAGCTGGTTCATACAAAACTTATGAAATAGCCTTTCTCAAAGTGTATCGCTGATGCAATAATTCTGCAACTTACCATTAAAATCAAATAGGTATTACTTATCAGACACCCTGTATTCTTATAACCTTCACCGCTTTTAACTCTCAAGATATATTTGTATAGAAAATATCTTCTGACAAAAAAGACAACACCGTTTTACTAACTAGTTTAAAAATTTGAAAAAGTTTGTTCAATAATATATTAGGATGATATTAAAGAATAAAATATTTACCACGAAATATTTCACAAAAACTTTCTTTGTAATATTTCTGTGTAAAATATTTGTATAACTTTAACACCTGATATGCTGTCCCGAAACGGTATTTGCATATTAAAAAACATAAAAAGTAACACCTCTTTTCCTTACGTATTTTAGTCTATGTTTAAAATTACATTTTTGAATGATATACAGAGTGTCTTAAAAAATGTATACACACATAACCTACGTATATATTTTTTCTGGCATGTGTCAAGTTGTATTTATGAAACACATGGGTTTTTGTTGTTAACATTTATATACACTCAAAATAAACCATAAACATTCATACTTTTGCATATGGGACTGGGTGAAATTGGAAAACTGATTGGACAATGCGGTGTCATTAAAAGAACTGAAAATCATAAGACAACGGAACTTACAACATGTTTTTTCAAGCTCAATTAAATAAATAGTAACATTCAGATATATCACTAAAACCGGATGTTTAAAATTATCAGCTGGTGAAACTTTCAAAATATAGGTTTTGCAGTTAGCTACATTCAATTTATGCTTTTTAGACACTCTGTATTTGCCAGCGTACAAGAAAGTGTCGTTAAAAAAGAAAAGTACTGAACTGGAATATTCATTGTGATGAGAATTGGGTAAAACCATTAAATAAAACATTATCCACTCCCGAACTAAAGTTCAAAAGCGTGTCCAAAAACTTGTATTAATGTATTAATGGCGTTGTAAATTATCCTTGTAAAAGGCCAACAATTATTGTCAAATATTTATCTGTATTATATTTCACTTCACTATTTTGTTCGGCTAAACATTTTCTGACATTGTTTTCTGTGTAACTAAACGTTTTGCTGTAGTAGTTTTTCTCCGTGTTTAAATATAAGGATAGTTAAATTATCTTTTAAGGCCAAGAATGCTTTATAAACTTATTCTTTACTATAATTACCTCGTCATTAATCCTGTTGTAGATTTTCACTGATAACGTCCCATAATCAAAACGTAAGTACGCACTACTATCGATAATAATTACAGCGTAATAATATTATACACCGACACTTGTTAGACAAAAATCATAAGAAAAACATCCACGTAAAAACAGAGATTCATAACAGTCAGCGCGTACAGAACCGTTCTGAACACGAGGTGACAGTCGACTGACCTAGGAGTTGCCTCCTCCCACCCCTCCCACTGTTATCAGCTGTTCCTCGGCAGCAGCACTGTTAGGGGCATCAATTGGTGTTTTTTGTTACAAGACCTCTCGGTTGACGTTTTATTTCTAGGAAAATAATAGTTGTTTGATGATCTTTATTCCCTAAAATTAAAAATATAAATCACAAAATCACTATTTGAGATGCCGACCACTCATGAGGGTATTTTAAGGCAAATATGTGGTGAAGGATGTTGAGGATGTTGGTGAAATATGTTGAGTTATGAGGTGAGGTGTTACAAATTAAGGCCGACTCTTCCTTAGAATGGGTCATTAATTAATAGCCCAATGATAATTTAAATGATCATCTTTGTGGCATTGACATTTTGTTTTAATTTTAACACTAACGAATCGTTAATCAGTGTATCAGAAATTTCTTCTTTACAATATAAATCAGACCACTTGAGTTCAAAACCCTGTTTACTTTCAGATTTCTTTACAATATTAAAAACAAATATTGACATTTATTGTTATTTGCATCACTACAAAAGTTAGCTATCGTTCGTCAATCGTTCTTAAAGGGTAATTTTGATCCTCACTCATTTAACGTCCGATACGCAGCCGAGTTGTTCTCATACTTGACCTCATATCAAAAAGCGTCACTTTAGGACCTAGTGATGAAATATACTATTGTTCGTTATACGTATATCAAAAGAACGATATTTATGTAAAAGATATTAAATAAGAATCCAACAAATCATACGGGAAAATAGGTCCCTTCACAGAGAAATTATTCTAACCGTCAGGAGGTAATTTGTAATTGTGCTACATTTAAGTTAAAGTGTATACTTAAGTTATTTATTCAAGCATTTAAGTTAAAGTATTATAGTTAAGTTTTCTTAGCTTATAATTAAAATATCTAATTTTCAAATATTTTATGTAACATATTTGTAATAAGTATGATTTTGTTGTATATATTTAACATGGTTAAGTGGTAGAGAGGACTATAAAGTCCTAACTTCGCCGCGTAAATAAAGACTTGTTTCATTTCATTATACCGGTATATACACGCTTTGAATTTAAAATTTTCTGAAAACATCTAAATGTATACCGAAAATATACTAATAATGACTGTATTCTTAATGAAACCGTTCCACCAGAAATATTGAATTATACTTGTAGATAGGACAAGATGTAATTTAAATTTAAAACACTTTTGATATACTCCATATAAAAGGAAAACTTGAAAACGTCATTTTAGTTTTACACAATGCAATAGTAGTATCCATGATGTCTAACGGTTAACATTTAGTGTCTGTGTAATGAAATTCCAGTAAAAATAAAATCCATTAGTTGCTTGCACTACACTAAAACCTAAAGAGCTCCTCGCAATGCAATGAAGAATTCTGAGTACTTTTAATAGATTGTGAAACTCCGATAAACTCGATTACTTTATTCACTTAAACTTACTCAACTACGAATAACGCAGTCGACTTTATCGCTACAACGAGATCTGTAGATGTGTTTAGCTAGGACATGTGTAGATTAAATCACTAAATCACTATTTGAGATGCCGACCACTCTCATGAGGGTATTTTAAGGCAAATATGTGGTGAAGGATTATTGTGATGAATGGTAGTAATGAGTTATGAGGTGTAGTCTTGTTACAAACTAAGGCCGACTCTTCCTTAGAATGGGTCATTATCATAACCTAATGACCAATGGAAATACAAGGATCAACGGCTTAACGTGACTTCCGAACCACGCTGGTGATGGTCTGGTATGTTTAAACGATGGTGGGAGTTGATGCGGGTATCATCAGATGATCACTGAGACTATCTGAGCCGCTTTAGACCTATATCATCCTCAAAACCTGACCTCCATGAAGCTGGATTACAGGACCACGCCACGAGTCCCAGTCTATTTCAATTTTGTTTGGTATCCAATATAGTCGTAAGAAAGTAGTTGTGTATTGCGTATTAAACTATAGACCGTTCCTCTTTTAGGTACAGTACTTTAAGATTGCAGACTCATGCATCTAGAATCAGCTGGGAAAGGAGTGAGGCGGGTAAAAGCTAGGGATTATACTTGTAGATGTGCGACAGGGTGAGTGCCTGAGCACGTTACAGATGCGAGTGGGGGTTCCTTCTCTCATTCGTTTAGCAGGAAATTCAAACATGCATCACCTAGCTTCCTCTTGAATCACGCGCAGTTTTCATTGATTCAGCAAACAAGTCTTGGAACTAGGTTGGATTGATGATTTATATCCGGGACTCGAATCCACGGGTGTTTTTAAATGCTGCTTTTGGTTTAGAAACATTGCCTGCGCCTGAAAAGAGCTGACAAGCACATTTGCCAGTGCTGAATCGCACGATTTGGCACATTTTAGTGCTCGACATCGAAAAACTCGAGCATGTCGAGCCGAGTGGGGAGAAAGACGGCAAGAGATGGGACCGCTCGCAGCGCTTTCTGTGCCTGGGCTGCCGCACACTTTGTTGATTTTCCTGCCTCTTGCCCATTCTACCTACCATAACACTATCTTTGATTAAATAGAAACGAATTAGTGTTAGATTGCAAACACGAAGGGTTGAGCCTGCAGGTCCGGCTTTAAATAAGTTGGAGAAGATGAATTTCCGGACTCTAACGGAACCCCGAGAAATTGGTTTCATCCTAGATTGGTTTTCAAAACAAACTATTCAACCACGAGTACAACGTTTCAGGAATATTCCTTAAAATACTTTTTGGTTCAACACAATAAATAACACAACTAAGAAAAGGAAAACTATTCATATACTAATATAAGAGGTCACGGTTCCCTATGAATAACAATGTTAACAAATGTGCACTTTTCTCATGAACTACACAACATAGAGCCAGGAATTCTTTTTTATCTGATAGATAATTTTATGCTACACACTTTAACTTGGGGTTTTACTCATTTTACATGTCTAAGTATCTTTAACATTTTTTCAAAACCCCTTTAGAACAAAACTTTGTTAGAACTTTTAAAATTGATTTAGAAGAGACGTTTGGCTAGACACGACATGAAAACCGCAAAGGAATATCCCAAGCTCAGCCTTTGTGGCCGGTGGATTCCAGAAAAGCGTTAAGTTAATTGAAAACGTCAAGTGAAATGAATTCTGAGGATTAGGTTCTGTAGAAGCTAGTTCACCTAAACCAACTTTGTTCACTGACTATTCGCGTTTTCCTTAACACAATCTTTCAATTATTGACACAAATTAACCACAATAATCCTCAAAAAGAAACTTTCAAACTCTCCTTCGTTAATTATTACTTAAATATACATAAATTAAATATTAGTAAAAAAGCACTTTCAAGTTTTTCTTTTTGGTACACTTCTATAAATGCTCACCATGTCCTCCTAACTGCTCGGCAAAAACCTAGCCCATAATCGAACTTTTCCCGTAGATCCAGTTAATATTGATATGGAATTGACTGCAGCTCTGATACGGTTCCACAGGTCACCTAGACTTTTGTCAGAGGGTACGTAAACCTTCCCTTACATTCACAAAGAATTCACGAGGAAATCACAAATTTACGACGAAACTCTCGCTGAACTGAACTGACTGGCTTTTGGAAATTCAAGAACGCAAAATATCTTGTGTTGAATGCGCAGCCATCTTGTTGGTAATTAAAAGCGGAAATTACTTCTCAGTATATGTAAACAAAACTTTGAAACTTTTTCTTTCCAACAACAGGTAAATTATTCATGAAGCACTCATACTATAAAAGTTAGAGAAGAGTGAAAGTAGGGCATTCTTTTTGAATAACCCTGTATTTTTAATCAAATTTTAAATTATTCAATTAATGCAATATTTTAACTATCAGGAATTTATGGTTGTTTTTATTTTTAGAGAAATGTTTTATATCAAAACTTTATTCTGAATGTGATTAAAACCTAACTAATAGTCTTAAACAATAGTTATGAATTTAATTTACTTTGTCTTTGTAACAACTTTTTATTTTGGGGAAAAAGGTGGTATTTTTGACGGCCCCCGACTTCTTAAAATGAACCTCACACTAGTTTTTTCCTATTAGGAAAGTCACCAGGTGTTCCATATAAGCTCAGCTAAATTTGTTATCTTTTAAAGAATATTGTTTAATCGCTAGAACTTAGTGCACACTCAAGATATACAATTATTCGTATAACTGACACATTACTCACTTATCTTTTAGATTTTAATCTCCTTCAAATTAACATATTTTATATTAGCATTCTTACTTTTTAAAGATGAACCTCGCTTATAACTCTTTGTAGTTAAATAGTTAGTCATTTATGAAGCATTTTAAGATACGTATATGATTAGACTTCACAAAAACATAGCGTCAATACATGTGTATGCATTACAAAAACATGTACACGTAACATGTATTCATTACAATAAGGACATTACATTACATTTTACACACATTTTTGTTTTATTTCTACACCAACTTATCCTGACTCTAGGCAGCTTTGGCAGTAAAGAATGGCCACATTCAAAGATAAGGGACGAAATCGTTTCTTTCACTTGACACTTTGTAAGTTAGTACTGTTCTAGAGGACCGTTTGTAGCTTTAAATCTGAATATTGCATAAATAAGTGGTGTATTTCGGTTTTATAACAATGATATGAATATGCTAGGTTTCCGAAATAAGAATAGCATGAATAAGTCTTGAGAATCAACGCAGCATACCAAAACTACTTTATTCCGTAATTATAATTTTATTACTCTAAAATTGAAAGTAAATTTACTTACGGTTGAGTCATAGAAACGTCAGTCGGTCTGCCCAGTTCCTAAACAGACGACATTTTATTAGTAATCATTCAAGTAACTGTTGAAACAAGGCAACACTATACAACGTGAGTCATGAATCCCCCTTAACTTTTGAAAAAGGAAATATTGTTTAATCCCTTTGGGCAATGTTTTTATAGAATCCTGAAGTTTGTTTTGACGTATTTTGCGTCACTTAACCCCACCCAAAATTCAGGGGGAAGGGCTTCCGTAACCTTTTAAATACCAACAGGGCACCAAAAAGGAAAGAAAATTTCACAACAAATTCAACGATGCAAAAAAATTCATCTCCACTCGTTTTTTGGTTATACCAATTTAAATATGACACAAAATCAGGTTTGAAATGCCACATTTCACATACAAAATTGGTTTTTTAATTAAAAATTTGCCTCAAAATACTCTAAGGGAAACATCACAACCCTATAACATAATCCCATTGAGTATTTTGAAGTTTATTTTCTCATTGACAATAAATTGTGAAATGGGGACAATGGGGACGAATTTAGGTGGGGTATGAATGACGAGAGACGTCAAAACAAACTTCAGAAATCAGATGATCACTAAGACTATCTGAGCAGCTTTAGACCTATATCATTCTCGAAGCCTGACCTCCATGAAGCTGGATTACAGGACAACGCCACGAGTCCCCAGTCAATTGTCTATTTAAACCAACTATTAAATTCAATTATAATGTTGTTAGACAAAACATAGCACCCTTTATATTATTTTATTTGGTTTAATTTTTTGTCTAACAATATTATAGTAGAGAGTATCCCTGTTTTGTGATTCTCATTCACATATTAAATTCAAATTTGTATATCTCAATTGCGATAATAATCTTGCTTGGCCTCCGCACCTTTTACCCTTGCAAAAGAAATTCAATTCAAAAGATCACTAAGAAGGTTACTTTTATTCATTCAAACCTCTTTCAAGTAATTAAACAAACAACATTGGTTCCATTTAACTCGCTCCCCAAAATCTGAAAATTAAATTAATTTTTAAATTAAAACTAGAGGAAAGGTTTGTACAGTTCACGAACACCACTACAAAAGGTGTCAGGAACAGCAGCTCTTGAATTAATCCCGGATATCCAACGCTTTTGAAAATTTGTAACGCTGGTTGGTCCTGGACTTTAAATCGTTTTAGCCTCAAAGCTGTAATTATTTATTTATTTATTTATTACGAGTACATGCTTTATTAAATGTGTATACACAGACTAAAGTTTTAAAACAAATAAGAACCGAATTAATAAATCAACTTAGAATGGCATGAATATGAAATGACATGATAATAAGTTGAATACAGTAATGGATAATGGGATGAATTACATTAATAGTGTTTAATGGAAAAATAATGACAATGAATTATTAACTGGTCCTACAACTATGATTTTACGACTTATCATTGCTACTTTGAGTTGTATCTAAAACAACTGAACAACAAGAAGCGGACTTTGTTTTGATTACCAAAAGGCAATTCAAAAAGTAGCAATATAACAGTACTAGAAAACTCTTGGGTCGAAATTTGCTGGAAATAATAATCCTGTAACCCTTTCCTACTGTTTATATTTTTGAATCGATCTTTTCTTTAAAAAAAAACGCATATATTTTAGAAAAACACAAATATACACTATTTTTTCTAAACAAACTATTCCAGTTCTTAGTGTCTCATTTTTCAAAAAAATTGTGAATACACATTTTTGTGCATAACTTTTTGAAAACTATTCAAACAAATTTGAATTTAAAACTTTTAGTTCAAAGACTATTGGTTTCCAAATGAGTTTATTTTTATTGCTATTTCTTATTTATTTATCTTTCTTTTCCGATTAATTTTTCTTATTTTATTGATTTTTATTTGAATTTTTGGAATGTGCTAAAGCTTATGTTAAACTGTTTTGTCAAAGCAATAAAACTAAATATATTTAAATATTTATTATATATATATAAAAAAATATTTGATCCATGTTGATAAAACCTGTCGATAGTAAAAATGACTTAAAAACAATAATTTTAAGTATTTTATTGTGTTGTATGTTTCTGTGATTTTAATAATGATTCTGTAATTGTTTTCAGTAAAATCAAGTCCGAATTCATTTAATTCCAGCACTCACCATCAAAATCACCTACTCTCAACTCGTTCATGCTTTCCCAACCTAAAACTCTTGTTTTAGTACACAACTTTAGTCACAATTTAGGCGGTGTGGTATTTCAGAAACAACCTGAAGGCGGTTAGGTAATTGCATTCCAGGGTAGAGCAGTCTCTTTGTAGCGGCTCAAAGAGACTGGACGTGTAAAGGACTGTGTAGCAGAGATTGCTAAGGGTATGCCGAGGGTTGGGGGTGGAGGCGGGGGTAGTGACCACTATGTTACTCGAACATCTGAGGCACAAAGACGCCTCTTAACCAAACATGTGTAAGGGACAAGAGAAACCCAGATCAAGCTCAATTCAACCGGGCGTTCAATCGTTTTATCACAGATTATGTTACGGTAGATTGCGCATAGATGCCATATGGCTGAGGCAGGAAAATCGACATAGTTCGGCAGCCCAAGAACAGATAGCGCTGCGAGGGAATGATTTTAAAAATCTCAAGTAGAGCCACAGACGCAAGTTTGTTTGTTTTCGAAAATCGAACGATGTGGTCACGTTTAAGTCATTGACATCGGACAAACTCGAGCATGTGGAGCCGATCGTGTGATATTGTCTTAACATTTTGTAAGACATTTTACATTTACATTTTTATTTGTCAAATACAATAAATAATTGTGCGGACATAAAGTTGAGTTTAAATTAAGTTTGGGAAGCCACTGGTAACGAAATCTTACAGCCAAACGTGTCGTTTTAATCTATATAATGTTGGTATATTATAATAACCACCAACCTCATTTTAGTTCTAATTTAGGTGCACTGGATACTTAAATATTTTGCGCATAAACTCATCAACAGTGTAATACGTACGTTTTATCACAAATTGCTTTGATGTTCTTTAAACAGATTCATGGGTTGAATAGACTTGATCCCTGCAGGCATTCTATTGAAAAATCTGGCACCTGCTTGTGAAAACATGATCTCAAACAGTTTTAGCCTGTGGCTTTTTGCCGAAAAATGTTAATGCCTTGTGTCATAGTAATGTATCAGTGCCTTTAACTAGACGACACCTAGTAAGGCTAGAGATTATGGTTGCAAAAATATACAGGCTAAGCAGTGCCATAATCTCTAAATTTTGAAATATATCTCGGCATGTACCACGAGAATTAGTTTGTCATACAATTTGTAAAGTCTTCTTTTGTAATATGAAAATCCTCGCAAACTTGTATTCGGCACAACACCCATATAGGTCCGTAACATTCAAGTTGTTGCTCAAAATATTTCCCATAAACAATCCCATATTTCTGTTTACTCTGTTGATGAGTATTTAATTTTAAAATATGTACTACTCTATTTTTCAGGTTGATGTTAATAGTATTCAGCACTTAACTGACATTTTAATGCAATTTGTAAATTATCTTTCATAAATAAATAATTTTAAAATGTACATTAGGTACCTAATCTATGCACGACAACATCAAGTTAATCATGAATGTCAGAATGCGACTAATGCCGCACTAAGCGCTTTACACGGTGCAAGCTTGATCATTATCTGGATTGGGACTAACAACAGGGTTATTAACAACGAGCGATTAATAATCAACGATAATTGAACATGTGCATAGCAATATACAAAAGT
The DNA here is from genome assembly GCA_018831715.1 of Matsumurasca onukii. Taxonomy (NCBI): domain Eukaryota; kingdom Metazoa; phylum Arthropoda; class Insecta; order Hemiptera; family Cicadellidae; genus Matsumurasca; species Matsumurasca onukii. Next base: position 9,833,888 of record CM032063.1, read on the forward strand.
CCGCATATGAATCTGTTCAGCAGATCCCAGAGGACGTTAGGCAAATGATTTTACTGCCAATACTTTTAGATTATACCAAAGCTTTAAATATTATACTTATCCAGGTATTACTTTATTCAATAATTGTTTTGGAAATGTTCACTCCGATACCAATAGCCTTTTAGTAAAGCTATAAAAGAAGGGCAGTACACTAAGAAAACGTTATGAGTAACCAATTTCAAGACAACACTAGTAAAGTTGGTAAAGAAATACAGATACAATATTTTTGTTTTTGTAAACCGTTTGCTGTAGCTAGTTAGGGTTACCAAAAATACGTTTTTCTATACATTTGTAAAGTAATAATTAGGGTTAGCGTAACTAACTTGTTTAAACATAATAACTAAGCACTTAGGCCGTGAAAATTAAATAAAAATTAGGGACAAATATGTTTATTTTGGTGTTTGCTATGTTTCCTTTCCCCTCCCTCCACACTCCCCACCACCATCGTCAGAGACCATGCCGGTAAGTTCAGGGTACACTCATCTTGTAATTATTACAGTTAGTTAGTTAAGATAAACGCTTGATCAGGTTTGTAGCCTAAAGAGTACAGTTTGTGCCAACAAATTCGATTAGCTGATGCAACCTTTACAACAGTTAAAACAAGTCAAGGAAATAGAGTTACAAAGGAGTTACAATAAGCCATTAAGGGTGTGCAGTAGTGGCCGTGACCTTGAATTTCGTCCCATAAAAGCAATGTAAAAACATGCATTTTCTTAGGACACTTCATCGCTTGTAGTTTTACTCTGAGCAAACTTCCATTTTGACATTTATAAAACCATGGCATAAATCCAAAAGTTGAAGAAACTTTGTATTTGAATTTCCGGTTTCCTAGTAAACTAATAAATTTTTCAAAAATTGTCTGCGGAGCCACTGCAGTACATTATTATCTTTCAAATAAAACTTATTTCAAAAATATCTGATGATAATTGTAGGCGTGAAGTGTCTCAAGAAAATGCCTGTGTTTACATTGTTCTTAAGGGACAAAAACAAAATGGCCGACTGGTACTGTGCACTCTTAAGACCTACCAATGTGCTTGACATTTTTTTCCAGTGTAAAGTACATTAAGCAACGTGTACTGTGCAGGACAGCTGGGTTGTTGTTGTTGGTTGAGCCTCAGCCATTATCACTTGACAGCTAACCACTGCTAACAAACTCCAGAGTTAACCAGTTGCCAGTACTCAATCAAACCTAACTTTTCTCACTTTAACACCACTTAACAATAAACAAGATGACATAAGAATGTCCTTGTAGCTGTCAATTTACATGATTTATATTTATTTGCAAAGGCCAAAGCAGTTTCTGTCGATTTTGATTCATTGTGCAATTCATAGAACTTCTCAAACTTGCATATGCCAATAATTTACTACCATTGAAAATATTAATCAGCCAAACTATACTTGAACCATCCACAGCGCACTTCAATTTCGTTCGTTTTCCTCAAATTATCTTCGTTATACAGGGTGTTTGTGAACATTCTAGAAACCCCTTTCAGAATAATACTACATTCCTGAGTTAAAAGGAGTGTCTGTGTTTCTTTCGCCATCATACCTGACTGAGTGTGTTTTATACTAAATAATGTTTATTTCCGAATGGCTCGATAAATTCGGTTCAAATTGGGTATACTTTTGATTGATGCTTATTTTCAACAGTATAAATAGTCCGTTTGGTAATATTCCTATTTTCAAAATGGTGGTTATTTAAAATTTACAAGATTCACTTTATAATAATCGAATTTCCTTTGTAAAAATGAGATATTCATTCCGTCAGCATGCTTACCATGGCCCGAATAAAAATAAGAACCAATGCAATCCTGACCTCGAACACATTTTGAGAATAATTTCAAACTTTGTATACATATGTATATATGTGTAAAGTGATTTTTCTCATAACAGCGGAATGAGTATTCAGATTTTATTGAAATTTTAAATGTATTTTTCATGGTATGTAATATAACTTCAATTAAATACCCCGTAAGCCTGAGGCCGAAGGCCGAAGCGAGGCTGTGAGTGGAGCAAATTGGAGTAACAAATTGCAAAAATTGATTCGCCCGTGCCAATGGCTTTAGCGCTGCGTGTCAGCCTGGTTTAAGTTTGATTCGCAAACAAACATTGGATTTTCTATTTTAGAACACAAATTGGCAGTCAAATGATGCAAAATTGTAAACATCGGTTGAAAAATATTGTATATATAATAAAAACATAACCTTGCTCTAAATCTCACCCAAGCGCCATATTACTTTTCACGGGGTAGCCTGGATACGTTTTGAGCATAATTTATATCAGGTGTTTTAATAGATGTTCACAGTTTGTGCATCATTGGACTGCTAATTCGATAAAATAACCAAAGTTTTTATTTAAGTACTCTTATTTCTGTAAATAAAATTTTATAAACTTACATGGCCACCATTTTGAAAAATTGTGTTGCCAAAAGAATTTTACGAGAGTTTACAAACACCCCGTATACCCTGGTACATTGAGAATTTCTTCAGCGCAATGAGTACCTTTACTTTTCACTAAGATTTAGTCCGTGAAGAACGAAATGGTTTCCGAAAACTGTACGATATTAGGATTTTAAATAATAATTGAATGCTATTGATACTTACTTTATGTTAAAACCTTTACTTATACACTATCACTATATCACTATTTGAGATGCCGACCACTCTCATGAGGGTATTTTAAGGCAAATATGTGGTGAAGGATGAGTGTGATGAGTGGTAGTAATGAGTTATGAGGTGTAGTCTTGTTACAAACTAAGGCCGACTCTCTTTAGAATGGGTCATTAATTAATAGCCCAATGACCAATGGAAATACAAGGACCAACGGCTTAACGTGACTTCCGAACCACGCAGGTGATGGTCTGATACGTCTAAACGATGGTGGGAGTTGATGCGGGTATCATCAGATGATCACTGAGACTATCTGAGCCGCTTTAGACCTATATCATCCTCAACACCTGACCTCCATGAAGCTGGATTACAGGACCACGCCACGAGTCCCAGTCAATATAACTACAAGGCGTCAAGATGCAAAGCAAAAGAAATTACCCTTTTGTGGAACCAAACCCCTCCAACCCCAAACGTGTATTACAATTTTAATTAATGTACTGATGAAGCTAGATTAATTGAAAGACGGCGAAGCAGACTGGAAATCAAGTGAAAAATTGATAAGCTAAAGAAAAGTTGTAACTAGATTAGCACAGGTTGCTCAAAGCTTGATGAGTCTTAACTTTGCTGAATGGGGAAACTCTTTTCCACTATAAAGACAAACCTTACTTAACTATCTCCTCGCTCGCAGAGCCACGAGTGGCTGCCATTTACTTTCATTGTTATCTCTCTTCTACTTTCTACGACTAGAAATTGTGTAAGTTCAAAGTGAGGTTTCTGGAATAAGTTCGTGTATCTATGAAAGATCTATCTTCCGTAGGTGCACTTTAGCGGACCCGTGGCGGGTTGGAATCGTGCGCGACTCCGGAGCTTATCCCTCCGCTGGCGCGGGTTCGATCCCCGCAGTCACCACTTAAATTTGTAAAGTGACGCTAGGTAAAGGACGAGGTTGAGTGGTAGAGAGGACTTTGTAGTCCTAACTTCGCCTCGTTAAACAAGACAAACTTTACCTTTACCTTTTTAAAGTAGTCTACTACGGAGTGATACAACACCATGTGCCTACGGAATTATATTTTGGAGTAGCTGTGCTGAAACTAAACTGTTAAGAGCATTTATCCTTTAAAAATCTGCAATTCAAGTTATTGGCAATTTACCATCAAGAGATTATTTCAAGGACCTAACATTTTTACATTGCCGTCATAACGTATTTTTTAAACTGTATTATATCGTTTTTCAAAATGTAATTTAGTACAGGGCCAAGATATTCATTCGTATGCCACTTGCTCAAATTCCACATTTCGTCAAGATTACAAATTTACAGGTTACAAATTTACAAAATACTATCGATGCAGGCTGGTGTGAAACTTCAAACAAGCTACCCAACGAGATCAAATGTATTGCCAGAATTGGGTTTGTTCAAAAAGAAACTAAAAGAGTATTTGTTGAGATAAAAGCTACTCCTAGTAGCAGAGTATACTGCAGATCCGCTAGCTTACCTAAATCTAAAATATTTAATAAAGTAAATAGTAATTGCAAGTTAGTTATTTAGAATTATATCTAGAAAAGAAATAAATAAAAAGATTATTTTAAGAAATATCTAGACAATTTTTTAGTCCTTTGAATAGTCTTTACCAGTTGCTTCAGTCCATTATACATTTTTACATTGTAATTCAACTCCCATTTCACCAGTTCTGTATCATCCATTTCCATAAAAAGTCAACACAACACATTTTTTGTACACTGACAATTCAATAAATTGTGTAAATTGTTTATGTTAGGTAGAAGTGATGATTTTCTCAGATTTTTGGCGTTTAAAGATGATTTTTAGGACAACAGTGAAAGCTGGTTAGGTTCCCAGAGCTCGACTGAAGCTATAAACTGAACAGATCTGTTAGGCTGTGAAGTGCCCTCAATGGTGTAATACCAGTTCATCTTACAATACAATCCAATACAATACCGGATACGATGTTATATCTGTATTGTGAAAATTTGGTGTTTTAACAACTGAAATCTTATTTTTATATTGAGTATCTATTCCATCTTTTATGACCATAGATGAAGACTTACTTTTTCATCTAAAGATGGTATGAAAGAGGATTGCATTTGAAATGTTTATGAATTTCCCTTTGAAAATGAAATATTCATGCTGTAGTCATGGTAAGACCCAAACACGGGACGATAAAATGACCACCGATCCTCACCACCAAAGCATTTTTTAACACTTAATATTCATAATGTACTCGTATACAGGATGTCACAAAAATGTGTAGCGCGCTATGCAAAACCGGATTCTACATACAAAAGTAAGTCGAAAATGCCTTATGACATTTTTTATTTCGGCTTAGTTTGCCGTAATACGCCATTTTGTAAATTTTGAAAATAATTAATAATTCAAAACCCCTTTGAGATAGTTTTGTGAAACTTGGTATAAACCTTGAATGTTTTCTTAATAACATTTCCCAAAAATTATCTTTTATCTAACTTATCAAATTTTAAAATGGCGGACATTTAAAAACATAGTTTGTCAGAATTTGATGACATTTAAGATAAACCTGTATTAGATTATTATACATCAATATACAAAAAAAATATGAAAGCCTATCAAGTCGTTTCAAAATTCACTTTTTCGCTACAACCACGGAATAAGTAGTCCGATTGTATTTAAATTTAAAATGAGTATTCCTTTCATGACATGTAGTATAACCTCCGGTAAAACCCGCCTAAGCCTAAGGCCTAAGGCCGAAGCCCGTTATCATATAGGAGGCCAAGCTGAGGCCAAAGGCCGAAGCGAGGCTCTGAGAGGAGCGAATCAGAGTAACAATTTGCAAAAGAAATTCAATTCACTCATACCAGCGGCACTTTAGCGCTTAGCTGCGTGTCGGCCTGGTTTTTATTTAAATTAAGTCAGTATTGTTCCAATGGGGCATTCCTAAAGTTGGGAGATCCTAAAATTGGTTGACTGACTAGGTACTAGAGAAGTAAAATTCAAATGAATGGGATTTCAATTTTAGAACATGTGCACAAATTTAACTATTAAAATCACTATTGTAACTTGTAAAATGTGTTAAACGCCATTTTTCAAAACTGAAGAAATGTCAGCATTTCATATGCTTAAAACGTTAACCCACATAAAAAAGGTAAGGGTAAAGTTTGTCTTGTTTAACGAGGCGAAGTTAGGACTACAAAGTCCTCTCTACCACTCAACCTCGACCTTTACCTAGCGTCACCGTATAGTCACATTACAAATTGTAAGTGGTGACTGCGGGGGTCGAACCCGCGCCACCGGAGTGATGAGCTCCGGAGTCGCGCGCGATACCAATCCGCCACGGACCCGCTAAAATACTGTAGGACTGGGTAAGTACTCCAAGTTATACCAATGACAATTTGAAATTTGTTTTAAAACATTTAGTAAAAGGTTTAATACAAACTAGAAGTTAAGAAAGCTCTCACTGGTTGGCTCCAGTATCAGAAGAATCGCCTAATGATGAATGACACGGCTATTTGAATATCAGATTTGTATCATTCATTAAGTCTTCCAAAGCGGAAAATCCAATCAAGGTAATTTTCATGACGGCAATTACTAATCACCATTCCAATTGGACGTTTTGCATAAGAACTAGAGATGCCTGTCTGTGCATATTTCAACTTCACGGCTAATTTAACGAATTATATTTGACGAAAACCTAATTGTGTTTGGATCCGAATTATTTAATAATTGTTTAGAAAATGTTCGGTTGGCCTTATGAAATAATTAGGCAGAAATCAAACGTAATTATCAAATCAACCACTGACGACGAGTTGCATGTTAGTTTTCAAAACCATACTGACACAAGAGGACATATTCTTTTAGAAAATCTTGAACTTTTACAAAATATTAACACAAAGGAGATTTGAACAATAAACCAGTGTTAAATTATTATACATCAATATATCAAAAATATGAAAGCCTATCAAGTCGTTTCAAAATTCACTTTTTCGCTACAACCACGGAATAAGTAGTCCGATTGTATTTAAATTTAAAATGAGTATTCCTTTCATGACATGTAGTATAACCTCCGTAAAACCCGCCGTAAGCCTAAGGCCGAAGCCCGTTTATCATATAGGAGGCCAAGCTGAGGCCAAAGGCGGAAGCGAGGTTCTAAGGGCAGAATGGGTAACAATTTGCAAAAGAAATTCAATTCACTCATACCAGCGGCACTTTGGCGCTTAGCTGCGTGTCGGCCTGGTTTTATTTAAGTTAAGTCAGTATTGTTCCAATGGGGCATTCCTAAAGTTGGGAGTTCTAAAATTGGTGGACTGACTAGGTACTAGAAAGTAAAATTCAATTGAATGGGATTTCAATTTTAGAACATGTGCACAAATTTCACTATTAAAATCACTATTGTAACTTGTAAAATGTGTTAAACGCCATTTTCAAAACTGAAGAAATGTCAGCATTTCATATTTTTAAAACGTTAACCCACATAAAAGGTAAGGGTAAAGTTTGTCTTGTTTAACGAGGCGAAGTTAGGACTACAAAGTCCTCTCTACCACTCAACCTCGACCTTTACCTAGCGTCACCGTATAGTCACATTACAAATTGTAAGTGGTGACTGCGGGGTCGAACCCGCTCCACCAGGTGATGAACTCCGGAGTCGCGCGCGATACCAATCCGCCACGGACCCGCTAAAATACTGTAGGACTGGGTAAGTACTCCAAGTTATACCAAAATTTGAAATTTGTTTTAAAACATTAAGTAAAGGTTTAATACAAACTAGAAGTTAAGAAAGCATCTCACTGGTTAGCTCCAGTATCAGAAGAATCGCCTAATGATGAATGACACGGCTATTTGAATATCAGATTTGTATCATTCATTAAGTCTTCCAAAGCGGAAAATCCAATCAAGGTAATTTTCATGACGGCAATTACTAATTGCATTTTAATCACCGGCTCCCTTCCAGCTTGATTGGACGTTTTTGCATAAGAACTAGAGATGCCTGTCTGTGCATATTTCAACTTCACGGCTAATTTAACGAATTATATTTGACGAAAACCTAATTGTGTTTGGATCCGAATTATTTAATAATTGTTTAGAAAATGTTCGGTTGGCCTTATGAAATAATTAGGCAGAAATCAAACGTAATTATCAAATCAATTACTGACGACGAGTTGCATGTTAGTTTCATCAAAACCAGTGATACTGCGACACAAGAGGACATATTCTTTTAGAAAATCTTGAACTTTTACAAAATATTAACACAAAGGAGATTGGAAACAATAAACCAGTGTTTTCAAAGCCCCGGAACAAGTGTATATCTTTAAGAAAAATTAATTTCAAATTTTCTATAACTTTAAAACATAAAAGTTAACTACTATTTTAAACATTACATTGTTAAAATTAGCTCATTTATTCTATGGACGAACGTTGGAGAAGCACTTTCAATAATAACTTAGGTTTAATTATTGACTAATTATAATTTGTTTACTATAATACACAATATTTAAATGGTTGAAGTTTGTTTGATACTTGGAAGTTGATATGTTGAGAGTTTTGTATCATATTTCTTTATTTTAAAAAGTGGTATCGGTTTTCTTCAATTTCCAAATAAGACTTTTATGTAAGTAAATAAGTTAAAATTATATTGTTTAGTTACATTGTTTTGGTTAACTTAGGTTAGTCTATAAATACTTTGATTTTACATCTAAAACTGTATATCACTATTACGAAAATCTATTTAAATAGTTCTTTTATTATAACACTATTAATTGTAAACCTTTTAAATTTATTGAAAAAGTTATTTTAATTTGAACTTTCTTGTCCAATCAGTCTCTGGCGTTTTCTTCCACCTTTCAATTTTTGAAAGAAAGGTTGAGAACTAATAATACTGTAATAAATTCAATTTTTCAGCGTTGGTTTTAAGAGCTGCTGTTACTCTACACTTGGTGACAGGTACTGTATAACCTAGTAATGTATAGTAAGGTATAACCGAACACCCTGTACAACTAATCGCTGAACAAGTAAACTCTACAACGTGAGCACTGACAGAGAAGAAAGGTCAGTTGAAAACTGTTGACCACCTCTAAGTAAACTTACAGTTCAGTAGGAGAAGAAGTAAACTCGCTGATTGGACAGTGATCACGTGACACACAAATTGACCCAATCATGTAACTGACCTCAACCAATCAATCAACGGAATTGGGACAAAGATGTGTCGCTGACAAGAAATAAACCTTTGGTGTAAGAAAAATACCCTGATATCACGATTTAGATATAAAATACAAATAATGTTTTGTATGAAATAGATTATTTACTTAACTATTCAGCAACTCATGAAGGGTTTACAATACACAAGATGCGTATGACCCAAGCCAGCTGTTATAGTTAACAAGCAATCAATTAAAGTCGTATGTGTGTTGTGATTTGAAACACATAATTTATACTAAACTAATATGTAACACATGTTTCATGCTCAAACATGTGGGATTTCTGTTGTTTATTTATTGATTTACGGCATATATGCCTTTTCACACAGTTTAATACAAAAATTAAAAACGTTGAGCTGAAAAAGGAAAGAACATTATACATTAAAACATTACGGAAAAAAGGGAATGTAAAGCATAGTCCAATTTCTTCCAATCCACGCCGAATTGGATTTATTTACATTTCCACGAGTAATGTAACAGGGGTTAAAAGTGTCAGGTGTAACCATTCTCAAACTATGGTTTACTAAGAAGATTTGTACAATATATTACTCCGGTAATTTTACGGTAAATTTTATTTTTATGTATTCTGTAGGCGTTTTTCTAGAGAACGTTATGCTTCCGTATGATTGCATTATAAAACAAAATTCACCGTCATATTAAGGCCGTAATGTATAGCTTTCACCATTTCTTGAGGAACCATAGCTTTGCAATAATATTGTACAGTTACAGGTGGCGACACGCAATACAGTGTGCTGATTTTACAAGTGATGAATGTTACAACTAAAATTATTTGGGGAAAAGAAAATATGCTGTTGACATATTTCATGGATTTTGTTGTTATTTCTACAATAGTATATAAGTTGGTTGTTATAATCTTTTAAAGGGCTATAAAAATACATTTAACGAGCGTAGATGTCCACTCCCCTACTCCACACACCTCGTAATAGTGTCTATAGGGATCAACGAATTCAATTGTTTTACCATTTTATCGTATTTGTGTTAAAGGTAATATTTACCTTGAGCTATTGTTTGTGTACAACACAGGTTTTGATTGGGTTTATTGTGATTGAATGCGAGTTGAGCCGGCCATTGAACAATGAACAATGAGTATTGAACGATACTTTATCATACTATACTGCAGTGTTAACTGCTGAAGCCAGATGAATTTGTTGCGTAGTTTTAAGCCCAATCAAAACCTGTACACATACATTTCAGGTTAATTTCAGCGTTATGATAAATACAGTTAAATGATTCAACCAGGCCGACACGCAGCTAACCACCAAAGCGCCGCTGACATGAGTGAATCGAATTTTTTGCAATTTGTTACTACAATTCGTCCCACTCACAGCTGGATTTATATTCTATTACGACGAGTGTTTCGAGGCTGTTCGCTACGATCCCAGCTTCGCTTCGGCCTTCGGCCTCAGCTTAGTTTCCTGTACGATCACAAGCGTTACAAGGCTGTTCACTGCGCCTCAGATTTACAGGGGTTTTAACTGGAAGTTATACTATATATCATGAAAGGAAAACACATTTCAAATTTCAATTAAATCGGAGTACTCATTCCGCTGTTATAGCGAAAAATCACTTTTTTGGCCGCCATTTTGAAACGACTTGATGGATTTTTATAACTTTTGGTATATTGATGTATAATAACAAAATACAGATTTATTTCAAGTTTCATCAAAATCGGACGAAATTTACAGATTTCGTCCCCCCCCTAAAGGGTGGTTCCGGTGGTCCAATTTTGTTAGTTAACGAACTGGACCGAGATATTAATAAATGGAAAATATGGACAGTACCAAATTTTGTGAAAATCGGACAAGAAAAGCGACCTGAAGAGATGATACACATATACACATATGCATATAAAGTTTTGAAAGCGTGTTCTGGGAGTAAGGATCGGTACTCATTTCGTAGTCCCGGGCCTGGATCTTACCATGCTGACAGCATGAATATCTAATTTTTCCAAAGGAAATTCAATAACAATTAAATTCATTGATACTCAAAGACACGAGTGTTCGAGGCACGGTCTGTATGGAAGCTGGAAATAAATACCGTTCAGCTGAAAAATAGTTAGCATCAAAAATTATAACAGTTAACTAATTGAACTCCAACCAAATGAATAATTAGCCTAATTAAGTAAAATGACGTGAAATAATATTCGCTATTCACTAACTGGGTTTATCTCTGACTAATAACAAGCTAGTTAATAAATGTCCTACATATACGAGTATAATTAATGTCGTGGCAGGCTCATTCATTGTATAATAAACCAGCCCTTCCAAGCACAATCAAATTATTTCATTTTCGTTAGTTGTCTCGTCAGTGAAAATGGCGTCAATAGTTTTGTATAAAACTCCAATAGTTTTGTATAAAACTTCAATAGTTTTGTATAAAACTCCAATAGTTTTGTATACTTTTGGGGAAACTCCGTATAGTTTATACACTCAATGTTTTCATCCTACAGAAATCTATTTTTACGTAACAATGCTTTGACTGGGACGGCGTGGTCCTGTAATCCAGCTTCATGGAGGTCACGTTTTGAGGATGATATAGGTCTAAAGCGGCTCAGATAGTCTCAGTGATCATCTGATGATACCCGCATCAACTCCCACCATCGTTTAGACATATCAGACCATCACCTGCGTGGTCCTTGTATTTCCATTGGGCATTGGGCTATAATTAATGACCCATTCTAAGGAAGAGTCGGCCTTAGTTTGCAGTAACACCTCATAACTCATTACTACCACTCATCACACTCATCCTTCACCACATATTTGCTTTAAAATACCCTCAAGAGTGGTCGGCATCTCAAATAGTGATTTAGTGATTATTCAGAAAATCACAAAATTACCTATGTAAATGCGCATTTTAAAATATTAACATTTTTATCAACCTATATTTATGAATGTATTATGTATTTTAAACCAAACGTTTCATATTGTTATCCGAAACACAAAATATTAAGTGCAAGACAGCAAAACCTTAAATTATTGAAAATCATAACACCTCTTTATATACATTTCAAAGTGCAATATGGCTAAGTTATTTAATAAACTTCCAAACAAATTAAAAAAAGAAGGCAATATGAAAAATTCCAAAGAAATTTAAAACTATTACTGATAAGAAAAGTTTACTTCTCCATTATCAAGTATTTACAAGACGACATGAAGAGAGAAGATATACTGAATCCTAAATTTAATGGTTTTGTTCTTGTCCTACTTTTATTTTGTTCTGTATTTTATTGTACTTTTTCTTTTTTTATATATTGTTTTATACAGTACTTATATTGTTACTTATTGTTCTTTGTTATATATTTTTATAGCCCATGCAAAGGCTTACCTTTGTCAGTGGTGAATAAATATTTCTATTTCTATAGAGCATTGTTTTATCAAACTCTTTTATAAAAACCTCTACTAAACAAGTGCAGTATTCGCAAGTTGACAATTCAGCTTAGTAACTTCCTTGTCGGGCTTTGGTGTTGTTGTTTGAAGTAAAGTTTTCAAGCAGCTTATAACTTTAAAATTCTTTAAGCGGTTGTTTGAGAGAAAACATTTTGGAGGAAAAATATTTTGTACAAAGTGTACATCCAAACATTAGTGTCATCGATCGGAGACAAATATTTTACTAGCTGAAGCCAGCATATTTTTATGGACCCTAGGGAAAGACTAAAAGACAATTGCCTTAGTATTTCTCCACCAAACATTAATCACAGCTAAGAAAGATAAATGAAAAAGGTAAAATTTGTCTTGTTTATCGAGGCGAAGTTAGGACTACAAATTCCTCTCTACCACTCAACCTCGACCTTTACCTAGCGTTACCGTAAAGTCACTTTACAAATTTAAGTGGTGACTGCGGGAATCGAACCCGCGCCACCGGAGTCGCGCACGATTCCCACCCACCACGAGTCCTTGAGGAAGTACATGAGGCTTAAAGTACTGTACTTGATGTAATGTAACCCAAGTTATAATAGATTGTAAACTGTGTACAGACCAATGTGATTGCTATATCATTGATTGTTCCATTACTCCATTAGCATTGATTACCATCATGGACGTAATGAGGAAAACACGAAAGTTAATGCTTCATTACCTGAGACTTTGAGACTATCTGTGAAAGCGGAAACTTACAAGGTTATACTGATTACACTACAGTTAACTACAAAGCTGATTACAAAGCCTTGACTTTATTTTACAAACTGTTCTAATTAATTTTATGTACAGTGAGTTTAGCTTAAGTGTGTACAGGGTGTTCCATTTATCGTGTCGGATATTCAAGAGTATTGATCTTGAGGCCGGTGAAGCCAAAATATCGTATTTTATACAGGTTGCATCGAAAATAATTATCTTAATAATTTCAATTTAGAGTGACTAAACGTGATAACAGCATGAGTTCAGCTGAATCAACTGTATAATTGTACATATACATCAACATCAGTTAGTAGGTTTTATAAATCAAGAAAAGGTTGTGTAATTAACTGTAGTTTTAATTAAAAGGACTTTAAAGGTTTTCAGGTTTCAAAGAAAGTCTCAGGTGTAAAACATCAAATATCGTGTTTTCTTCATTGGAAGTAAACTTCACTTTTGAATTAGGTTAAAATTCCACGAATGGTAATTCGTTAATATACTCAATAAACCAATGTTTAAGGTATTTTTGTCATTATATGGGACAGCTCACACACAAAACCCTACATATGAAAACTAAACCTATTCACTTCGTAAATATTTTTCTATAAGACGCACCTCGATCTAACGGAATTTTCACCCTTATCTCAATTTTAGTCCCTTTATCATAAAATCATAAACATAATTTATTTTTATAAACAATGCAAGAATTGAAAAATATCACATTTATTTCCTACTTTGAAATGAAGGGTCAAAAGTTTGATCTGACGATAATAGTTAATCAAATATTCTTAAAAATATCCTTCAAGTACATCCACTATTTTTGATCAAAGAGCCGCTATCTTAAAACAGAAATTAATTTAAACATTTATTTTTTTAATAGTTTGGCCTGTGTACAAATTGCAAGGAAATTAGTCAATTATTGCAGCCACAAGACAAACAAACAATGCGGTATATTTTGGTAATATTGGTGCACAAAACTTTGTAAAACGATTTAAAGGCGTCCTAAACTAGTTTGTAAACAAAGTTGCTGATGCATTTTAATTGTATTAGTACAACTATTTAAAAATAGTTTTTTGATGTGTTGTTTATATTTTAGAGTTTTGTTATTTGTTTGCAGTATTGATACCAAGCGTTATACGTAACTGAAGCCTAGCTATCAACAGAAGTTATAAGTGCCTCGCCACCCGGCGCTGCATATAAATTGCCTATTAGGACTTCTGCAAAATTGGTAACCTAGTGCGAAATAAACATATTCCGTAACTGTTCAAGTTCTTTTCACTATTTTTTTGTAGATGTAAAACTCTCACAGTTTTACATTTCAATTTATAACTGATAAATAAAGTATTACCTATCAATGTTACTGAAACTTATTTGCTACTTAATCCTTAAACTCAATAATTCTTAACGTGTAGTTTTTGGTAAAATTGCTTGGTTTTAAAAGTGCAAAACTTGCGTAAGTCAGGCCTGAGTTGTAAATAAATAAATAGTTTATTGTGAGAACATTTTAAGTGTTATACTATCATCATGTCATTTGAAAAGCTAACATTGTCCATACATTCTTACATTTTTGTCCATACATTCGCAGGATTTTTGTTCTACAAAAAAGAGCAATTAGAATAGTTGGTAGGTTAAAGAGTTAAGAGCCTGAGAGTTAAACAGATCTACCGTTCTGCGTGTCTCCCCAGTTGAAAGAGTTGTCTCCTGCTTTAGTAGCATAGAGTGAATGTAAACCTCTTACTTTGATTGGGAGAAAAATGTTTTCAAAAAAGTAGAAAGAAAGGTAGTGTCAACAGTTTCAAAATGTTGACCAAAGGAAATCAAAAAGACCGAAAAAAAGGACTAATTAACTTAATATTGAATTAAGTTTACGTTAATGAAAACCAGGGTATAGACAAATAAACTAGACCTTATAAATCCGCACCAAACTATATTACTCCGTAAGTAAATATGTTTGTCAAACTTAAAATAAAACTATAAATTGCCTTTGAGGCGAGAATTTATTAAAAAGTACTACTATTCACCAAACCCTGGATTTTTTAACTAACATTCGAGTAAAATTGCCAAAAACAACGCCATTGAAACTTCAAGGACATTAAGTACGTCGGGCACAATAATTCAGAAGAAACGTTGAAACAAGACGGAAACCATTTTCTAAACTCTGTTGACTTAGGATTCAGCCTAACTTGATAAACAACAGTTCAAGAGTGCGGTTCAGTCGTAGGTCACGTGACTGTGACTGTGAGGTCAGAAGATAAATTGACCAAAATCAACAACAGCTGGGAGTAATTTGCACCCTTCAACCGCCCCATCAGTCTGTGGCTCACCCTGTATATCTCTGCAACTCCTATTGGTTTCTCTGTGCTTTCTATAAATACACCTGTAACACCATGAATGTTTGTAACTACATGGCTTATTATTTTGTAACATAAAGCGTAACTATTTTAAAAACACTACTGTAAATGTAATGCGGCATGTTAGTGGCAGTTCAAATATGGGATCACAAAATGAAGATATTTTCTGTAGAAGGTTCGGGTTCATAAATCATTCAAAACATACGGCCCCACTTATTCCTATGCATTATCACGACACGTACATCTCTTTCATCGTAACACTTCTATCTACTTATGCCTTCAAATTTAGAGAAGAACTTAAATCTAAATGTTTATCGGTGACTCTTAACAGCGACTTTAAATCAACAAGCTGGAAACATTACAAACCTAATTTAAATACTATATCAAATGACTAGTTGTATATCTTAATAGTAATAAATAAACTATTTATCGTTATTACAAAAAAATTGAAGACAAAATGTTTAAACCGAACCGGGACTTGCTAAATCACTCACTATCACTATTTGAGATGCCGACCACTCTCATGAGGGTATTTTAAGGCAAATATGTGGTGAAGGATGAGTGTGATGAGTGGTAGTAATGAGTTATGAGGTGTAGTCTTGTTACAAACTAAGGCCGACTCTTCCTTAGAATGGGTCATTAATTAATAGCCCATCAATGACCAATGGAAATACAAGGACCAACTTCTTAACGTGACTTCCGAACCACGCAGGTGATGATTCTGATATGTTTAACGATGGTGGGAGTTGATGCGGGTATCATCAGATGATCACTGAGACTGTCTGAGCCGCTTTAGACCTATATCATCCTCAAAACCTGACCTCCATGAAGCTGGATTACAGGACCACGCCACGAGTCCCAGTCGAAATTGAACCCGGGTCTCTCATTTGCCGGGTGCGGAAGCCGTCCGCATGTACGATGCTGACCACTACACCATCCGGCCCAACTGAGACCCGGGTTCAAGTCCCGGTTCGGTCCAAACATTTTGTCTTCATTCATTATTTTATTATAACCTTAGAGTAAAACAAGCATAAATGTCCATGATGATACGCATTGCAGTGCGCTACATACACTACACACTGCTGCGCCTGGATTGATTGAGTTTCAAGCACGTCACTAATGAACTAACACAGCCTAGTCTGGCTGGCTGAGTACACTGCAGCAGTTCATGTTACATAACTGATTGCATATCAATGTTACTGAAACTTATTTGCTACTTAATCCTTAAACTCAATAATTCTTAACGTTTAGTTTTGGTCAAATGCTTGGTTTTAAAGTAAAAAACTTGTAAGTCAGGCCTGAGTTGTAAATAAATTAATAGTTTATTATTGAGAGCATTTTAAGTGTCATTTGGATACATAACATTGTCCATACATTCTTATATTTTTGTTCTACAAAAGAGCAATTAGAATAATTGGTAGGCTAAAGTTTAGAGAGTCCTGCAGGGAACATTTTAAATCCTTATCCATATGCCTTTATGCTCTCAGTACATTTTAGAAACCTTGTTGTTCTTTAGGGCTAAGTGTTCTATTGATGTGAACAATCATCAAAATAATCGGTACACGAAATCAAAATTATATTCCACCAAACTACCATAGACTTCAGTTATGTGATAAACTTCCTGTTGAAGTCCGGTAGAATTTTATACAATAAACTTCCTGACAACATTAAAATTATTTTCAAACCAATTCAAATCTAAACTCATAAATTATCTTGCCAAAATTCGTTTTATACAATTAGAGGTTTATAGATAGGTAAAGTTCCATAATCCAATTGTTTAATTAGGCTAAAGTCTTACTTGTGGTACTTAGTATATTGTCAAAAACAATATTTATTGTAAAAATGACATAAAGAATTGTTATTGTTACATTGATATCGACTTGGCGTGGTCCTGTAATCCAGCTTCATGGAGGTCAGGTTTTGAGAATGATATAGGTCTAAAGCGGCTCGAATAGTCTCAGTGATCATCTGATGATACCCGCATCAACTCCACCATCGTTTAGACATATCAGACCATCACCTGCGTGGTTCGGAAGCCGTTAAGCCGTTGGTCCTTGTATTTCCATTGGTCATTAAGCTATTAATTAATGACAGATTCTAAGGAAGAGTCGGCCTAGTTTGTAACAAGACTACACCTCAAAACTCATTACACCACTCATCACCTCATCCTTCACCACATATTGCCTTAAAATACCCTCATGAGTGGTCGGCATCTCAAATAGTGATATAGTGATATCCCAATCAGACATACATGTTTGACGTTCACACTCTCATTAATTCGTATTGTACTACTGTACTTAGTCAAAGAGTTCCAGTGTTCCCTCCTACTCATGTACCATAAACTCGTCTGATCTGTAAAAATGCTTCTGCGGCCAAAACCTTTTCGAACTAGTTTTAAAAGCCTTAAGCTCCGACCTACTGGCAAGTTGAACTCCTGAAAAAGGTAAACGTTTGTGAACTGCCGTTCTGTGTCTCCCAGTTCGGAAGATTTCCCTGCTTTAGTTGCATAAGAGTGAATGTCACTTTCTCTAAGTAAACCACTTGCTTTGATTTGAATTTTTTTTTCAAAATAGAGGAATTAGTGTTAACAGTTTCAAATTTTGACCAAAGGAAATCAAAAGACCGAAAAAAGGACTAATTAACTTAATATTGAATTAAGTTTACGTTAATGAAAACCAGGGTATAGACAAATAAACTAGACCTTATAAATCCGCATCAAACTATATTACTCCGTAAGTAAATATGTTTGTCAAACTTAAAATAAAACTATAAATTGCCTTTGAGAGCGGAAATTATTAAAAAAAGTACTATTCATCAAACCCTGGATTTTTTTAACTAACATTCGGGTAAAATTGCCAAAACAACGCCATTGAAACTTCAAGGACATTAAGTACGTTGGGCACAATTCCAGAAGAAACGTTGAAACAAGAGAAACCATTTTCTAAACTCTGTTGACTTAGGATTCAGCCTAACTTGATAAACAACAGTTCAAGTGTGCGGTTCAGTCGTAGGTCACGTGACTGTGACTGTGAGGTCAGAAGATAAATTGACCAAAATCAACAACAGCTGGGAATAATTTGCACCCTTCAACCGCCCCATCAGTCTGTGGCTCACCCTGTATATCTCTGCAACTTCTATTGGTTTCTCTGTGCTTTCTAAAATGCACCTGTAAACACCATGAATGTTTGTAACTTTATGGATTATTATTTTGTAACATAAAGCGTAACTATTTAAAACACTACTGTAAATGTAATGCGGCATGTTAGTGGCAGTTCAAATATGGGATCACAAAATGAAGACATATTTTCAGTAGAAGGTTCGGGTTCATAAATCATTCAAAACATACGGCCCCACTTATTCCTATGCATTATCACGACACATTACATCTCTTTCATCGTAACACTTCTATCTACTTATGCCTTCAAATTTAGAAGAACTTAAATCTAAATGTTTATCCGGTGGCTCTTAACAGCGACTTTAAATCAACAAGCTGGAAACATTACAAACCTAATTTAAATACTATATCAAATGACTAGTTGTATATCTTAATAGTAATAAATAAACTATTTATCGTTATTACAAAAATTGAAGCAAAAATGTTTAAACCGAACCGGGACTTGCTAAATCACTCACTATCACTATTTGAGATGCCAACCACTCTCATGAGGGTATTTTAAAGGCAAAAATGTGGTGAGGATGGGTGATGATGAGTGGTGTAGGTTATGAGGTGTAGTCTTGTTTCAAACTAAGGCCGACTCTTCCTTAGAATGGGTCATTAATTAATAACCCATCAATGACAAATGGAAATACAAGGAACCAGCGGCTTAACGTGACTTCCGAACCACGCAGGTGATGGTTCTGATATGTTTAACGATGGTAGGAGTTGATGCGGTATCATCAGATGATCACTGAGACTGTCTGAGCCGCTTTTGGGCCTATATCATCCTCAAAACCTGACCTCCTTGAAGCTGGATTACAGGACCACGCCGGTCCCAGTCGAACTTGAACCCGGGTCTCTCACTTGCCATGCGGAAGCCGTCCGCATGTACGATGCTGACCACTACACCATCAGGCCCAACTGAAGACCCGAGTTCAGTCCCGGTTCGGTCCAAACATTTTGTCTTCATTCATTATTTTATATTTCCAGAAATCAATCATTTTATTGAGCCAAAATTAACAAGCAATGCATTGCGGGAGTGGTAAAACAAGAGTAATATAATTAACTTTATTTTGATTTTAATTTTTATTGACCTATTGTTTCAATTGTTCCATAGTTGCCAATATCTCCAGAAGAATATCAAACAATGCATTAGCCAAGTCACAAAGATATGCAACACTTTCTTAATAATGGCATAGCTAGTATATTTACTGCTATGTACATTTGATTAGAACTCTTGACACTGTAACAAGCGAGTTCAATAGCCAGTTTTGAGCAAGCTCCTGGTGGAGATATTTGGTTCCTGTTGGAGTGATGAAGGAGGCTATTGAACAGCTTTATGCCATTGTACACTAGGTGTTTTGAAAAAAGGAGGTTATGTTGAGGCATTGCTAAACGACTGGAGATTACAATTAGAAATAGTTTATTGAAAAGTTGAATTTGGAGGGTTCTGCTTGAAAAGTTGAGTTTCCAGAATGTAAAGAGATACGGCAAAGTGAGGTGCAGATCTCGAGTAATCTCTACCTTATTGGCACCTACGTAAAGAAAGACAGTCTAGGCCACATCTTTGAAGTTTGAAAAGATTTCGTCTTTTGGTTTCGTACCCCCAAATAGGTATTCACATATTTGATATTTATTAAAGAGTCAAACAAGCATAAATGTCCTTGATGATACGCATTGCAGTGCGCTACATACACTACAAACTGCTGCGCCTGGATTGATTGAGTTTCAAGCACGTCACTAATGAACTAACACAGCCTAGTCTGGCTGGCTGAGTACACTGCAGCAGTTCATGTTACATAACTGATTGCATATTCCATTCAGATAACATTTAACAATTAGGGTTTTCTCGATAGTAAACTTAAATAGTTTCTTTTTCAAGAAAGCGATTTCGTTAAAATTTAAATACTAAAGATATGGATGTATGGCCCATTTCAAGTCACCTTGAAATAGAAACGTGCGAGACCTTTCACATCTTAAATCAATGGCATAAATGAAGTGAAAGGTACCAAGCTTTGTGTTGACTCTTCAGGTACCATTGGTTGGACTTAGTAAATGCTTTTATTATAAGGGTTACTGCAAATGAAATAGTTTTTTTATTTGAGTTTTAACCTACTTACCCTAACATAATCTTTGATTGTTCGTATCTATGTGAGTTGGTTTAAATTGCGTATATGCGTTGTGACTATTTATATAAAATGAATTAGAAAACATTCAAAATATTTATTACAGTTTTCGTACGAAAACAAAATAATAATTTATGATTGTCACTGAATCTCTATTTGAGATGCCGACGACTCTCATGAGGGTATTTTAAGCAAATATGTGGTGAAGGATGAGTGTGATGAGTGGTAGTAATGAGATATGAGGTGTAGTCTTGTTACAAACTAAGGCCGACTCTTCCTTAGAATGGTGGGAGTTGATGCGGGTATCATCAGATGATCACTGAGACTATCTCAGCCGCTATATCATCCTCAAAACCTGACCTCCATGAAGCTGGACTACAGGACCGCCACAACTCTTAACAGAAATGTGATATTCAATTCCTCTATGTGCGCGATAAAACTAAAGGGTTAAAACTGTAAAACTTGTATTACAAAATCCCACATATTTTGTTATTGTAGGCAAACGTTATAAAATACGATTTCAAGTTCCGCTAGGCCGAGCACATTACGTCTGAGTGATGTATTCGTTTCAGTTGACCACCATAACATGAACAAACTGAAACAAAACAACTGGTCCATGTAATGTCGACCATTGCGTTGTAATTTCGCGTGTTCTAGTGTTTCATTTTAATTCGTTGATTTAAATTACGTAAGCGTTAGGCTAAATACAACGAATGGGTTGGTCATTTACTGATCATGGTGCACGATGAGATCACGGTGGATTAAATTAGCTATATATTATCGTGAAATAGCTTTGAGCCTAGTTTCAATTTTCTTTCCAGACTAAATTAGTTTATCCTCATTACAAAACATTAAATACCTTGTCAGCATATTTACTACTAATGTCTAGTAAATTTCAAATGTGTTCCCACTTCAACCGTTACATCTGCACTAGCAGGATGGATAGAATAATTGAATATCCGTATATCGTCTTAGAAACTCAACTTGATGCTAAAGATTCTTATATTGGATTAGACAATGTAAGCAGGGTATGAGGACTTGTGATATTCTATCACGTCAACAAGCTTATTGTGCACCCCTGGTCCGTAAGAATGGAAGACCTAGAGCAGTACCTTCAATGAGATCCAAAAGTGTTCTTCCAATTTTGACGTGTCTCATCACGTGGTTGCCAATAGAGCCCTTCTCCTGACCCCTAATTATCACAGTCTATATAAATATGATGTGTTTGGCCGTCTCCTCAGATGATCACTGAGACTATCTGAGCACTTTAGACCTATATTATCCTCAAAACCGACCTCCATGAAGCTGGATTACAGGACTACGCCACGAGTCCCAGTCGCTTTTTAGTGAACGTTTTCCATATTTTTCTTTGTCAATCTGATACACGTCTGTGATTGGTCGTCCGCTACTCCCAGCCACCCAGCCAATGGGAGTTTAAGGAATAAAGCTCATGTTGTTTGGTAGTGGGTGACTGATCAGCTCACGCTGATTACTTTCAGGCTAGCTCATTTCATAATGTTTTGTGCCATGTTTTGGTTATACTTTTCACCTGAAGATTCGAATCCCACACAGAAATTGTGTTCTTTTTGTTCACTAAAATACGATGGAAAACGCCCGCAATAATATTTTAAATTCAAAAATTTTACCATTGTCAACAACTAACTTCAAACAAAGGCTCTCTGATTAAGTATTTATCTTTAACTAGAACACCACGAACACGAAGGGGCCTAAAGGCTATGTGGAAAATACAACCCAAGATCTGGGCCAGAGTTCAACAGGGGTTTCTATCGCATCGTTAACGGGTTTGATGTATTGGTGTCTGCATTAAAAATGTGTGGTGAAATCCTGATCTGAACATCAATCAAGTGCTGTCGTGTTGAAACATGCTGCGTCTCCGCTTTCTTGGAAACCACACAGAGATTCTGTAAACCTTCACTCTCATCAGAGAAACACCCACGTGGATTGGTTGAAATTTACAACATTTTTAAACCACATAAAAAATTTAACGTCTAAAAAAATATTCCGGTTTGTCTTTTTATTTTGACTTACATTATAGTCATTTCTCTGAAGTTTGGGTCACGTTGTAGAGCGTTTTCTTCCAGAATGAAATTAGGCACTGCGCTGTGAAAATAGTTTCTTTTAAGTTTGGTGAACATCACTTCCTATTATCTGTAGGGTAGGTTAGGTTAGTGTCAAAAATATAATGACTATAATTAGGTAATACCTCCGTCAAACAGTTCAAATTTTCCAGTACTTCTATTTCTTCATGTTCCGACGAATATTCAAATCATCTTCAGGCTAGAAAATCTTGATGATTCATCCATGTGGACTTCGTTATGTAGACATTCAACACATAACGAGTCCACATGAGCTCAACTGACAAAGGCTATTCGTCACTATGTACTAAAAGACTGAACTGACTGTAATCTCTTCTACAGTTCAGGGCTATTTGAAATGAGTTTCAAAATATAAGCTTACGCGTTTGGTGCTTTATAATCTTCATTCTAATAATTTCTGTTCAAGGACGAGGCATTGGGATCTTAACTATTTGCTTAAGGATGTGTTCTGTGCACCGTTGGATAGATTTGAATCAAATCCAAGTCGGCTTTTGTTGATTTGATTATTGGGCCCTTCACTTTGCTTGTGGAAGAGAATGATTTTTATAATGTTTGAAAGTGGTCTTCACGTCATATTTACACACTAAATCACTATTTGAGATGCCGACCACTCTCATGAGGGTATTTTAAGGCAAATAGGAGGGATGAGTGTGATGAGTGGTAGTAATGAATTATGAGGTGTAGTCTTGTTACAAACTAAGGCCGACTCTTCCTTAGATGGGTCATTAATTAATAGCCCAATGACAAAACACACGACAACATAATACATTACATAGTCGCCACTGTATATGTCGTGTTTTCCTGTAAAATTAGTCGTGAAGACCATCTTTAATAGTTTAATAACCTTCCTCGTATTCTTCTAAGCCTAAAAATCAAATTCATGTTGTTCGATACTTCGCCTAATTAATTACATTGCCGTTCAAACGTACAAAGCAGGCTGGATATCCAATTGAATTCCGAAAATAATGGCGTAATGTCGTCGGCGTACAAGACTTTTACAGCCATTTATATGTAATTTTGTAAGTAAAAAGATAACTCTTCCTTGAATCCTAAATTTAAAACTTGCTTATAGTTTGATTATAAATCGTAACTTGATTTTTGTTATATTTGCTACTGAATATACCTAATGAAAGTACGGTGCGACAGGGAGTTCGCTTGAACTTTCTGTTATGATGGTAATTTTCTACAGCGACCTTAATAGAGGCAATTAGGGCAGATAATAAAGGTTTGATAATGTCGACCACGCGGCGACAATCATTATTACACTTACTAACTGCAATACTTTCACTTAATGAATGTTACATTCTTAACGATTTCCAGTATTCGTAGAGCCTGTCTGATCAATCGGGTTCAATACATTACTCAGCTTAGCGGATGTCACTGGAACTGAGAGATATACAGGGTAGTTATACAGGGTGAGTTTTAAATGTCCCCAAACTTTCGAAAAGGAAATATTTTTTGAAACCCTATGGAAAATGTTTTATAGAATTCTGTAGTTTGTTTACCCTTCCCCACGAAATCCGAGAGGGAGGGCCCTCAAATTTCTAAATACAAACCCGCCCGATAGATAAATTTGCTGTTCTATAATAAAATGACACTAACGTTTTTGAGTTGATTGGCCATTAACTCACTCAATCCCATAATGTGTTTAATTTATACCCACCCTGTACTTTCTCTCCGTCCCTTGGATTTACAGGATCGTGCACTTTCAACATTAAAACTTTTACTTAATACTCTGCAGGTAAAAATCTACAGGATTAAACAATAAAAAATATAAACATTTAATTGCTATTTGTAGTTTTACATTACTTATTTTATTTCAAATTCGCCAATGGCTTCCGAACCACGCAGGTGATGGTCTGATATGTCTAAACGATGGTGGGAGTTGATGCGGGTTTCATCAGATGATCACTGAGACTATCTGAGCCGCTTTAGACCTATATCATCCTCAAAACCTGACCTCCATGAAGCTGGATTACAGGACCACGCCACGAGGTCAATTAGATATTCGATGAGGCCACAGTAGACAGATAAAAACTTTTTTTATTTATCAAACTTCAAATCTTTAACCCGATGCAAATATATTTCTAACACAAAATTCAAATGTTTTTAACTCTCTTGGATAATGCGAGATTTCAAGGAACATCATGACTGTTTTTTCCTCATAATATTACAAACAATGACTTTTGTTTGTAATGCAATCTAAACATATGGAAGCGGCCCTCGTTCTCCAGGAAAACACTCTCGTATGATTACATTGAAAACAAAAGTTCTCCGTCCTATTACGGCAGTAAAAATAATAGCGATCACTGCTCTCGGAAACTTTAGCTTCAGATTTAGTTGTACCCTAATTGTCCTTAAGCTTTAGTAGATTATTTACTACAACATTATATTTACCATATTTATATTTATTAACTATATAGAGTCCGTGCGTTTCTTCGTATTATGCTTGGTGAGGAGAAGTTAGGGACACAGTGGGGAAAATCGATGTTTTCAAAAGTACAGTAATAACCTTTCCTCACAGTACGAGTGCCATGGAAAGACTGAACAGTTGGTTTTCCCTCAAAAAACCAGTTATAACTGGTTTTAGTCGTCAGGTCAAGCACCACGAAAGAAACACGGACTCTACAATTGTGATTATTTTCACCCCAATTCATCCCTCTGTTCCTTTCCTCTTTTAAAGTGCTTGAAAAGTATTATATACGAAATATTGTGACTTTTTCTTTTCTTTCCTTTTATCCTCTATATTCGTTAACTGTACTAAATAAATATTAATATTTACTTACTATGCTATATTTACTACATAACAATCGTAATTATTTACTACAATAATAGTTACCTTACTGGGAAGAAAGTCTACTAATATACCTGAAGGAAGAAACGTAATTAAAATTCTGATTTTTACGTTTAAGTGGATCCGTGGCGGATCGGTAGCGGATCTGTGGCATTGGTATCGCGCGCGACTCTGGAGCTCATCACTCAAGTGGCGCGGGTTCGATCCCGCAGTCACCACCATTTGTAATGTGACTAATACGGTAACACTAGGTAAAGGTCGAGGTTGAGTGGTAGAGGGGCTTTGTAGTCTTAACTTCACCTCGTTAAACAAGACAAACTTGACCTTTTATGTTATCTGTCGAAGACAACTTTCGTGGTCGAAAGGCATTTCATATTAAAGCTTTAAACCATTCATTTTAAATTAGTTCACTATTAATCCAATATTTTAGCTTAACTTTCAAGATGTAACAAAAATAGTTCAGCTGTTGGTTGAAACACCAACCTCCTGCAGCAATGGTTTTCTAGGAAAGAGGGGGCCCTATTTCATGCAATCATATGAAAGCGATCCCGTTTTCTACACTGAACATAAAAGTTCGCCATATTCGGCCGTAATTAGCGATCACTACTTCCTTGAAAACCACAGGTTAAACTTGACAACAACAAACCCTTCATTATTTGCTCTCGAGTCTTGGGTTCAGGAGTGCACACAGAGGAGGGCGAGTCACTGTGAATAAATGATATGTGGATTCCGTGTTTGCAGACAGAAATGTAAACACTCGGAGAATCTGTAAAAATAACCGCACATTCTGCGTCTGAGGCTGAAAATAGTGAGTCCACTTTTGTACAAACCTCTGTTCCTCCAGACAGAGACTACGGTGAAGCCGAGCTGACTTGTGCTAGAAACGGGATCTTCACTGGCACGCAACTTTGGTACGAGTAGTTTGATTTAAGGCAGACAGACTAGGCGAGTGCCTGAGCGGAAAATTGGAAAGGCGTTAATGCCTTTAATATCACTATTTGAGATGCCGATCACTCTCATGAGGGTATTTTAAGGCAAATATGTGGTGAAGGATGAGTGTGATGAGTGGTAGTAATGAGTTATGAGGTGTAGTCTTGTTACAAACTAAGGCCGACTTTCCTTAGAATGGGACATTAGTTAATAGCCCAATGACCAATGGAAATACAAGGACCAATGGCTTAACGTGACTTCCGAACCACGCAGGTGATGGTCTGATATGTCTAAACGATGGTGGGAGTTGATGCGGGTATCATCAAATGATCACTGAGACTATCTGAGCCGCTTTAGACCTATATCATCCTCAAAACCTGACCTCCATGAAGCTGGATTACAGGACCACGCCACGAGTCCCAGTCAAAAATTAAAAATTAGAAAAACAAATTTATTTATATTCAGTGTTGAGAAAACCCCGAAGCAAACTTTCGCTTACCAAACTACAGCTTGCCGCCGATGCTTCCCGAACTTGACCGAAGACTTGACATTGAATTACCGCCGAAGTGTTTAACCCTTACATTTGCCGCTTTAAAACGTTTAAATTACCAGATTTTTCACTGGGGGTTTGGAACCTGAGTTTATTTATTGGTGCATTCTAAACTCTGTGCCCACCGACGCTTTTAAAATATGAGATTTTCGCACAAATTAAAAACAGGGGTGACAACTTGAAAACATATTGTTACCTGGATATCGTGTGTACTTAAAATACAAAACTATTTTCATAATTTGAAAATTTTGTTTGAAATTTCTTTTCTTAACAAAGCTGTCCTGCCCGCCTTGTGATCGGACAGTGATACCACCATATTCCAATAACGATGCGTTGAATGACACATTTATGAAAGGAAATTCAAAATGTGATCTTCATTTCGAAGGGTTCAGTACAATTGATGTAATTTTTTCAAATTCGACAATGTTTAGATATTGAATGAAGCCACAGTTAAAAGGATAAAACCTTCTTTAGTTATACAAATTTAAATCTAATCCACCTTGATATACTTATTTATTTTATTTATTCACGATAAACACCTTTTTTACAATATAAATATATAATCGAATTAAGCTGAAAAAACAAACACCTGTGTGATACGAGTTAAAACTTGAAAAATAATTGGTGAGTTCATCCAATCCACCCTTACTTTAGTAATTTATTTTTTGTACTCTTTTGGAGAAAAAAAGATTTAATGTTCGGGGTGGTTATGGGTGACGAAAAAGGGAGTAATGGCTGCTGGTATCTTATACCTAAAATATATGATGGACTAGATAAAGACTAACACAAAGATGACTAGATAGCTGAACTGATTGATGATAATAAATTACTTTATTTCCATTTTACATTAAAGTTTTGTTCCAAAAAACAACAAGCAAATTGTAATTCCATTCACACACATGCACGCAGGCATGTCATTCATACGCACAGTCACTCACTCCCTGGAAAAAGGTCAAATTATTGCTTTTAGGATTTTGATTGGTCCAGAAACTCAGCAATATCATAAAATGCACGTGCTGATATTGAATATTTCTTTAATCAAACCTTGAACTAATTTTGATTACTTTCCAATTTTATATTCTCTGGCAATAAATTAAAAGAATTTGCACCAATTGGAGAAGGTAATTTACTAAACAATTTTATTCCGTGTTGCTGAACACAAAAATCCTTTCTGATTCTTGTCTCATACTCGTGTATGGAGCTCCCTTGCAAAGGCAAACTCTTAAAGCAGCAATACAGGACAGCCTCAAAAATGTAAAGGCTTGGAAGAGTCATTAGACCTAGATTTTTAAAAGTTTCACGGCAGTGGTCTCTAAAATTTAAATGTCCCAAAGTTTAAACTGCATTTTTTGGAATCGAAAGAAACGTTCAAAATGTATGCGAGCACTACTTCCTCAAAACATAATTTCATAATTTATGTGAGAAAACATAAGGCCGTAATATGCCATGAGAAGGACTTGGGGAGAGCAAAAGCCGGATAGTTTTCGTAAGTTAGCCTAATCGTGAGTTAGTCTAACCTTTGTTTTTTAAAAATCCAAATACCTCTACAAAGAAGACAGTGAGAACAAAGTTAAGCAAGGTTTGTTAATGTTGTACTTCTGAAGTTGAGATCTAAGTCCTTGGCTCAACTGTGGCAGATAAGGAGACTTGGCATATTTCCTGCAAGTGCGGCTTCTCTGTCCTCTGATCCTCGTCACAGATCTCTTCTCTACTTTACTTGTGTTAGCCTAATCCTTCCGCTCCAGCTGGCTTTAATTTCCGCCGCCACAATAGTGCCTAAAGTTCTGCTCTATTCAATTCACTATCTTAAAATGCGAGTTTATAAGGTACTCAAAGGTAATTCGATTGTATAAAACTGCCAGTTTTCACCTTCGATATTAACTGAGGTTGAAATATTATTAGGGACGTTTTTGGATGAACAAAAAAGTACACGACGTTTCGAGTTTTGGAATCTGACCCCGTCTTCAGGTGAACAGTAACCCAAAAACATTAGGAACTGAGCAAGCCTAAAAGTCATCAGCGCAAACTGACCAATCACCCACCACCAATTAACGTTCATTTTAACTCATTAAATTGTATAATAGCTAGTCCAGAAAACAATACAACATGTACAAACACTTTAAGAAAGTAGAGAAAAAAATCAAGAAAACGATCACGTCCAGGGCCAGTAACAGCGGCACTCGGACAGAAACCAGACAGCCCCATAGGAGCAGCGGACGACCAATCACAAGCGTGAATCAGATTGACCAAACAGAGATGACATAAATACCTATTTATGCATTGCCAATGTCGCTGTGCAGCTGTTACAGACCGTGGACGTGCTTAATTTCTCTATTTTTTTTATTATTTGGTAAAAATCTTGTATTGTTTTCTAGACTAGCCGTTAAAAATTTAATAAGTAAAAAACTCATGTTATTTGGTGGTCGGCTTGCGCTGATTACTTTTAGGCTTGCTAAATTCCTGATGTTCTGTGTTATGTTTTAGGTTGCTTTTCACCTGAAAACGGGGTCAGAATCCAGATCCCGAAACGGCGTTTTCTTTTGTTTACTCAAAAATATAGAACACGTCCGTAATAATATTTCAACCTCAGAAATTGTACCGTCAATCAACAACAAAGGATTCGCTATTAAGCTACGGTTATTAAGCAACAGTACGTACCACCACGTCACGGTACGCTTGTTTGTATTTTATACGAAATAATAAACATATTCGTTCTATCACGTCACGGGTCGCAACATTAGTTCCTAACCATAATACCGTGAACCAGCAAAAGAACTTATATATACTTACTTCCTTGATACTTGTATTTAACCAGGAGTAACGGCACTTAAAACGGAAGAATAGTTGTATTATAACTGATAATTTTAAGATAAGTCGTCAAAAAATATCAAATGGAATTAAAATGCAGAAAGGAAATTTGTCATGAATGCAACTCAGTACAGGTTTAGCGGACCCGTGGCGGGTTGGAATCGTGCGCGACTCCGGAGCTAATCACTCCGCTGGCGCGGGTTCGATCCCCGCAGTCACCACTTACATTTGTAATGTGACTCTACGGTAACGTAGGTAAAGGTCGAGGGTTGAGTGGTAGAGAGGACTGTGTGTAGTCCTAACTTCACCTCGTTAAACAAGACAAACTTTACCTTTACCTTTTTTTACAGGTATCAATATCAAAGCTAAAACCTCCTTAGGCCTTCCACAATTAATAATTTCCATTTAAAATGTTTAAACCCAAATTCTTATAACTCGTGGGGAAAATTGTATAAAACATCGCTCAGGAGTAACATAAAACCTCGGCCGCAAAAAGTATGTTAGGCTTATGATTATGGAGGCGACAGGAAGCTTACAATACGTCATCCCCCATTGTCTAGCTGTCAGGCTTCCATTGCCTCCCTGGCAGTGGCTTACCCTTGTCACTCAACCCCCTCCTCACTCCTTTCAACACACCACAAACATACATCACATAGACCTGCTTCGTGCATTGTTATCATCATATACAACTACATTTTTTATTCGTTGTAAAATTATTAAAACTTTATGACCATCTTCCAATTTTTAACCTTATAACCTACTATTCTGTAAATGGTTATAAGCTGGTTATGGAGCTCAGGCCTAGCTACTGATGTGTTACAACAGGGATGTGTCTGAGTCTGATGTGTGAGTGCTATCTACGACATTAGTTCCACCACCACTCTCTGAGCTCGGCCAGTGTAATGTACTCGCCTAATGTAGTGCAATGTTCTGTATTTGGGTACAACAGACATTCCATGCATTCTATCTACAGAAACAGTACTACATTACTCACTAATGATCCGAATATTGTTTCGTATATGAAATCGGTGCAACAGGTGTTTCTTCAAAACATTAAATTTCAGACTGCTAAGTTCAAAACACAGTGCAGTCTAGTATCTTTTGATACTATTATTTCTGTTTAATATGTAAACATTTATTTCTCAATACTTATTTTTTACTGTGTACACCAATGGCATTTTTACTGTGTTACTTACCTAGGGTTTGTGGGATCACAAAACGCTTTTAAGAAAAGCAGTCCAAACCCTTGTGCCTGCGCCGGGAATCGAATCACTAAATCACTATTTGAGATGCCGACCACTCTCATGAGGGTATTTTAAGGCAAATATGTGGTGAAGGATGAGTGTGATGAGTGGTTAATGAGATATAAGGTGTGGTCTTGTTACAAACTAAGGCTGACTCTGCCTTAGAATGGGTCATTAATAGCCCAATGACCGATGGAAATACAAGGACCAACGGCTTAACGTGACTTCCGAACCACGCAGGTGATGGTCTGATATGTCTAAACGATGGTGGGAGTTAAAGCGGGTATCATCAGATGATCACTGAGACTATCTGAGCCGCTTTAGACCTATATCATCCTCGAACCCACGACCTTGCGCCTTGCACTCTACCCACTGAGCACGGCGCAGGCTCATGATTATTATTTGCATCATGACAAAAAGTATCGATCATCACTCGAATTGAAAGTGTCTTTTTGACCCTCGGTCAGTTAACTTGACTTCGTGTTAAAAAGTGTCACATCAGGACCTAGTGATAAAATAATTATACTACTTCGTGTTTACTAAACTATAAATCACAAAAACCTCGTTTTCGTATTTGTCTGCATTTTATATTTTGATTTTTCACTCAATACCACGAAAGAAAACACATGTATAGTATGTAGCGGATATGCTAATGTACACTACATTGCGTACACCACAATATACACAGCCACAAGCATCCGGGTCCGTTGTTTATCTCTCAACCTCTCTTTAGGCATACGTAATTGGTTGTCTGTTTTAGTTGCAGAACGTGTCATTAGTTTTTTCGGTAATGTTAATTACATTTTGCCAAACCTACGTTATACCTAAATTAAAATTTACGGAAAAGGTCGTTATTATTAACCTTTGCAGGATCAAATTACTTAAAATTCTACAATTATTTACAGCAAATTTCAGTCGTTGCAAAACTTGTGATGAGTAAAATACAAAACATAGTCCACGCGTGGCCACAAGCACTACCGTAAATCATTGCGAATTTCCTGTAACGAAGGTGATAAATTACAGTACACTTTGAGAAGGAAGAGTTTCCCTCTTTAAAACTGGGGGTTTACGCTATACAAACTGTATTTATGAACATATTTCGATGAAACTTGGTATGAATATTAATGTCGCCGAACCCAACACGAGTACGAACAACCATCAAAATCCATTGACTCGTGGCGTGGTCCTGTAATCCAGCTTCATGGAGGTCAGGTTTTGAGGATGATATAGGTCTAAAGCGGCTCAGATAGTCTCAGTGATCATCTGATGATCCCGCATCAACTCCCACCATCGTTTAGACATATCACCTGCGTGGTTCGGAAGTCACGTTAAGCCGTTGGTCCTTGTATTTCCATTGGTCATTGGGCTATTAATTAATGACCCATTCTAAGGCAGAGTCGGCCTTAGTTTGTAACAAGACTACACCTCATAACTTATTACTACCACTCATCACACTCATCCTTCACCACATATTTGCCTTAAAATACCCTCATGAGAGTGGTCGGCGTCTCAAATAGTGATTTAGTGATATACAAACTGTATTTATGAAGAGATTTCGATGAAACTTGGTATGAATATAAATGTTGCCGAACTCAACACGAGTACGAACGACCATCAAAATCCATTGAGGCAGACGAAGATGGAGGCGACAAAACGAATTTGTGTGAAACGCATTTAAAAATGTTTTAGCTGATGAAGGATTATCCTCAAAATATAACTTCATTTTTTCGAATTTGAAATACTTTTATTTTTATTGAAAAAGAAAGTGTGCTGAAGCCAATTAACGTTCAATAATGAATGAACCGCCGTCAACAATACCACATCGACAAAAACTTAGATAACTTCATTTTGTGTTTGGAATGATTTTATATAGCCAAAAGGCATACAAAGTTTTAAACCTAAATAAATATATACTTAATAATGAAAAATTTTGTACTGCTGTACCTTAATTTTGAGTATGAGATGTTTTAATACAGCCAAAATGACGCAAAGTACGTCAAAAAAACTTCAGCATCCAATAAACACATAACCCAAAGGACTTTTAAAATATTCCCTTTTTCAAAAGTTAAGGTTAAGTTAAGGGGAGGGACATTAAAACTCAATCTGTATAAATAAATACTCCTATATAAAGTTCAACCCTTGAACCCAAACCGTTTCCATTTTTCCCTACAACATTTCATTCTACACGACAACAGAAACGAACGAATACATTTCCTGTTGTAATTAACTAATGAAACTTCTCCACCAAGGAACAAGTGATACTCAAAGGACCTTCAACGCCGAGGATTGTGAGGACGAATATGACGAAGGACAGGAAGGACGGTGACAAGTTGATTCAACGATTTCACGCACACTAAACAATCAAATGTCCTTTTCCTCCTCCGGCATTGTTCTGGACAAACTGTCAGACGTAACAACTCTGTCTCCTCTATCTCTCGTAGTGGTCAAGTGTTATTCATCAACAAATGTTTGTCTCACTGAAATCGTTTTGAAATTCCTCTACAGTTTTCAGGGCTTCCTTTTTGTTCTGGGTGGAACAACAGTAACCGAAATAATTGTTGGTGATTGAGCAAAGCGAAGGTATCTCGGTTAGCTCGACCTTGAAAACGAAAGACGTGTTATTCATGTATATTCTATTTGCGTGTTATTGTTATATTGTACCGGGTGATTACAAATGAAATAGACAGTTTGGATAGCTTGTGGAAAATTTATTATTTAAAAGTTTAGATAATTACTTACATGATTATATAGAAGAGTTCTTTAAGTTTTTATTGAAAATATTTATTCCGGTTACTGATGGTTCTTGGAAGAAGAACGGCCCGTAAACCTTTTCACAAGATAAAGCGCAAAACACGTACACTTTAAGAGAATAGCGTAAATGCTGTACAGTCTCTTTTGGGTTTTCTATTCCCCATAATCGTACATTATGTCTATTAACTTTTCTACTAATGTGAAAAGTGTATTCATCATTAAAAATTATGCGATTAAACAATGTGTCGAAATTTTCAAGACAATGTTACATTTCCTGTCAACAGTTTGTACGTACAAATTTATCATTGTCATTTAAACTTCGTACTAACTGTAATTTATAAGGTGTCATTTTGAAACGTTTCAGCAGAACTTTCCACTATAATTTGTACCAACATAAAGTGTAAGAAATTCCCCACAAACCTATATCACTTACTATGCTGAAATACACCAGTTTAATTTTGTAGATGCTATTGAAGCTGTCTATTTCATTTGTAATCACCCGGTATTATTACTATTGCATCTATATTATCATAATATCCTCTAGTGCGCACAAGTCCTTGTCTTTGTTAAATAATATTTTATGTAATTACATTGCTCAATAGTGTAACTGTAAATAAATAAAACTACGTTGAACTTGAAGAGGATAAACATGTTTAACTTTACAGTGGAGAATTTAATGATAAGTTTTAAAATTTAACCTTGAAAGATCTTTGTAGAAGGTGATATAAATAATGATGTTCTGTTAGGCAATTGTTAGTTTCTGTATGAATAACTCTACAGTTGCTTAAGGCACGGTCAAAAGAGACTATAAACCCAACCCAATAATTTGCTGCAAGGTAGAGCTACTAATATTGAAATTTCGATTTCTAAAAACAATAAAGCTGCCATTTTGTTTAGAGATTACATTTTAATGTGAGATTTGTAGCATTTGATTACGCATTGAATCATCTTTAGTTTATATGAACAACATGGGCGACTCCATTTGTTAATTTAGCCTAATGGTCTGCACTACTCACCAACACTTACTTGTGCAGCCCCACCCTACAGATCATATATCACCAAACAGAACGCACAAGTGCTACCGTGAATCCTGGCGAATTTTCTATGACGGGGTTATAATTTAATCCAGGAGGGCCCTTTGGAGATCCCACAAAAATGGATATTTATTGTATCAAAACTGTATTTATGTATGATCCAATTTCTAATGAACTAGGTATAAACATTTATGATACCGATTACCGTACCTAACATGTATACTGAAAATCAACAAAATCCAATTAGCCTGACCAAGATGGCCGCCATTTCAAAATTATGGAAAGCTCTAAATGGCGAACAGTTTGGTTCTACGACGTATCGCCATTTAGAGCTTTCCATAATTGAATTGATTTGACTTGATTGAATTGATTCTTAATAATCTTCCCTCGTCTGTCTTATGGAATAAGGTTATGGGGAGGATGTTCAAAAATTCAATTTGAGAGGCTTTTTAGGCTGCAAAAAGAAGCTATTAGAATAATTTCAAAAGCAAGTTTCAGGGAATCATGCCGAGACATATTTAAAGGAATAGGTTTGTTGACACTTCCCTGTCTATATTTTAGAAGTGATTTTGTGTTGTAAAACTAATACAGTAAAATCTTGGTTCAATCTAAAATCACTCATGATTATAACACAAGAGGAAAGAACCATTTGCAAATTTGTCAACATAGAACATCTAAATTTGAACAACTACCCATGCAAGTAGGTATAAAACTCTTCAACCACCTTCCTAAAAATTTAAAAGAAATTGAAAGTACCAAAATTTTCAAATCTCGAATAGAACGGTTGCTGTTAAGCAAAGCTTATTTCTCGGTGGATGAGTTCATAGATGATCTTACGGACAACTAATTTCCTTAAATCGCATTTTAATTCCCCCTAAAGCCAGTGTGAATGTGGAATTTGTGTGAAATCATGTAAGTGTGTGTGAGTGTGAATGTTTAATTTCATTGTATTTTCATTTATTTTTGTGTTTTGCTACGCAATACTTTGTACTGTCTACAGCAAATATTATTATTATTCTAGGTAGCGATAGAAATAAATAGGAAAAATTCGCTAACAATTACAACTTGCGCTTTTAATAATCTTTTGTTAAAAGCGTACGATGTATCTCCCATCAGGTCACTGAATATAAACAAAATATCACATGTTTCAATCAGTGGATTCAGTGGATTGCTGACCGCAGACTGACAGGAAGAGATAGACAACCGACAGTTCACATTAACCCGGCACAATACATTGTGTTGTGGCACTGCAAAGCTGGATTGAGTCGTATAGAGCTGCAGCTTCTCATAATGTATGGACCAACAACAACTGTCTCACCAGAGAGACTCTACTAATAGCTGTGACGTTTATTCCATTAAAAATACAGTTCAGCTTGTGTTAACTATATGGAAGTAACGTAGTATTTATTGTTGATAATGTTTACAGAATTGGGAAGAAGAAAAAAGATATAAGAACAAACTGGCAAACAATTGAAATATAAATTTACACGCATTCCATTCCACATTAAGTCACACATACAATCGTTATTTAGGCCCCATACCTGTCTTTAGGGGTGGGTGGGAAGAGGAGCTGGTGGTGGGGCGGGGGTGGTTGCAGGGAAATTTATTTTGAAAGAAAAATGTATACCTCAATAGCCTTGACTATTAGCAAATGATTCATTCAAGATTTAAAATTTAGGTATGTTCTTAATTGTTATATCTTTACAAGTTTTATTCCTATAGTTTGCATAGATAAATTTTCAAGTTTTGTTGTTATTAGATGTAAAATTTGCAAGTGGTCTCTGCATGTTGTACTGTAATTACAAATATTTCTAGATTGCAAAAATGTCATTTGTTTGTTAATATGGAATCAATTTGAAAACGTAGAAAGGGGAATTGTTGACAACTTTGAGTATATCTCGGTATGATTTTTTTGGCCGCGTTTTTAAAACTATTATAAACTATATTCAAATAGCTTCATTTTTCAATCTAAATGATCTTTCGAATAGATTATTAGAACATCCTTCCCATTATCTCATTCCGTAAGGTAAGCGAGGAATATTATATACCTAAAAAAAGCAATTCAGAGAATTTAACGAAAAATAATTCGGCTGGATTGTTAAAAGTTCCTGGTGAAATCCGTTAACATGTTTCATTAAAATTATCATTCTGAAATCCACAAAGGTAGTATCACCTTTATAATAACACGTAAGATATATATTTTGTACTAAAGTAACACATAAATTTTGCTAGTTTGTACAAAATACTTTCCTTTTTACAAAATCTATTCAAGAAAAATTCTCTGCAATAATATTTCGGTCTTCTCTTTATTCCAGTATTCTTTCTTCATTATATCTTCACCATTGTGTAACGAATTTCAAACTAAAAAATGAAAATAAATTTCTAAAATATAGGTTATTCTTTTATCTTTTACTCCTCACAATCTTTCACTCATTAAAACCCCGAGCGAATGTTTACTCTAAGAAAAGACATCCCTGTGATGTTCATAAATTAAGAAGAAACCGGTCAGTGCCAAATTGGCCGTCATCCCTAAAGAGAGACTTATTATAATAGCCTCCCTCGGCCAAGAACGGAAACCAGAGACTTTCTAAAGTCACAATCAACAAACTTCTGAAGTCTTGGAATCAATTATGATTAAACGAAACAAGCTTTAGTTTTCAAACGGTTATGGTAATAACTTAAATAAAAATACGTTATTTTAAGTAACGCTATTAAATGAATATACTCGTACTTATTTTAAGGGTATTTATTTATTTATTTTAATTGTTTATTTATTATTTTTAAGCTGCTGGCGACACTTCAACGCAAGGGTCTACGGCTGCCTTTTTCACCTATTATAATATTTTTTAAATTATTAAACATGATTTATTTGGATACTAGAGAAGTTGTACAAAATGGAGTTGAAAATCACTAAAACTTGGACAATGTCACGGTTTATTTGTGAAACTATTAAAAACTTGTAAGAAATCGGAATCCATACACTCCTCTAGTTTCCAAATATGTTCATTAACGTAAAAACTATTTTGAAAGGTAAAAACGGGGCGCCGTAAACCCATACAAGCGCTAGGTTTGACAGTTAGGCCGCATCAGTTGAAAGAAAGCCCTTTGTTAAGCCAGTTGTTACGTGCACGGTGTCGTGTGTTCCTTGGGTGTACGAATTCAATTTTCTCTGAGGCAGATTCTTAATATCAAAGGTATTGTCCATTTATTCACATCGAAGTATCTTTCAGACATACAGAGGTACAGTTTTCATTTCATTCATTCGAATTTCTCCCACTTCCAGCCCAATTGCCTGTCTGTCAGTTTTAAGAGGTCTCCCAGTTATGTGCCATGTACTCGTCTGTGCTGTAAAATGCTTCCTGAGCTAGTATTGTTTTGAGGCGAGATTTAAATGCCTTTAGCATAGTGGCGCCTTTAATCGAATTTGGAAGTCTGTTGACCAAAAGAACTCCTGTCTGTGAAGGCAAACGTTCATGAATTACCGTCCTGTGTCTCCCAGTTCGGTAATCATCCCTGCCTCTCGTTACGTAAGAATTTATGTCTCTACCGGTAACGAGTATTAAAACAGTTTTTATGATCATCATTACTAAAAAACAATCAGAATTTTAAACATCATTCGGGAACAATTTACCAAATATCACAGCGCGCCTACAGAATATTTCCCGTACAGTATACGACATTTTAAACCCATCTGCCTCCAAAAAACAGCTGTTTGAATAAATAAATGTTTACAAATCACGTCGGCTGTTTGCAAACAAAGAGGATTGTGGGATAACCGATGTGTACAAGATAACAAACGCACGCAGATGTCAATATTGCAGCTGTTGTACTCAATACAGTGTCGCGTTGTGTCGCTGTATTTTTAGCCGAACATTGACGAGTTTGCACGGCATGTCAACCTGCCGACAATCCATTTCTGTGACGAGTTTCAGCTGTTTTATTTGTTGGAACTGTTTTAAATTTTGAGCGAGTTTCCATAGGAAATAAAGATATTAGTTCTACCGCCAGATAAATCTAAACGTCGTAGAAACGTAGTCAAATTGCAAAACTGAAATGGTTAGCGTATTTACCCGGCAAGTGAGAGATACGGGTTCGAGCCCCGGTTCGGTCTACACATTTTGTCTTCAAATTTCTTTACTAATTGACTGGGACTCGTGGCGTGGTCCTGTAATCCAGCTTCATGGAGGTCAGGTTTTGAGGATGATATAGGTCTAAAGCGGCTCAGATAGTCTCAGTGATCATCTGATGATACCCGCATCAACTCCCACCATCGTTTAGACATATCAGACCATCACCTGCGTGGTTCGGAAGTCACGTTAAGCCGTTGGTCCTTGTATTTCCATTGGTCATTGGGCTATTAATTAATGATCCATTCTAAGGAAGAGACGGCCTTAGTTTGTAACAAGACTACACCTCATAACTCATTACAACCACTCATCCTTCACCACATATTTGCCTTAAAATACCATCATGAGAGTGGTCGGCATCTCAAATAGTGATATAGTGAATATATTTATATTTAAACTGTGTTTAAACACTCTACAGGTCGTATTTTTGGTCCATTTTTTAACCACGTTTGGTACAAATGTTCCTTGTACCAAAAATACGTAGGGCCAGAAAAATAGAACCCGAAGTGTCCTTTTGATAGGTGTTTCCCCGAAAAGGGCTATTTCCGATTGAGTGAGACTGATTGATCTAAAACCACAGTTGTGTTACTGTTGAGTCAGAGAATGCGTTTCTGCCAACCGCCTTGTTGAATGACGCTGCATTCTCACACTATATAAAAATTCGTGAAAATTACTCCTCGTTTTAGTTTAAACAACCTGTGTTTAAGCCCCATACACGACTAGGGTGAAAGACACGACGTGTAGTAAAAAATGAAATAATTGTTTTGCAAATGATTCAGTAATTTGTCTGAAATACACGAAAACCAACATTTTACTTACATGCCTCCGTGTTATTTAGTGCAGCTCTTACCTGAAACAAAACATTTAAATTACACTTTTCAAATTACTTTGTTTGTCATTTAACTTAGTTGATAGAGTCCGTGCGTTTCTTCGTGGCGGTTGGTGAGGAGACAGTGGGGAACAAAGCGATGTTTTCAAAAAGTACAGTAATAGCCTTTCCTTACAGTACGAGTGCCATGGAAAGACTGAACAGTTGGTTACCCCACCCTCGAAAACCCAGTTATAACTGGTTTTAGTCGTCAAGAACAAGCGGCACGAAGAAACGCACGGACTCTAGCAGGTGCGCAACAATCAAGCTTCGTTGAATGAATTCATAATAGTTACTGGTTAAAAAATAAAATCTTGGTAATATACTACTTTGACACATTGTTCACATGACACAACCAACTGCCAGAGGTATACAGATCTCACTCAAGTACAAATCTAAACATTTAGCTTTATTAATATGCACGGTCGTATATCATCGCTAAAGAGTGTAATGCTATTAAATTCACCCTTCGTTTATTTAGCAAAACATAAACAAATGTCAGTCT
Source organism: Matsumurasca onukii (assembly GCA_018831715.1). Lineage (NCBI taxonomy): Eukaryota > Metazoa > Arthropoda > Insecta > Hemiptera > Cicadellidae > Matsumurasca > Matsumurasca onukii. The sequence continues at coordinate 9,874,208 of CM032063.1, forward strand.
TAAACCAGGTAATGTGCATGAACCAGTATTAAAAGAATGCATTATACCTGTACCTTGGAATACCTTAGAATGTATTTCAAAGAACATTGTTTATGTTTTACTGTTTTATCCAATAAATGTGGAATTACACAGGAAATATCACTATATCACTATTTGAGATGTCATGAGGGTATTTTAAGGCAAATATGTGGTGAAGGATGAGTGTGATGAGTGGTAGTAATGAGTTATGAGGTGTAGTCTTGTTACAAACTAAGGCCGACTCTTCCTTAGAATGGGTCATTAATTAATAGCCCAATGACCGATGGAAATACAAAGACCAACGGTTTAACGTGACTTCCGAACCACGCAGGTGATGGTCTGATATGTCTAAACGATGGTGGGAGTTGATGCGGGTATCATCAGATGATCACTGAGACTATCTGAGCCGCTTTATACCTATATCATCCTCAAAACCTGACCTCCATGAAGCTGGATTACAGAACCACGCCACGAGTCCCAGTCTTATAGGAGTAGTTCTTAAAAACGAAATGGGTGTACCCGTGAGCATATTTATAACTCTGCATAAAATGTTAAATATTGACGTGCCCTCATTTTTTTAGTTTTAGGTAAATATCCCATTTATTTTCCAAAACTTAATTTTTAATTCTGTTTTGTTATTTATAAAAACGTAAATACGAAAGCACGTGTATGAATTATTAGAGGGGTGAAAATATTAAACGAAGCATGTGGATACGCAGAACCTTTACACCAAAACATGAAATACCAATGTGTGTCCTCCTCGTATTTGCCAGACCAGGACACACACACAAACGTATGATTAAACCTATCACACACACACACACACACAACACGTGTGCTCTCTAGATAAGCTCCTGGATATGCTGCATTGCACTGGTTCTCTCTAGTTCTCTCAATGACAGAGACCGCTATACACAAATCCGATAAACACATGCACGTGCAAGGTATTCCACCAGTTTGCATGCATACTGGCTGCAGAGTAAACAGGGATTTAGTGTAGGTATGTTTGAACAGAATCTGTAACATTGCATATTGCAGGTACATTGGGGTTTAGTAATGATTTTAGATTAATTTCGATATAGCCTATGTATGTCGATTAGTAAAAAGGTACAGTTTGGTTTTCTTAACTCTTAGGCTTTCGCGGCCGGTGTCATCACTAAGATCTTCCGGTTTACACCGCGTCACAGTTGAAATATAATTGCTGCTAAACGTTTCGACCTCGCTGTGAGAGTCATCCTCAGTAGCTTGTTTAATTTGGTTGAGACTGACAATGCCAAGAGTGAAGTTCGCAGATCTCTGCAGGCTGGTTTATAGTTCCACTATCTTCAGCCCAAATACTGTTAGTGGGTTTTGTGGGAAGCCGAGAATTACTGCTCAAGACGAGCAGCCGGAAAAGAGTTATGCCCGCCGCGTCTTCTTTATATTCCCATGGGTGGGGGTCCCGTCACCCGATTGGCCGAAGTGGGCGGAGCCTGTTGCTCGTTCTCGAACTGGATTGGCTGTTTCAGCCACGGCCCGCCAATCCAGTCTCAGCCAGTCAACAAGCTACTGAGGATGACTTCCTGAAGCGAGGTCGAAACGTTTAGCAGTAATTATATTTCAACGACGCGGTGTAAACCGGAAGCCTTGGATATTAGTAAAGTCTGTTTTGTTTAACTAGGCAAAGTTAGGACTGCAAAGTCCTCTCTATCACTCAACCTCCACCTTTACCTAGCGTTACCGTAAAGTCGCTTTACAAATGTAAGTAGGAACCCGCGTCAGCGAGTGATGAGCTCCGGAGTCGCGCACGATTCCAAACCGCCCCGAGTCCGCTACCTTTGGTATCGCGCTTCACTCTGGTGGCGCGGGTTCGATCCCCGGACCGGTATTTGTTGAGGACTTTGCGGTAACACTAGGTAAAGGTCGAGGTTGAATGGTAGAAAGAACTTTGTAGTCCTAACTTCGCCTCGTTACACAATACAAACTTTACCCTTTATGTCAAACAATGTATTTAAACAACGAAATAATTTTAAACCAAAATTCTGTTATATACTTACTAGCTGACAGTGTCCGTGCTACGCTAAGGATTTAAAACCAATTTTTCGTGATTAAATTTACCAATATATTTCTAAACAATTTCAATGTTAGTGTTGTTTGGTAAATTATACTGATTGCCTGTCAGTTCACCATTTTACGGTTTTAGTAAATAAAAGTGGTTATTGACAACATGTAATTTCTGCCCAGTGCTTTGGATGTCAAAGTTAGTTTAAGTACACTTAACCTACACGAAGTCATTGGTTTAAGTAATGAGTCCCTTGAAAGTCAAAGTAAAGTCATTCTTAGGTAGTTTTATTCCAATATTTAACCCCCCAAAAGCCACCTACATTTAACTTCTCTTAGTCTTAAAAGGGTGCTCTATACTATAAAAGGAGTGTTTATGCAATATTTCTAGGCCTTGATGTTTTGGCTCAGCGATTATGAGTGAGTGAGTAAGTCAGTCAGACAAAGCCGTTTATAAATATAAGATAGATAAACAAAATTACATTCCATGTACATTGCTAATAATTTGGCGAATGTTTATTTTATTCTGTCGTATTTGCATATTGTGTCAATCCACTTCTATGAGTTCACATTTTGTACAATTTGTACCTCGAGGGACCACTTATGCCTGCTTGTAACTTTAAAACACCGACCAACCTAATTTATTTATTTATTAAACGCTTCATAACAGGCATGTTAATTACAATGGAGCATTTAAAAACCATAACAATGGAGATACAGAAACGTTCTTGGATGCACAAAAATGTAGTATAAAAATCCATTTTAAGTTATAAAACAACAAAATGTTGCAGAATTAAACTAATGACGATGTTAATGAAACTCTATTCGTGCTACATTACAAGGGCATTATGTAGTTATAATTAAGCTAAATATTGTGAACAACAACGGTGGCCTAAAGTTTGCAATTAACACTTAAAAGCTAATGGGGTAAGTTATTCTCCAACGGTATAACGTTTTAGGGAGGAGTTAAATAACTCCCTCTTCTGCTACTCTCGAATTTATTCAGAGCTATTATACAAGGTGAGTTTTAAATATCCCCCACCACCTTAACTTTTGAAAAGGAAAAATTTTAAAACCCTTTAGGGAATGTTTTATAGGATTCTGAAGTTTGTTTTGACGTACTTTACGTCACCCTCCAACCGAGGGAGGGCTCCCCCAAAATTTTTAAATTGAAACCCCTTTGGTGGTATTTTTAAAAGAAAGGAATTTCGATACAAATTCAACGAAGAAGACATGTTTTACTCGTTTTGTAATACTTATTTTAAGATTGAAAGAAATCAGCTTTGAAATGCCACATTTCACATACAATTTTGTAATGAAAACTTGTTTGAAAATCTTCTGAGGCAAACATTGTACCTTATAACATAATCCCATAGGGTCATTAAAAAACTGTATGTGAAATGCGTCATTTCAAAGCTGATTTCTCGCTATCTCTAAATAGGTAATACAAAAAACGAGTTGAGATAAAAAATGTTTCTTTGCGTCGTTGAATTTGTATTAAAATTCCCTTTCTGTTGAGTGCCACAAAGGGAACCTTCTAGCGGTACGTATATTTAACTATTTGACCCATAAACTCATCTAAACAGTACTGTAAAACTGTAAAGGTTATTGAGATAGTGTTTGAATTACAACTGTGTTTTTTATTATTATTATTTATGAGCTGTTTAACTAAACCGATGTATTTATCTTGATCAAGCGATTTTGCAAAGGCATCCCTTTTAACAAAATGCATATGTGCCTTATTTGCTGATTGATCTATTGACATAAACCTTTAACTTTTTATACTATTCACAACAATTTATATTTAATACTTAATAGTCAAGCATGGCTGGGACTCGTGGCGTGGTTCTGTAATCCAGCTTCATGGAGGTCAGGTTTTTGGATGATATAGGTCTAAAGCGGCTCAGATAGTGATCATCTGATGATACCCCATCAACTCCCACCATCGTTTAGACATATCAGACCATCACCTGCGTGGTTCGGAAGTCACGTTAAGCCGTTGGTCCTGTATTTCCATTGGTCATTGGGCTATTTAATTAATGACCTAAGGAAAAGTCGGCCTTTAGTTTGTACAACAAGACTCTCACACTCATAACCATTACTACCACTCATAACACTATCCTTCACATATTTGCCTTTAAAATACCCAAATGAGAGTTGTCGGCAACTCAAATAGTGATTTAAGGGATTTATGAGCTGTATAACTAAGCCGATGTATTTATCTTGATCAAGCGATTTTGAAAGGCATCCTTTTAACAAAATGCATGTCATGTGCCTTATTTGTTGATTGATCTATTGACATAAACCTTTAACTTTTGATACTATTCACAACAACTAATATTTAATACTTAATAGTCAAGCATTTCTCCTGGAAAGCCTATAAACAGAAACATAAAGACGGAACATAACAACAAAACAGATATTTCAAGACAGAAGCTTTCAAGAAAGCAATAAATTGCTGAAAGGGCTTAGGTTCAACGTTGTGTTAAGAGTTAAGGAGCAGTTCGATACCAAATATCAAAGCTACGACTAATGGAATGAAAGCTTCTTTATCAAACATATTGTGTTTCAACAACAAAGAAAGCATTTGTCAAATATTGTTTTAGTGAAACAGAATACTGTCAGTCTTTGTCAACTCAAGCGCTCTCGTTTCACTGACTCGATGAACGCCTTGATTTCAAACTTCTCTTTGAGATCAATGTGGCCTGTAAAATATTCAAATATCCTTTTTTATACAAAGCAAAACTTTAATAATAATTATTATTATTATTTTCTTCTAGAACTCATTGAAGATTTGTATTGTCTAATACAGAAGTAAACAGTTGTGTCCAGTATTTTGAAAACCTAAATCTTGCTACAAATTTAAATAAGTCAAACTTTATTTACTTTCAGCTAAATACACTTTCATTTGAAACTATTACTCAACTATAAAATGTGGGGTCTAATTCCCTTAAACAGCTAACTGTACAAAGTTTCTTGGGTTTGCACTTAGATAGCAATTTGAATTGATCTGTACATATCGATCACCTATGTGCAAAAATATCTTCAGGGATTTTTCTTCTACGACAGCTTGCTACCCACGTAAATTGCATGTACTCAAAATGCCTATTTCGATCTTATTCATCCATTTTTATCTTATGGTATATGTATATGGAGGCATGTGCTGATTACAAGAAGTTCAAAAATGTTTACCCTCAAAACAAACATTGCGAATAATTTCAAATCGGGTTTCAGGGAGTCTTGCAGAGAATTATTTAAGACTTTAGATATTCTAACCCTGCCAAGTTTGGCATCTATGAGACTATTATTTTCTGTTTGACAAAATGTGATTTAGTTCAAGGTCAACAAATTCACGAACACAATACTAAGGCAAATTCATACATTTAGACAAAATTCTCATAGATTACACATTTATGGAAAACTTCCATCACAGACAGGTGCAAAATTGTTTAACAAACTTCCCGAAAACAGTAAATCCCTGAAAATTTAGCTCATTCAAAAGGGTGTCAAAGCTTATCTATTGAAGGCTCATACTATTCTGTTGGGGAATTTACAGATCAGTATTTAAATAATGACAATTAAATTTTATTAAAATTTAACTGGGTTTTGTAATACTGTACTCTTACTAGTGGTTTACTTTGTTTTATTTTAAATATTTGTTATTCTTGTTCTTTTTTTTGTTTCGATACATTTTTCAGCTTTTCCAACACAAAAGTATTTTTGTATAATATAACAAAAAAAAATATATTATTAATTTACTGCTGTACATTTATGTGTGTTGCAAAAATAAACAAGCTTTATATCTCCCAGTTTCTTTTCACTTCGTCTCAAGGTCTTCATAAAACTTGTTCATAGTGTAAAAGAACTTGGATAATAAATAATTAGGCTTTTATTTTTTATTTAAAACTTTTTATATTTTCACTTGTAAGACTAATTTTGGTAAATTATTTAAAATGTTCTTCTTTCAGTTGCTATTGATTCATATACTGTTGTATTATGTTGATTTCTTCTAAATTGTTTGTTAAATCTTGTCCCGTAACTATGCGAGTAAATAGGTTTGAACTATAATCTAGTTCTTCCGGTTCACACCGCGTCCAAACTTCATAATTAGTTGAAATATTTCGGTCTCGCTGTGAAGTACCATCTTCAGTCACTGAAGATCTTCTTGGTCACTGTTTCAGCCAATCAGTGACTGAAGACGGTACTCCACAGCGAGACCGGAAATATTTCGCTAGGTTTTGAAAAATCTTGTTAAAATAACAAATTATAAAACTATGTAGTAAAAAACTGTAATTTACACTGCTTAGTAATGAAAATTACCAAATCAATTGTTATGGTGTTGTTATTATTATAAATTACTAGTGAGGTCCATTAATAAAAAAGGTAAAGTTATTCTTGTTTAACGAGGCGAAGCTAGGACTACAAAGTCCTCTACCACTCCACCTCGATCTTACCTAGCGTCACCGTATTAGTCACATTACAAATGTGGGTGGTGACTGGTGGGATCGAACCCGCGCCACCGGAGTGATGAGCTCTGAGTCGCGTGCGATACCAATCCGCCACGGATCCGCTACATCTTAATTAATGACCGCCATCTTAAAAATAATAAAATTATCAAACATGTTAATAGCCTACGTGTTAACCAGGTGTATAAGCCACATTCCTGTAAAATTTCATTAAAATTGTTCCAGTGGTATTTGCGTGATTGAGGTACAGACACACACCATCTCATTTTGTATATTAGTATAGTATAGATTAATAGTTTGGTTTATCCTCTAAAACAGGATTTAATGATCAATAAAATCACCTAGTTTATTAAATGCTTTTCCTAGAAAATCAATTTCCTTTAAGAATATAAATGTTGACACTATTTACGAGTGATGTGTTGTGCATATAAAATCTGTCAGCTGACGAGTGAGTGGATTAGATTCTCTATGTGGTTGCCATGACAACAGCGGTGCACGGAACCGGAGTTGTCAACTGTTGTGTTATCCACCAATCAGCTGACATGTCAGTGTCAAAACATACGAGACTGCATTCGACCTTGTTTACACACACCTCAAACAAATAACTGGCGTCATCCATGTTTTCATCGGAACATTGGTTCCAAGGAAGTTAATCTCAAGTGATCAGCTGTTGCTCGAGACTTGTATTATTTTTATTCGCTATTCTCCCTTCGGTCTCAAGACCTATGTGGTTTTTACTGGAAGTTTTACTACATATCATAAAAGGAAAACACATTTCAAATGTTAGTAAGATCGGACAACTCATTCCGCTGTTAGAGCAAAAAATCACTTTTCTGTCCGCCATTTTGAAACAACTTTATTGATTATAAAGAACTTACACAGACTTTTTGTTTATTAATGAGTAACATTAAAATACACAATGATTTAAAATAACACCAAAATTGGATGAAATTTACTGTATAGACTTTAATATTAAAACGCCTTTTGGTGAATTCTCCAAAAGGTATTTCCGGTAGATCCAATTTTGCTAACACTTCGACAAAGATATTTACAAAAGGAACATGTGTACCAAATTTTGTGAAAATGGGACGAAACATGCGATATGTAGAGGGTACACACGAGACATAATTACACATGCATATAAAGTGTTGAAAAAATACTATAACGTGTTCTGGGTCAGGATCCGAGCTCATTTCATGGTCCCGGGTCTGGGTCTTACCATGCTGACGCCATGAATAACTCATTTTTAAAAAAATCGATAGTAAGGAAATTCAACGCTTTAATTATAGAATTGTAATTCGGTTTCGATGTAAGTTATTTTATCGTTACATATAATAATGTAAGATGATTATTATACAGCTATGGGGGTGGCCAAACCTCAGTGCTATAGTGCGTGCTTCGCAGCAAATCAGCCAGAGTTCGATTCCCGGGCGCAGTGATCACTTTTCACGATGGCCACTCCCGTGGTTTGGAAGTCACGTTAAGCCGTTGGTCCATTCCCTTGGTCGTTGGGCTATTAATTAATGACCCAATCTGGGGAACAGTCGGCCCTAGTTTGTAACAAGACTACACCTCAGCATCCATCATCACACTCAGCATCATTACACATTCACCTTAAAATATCCTCTAAGAGTGGTCGGTGTCTCAAAGCAAAAGTATTTATTTCAGGATTCACCTTTAAAATGTCTATAACCAAAAGTCAGACAGCGCAGATTTTATAGAACATGGACGACGTAGTTTGGTTCCGGTGAGCTCTCACAGAGAACATGTTGCAGTCTAGTAAATCTAAGCCCATTACACACGTCTGTTGTAATTGTAGCTAGCCACAGTCTGCCTGACTCAGCCATGGTTATTGTTTCTAAACACATCTCTGTGCTTTGATTGGTGGCTGATTGAACTCCAGTTAATTGAATGGAAAACAATCTTTTGTCGTTTTAATAAAGAGGTTAGGAAAAGTTGACCCTACGTTACGAGATAATTGTGTTGTATATTGATTTTTTGCGTCTGTGACATTTTGTTTTATGGGAGCACAAACGTCTTTTAGGGAAAGTGGTCCAAACCTCATTGTCCGCGTTGGGAATCGAACCCGTGATCTCCGCTCCCGAGGGTGGTACTGGTACCGTTCAGCTACGGTCGCAGGAAAAACACAGAACTAGTCACCGAGATAAGGTAAAGTCACTAAATCACTATTTGAGATGCCGACCACTCTCATGAGGGTATTTTAAGGCAAATATGTGGTGAAGGATGAGTGTGATGAGTGGTAGTAATGAGTTGTGAGGTGTAGTCTTGTTACAAACTAAGGCCGACTCTTCCTTAGAATGGATCATTAATTAATAGCCCAATGACCAATGGAAATACAAGGACAAACGGCTTAACGTGACTTCCGAACCACGCAGGTGATGGTCTGATATGTCTAAACGATGGTGGGAGTTGATGCGGGTATCATCAGATGATCACTGAGACTATCTGAGCCGCTTTAGACCTATATCATCCTCAAAACCTGACCTCCATGAAGCTGGATTACAGGACCACGCCACGAGTCCCAGTCAACTATTTGGTAAATTTACAGAGTTTGTTGGTGAAGTATAAGTCTTATAAAATTGTCCAACAAAACTGTAGTTATCTTAAATCAATAGTGTTTAATGTTGTTATTGAATATTTCATTTTAAATTTAACAATTCTTTTGTGGGAAAAATTATATTTATTCATCAAAACTCTAAATTAGGTTAGTTCTATTGGCTGTGCATAAATAAGTAATTTTGCGTTCTCTGTTACGGTTGGTCAGTCTGATTCACTTATTTGATTGGTCGTCCGCTGCTCACAGCCAGCCAGCCAATCAGTCAGTGGGCAGATGTTACTGGCCGTATAGATGAACTTGGTTGTCTTTTTTATCGAATTTCCTTTGGAAAAATAAGATATTCATGCCGTCAGCATGGTAAGACCCAGACCCGGGACCATGAAATGAGCACCGATCCTGACCCCAGAACACGTTTTGAGATTTTTCACACTTTATATACGTATGTATACAGGGTGAGTTTAATACGTCCCTCCCACCAAAATCTTTTGAAACCCTTTAGGGAATGTTTTATAGGATTATGAAGTTTGTTTTGACATACTTTGCGTCACTCAACCCCACCCAAATATCGGGGTCCTCAAAATTTAAATTGCAACCTCCTTTTGTGGTACCTCAAAAGAAAGGAATTTTTAATACAAATTGAACGACGCAAATGCTAAATACCACGTAAAAGAAACTTATTATAACAAATGTGTCTTTAAAATACCCTATGGGATTATGTTATAAGGTTGTAATGTTTCTCTCAAAAGAATTTTGAGAAAAAATTGGAATTTATTAAATTGTATGAGAAATGTGGCACTTTAAAGCTGATTTCTTGCAATATTTAAACAAGTATAACAAACAAACGAGTAGAGGAAAAAAGTTTCTTTGCGCCATTTAATTTGTGTTAAAATTCCCTTTCTTTCGAGGTGCCACAAAGGGGGGTTGCAATTTAAAATACCCCACCCCCACGGTTTTTGGGTGGGGGTGGGTGACGCAAAGTACGTCAAAAAACTTCAGAATCCTATTAAAACATTCACAAAATGGTTTCAAAAAGCTTTTTCTTTTTCAAAAGTTAAAGGGGACATATAGAACTCACCCTGTATATGTATGTACTCTCTTCAGGTTGCACACTTCTTGTTCACTATAAACCGATAGAAAACGTCCGTAATAATATTAAACCTGATACATTCTACCATCGTCAACAAACTACAAACAACAAAAGCATTTTTATTTTAATGAATGTTATTTAACTTTGTTAGAGAATTGGAATTACAGACTGCAAACCTTTCTTTCATGCTGTATAACAAATAAACATCTTAGTTTTTCGCAGTACTAAACACGTTTGTACGGTTGAAAAAGCGGCATATTGAAATCATGAGAAATAATCTAATTCCAGACGCAATATGCTACAACTGGTGCGCCTGCAGAAGGTGTCATGGCCCGGCATACATGTCTGGACCTATATTGAATGCAGCGCCTGGTCGTGCACTGCATACTGCATAATGCTAGAGTCTGCTTGTTTCCCTAATTGAACTATCAACTTTGACACTATTCCACGTATAAACGTTTATATTCCACATAGGTAGGTCGCCCCTCACCTGTTAATTGAATAAGGTCGGTGTGTTATCGAACTTCCTTTTGGAAAAATGAGATATTCATGCCGTCAGCATGGTGAGACCCAGGCCCGGGACCATGAAATGAGCACCGATCCTGACCCCCAGAACAAGTTTTGAGCATTTTTTCAACACTTTATATACATGTGTATCATCTCTACAGGTCACATTTTTGTTCGATTTTCACCAAATTTGGTACAAATGTTCCTTTTTTTAATATCTCGGTCGAGTTCAACCAGCCAAATTTAACTACCGGAACTTTTGGGCGGAACTTTTACCAAAAGAAGAGGTTTTAATGGTCTAAAAACAGGAAGTTTCATCCAATTTGTATGAAATTTGAAATGAATATGTATTATTTTGTTATGCATTAATATACCAAATATAATGAAAACCCATCAAGTCATTTCAAAATGGCGGCCGAAAACGTAAATGTTCGCGGAATAAGTAGTCCGATATAATTTAAGTTTAAAATGTGTTTCCCTTTCGCGACATGTAGCATTACTTCTAGTAAAAAACCCGTAAGTTATCACTCGTCGTAATAAACCATAAAACTCTGGGGCCGAAGGCCGAAGCGAGGCTGGAGTGCGTAGCGACCCAGGTATGATTCACTAAATCACTATTTGAGATGCCGACCACTCTCATGAGGGTATTTTAAGGCAAATATGTGGTGAAGGATGAGTGTGATGAGTGGTAGTAATGAGTTATGAGGTGTAGTCTTGTTACAAACTAAGGCCGACTCTTCCTTAGAATGGGTCATTAATTAATAGCCCAATGACCAATGGAAATACAAGGACCAACGGCTTAACGTGACTTCCGAACCACGCAGGTGATGGTCTGATATGTCTAAACGATGGTGGGAGTTGATGCGGGTATCATCAGATGATCACTGAGACTATCTGAGCCGCTTTAGACCTATATCATCCTCAAAACCTGACCTTCATGAAGCTGGATTACAGGACCACGCCACGAGTCCCAGTCAGATTCAAATAACAGATAACGGTAGGAACGCCTGTGTGATCTTACTCCTCGCACGTCTGAATCATCGTGTAGAACAGCTGTTATACAGTACATGTAACTCTATTACTTAACCAGCAGAGTTTGATGAGGCAAAGGGGAGATGAGATGCCACGCCTTTAGTTATTCTCGTAACTAGAGATAACAAACACGTAGCTTTATACTGTTTGTCTACTACTTCGCAGACACGAGTGATAAAACTAACTAACAATACAACACATAATATGTAACTTTACAATCAATTTTATGTATAAACTAGCTGTGTACCCGTGCTTCGCCACGGATAAAATATTATAGTATCATGACTTTAAAATGTTTTTATGTACAAAGGCAGGCTGTTGCTCAGGTATTGGCATCAAACTACATATCCATACACCTGTTCCTTCATTTTGATATTGGACTTAAAGTTATGCCTTAAAACGTGTTCAGTGCCCACTTTGGTCTCTCGGCTTTTATTTTGTGGACGTGGTATGGATACAAAATTTAGCTAAATAAACCCTTAAACGAAGTTTCAATGCAATAGCTTTAGCCGATTTTCAGTTATAAGCGGTCCGATATGACTTAAACGTGTTCAATACCCACTTTGGTCCCTCGCCATTTATTTTGTAGATGTTGTATGGGTATAAAATATACACTGCGTAATAGGTTAACCCTTAAACAAAGTTTCACTACCATATCTTCAGCCGATTTTGAGTTATAAGCGGTCCAAGATGCCTTAAAAACGTTACAGACAGACAGACAGAAATGTTTTAAAATTTGGTACAAATGTTTCTTTTGTGCATATTTAGTCGAGTTCGTTAACCAACAACATCGAAACACCCCTTTTGGAGTGACCGTTCACCAAAAGAAGTTTTATGATCTAAAAACAGTACCTTTCGTCCGAATTTGATGACATTTGAAATAAATATGTATTTTGTTATGAAATTTGAAATAAATATGTTTTTTTTATGAAAATCCATCAAATCGTTTCGAAATGGCCGCCAAAATGTGATTTTTTGTTATAACAGCTGAGTAGCTCGATGTTATTGATATTTGAAATGTGTTTTCCTTTCAAGATATGTAGTTTACTCCAGTAAAAACCTGTAAATCTGAAGCCGAAGCTAACACTAGTAATAGAAAACAAAACTTAGGCCAAAGCAAAGCGAGCTGTAAGTGGGTCGAAATGGAGTAACAAATTGCAAAGGAAATTCGATTGACTCATGCCAGCGGCGCTTTAGCGCTTAGCTGCGTGTTGGCCTGGTTATTATTATCCACGTACAAGCCCAGATGGTTTGTGTCCAGACTTGCTTCATCCTTTAGGAATGAGCTCTTTTTCTTTTATAGTCCAGCCAACTCCTCTCCTTTTAGTGACTTTCCACTGACCAAAAATGTCCAATTCAACACTTTTTTGTCTAAATGTATTTCCATCATAAATTTCCGTTTGTGTAGTACCTCCTGCTTTAAAATCTTCTTCAAGTTTTAATACAACCGTGGCTGGGTCATCTTTTATAAGCCCTATTTTTACATTGTTTTTCACCAATCTCAAAAGAATTTTTGAGGATGATATAGGTCTAAAGCGGCTCAGATAGTCTCAGTGATCATCTGATGATATCCGCATCAACTCCCACCATCGTTTAGACATATCAGACCATCACCTGCGTGGTTCGGAAGTCACGTTAAGCCGTTGGTCCTTGTATTTCCATTGGTCATTGGGCTATTAATTAATGACCCATTCATAAGAAGAGTCGGCCTTAGTTTGTAACAAGACTACACCTCATAACTCATTACTACCACTCATCACACTCATCCTTCACCACATATTTGCCTTAAAATACCCTCATGAGAGTGGTCGGCATCTCAAATAGTGATTTATAAGTGAACATTTTTTAGCTTTGTTTAAATAAACAGGTTTCTTCTATAAATCCCAACAAACAAAATTTTTTAAAAAATCAGTATTTTATTTTGCAGTTCAGCACTATTTGAAGTAACGAAAATTGTAGTTTCACAACACGATGAGTCATTGTTCACACCCTGTATTTACGGTGAGTAGGCCGTGTCGAGTGTCGACCACAAAGCCACAGTAACACGTGTATTGAGCCCGTGGCAATGTCGTCAGCGTTTAGTAGCATACGAGCCGCCGATAAAAACAACATTTTCCGAAATGAGGGCATTCTCAACCGAGTAGTTCACATAACGCTAGCTTTTAGCAGCATCGGCTTATCCAACGGCTTTTAGCTCCATACACACAGCGCAATATAGATGTAGAGCAGAGAGATCTACACTTGAATTTGTATCAACTAGCTGAGAGTACCCGCGCTTCGCCTCGGAGCATACCTGTGTGTATATTTTAAGAAAATTGCAAATTTAAAGTAAACAAAAAACCTATACATCCTTAGAGAAACCATTTAGTTTGACTGTTAGTTCACTATCTTCTCCTTATAAATGTTGGCTACCTTGTAAGAGTCATAGTTACTCCCGTTCCACCTGTTTTAGGCCCACTTTGGCAATTTGTTTGGGGGATGTTATGTGGACATAAAATGTAGCTAAAGACACACTACGTGATAAGTTTAAGCCTTAAACAAAGTTTCATTTCCACAGTTTCAAGCCGATTTTGACTTTTGAAACGGTCCAAAATGCCTAAACACATTTTCAGAGTCCATTTTGGTCCCTTGCAATTTATTTTTTGGAGGTTGTATGGATATGAAATATAGCTAAAGACATACTACGTGGTGAGCTTAAGCCTTAAACAAAGTTTCACCGCCGTAGTTTCAGCCAATTTAGACTTATAAGCGGCCCAAAACGCCAAAAGTGTTCAGAGCCCACTTTGGTCCCTTGCCATTAATTTTGTAGAGGTTGTATGGATATGAAATATAGCTAAAGACACTGTGCAAAGGGCTTCACCGCCATAGCTACAGCCGATCTTGAGTTATAAGCGGTCCAATATGCATTAAAAACGTTACAAACAGACAGGAATTTTTTAGACGCCAGTTTCGATCTTTGCAAAGTATATAAACACCAAATAAACCAAAACCCGATGGATTCATTGCAATGTACAGACAAAAGTCTAATTTATATTATCCAGTGTAAGTAATAATTCGATAGCATGAATCATGTTTGGGATTTTCTACAGTGTACAATTCCCAAGTACTGTACGTAGTATTATCTATACAGTAGGGAGTATTAGAAAGGGTGTCACAAACTTCTAGAAATGGTAAACAAGATCAAAATAAATGTTCAACTAAAAATTACAATTTTTTGAGAATAGGCCCTACACGCTCTGTTTTAGCAAATTTCTAAAATGCAATATCATTTTTATTCAGATAAGTAACACTCATTTGAAATTGATCGTATAATCAAAAGTCAAGTTTCAAAATGGTGGCCTTTTTATAGGAACTATTGGATACTTTACTTCAGTAGATTTTTCTTTAGAGAGTTTAATTTCGAACAATTCAAATCGAAATCTATACAAATATATAAAAATGAGATGGTGTGTGTCTGTTCCTCAATCAAATACCACTGAACCAATTTTATTGTTATTTTACAGGAATGTGGCTTATATACCTGGCCAACACATATGCTATTAACATGTTTGATAATTTTATTATTTTTAAGATGATAATCATTGATAAAACCTCATTAAATCTTCAGTTTGACCAAACTAAAAATGACCTAAAGTTTGTAAACCCCTTGTTTTAACACCCTATGTAGATTTGGCAACATATTGAAGTCAGATATCTGAACAGAAGAAAGACAGTGAAACATTATTGAGACAGACCCCGTGTGTCAGAGCAATGATATAGACCGCAGACATTGTGAGAAATGTGAAAGAATAAATCGCAATACGTCTAGTGGCAGAAATATTATTGAGTCTGGTTGCGCCATCTTTTATCATCCCCATCTACTCACAAATCTACATCAATTCTACCTAATCTTTTTTATGGTTCATATTTAAACAAATTTACACTTTTAATGTAGCAAAGGTCGGCAGAAACAGGCAACCAGGTTGAATAAACTCCCATAAGAACGATGTTGAATGCATATAACACAACTTTTTAGGATAGAACCTCGCTTGAGATCTAATTTTAAAGGACATTTTATTGTCTAGTGACATTTTTTACCATTTTTCAAAAATGGTGTGTCGGTAGTTTAATAACTGTACCAAACCAAAAGACAAAATGACTAACTCGGTAATGAGTAATAACAACCAAACATTTCATGTCACAAACTACAAAAATAAACACTGTTTTTGTGGGTTTTATACAATTTTTTTGAAAAGTGTTCAGTTAGGATTAAAAAATGGGGTTTATCCTGACTGAGAGTTTGATATGTTTAGCACAAATTACTGTTCCAACTAAGATTGTCAACATCTTAGTTAACACGTTTAGTCTCTATAAAAAAAAAATAATTATACAGGGTTATTCAAAAAGAATGTCTTACTTTCAGATAACTCTAATTCATTTATTATTTCTTAGATTTACATAAACTAAATACTAGTAAAAAAAGCACATTTCAAAGTTTGTCTCCCATGCACTTCTATAAATGCTCAACATGTCCTCCCCTGAATGCTCGGCAAAAATCTAGCCGATAATCAAACTTTTTTCCCACATCACGAAGCAAATATTGATTTATGGTATTAACTGCAGCTCTGATACGGTTCAGCTCAACTAGATTTCTTGGCAGAAGGGGAACGTAAACTTATTCTTTAACATAGTCCCACAAGAAAAGGCTACGACGAAATCACGAATCTCCTCCGAACTGAACCTCAAGAGGAATATAACTGAACTGACTAGATTTTTGAACATTCAAGAACGAAAAAAACTTTGGTTAAAGGGCTTCATCTTGTTAAGTTAAAGTAACTGTTAATTTATGTATATAAAACTTTGAAACTTCTTCTTTTCAACCATACGTAAATTATTTATGGAGCACTTATACTATAAAAGTCACAGACGAATGAAAGTAGGACATTTTAATAACCCTGTATTTTGTCATTTTTTCTTTGTCACTTCAACACAACAATTTTTAACTTCAGAAGTCAGGTTTGCCATTTAACAAAATAAACTTGGTATATAATTTTGTTGTAATGGCTGCGCAAATGGCCTTAACAATTTACATTTAATTATTTACTAGTTGACCCGACAGACTTTGTCCTGTCTATAAAAACTTATGCATCTTTACTAAAGTTATTTAATATTTATCAGCTGTATATTTTGTTTACTAAATACTGTAGGCAAAATGTGCAAAACGTTTTCTGTAGTTTTCGTGTGATTTACTTAATTTTTCTCTTTGTAAGCATATTCTACAACAAAACTTAAAAGCGAATTATATGGGACGAGAGTGGAACATAGTTTACAAAAATTGTGCCATAATCATTGTGATATTTTCTTCCAACAATAACTATGAAATTATTATTGAAACAATTTTATTGTTTTGTTGGTGAATAACTCTCCAATATGATAATCACCGGATCTTGTAATGACAGCAAGATACACGGGTTACTGTGCTAGAGGCTGTGATGAATGAATCCAAAACAGGAGGAGGTCAAGGCAGTAGATTTATGTTTCATTTACAAGGCAGTTTATACCCCAGGAAAGGCTCTTCATATAATCTTTCCTCGCTTAAAAGCCTCTTGGCTTATTGCACAAAATTAAATAACAAAAAAGTATTCATTTTGTTTAAGTACTCTTTCCAAGGAAATTATTAACATTCTACTTAACCGTAATGACTACTGTTTTCTCTTGTTTTCACTTTCAATCTTTAGGACACGAGTATTTGTAATTATGTACTCTCTTGTCAATACCACACTTTTATATAAATCCCTGGTTGTAACGAGAAAGCCGGGAAGATTTCAATTTGTGAACCAGATCCCTTAAAACCTGTCATCATTTGAATATAATACTCGTACATTTGGAAACCATAAAACTGACAATTTAGTCAAAAGCAGGTTATTTTAGGTTTTCATAAACATTGGAAGCGACTACACACTAATATGTATATTTGTTAAAATGACAAATACAGTTTATCTGTAAAATTTTTTTTTTGTTGAATAAAACTAATCAAGTTTTGTCAATTTCATCAAGTTTTTTTTCAGAAGTGACAAAATATGGTATTGTACTTTTTGTTGATGTACAACAAAACTGATTGAGTTTGTTCAATTGCATTACGATTAAGGAATATATATTTTATACATCGTGATTGTGATTTGTATATAACTGTATCCTTCCTACTTATTGCAGTACCAGAAATAATACTTAAGTCATTACAACTAAATTATCTACCAAATTTATTTTGTCAAATGGGAAAACTGACCGCAAGTTCAAAAACAATTGTGCCGAAAAAATAAAATAAAAATATTAAATTTAAATCTCAAAATATATTTTGTTTGTTAATCTAAATATTGATTAAAGGTGTGCCTGACACAGCAAATTGTACATTTTCAATTAAATTTCATGTTGTGAAACAAATTCAGTTGTCCAGTTTTTTAAACAGGCTAAACTAAAGTGTGCATTGTCTTACAACACTATATAACATAACATAAACATTAAAAAGTCTATTAAATATGTCAAGAAATTGATAAAAAAGGTGTATTTTCTGTTTTGTCACAAAGTGTATGAGGACTAGTGACAACGACCGAGGAAAAGACAGGTTGACAAGCCTTCAGATGAAATGAAAATCTCAAAGTTTGTTGTATAGAAACCCCCCTGTTTCCACTACCTGTCATAATGTCAGTTCCCTTTAAAAAATGTCACTTCAGAAGTTCAGATAACTATTTACTTGCTAGCATTCATGTTGTATTAATTATTTTACAACATTGCAAATTGTTAAAAAGAATTCTGGTTCATCTGAAATATAATTGTCTATTCTTTCTATTTCTAAACTATCTTCTCACTGCAGTGCAGATGTTTTGAGAATGGTTTATTTTGGTCTTATACATCCCCACATATTATATGGTATAATTTTTTGGGGAAACTGCGGGACACAAAAATTTCTAGACTGTTGATTCTTCAAAAATTGGCTGTAAGAATAATTGCAAAACTAAAACATAGAGAATCCTGTCGAAATGCTTTCAAATCAACCGGAATACTGACAGTTACGTCACTTTACATATTAGAAACTTTAATATTCTGTTTTCAAAATTTCAATTGGTAGAGTCAAGTCACTCTTATAATACCCGTAGTGCAAACATTTTAAATTTTAATAGCCACCGTTTGGAAATGTTCAATAAATTGCCGATAAATTCTGGTAAAAAGATGTTTAACAAATTACCAGAAAACATCAGACAAATTCAAAATTTTAAAACTTTTAAGTGTGAACTAAAGAACTTTTTACTGTCAAATTCGTCAACATTTTATTTAAATTTTAATTTGCATACTAATACTTTTCACCATAAAACTGAAGATGTTTTAGCTATCTTTTTTTACCAGTGGTAGTAGATTTTGTGTGTGTTTTTTTTTGTTATATAGTTAGAATAATTTGTTGTCAACACAATTATTATATATTGTATATTGACAAATAAGACTTAAACTAATAAAACTTATTTTGTTTATTCTATGTGTAACTAGTTGTGTTTCAGTTATAAGTATTGAACTATTGCCAATCAAGTGAAACTGTTAATTTTATTATTATTTTTGTAGTTTTCTTAAACCATATTAATTGGCATATTAAAACTAATTTTTAGTTAGTGGCTATGATGTAAAACTTTAATTTTCGCTTGATGTCAACCAAGGGGGAAAAGAGATTTATTCTTTGGGAAATTTCTCACTTGCAACTTTTTTTTTTTATTGAACAATAATGCAAAATGGACATACATAGTTGCTTTGTATGCTAATACAGGAGATTCTATAGTAAAAAAAACAGAGACTTTCAACTTCATTTTTTTCAATAGATAAAAAGCTAAGGTTTTAAAACGGGTTTTACTGAAAAATTAATTGGTATTTAAATATTGAATCATATTAAGTTTTACTAATTCAAATTTTGTTAGCAATTCAACAACAATTTCGAGACATTTCAATCTCTAAACCCGATTAGTTTAGAATTAATAACACAACCCACTCAGTATTTCTTCCCATTATTAAGTCTTCAAAACTGATGTAAATAATTTCACTAGTATGTATACAAAATTCCATAAGTATTTTAAAAACCACCTTATTACAACAATAGTCTAAATTGATAAATATTCTTTGTTATATGCAGCTTACACAAAGTAAAAATATGTTAATTTATTCATTCAATAAATTTTCTTTATATTATCACCCTTACCTAACATAAACAACCCTTGTATGCAAAGCTTGTTGGAAAGGAGGCGACGCTGGAGGTTAAACGTTTTGTTTTCCAAGGCAAGAGAAGGTCAAAAGATTTATGTTTCATTCACGAGACACTTTATTAAACCTGCCTTTATTCAAAGCCTCGTTTACTCGTCAGTGTTTTCACTTTGAACAATGCTTTAGAAAATTGTATTTAAATCTACTACGTACACATACCCAAAAGTGAAATTGATAAACACATATCTGATGAAGAGTTGAAATAGTTTACTACTCTTCGAAATACAGATTGAGTAACGTTGACTGAGTAACGTTTTAATTGGAGGCCTTTTTAAGTATTTCACAAATTAAGAGGGGGCGGATAGAGCGGCCGCAGGTCCAACTCAAAGTACCGCTTACAACATGCGGGGTAAAAAGTTTTAAACGACGTATTAAGCAAGTTAATTTACTTAAATGTGAAAATTTTTCTCTGGAAGCATAGATTTATTGATGCTGTTTCATATAAACACAAAGAATTTTAATTTTGTCATAAAATAAATTTTGTACTTCAACTAAAAACTCGATTTTTCCATAAAAACATAGTACTCCATATTCAGTAATTAAAATTATATTTTATAACCTTACTTATTTTTCCCTTTTTTATACGCAGCAGCACTAATAACTCTATGCTTCCAGAGAAATACTTTCCGCATTATAATTCATTAACCTACCTAAAACACTGTTTGCAAATTTTCCCATGTTAAATTTCCTATCAATTTGAACGCCGCTCGGGTTCTATCCGGCCGCCTCTTAATTCTTGTAGAGGAAATTTTAATTATAGAGGCAATAATTTACAAAATATACAAAATACAAAGAGAGATAAAAAAATTAATATAGAGTGTTTTTTTTTTAATACGCAAGCGCTTCCAACACCGATGTTGTCATCATCAGGCAAACTTGTCACATGGAAATTAAAATAACCAAACATTAAACTAGATTACTAACCAATTTAATTTTTGGTTATTTTTTTGTAAAAGGTTTGCCTAATGATGATAGCATTGCTCTTGAAAGCACTTCTGAATTTTATAAAAATCACTCTGAACTGGCATTTTTGTATTTTAAATATTTTGCATATTTCACAAATATTAAAAAAAAACACATATACGAAAATGTATTTTCTTTCTACATGTGTTGAGTTAGGCAAAGAGTAAAATATCAAGTTTGAAAGTTCTGCGATCTCTCACTTTGCTAGCAGTAAAATCATTTAGGTTTTTAATTATAACTTTTTTTTAAACTGTTTCTTGGGAAAAGCAAATTTATGAACACATTTGTCACCTTTTAGAGAAGAAAAATAGCATCTGCTTCTGAGTTATTTAAAAGGAAAGGAAACCCATTCTGTGTCATTTTATTGACTGTTGGAACATTTGGACAAACAAAGCATCACATTGACCTACTTTAGCGGTTAAACTCAACGTCAACATTTGGAGAGCTCTGGTTGACTATAGGACTCGTTCGGTAAACCTACTAGTGAGGCTGTTTGAATATGTGAATTCTCTCAAAACTCAATTCTTATATACCACTCAGCAGTCTTGTGAGGTGTTACGGATTATTATTGCATTGATTTGAGGCCTAAAACATCAAATTATCTTTGTAAGTAACTTGTACGTGAACTTAAAACTGATTTAGAAAAAATTAATAAAAAACAAGGAAGTTCTAAAAGTTTTCTTTAAAAACCCTTTCTTTATTTTACAACTTCCTTGTGCTTAATTTATTTGTTCTATTTTTCTTTAACACAATTGTATTATATGAAGTCATTTGGTACCTCAAGATAATATTTAAAACTTATTTGTTAGAATACACTTCATTATTTAGTTGGTATAAAATGGTTGGTGGTGGGTAAATATCTTTAGATTATCTCAAAGATAAGTAGAAAATAAATTTAGTGTACTTTGGCTAAATGGTTGGATCAAGAGACCAAGTATTGCCCTGATTATAACCGTTTTTTGACCACACATATTTTATGTTTATTTCAACCAAATTTTACAATGTAACCTGCATCACAAAAAATTTTAAAAAATATATTATGAAGAGTTTATTTAATGGGTGAAAGGAATAAAAAACAGTATTTGCTTAAGCTAATGTAATTTTAAGTATATTCTAGGTTTTGTATGATATTTTATAAAGTATTAACTACATAAGAACATTCTAACCTTTTTATATGAATAAAAGTAAGTTTTTACTAACCAAGGGTAGTATATTCTTAATATTTTGCATGGTATGGATAGAGCTGGCTAAAGTTTATAATGTTGCTAAGATGGCTATATTTATACATGTCCTTGGAAGAAAGACTTATCATGAAAAAATACAAATGTATAGTTAACACTATATTTTCATTCACTAAATCACTAGGCCTATTTGAGATGCCGACCACTCTCATGAGGGTATTTTAAGGCAAATATGTGGTGAAGGATGAGTGTGATGAGTGGTAGTAATGAGTTATGAGGTGTAGTCTTGTTACAAACTAAGGCCGACTCTTCCTTAGAATGGGTAATTAATTAATAGCCCAATGACCAATGGAAATACCAACGCTTAACGCGATTCCGAACCACGCAGGTGATGGTCTGATATGTCTAAACAATGGTGGGAGTTGATGCGGTATCATCAGATGATCACTGAGACTATCTGAGCCGCTTTAGACCTATATCATCCTCAAAACCTGACCTCCATGAAGCTGGATTACAGGACCACGCCACGAGTCCCAGTAAATTTTCAAGCCAGGTGAATAAATATCATAACTACTTCATACCAATAAAACTTCTGAAAATGAACATTTGATCAGCAAAGAAGAAACTACTATCAAGATATTTTTCAAATTGTTTGAAAATCATTTGGTGATCATTGCATTTATACAACTCCTTACATCCCTAAAAAAAGTTATTACCTTTCAGCAACGGATTACAAAATCTGAAAATTGCTGTAATTTGTTGCCTATTATTATTGTACTGTCGCCCGTTGGTTGTGCTTTGTAGTTAGCTAAGGAAAAATGTGAGAGATGTATTAAAACTAAGAGCAGGTGGGCATAAACAGACGACTGAAACAATCCGAGCATTCCTGAGCTGAGCCCGGCCACAACAATACAGCAAACGGAAAACAGCTGAGAGTAAAGTGTACAGGATATCTGTTAACTTCAGGAACTAGATACATCTCAACTTGAAACTTATTTGCACTTAAAACGCCCGAATTCTAATACGCATTTTTAATTTAAAACTATCAAAACTAATAAAATTCTGCATTTACAGGTCTTACAATATAAGCTTTACAGGACTTATCAATTTAGATTATTGTTGGTATAAAGATGGTTTCTTAAAATGGTGATGGAATTTTTTATACACACTGTTGAAATTGTATTGTTTCCTTTATAAAATTTCTGCCTGAACAGAGCTCACTAAAAAATTGTATTAGTCCCTCTTTAACGTCAATCAACAGTCCAAAAACTTGAAAACTTTAAATTTTGTGTTTAAATAACGATTAGTGGTGATTTTTTTCTCATTTACTTATTCTCATTCAGTTAGTTTTTACAAATTTGTCTCACACTGTTAAGGTAGAAATCGTCATGTCCGCAGACAGAACTTTGTAAATCATTCGGAAACGTAACGTAGACCAATTCGTTCTACACACTGGCACAGCTTGAAACTTTTCCACAAGCTCTGCCAAATAAGATAACGTTTTATCTGTGACACTAAGCAACGTGTTCCAGAAAACCATGTGTGTTTTGTAACCTTTTGTGCTACATTAGTCACAAATATTTCTTCTTTAAGGTTTTGGTTTTTGAGTTTAAACTAAATTAATTTTAATGAACCAGTAAATGTCATAGCCAAACTACCACAGACAGATCCACAGTGAATTTTCTACGGTTTGAAATTTTCTATTTGATTTTGTACATCAGCGTGTGGGGGCAAGATGTATGTGGGCCCGCTACATTGGCGTAAAGCTTGTTTAAAAACTTAATTCAAGCTTGGTTTACAGTTCAAATTAAGTAATAAAATAATAAAGCAAACTTTTAATTTCTAAAATTGGGAGGTATACAATTTTCTGATTAATGTCCTAAGTGAAGAGTTCAAAAATATTATAACGTAAAATTCCTAAATGTATACCGACATCACAGACAAAAGAAGAGTCCATTAGTCTACATCGACATGTTTCCGTTGATGATGTGGGAAGATTTGTTTTTTTGTGAGCCCTTTTTAGCCAATGCTACCAATAAAAGCATTTTTGACTTAAGTCATACATTTTTTAAGGTTAATTAAATGTATTGGAGGAAATTTGCAGGAATTTGCACAGATGACATTCAGGGTATGTCAGGAAAGTACACTGCCGGACTTTGAGAGCTTATCAAAACGCTCGCTCCACAAGCAAGATGGACGCACTGCATAATTCACATTCCACAGAAAGGCTTCAGAAGCTAAAGGTATGAACTCAGAAATTGATATAGTTTTACATGTGGTCATTGAAACAAACAATCTCACTAAAGAGCAGTCTTTAAAATCTTAAATTTTCAAAATTGTGCGTAAAAATATGGACTCAGAACACACAGCTTTCAATTTTCATATTGAAGCTTGCTGCCTATAGAGTGGAAAGGCTTTGACCAATTAATTGACATTACTAAGTAATAGGTTGTATTTTCTAGGGAAACTACTGGTGCCGGTTATGTTCTAGAATAAGCACTTGACAGTTCTTTAGCCGAAAGCAACTGGAATTTAAATCAAATCTCTAGAGATTTAGCCTCTAGAGTGAGCCGAAAATGGCAACGAGATCGCATCGTCTGAAGTCGTGTATGTACCTAGTGGCATGGAAGGTCGAGGCTCTCTGAGTCGGAATGGAGAAGCAGAGGGCAGGGTGATGCCTATCCTCAGCAAGCAGAAGATCATCAGCTGCAACCACAGAAGAGGTAGCTAGAGACAAATATGAAATCTAGTAGGATTCCTCGAAAGTTGGGGATGGAATTCATCTGACTTAGCTTGCGAGTGGAGACGAGATTAAACAAGAGGTGTGAAGCTGGGCCCGCTTGTGATGAACAGCAATCATTCCAGTCAACGACTGGCAAGTTAAAATCACCCAGAAGAAGTATGTCCTCAACGGCGGAATGGTTATGACGTCATCAACAACTTCGAGAAATCAGCGACAGTAGAAGATTGGTTGGGGGAATGTATGCACAGCCCAGTAAGACGCTATGGAGACAATACGCATTCACCGAGGAGGATACATTGAGCAGCTTGGTGGATATAGTTTCACGTATTGCAAGGAG
This sequence comes from Matsumurasca onukii, assembly GCA_018831715.1. Classification (NCBI taxonomy): domain Eukaryota; kingdom Metazoa; phylum Arthropoda; class Insecta; order Hemiptera; family Cicadellidae; genus Matsumurasca; species Matsumurasca onukii. Next base: position 9,899,437 of record CM032063.1, read on the forward strand.
GATTCCCCCACCACTGCGTTTGATGCTAGTTGACTTGGATCTGTCACAACGGAAGACGTTGAACCCAGCGAGACCCAATTCCTAGGTGGAAAGATCTGAAGAGAGGTTAGTTTCAACCAGGGTAATTATGTCGTAAAAAGAGGTAGATACATTAGATGAGAGTTCAAGCAGCTTGCTTCTTAAGCCGTTAGCATTCTGGAAGTAGCAAGACAGATATTTAGGAGTACCGTTGGGAATTAAGCGTTTTTTTGAGCCTTGACAATTTGTGGGACATTGTTAACAAATTTGATAGTGAGGTCTTATTTCTTTACATGGGATTCAACACACTGAACCTCCCTTTAAATACTGTCTTGGTTGGCCTACTTTGCCGCCCTAAGGCCTATGGTGTCTAGTGGAAAATCTGATACTTACTAAAAGTTTCTTCTTCAGCCTAAAGAATCCAAGGAGTGTTTTTATTCTTGGAGCAGGCTAAGTAACCATGTAATAAATAATCTGTTTCTTTGCCCTGAACTCCTCTCTATGCAGCTCAACCTTTATTGTATTTAGCGTTACAACATAATGTAGGCTAAGTGAATCAAACTTCCATTTCCGGATCCTGGTCTGAAGTCCAGGTTGGTAGGACGTTCTATCAACCTAGTTTACCTACTACCTAGCTTTCGGGTTTAGCTTGGATCATGTAAACTGTAAAATATTAAAGTTTATATAGGTACAAAAAGATATCTGAATAAAAGCTGAAGGTTTGACGGTCAGAAAATTGGTGAACTGCCGTTGGAAAATAAATAAATAAAAATTAGGCCTACCCTAACATTTCACAAATTGTTCCTTCGAAATTTATCTTGTAAAACTAGGCCTATTCACTTATAAAATTGATTATATTAATTTTTTGAATAGAACAGACTAGGAGGCTTAGTATGGATGAATTAATTTGATGTATTTCGAAAATCAAAGAGTACAAATCTATAAAGAAACATAACCTAAAACTCAACAATTCAGTGAAAAGTGTTGTGCACTGGAGCAAACATAGTACTGACTAACAAACTGCGTGTATTTCACTGTCTTTTAATTCTAATGTAATAAAAATACTACCACTTACCTAAATTTGTTTGACAAGTGGAAGAAGAAATTCCCAGACATTAACCAAACAGTCACAAGACACTTTATTTGAAGTCACACAACTAACTGCCGAGGAAAATTTTTTGATTAGTAACTGATATACTGATAATTGTTTTGATACTGAGAATCATCCAAAACTATTCTCAAACATTAAAAGTTTATTTATTTATAGTCAAATCACTTAAATTAACTATCACTTTGTGAGTATGCAGTCTGACAGTTATGTACTGATTACTGTCAACTCGAACTGGTTTTGGTTAGGTAAAGTTGTCTGCCGTGTGTTGTCTTTCCATTTGGTAGTACACTGATAATATATACCTTACTTGCTTCATCTGTTTTTCTAAATACTTATATATGTATAAAGCTAGATTTACACGTTGCAAATGGCTTGCATGCCAGTCGAGGTATATTGGAAAATTTCAGCACTAGCGTTATTAAAACTTTGCAATATCTATTAATTGCATGTAGCCGGCATAAAATCTGGACTGATGTTTACATCAGTGGCGTAGATACGGGGGAGATAAGAGACATATAATATATCCCTTTCATTGGTTAGAAAAATTAAAAGTTGTATATGTTTATAGCTAATGCCAATGGAAATTCGACTGTGTCTCACACCAAATACGTTACGACATAACGCTGCAAAAACTAAAACTCTATGGACTAAACGGAATGGTACTGCGTCTGATTGAGACCTACCTAGCAGGAAGATCACAAATTGTTGATGGAGCCAGATCTGGGAAATTGGCTGTGGAGCATGGGGTTCCCCAGGGATCTATTTTGGGGCCCACTCTCTTTCTCATCCAGATGAACGACCTTGGCAGGGAGGGTGCAACTCTTCGCAGATGATTCATCCCTCTATGCGAAAGGGCAAACACCTGCTCAGGCCGGGGAAGAGGTGGAGCAACTCTTCAACTTAGCAAAGCAGTGGTTTGTGAACAATAAGTTATGCCTGAATGAGGTGAAAACCCAGTGAATAACCTGCACACTGAGCAGAAGCTTTCCCTCAATAGACGACCCGGTAAAGTTACTGGGCTTCATCTTGGAACCTAAACTAAGCTAAACAACTCTTTCATCAGTCTGATTGTGGTTCATTAATTCTTCTTACCTCAGACTCTGTGAAAATGTGTTTCAAATCAACATCACAACCACAAATATTTCGAGAAAACTCCAAATTATATATGCAAAAGCTTTTTAATAAACTGCCTAAAACCATTCAAGATGTGGCATTTCGAAATAAAAACCTTTTTAAGACAAAATTAAAGAATTGGTTAATTGAAAAGTGCCTTTACAATTTAGACATTTAAACCACAAGAATAAAATTTATTTTTAGCAATAAGTATTGTTCATGTTATGCTATACCTTAAAATAAAAGGTTTAAACATATAAAATAAGCATCCGTAGCACTTTTTACAGAAAATTTGTCCGAACATTAACACTGAGGAAAGAGAGTTCAGTCAAGAATCGTGAAGAATGCAGCTCGTTTGTTTTAATGAGTTAACAGGAATTAGTTGTCAATGCTTTACAGATGGTTGTAATGTCGCAACTTCCTTTCAAGTGTTAAGAGGTGTACATTTTCATCTATACTATTAGTATTTGGGTTAGGGTTGTCAGTGTTGAGATCTCGAATCTGGCTGGGGTAATTCAGATTTTTTGAATAGAAATGGTCCTTAGTGTGTAGAGGGTGAGGAAACGAATAAAAATTATACAGATTTTTTTATTTTATAGGGTTTTGAGATCCCCAAATGTTATATTTCTTTTTTTAGTAGTAAATATCAGCAGTTTGTTTGAAACTTCGACACTGATAGTTGTATACCATTAACCCAAAGACCCTACTGATTTTGGGGTTGAGGCACAATATATGGATTTGAGGGAGGGGTTAAGGGGGGCAGAAATAAAAATCATAAAATCAATGTGGGGTATCGAAAAAGGGGAATATTATGCTAATTTCAAAATATATTGGTTGTCTACAAATTGTTTTTGGGGAGGAAGGGGTTAAAAGTGGGGTAAAATATTAAAAATCCATGAGATAGGCCGGCCAAGGAATGGCGAGTTTCATAGCCTGAGCCTGTAGGCGAGGTGCTTCTTTCAGCAGTAAAAGCGCCAGGGTCTGGGGAGCTGAGAAGCCCCATCAGGCTAACTAGTTTTTAGTAATTATATTTCTTTTTTTAACATTATAATTTAAAAGCAAAGGAGAACCTTTTGTTTTGTAAGCAAAATATAAACTGCACAAACTAAATTTTAATTTGATTGTTGTTTTGTTTTGATAATATAAAGTTTTTTTATTCCTTGAATGTTGTGAAGAACAATAAAGTTGTGTTATACATATTAAAAATAATGTACACAAAATTTACTGTATTATTTTCCACTGTTTATAGATTACTGTAGTTCTAAACCAAAGACATTGTATTTTGATGTCATGCAAATAAATGATCAGCTGGATGTATTTATTTGTTTTGTAAACAGAGAGTTACACTAAATAAAGTACACCCAAGAGTTGAATTTCTTATACTAACCTCATTATTATTTTTGAATGGATGCTTTGTTATTTTCCGCAGTAGTCAGCTGTTTAATACTTGAGGCCGTTGCACTAGATTGCTACCAATGCAACTCACTCTACCAGCCAAGTTGTGATGAGCTCCAAAACTCCACATACCTGACACCTTGTGAGGACCCTCAGCACTTCTGTAGGAAGCTGGTTCAGACAATACCGAGAGATGACTTACAACTTACTGTCCGCAGCTGTGGTTGGGTCAAATACCACAAAGAATGCTACTCTTTTTCTCACCCAGGACACAAGGAAACTTCTTGTCAATGTTTTACAGATGGTTGTAATGACGGGTCCTCCATTCAAGTACAGGGTGCTGTATTTTATTTGTTTTTAGTATTTGTTGATCTAATTTCATTAAATACTTGAGGTATTAAAATCTATTGTGTCCTAAATTTTTCAAAAAGGATCAAACTTAAAGTTTCCTGATAATTACATAGATGCGGAGATCTAGTCCACCTGGTACTATTAGTATTAGGGATAGAATAAATAAGACAGTCTAAAATTTTTAAATTATAAATTTGCTATTTTGTGTTTAAAATTACCTGTGTAACTTTCAAACTATTTTCAAATTTTCTAAGGAGTACATTTTTTGTTGTTGTGTGGGTATACAAATCCCCACTGTTTAAACGTATCGTTATATCCAGTCAATCACCATTTGATATTTGGATAGGAATGGATACCTATTAAGTATTAATCCACCATGATCCTACATTATTTCATTGGGACCATAGCCTATCCAGATTGCAAAACTTTCAAATTAAATGGAAAATCTCCAGTTGTATAGGATACACGTCTCACCATCATGACAATGGCTAATAGTAATTAGATACTATAATAATATTGAACGCTTGAAGTTTTTTCCAATCTTTGCATCTTGCACCAGTTTGGATTTTGTTGGAATCTAGTTTCCAGGTTATTTGGAAGCCAAAATTAGTTCATAAGTTAAATCAACAATACTTTACAGAACCTCAATGTAATCACAAACATAAGAATTTTGTAGCTAATTTTTTTAAATCCCAAACAAAAAAGATTTTGAATGAAAACAGCAACTCTACCCTTGGCACGAGAGTTAGCAGTTGAGGAGCCTTGGATACAATTAAAGGTCTTAAAAAGCCAGCTACATTTTGTGGGTTTAAATGCAATTAGTTAATGCCCAACCATATTAAAAGTCAAATCATATAGCTCACCGTTCAAACGTAAAAAAGTTGGTTCAAAGAGACCTTTTAAAAGTTTGTTGGTGATTCTCAAACTCCAACTCTTGTAGTTTGGGTCTAGTGTTCTTTCAGTTGTGAATATTTAGAGCTATAAAACAGCCTTTTTCTGCATTAAAGTTACACAAACCTCAGTAGACTTTCTTTAAGTCAGAGTTTTCACGCCAAATAGCATTTGTGTCTGTGTGGCATTACAATTTGTGTTTGTTTTGTGTAAAACATTCTAATGGAAAATACAAAAAATCTATTTACGATTCCCAAATTCCACCCAAAGTCAAAATTAAGGTTTAAAATAAATTGTTAGAAACAATATTCAATAGAGATATATTATTAGCTGAGTTTTGATAAGTCCGGTATTAGCTTTGGTTATAGTTGAGTTTTCTTCTTGATCCAGTCAAGATACTGAGAGACGCGAGTGTTCACTCCGGGAAGCCTTGGATCCCGCACGGCTTGGCGGAGAAGGAGATGATGCCCACCTGAACACTGCTGGCAGACCCCTCAATCACCACTGGGCCTCCAGAATCACCCTAACACAAACATTAATTATCAATTAACTCATTCTGTATCAGCAGTTCCTTTCAAAACTCTGGATAAACTTTGTTATTATTTCCATAATATTGTTGGATTGGTTGAAGATCACTATAATGACTCACAATTAAGAATACACTTATAATATGTGTATTCCTAGTTCCTACTATCAAATATTTATTTTTTATGGATACAATATTATCAGGGGTATGCAAATATTGATTTTGTCCAGCTTTCCACGTAGCCTGTAAACACGGCTTACAATGTGTTGAATTGCACACTCGTTGAGGTACCAAAACTACAAATCTAAGCTGCATGCTAGATAGAATGCTATACGCTGATAGATACGCTGCATGCTATAAGAATGAATCACGAAGTAAACACTAAAACGCAAACTTACAAGTGAGTGCTTGCGTTAATGCATGCTCAATAGAAAAAATCTTGACATCTAAATATTTTCACAAATTTTACAATTATTAACACTTTACTTTCTAGAATTAATACGAGAGTTGTTTTTGGATTAACTACCGTACAAAAAAATCTAAAATGCACACCACTTTTAAAGAGACGTTATATTATATTAATATTAAAGCGCATTCTTTCAACTACAGGACACACAGTTTTCTACCCTATTGCATGACATTCTGCCGCCAGTGTCCATTATGAAAAACAAACGCAATTAACTTTTTAACTTGCTTTTGGCTTACCAAAGCATTGGATTGTGCGCAAATTTTCAAATTTAAAGACAACATTTGTTTTGGTTAATCAAGGGTATAAACCTCTTTGCAATAAAATTGATGAAATCAATTTTTTTCTTTAAGTTATAAGAGCTAGCGGAAGTTATAAGTTCAACTGGCGAGAATATCATAAGTAAGAATAACTTTGTTTGAAAGTTTAGAGAGCATAAAATGGCAAAAAACAAAATAATTCATGCTGTAGGAATCTGTGAGTCCAGGCTATCCAACGAGGGTATAATTTGAACATATTGTTTCACTCTCCTTCCAGCTATACAACAACGGAAGATAATTTCTAAAGCAGCCCTGGCATTTAAGATTATATTACATCAATTAACTGTTAAAGCAGAAAATAAAAAATTATCAAACACTTGTTTAAATTCCTAGCTCAAGACCAAATTACATACTTCCTATTTAATATAGCTTACTATTACCATTACCCAGCATTCTATATTGTCACATCAATTTAGAAGTAAAATACTCGTTGTTAGATGTTCTTAAGACTTATTTAAATTATTTACCAAGCCATGTAAGTGGAACAACCATTTTATTAGATTGACAAACACTAACTAATTTGTTTACATTCTTTAGTAAACACAAAACATATGATTCATTATTAACATATTAATACACAGATTAATAAACATTAAACTCTTATGTAATACTCGTACTCACAGTGCACTGTCCGACATCACCGTCAGTCAACCCCGCACATATGTTGGTTGGCAATATCTCGATTTGGTAAGGTGAATAGATTGCCTCACACTGATCATTGCTGTACACCTGAATAGTGGCCTTTTGCAGTAACTGAATTGGTTGTCCTTTGTACTGAAATGAATAAACCGTTGGTGTAAACGAATTTGCATTGCTATATGCTTTTATAACTGTGTAGTAACCTCTTATGAGAACAATTATTTCAAGAATGTTCGATTGGTAACACATTTTAATGAGCTTTTCAATATCACTGATAACTTTTGTATTTACAAAAGCAAAAGTGCTAAAGTTATTTAATAAACAAATTACAAGACAATATCTAACATTATAGAAGAGATAAAAACTTACCTTGCTAACTCCCCAGCCCATGACGACCACCTCGCTCAGAGGGGTAGGGTCACTCAGGGGATGAGACAGAGTAACCGGAGCCGTCAGCGAATCAAACTCCAGAGCATCCTCCAGCTGTACGAAACAAACCTCTGTAGAAATAATGTTACTTAGCGAACAAGTAAAAGCCTATCTGGCCAACTGTCACGAACTGCGGTATTGTATGCTGTGAAGCCGACTACAGAGCATTCTACTCGCCTTCCTTGCTTCTGTTTGCTGCTTAACAGCAAAGAAATTACCAAATAGCAGTTGTTTTCCACATTCTACAGATTTGTTTCTAAACTGACATACATTTGTTTCCCATTTTGCAAAAGTAGTATGCTTGGATATTTTACTATGGGGTAATGTAGAGATAGTGTTCACACATACTCGAAGAGTTCAAGACCATAGCTGTCGCCAGACAATAAAAATTCCAGCACCATCTGGTTTTGGACAGTTTTTCAACAAAACTACTTAATTGTAATAATATTGTATATTCTTTTTTTGATAAATATGAAAATAAAGTTATTTGAGTATTGACTATAGTGTACAGTACAAGAAACAATGAGGTAGTCGGTCAAAAGTTATCAATCAGCCCTAAATTCAATTAATATTTTCAGCACAACACACAGAAAACATGAAGAATTGCAACAAATATACCTTAAGTAAAGCGATGTCATTCTCCTGATTATCGCTGTACACGTAGTCCTCATGTACGATAATGTCGCTGACGTAAGTTTCTATACCTTCAGGGTCCGCCAGGTCGTTAGTGCCGGTAAGCACGGAAAACAGACTTGTATCTCGACTAAAAGTAAAACCAAACTGTATTAAACTCTACATTGTAAGATTACAGAAGATGTTATTAATTAAAATGATTGTCTTTTCAGGAATTTCAGTCTTTTCCAGCCACTTGAAAGTAAATGACATTTACCACCTATAAATAAGGAGTTTGCGGTTCGAAACCTTTTGGCCCCTACGCACCACATAAAACACGCAGGAGTGAGCGGCCATGTTGGATTTACTCCCGTCGAGAACAATGTTTACATAAACCAGATGATTATCAGCAACGTGTTAACATAGAATCACACTTGATATCTCACTTGAAAATAGTAAGGTAAGTTCATTGCTTTTTCACCACTTTTCGATATGATTCTTATTTAAACAAGTATACCAAACCAAACCTGCCTTAAGTCTAGAACGATTTCCATAATTTGGGGTCCAAGAAGAAATCAAGACTGCAAGCCATAAAACAATAGTACATAGTACTAACTTTCAGCATATTTTTTATTTAACGTTGTTCTTTGTGTAGTAAAAACCAAGTTGTTATAGTGTGATAAAGCAACTTAAAAAATCAGTGAATATATTAATGTACAGAAATTATATTAAATCACCAAAACATTGACTCTCATAAAATCTGAAATGCGATAACGATTTAATCCTATCATGTTAAAACTTAAAAACCAATACAAGTAAAATTTTAAAATTAAAAAGAAAATTGTTTTTATGCTAAAAAATACTTTTTATTGGTCATTTTGTTTTAAACACTAATAAATCTGATAACAAACTTTTGTACTTTCAAGGAATTTAATTCAACAAATCAATCTTCCACAATCATCTTAAGTGTTGTCAGCTTCAATACTCACTATCACTTACTCATAAACACAATGGGCTGCCGACAATATCCATTCTTCCGACAGAATTGTACCTCCGCAAGTAAACAAGCCCTTGTAATAAACAGCACTCTGGAAAATTATTCAGTGTGATAGTCAATTACACGTTTAAAACCCTGTATGTAGAAACTACTAAGGTACTAAAGAATTTTGTGTGAGGAAGGGACCATAACCTACTGTTCATCACCTGTTATGATTCTTGACATGAAGTTTTCATCTTTAGAATGAAGATAAAACATGTTGAAAGTTCAAGCAACTGCTGCAAGTCTGAACTTGATGGGCGTTTTGGTCTGGGCATTCGGTCCACAAATAGTCAAACTATCGAGTTTCTACTGTATTTACCCACTCTAAGTCACTGATTATTAGTTGTTATCACTTCATATATTTATCTAGTTGTCAACATTATAGTAAATTATACATTCATTATTATATTTATCAAGACAGTCATTCAAGTATATCATTGTTTTCACCGTAAGCTCGTTTACATCATCAATTAATATTCAAGTTGAAACAAATTATGTACTTATAAATGTAAAATGGATTTTCAGTCAATGAAGAAATTGAAAATTGTTCCTCTCTGTCTTTGGCCTCGGTATGTTATCTTATCATCAATATAGATCATTGTTCTATACTTTGTCATAGCCGTATCACAGACTAGTGAACTCTACCGTAGAGTTAATCAGTCTATGGGCTTATTACCGTTTACTTACATTTTTGTTGAAAAAAAGTTATTAGAACAGAAGATTTTAGCAATATTAGGAAGTCATAAAAGCATCTACAATTTTGAAACTACAATTTTTGCCTAATAAATTTAATATTAATTGCAGACATGCAAAGATTTTCTATTAACTTGATTGAAACCATCAACTAGTACAGAAAATGTACACAAACGACGGACATTTTGTAACCAATGACTTGATATATGCTTCAAATTTCAACTTAGCTTTCCTACTTTAAAGATAAACAAACCAACATTTAAATGCAATCTGTTAAGCCATTCAAACGCTACCGCCTATAAAGACAAACATACAACTATTTTTTATAGTCTAAGGTTAGTATTACTAGGACTCCTCGCGCTTGCTAGAACCCCCTTCCACACTTCAATCTATGGGCCACTGTCTGCCGGTACCCAAAAATCGTGGCCCCTATTTTGGTATCAAAATAGTAAATACCAAAGCAGGAAGTTAAATTGCACATATGCTTCAATTGCCAAGGTAAAACGCTCACCCAACTCTCTAGACTACAATTTTATAAAATGAAGCTTACCATGAAAGGAAACTCCCCAACTTTAGCAGCGCGCCCATTGACAATCTCTGGATCATCTTCGTGTCCCTTGCTGTGCTTTGGTTTCCCTGAATGTAAAATACCTTATTTTAAAATTAATATTTTACCCTATTTCAATATAGCAGTGACCATTCTCTAAACTCTGAAGTTCTGATGTCTCTATTGTGTCAAGTGTCTGGTTTGATGCGGGTTTAAAATTAAAAGTTTAAACAACATGAAGTTTTTGTCCAGGAGTGTATGTAATATTTTATTATGAAACGTAAACTTTTTTCCACTAAACAAATTTGTAACTTACCAAAGACAAAGCTAAGATTGGCAGCAATGAAAACTATGACGAGTTTTCTGAACATGTCTTGCAAACTGAACCCTTGATGCAGGTTAAGTAAGAGATAAACCAGATTAATATAATTATATAAAAATAAAAGTCCACTTGATACTAAGTTTCGAGATCAAAATTATCTATTCAGAAAAGGCTTCTGACGACATTCTGTAAATCTAATATGCAAATAACATCGCCAAAACAATTGAATTGAAAAGAGATAAGACAAGATGTTGGTGTACAACGGTTTAAAATTAATGTATTTAAGAGGAATATATCTACAACTTAGTGCGTCAATTACTGACAACAACTCTGTTTTAACGTCAAAACAAAACGGGAACTATATGAAAGAGACTAAAACACTTAAATTTCACTAATGAATTTTTTTTTAATTTTTACTATAAAACGAGTGTTGCAAACGTAAGGAAAATAATGGCTTTATAAGTAACGGGTGATCCCCTAAGACGGGTCAATGTTGATAAAAACTACCTATATACATACAAAATATATAATTTTTACTAAAACTGTTTACAAGACACATTACAATTATGTGTATAAGGATGGTATCTTCCAAATGCCCATCAGAGTTCAGGGGATTCTTGTTGATCCTGGTGTTGAAATCTTTGGCATGGGTCCTCATCGATTCACTGTCAAATCTGATTTTTTATTGTTTGTTGGATGGTGAGTCACACTTACACTTTACTCTTCAGATAGCCCCAAAAGTAAATGTCCAGCCATGTACTCACCATTTATTGTAATTGGATTCCCGACAGAATTTTCAAAAAAGAATGGTCCAATGATCCCTCCAGCAAAGAATGCACACCAAACAGTCACTTTTTCTGGGTAGAACTTGGATTCAACAAATTTCCTAAGATTTATTATTAGCCATGGACCCGGTATCTTCAAATTTCTTTACAATCTTTCCAATGGCACTCTCAGTTGGTCGATTATTCAGGCAGAAAACTTCGCGTAATACACGAAAAGGGCTTTTATTTGAATACCCATTTTTGTAATAGGCTTTGACAGCTTGTACTCAAACTATGCATTACTAGATTTGTAATTGACTGAAGATGTCAAAATGAACAACTAACCTAAAACAAAAATTGGCATTTGAGCACTGTTCACATTTTAACATCTGTCCAAACAAATGGAACACTTGATCTATACAAAATATTTAATTTTAAGGCCTAGGCTTTGGTGGTGAGACATTTAAATGTGACATATTTTATGGAAACACCACTAAATAACAACAAGATGTTTTAAGACGTCTCATCTGAACTGTGTAAACTTTCATTAAACTGACGATTTCTGACAAAGTTCAGACAAAACATCTTTAAACATCGTCTTGTTATTTAGTGGTGTTTCCATAAAATATTTCACATTTAAAATATTCAATACCTACTTACAAAATGTGGTCTTACTGAAATTATTAAGACAGCGTGCTTTAAGCATTTTCTTCAAATTTAATTTCACGGAAGATTTAATTTTCTAAAACACAAACAATATTTGAATGTCTTATATTGCACATAAATAATTTAGATGAAACAAAAAATGAAAGAATTGTATTTGCTTTAAAACACACACTTTTACCTCTGAGCTTTTGCTTATAAAAAATGAGTTTTTAATGCCTTTTACAGGGTAAAGTTAACAGAAACGCAAACATATTTACTTTTAATTACTTTATTACACGTACTAAATCACCACAAAAATTAACATATATAATTATACATTCATGTCCTAAACAATAATTTTCAGAATTTTTCCTGAGTTGTTCATCGAGTTTAATTAAAATCTAGCTTGACGAAATAAGCTATAAAAACTTTTAAGTCAGTAAAATTAAAACATTTTTAACTAAAGATACATTGATATCTGCTACAATGTATTAACAATATTTCAAAGTACTGTACATGAATCAAATAACGGTAGACAAAATTATTAAAAAATAGAACATCAATAACCCTTTCCGTGCCACCAATAGATTTTGCATTTTATCTGACTTCTGCATAATTTAATAGCTGCCTATAAAGGTGGATCGATTTTAACAGCTATAATATATAGCCAAATTCATAACTTCATTAAACGGCTCTGAGCCTATCAAAAGGCTATTGCTCTAATTACTCTAACAACTATTGATTTTTAAGATTAAAAACTTGAAACATTAGTGGCATGGGAAGGGTTCAAAGTTTACTGAGTGGAAAACACTGACATGTAAAGTTGGAACAGTAAACAATACTGCTGTAGGCTACACAATTGAAAAATATAAGTACTACACCGTGCGGCAGTTTTGATTGAGGAGCGTCCGATAAAACTATAATAGAACTCTTTATTTTAGTCTAACGTAGAAATTTTTATTTTTTAGTGAACAATAGGGCCCTAATACAAGCCAACCGATAGCTAAACAATTAAAATTTTTAATCTAGATTATGTTTGTGAAGATCTTTTAAGGAGGTTTCAGGGACTTCTCAATCGCCAACTGCTGTGACGCAGGGTGTAGTATTTATGTACTTTTCTATTAACATTGACCAAACTAGTATGATGGAATGAAATTGATAAGGACTTTAACACTTAGTACAGAATGTCCACTTCTAATAATCCTCACTAAAAGTACCATATTACATTTCCCTCTTTAGGCATCATCCTTGCTCTCTCCTCCATTCACAGCTTCAGCTTTTGACTCCTTCTCCTCTGTAGATTTTGCCTTCGTTTCGCCTTCTTCTGTGGATCCTTTCAACTTCTCCGAATGCTTGAATCGGTCGTATCGTCGGCTTCCAGTTTGCGAGTCCTCGTCATCATCTGAACCTTCGTTTTCATCCTCCGCTACAAAGCTTCCGAGGGTTTTGTCCACTTCATTCCAAGTTTTATCATCTATGCCATCCTCGGTTTCCATCTCCTCCCCAGATTTCTTTGTATCATCTTTTGATTTATTTCCTTCTTCAGAATTTCCTTCACCAGACTCCAATTTTCCTTGTTCCTGAATTTAAAAGAACAAAGCCATAATGTTGACACTGATATAATAATAAAAATACAGTAGGAAATCAATAATCCGAACGTCAATTATCCGAAAACGTCAAAAGTCCAAACGCCTTTCCAGGACAAAAATGCAAAAAATATGTTTTGTCAAATATGATTTAAATATCACTAATGATGTACACCAGAACAATATTTTTGCGAGCGAGATTAAAATATAAGTGTGTTTGGAACTGGAACGCTCCATATGCAACAATAAGTTGTTTACGTGAGTGGTGACTCATCCGCAACAATCCACAGGTGTGCGATGTACGTAGCTGGGTGACTCACGCAGTGTATTGTGGCAGCGACCTCCAAGAGCTATTTTTAGGTCGGCCCCTACCCTCTACATCCGTCCTCCCTTTCCACTAGCAACACACTAGTCTGTACCCTGCCATAACAAACAGTGACGAGTCGTTCTTACCCTAGGTACGGTGTACAGTTTAATGCGTTTTTATTGTTTCAGCTTATTATCACGTGTGGTGTGAGAGTTTCTCCCAATGGCAGCGTCAACAAAATTGAAAAGGAAACATGTTTGCCTTACAATTCAAAATCAATTTAAGATGTTCTATAGGTCATAAATTTGCAGTTAATCTATTAAAATCGAATAAAATAACAAAATTAAAGCACACACGTCTTTTTTTGCCTTTTGTTTGAAATTCCAAACAATTTGAAAATCCGAACCACCCTTGGTTCCAATTAGTTTGGATTATCAACGTCCTACTGTATCATGTTAAAATACATTTCATAATAACTTTTCAAAGATCATAAAACTTTTGGTTACCTTGAGAAGAGCTTTGCGTTGTTCTTCCCGGAGTCGGTGGATTTGTTCAGCGCGCTTGCGCAGGGCGAGGTCGTCTCGCTTCTTGACGTACCAGCGCAGATGACTTCTGCCTCGACAGTGGATGGCCAACGCTTGCTCTTGATCCTCAATCCTCGGCAAGAAAGTCTTGCACAGGTCACAGAAATATACTTCCATCTTCTTGCAATATTCACTTCCTAAAACATAGCAAAAAGGAAAGCATGAAAATTAATTTCTATACATTTTCAAAGTTATCATTTTATTTTGGGTTTTTGTTTTAATTACTGTTATTATTAAATAAACTTATTTAGAAATTAAATTTTTTTACTACATCTAGACATAACCCCAACCTGGTAATCTTAATAACAATAAACACTCACTAAGTACACCTAACAATTTATTATTTGCACCTAAACTTCCAAATGTTTCTGGGGGACGACTTTTTATGGTACCCCTAGCAGATAAGCTGTTAAGTCCAAAAAAAAAACATAGTGGGCTCAGCATATGCATGCGGACAAAAAGAAAGAGTGATTTTCAAGTCTCGTAATTCGACCTCGCTAGAAGAAAGATGTGATACGCTTCCACCCCCACTTCGCTAGATATTCGCTTCGCCACGAACTTCTGATAGAAATTCCGACTCTACCAGATCGCCAAAACGTTCTAAGCCTAGCTTAGGCAACGCAACTTTGCCAGTTTTAAGAGTTTACCTGAAACTCATCGCTTTGCTACGCCACGCCGCCTTGCTAGTTTTAACCAGACTAAGTCTTGCCGAGGGACCGAAATCGGGTGATTTCTGATTCTACGCTAGGAATTTCCAAACCCACGCCGCTCGGACGGAACCTAGGAGAAAACAGGGGACAACTTGGCCACGATCTTCTCCCTAACCTGGTGAGCACCTGTTGTATAATCCTCTGGCCTGAGGGTACAACCTTGCTCCATCCCTAACCCTATCCCGAGGGTGCTGTTCCAGTCAAGCCTCTGGCCTGAGGTACAACCTTGCTCCATCCCTAACCCTATCCCGAGGTGCTGTTCCAGAAGTAGGCTGTAGTCAACCTCTGGCCTGAGGGTACAACCTTGCTCCATCCCTAACCCTATCCCGAGGGTGCTGTTCCGTAAGTAGGCTGTAGTCAAGCCTCTTATTTTATTAGCAGGGTGCTTTAGGCAAATAAAGTGGGATTTTTCTACTTAAGATGTCCATAGAGACCCAAACCCCCAAATTTTCTGAAGGCTATGACGAAAGTTTACGCTCTTTGAGCAATCAATCATTTTAAATTCTGACTGGTTAGTCAGGTCAAGACCAGGTTAGTCCCATCAAAAGACCCAGGGGTAATTTACTCAATTTTGCTTGACTCCTGGATCGCACCCAGCATCTGTAATGAGTAATTCCAGGCTGACCCGATTGTAACATTTTCAATTTTACACCAGGCGAGGGCAACCTACCCCCGACTTTGACTTTTTTGCCCCGCTAGGATAAGTTGTCACATACATTTGGCCCAGTTTCATGTTTGGTAGGTCAATAAATTTATCAGGTACAGTACCTAAATTGACTATCTTCTTTTTCTTGGGCTTCTTTTCTTTAGTAACTTTCTCTCCACCTTCAGTTTTTTCACCTTCTTCTCCTTCCGCTTTTTCATTTTCATCCTTTCCAGAAGTTTCAGAATCAGAATCTAAAATTGTAAACAATCGTTTGATTACATGTTATAATATAAATAAGTTGGGATAGAGACATGCAGTTTAATGAGGTCTTATAAAACTAGCGGTGACTTTATCAATTGGCAGTACTCTCTTACAACTCAAATATGGCAAGAGATTTTAAAGTTACAATTTTTGGTTACAGATTAGCCTGGTCCGTCCGAACAACAATAAGGTCACTCTTATGAAATTGCCAATTTGCCTACATAAAAGAGATCCAATATCCTTTACATAAATTTAAATGTGTTTAAAATTACCAGTCAGCACTAAAGGTTTTAGTTAGCTAAATCATGTTTATTTTTTATTCAAGAAATACGCAGGCAGTCTTATTTCTTAAGGGATTGAGCAGTTGCAGAAACAGACAGTAGGTTTTTTGCAGGGAAAAAGTCAAACTTTTCTCCCCTGGCAAAATCCTAATATTATCTTTTAAAAAAATCAGCTATGTAAGTATAAAACATAAGTGACTATTGTACTTAATCTATGTTACTGACCTTCTTCTCCTGAGCCCACTTGGTCCAGAACCATGAAGTTGTTAATGTCTATTTCAGCATTCGCCTCCTGCCTTTCCGATTGCTTCTTGTCGACGTAGTGTTTTCTCTGTATACAACAAAAATCAAATACACTTTAGATCCATCAACCTTTGCTTATATGTCTTTTCAGTACTATTTAATGAGATCTGCTAGCTACGCTAATTTTACATAAATTCATTGGGTGGTTTCACCAATTTTAATATATTTTCCTAAACACAAATATTTAAATTCAAAATTATTTATTGTAGTATGACAATGTTCCCATTGAAGTAAAAAAATATGTTACAAGTTATTTACCACAATTGTCACACAAAACCGTACAAACAAAAGAAGATAATTTTAAACTATACAAAGTATTTTTTTAACTACATTGATGTGTACAAGTTATTAACTTTGGTTTGTATTGAGATTGATCCAAAGTACAAAGTATTTCAACTTATGTTGATATACAACTGCTCAATTATACTGTCTTATTACAAACTTGTTTAAAAGACAAAAACACATTACCTTTAGATGATCCAATGTACAAATATGATTTTCATACAACATTGGAGAGAGGAAGTTGAGACGACAAACTTTGCAGAAAGGATTGATCAATTTCTTCAGCTCCTGTTAAGCAATTGCACAATAATAGTTAAACAACCTCTAAAGCTCAAATTAAAATAGAAACTTAACTTAGCCAGCTTATTTTAGCTGTTATTCATTATCTAAGTAGTGTTTCAAAATATTTGAATTAACAATGATATTAATAATAATAATAGCGGACCTGACAGCTTAGTCCTATCAAAAATATTTGTAATGTGTCCAGTTTGTTTTGTTTTTCTACATTACATATGTGTTTTATGAAAATAGGGATATCAGCTGTATAAATATCAATAAAACAAAATTGTTTACGTTTAGTTATAAAAGCGTTTGTATGGGAAAAAGAAAGGGCTGTTTTAAGTTTCTGGCAATTATTGAATTTTTCTGGCTGTAAACCATCCTTGAACTCAAGAACATTTTAAATATTTGGCCAAATTGGTCCAGGCGTTGTTGAGTTATAAACACCAACACATTTTCGCGATTCATTTTTATAATATAGATTAACCATGATGGGGCCTAAGTAGGGCCTTGACTGGAGCGGTGTTAAACTGGGACAAGAGGTTAGTTTCACCAAACCCAACAGTTTTGGTTCAGTGTTTTTACTAGGATTATGAAGTAAATTGTATTGGCAGTATTTGGTCAAAAACTTAAAGACCTATCGGTACACCGTTCTCATCCCAGTGATTGTTACCAGGATGTGCTACTAAACATAGCTACTCACTTGCCTCAAGCAGCCGAGTACACTGCCGAGGTATTATTATTACAAAGTAAATTACATTTGCAGTATTTAACCAAAACTTATAGGACTATAGGCAGTATTTATTGTAGGTGTTTCATAGATCATTTGAGATAAGACATCGAGTAATTTTTATTACTTTGGACCAGACAAAGGCAAAATAATGCAATTTCCTCGTTTTTGCTATTTTAAATTATGCGTTACCCTGTGTTTGTCGGACATGGCGTGCTCAGACTTGAGGGAGCGGTAGTTGAGTTTGCACAGTTGACAGTACATGGTGCGCATCCGCATCTCTTGCACTCCTCGTCCAAGTCCTTCTGCTCCTCGCGCTGCTCAGAGCGCACCTTGCCCAGGATCTCACGCACGCGCAGGCTCACCGCCACCATCGCGCCTTGGAGTGCATGCCCTTGTGCAAGTGCAGCGAGTATTCCTGAAATCATATTTCTTCTTGAATACAGTTTCTGTTTGTCAAAAGGAAAATGTAAAATAACTTAAAACCCCGTATAGTTGTAAGTTATGAAATATTTAGTATCTCAGTTAATACTTCTGTACAAAAAATTGGGTTTTTCATTTTGGGTAGAAAACATTTTTTCTAGCTTGACTCTCAAAAGATTTTTGCAAGGTTTGTAACAGTTTTTACTTTGAACAAATTTAAAATAAACTGCTTTTGAGAAATTTAAATATATATTTGTTTTTAGATTAGCCTAATAAGTCTACATACATGCTAAAACCCACAAATGTCCATTGTATTGCCAGTTTTTATAAAAAAATGTGTTAGGGACAAAATGGTTGACCTTTATCCAGGTATCATATAATAAAATATGCAATAATTACTGACAATTTTAAATGTTGAAACTTTAAATAAAAATTGAAACGGCATTTATCAACACTTATTTGTTTATTTTGTTAGCGATGAGGGTAAGTCTTAACAAGAGATTCCCATCAACGTTATTCTAGCAATAGAAGTACAAAAAAACTGAAACTAAACTGCAAAGAAAGCCAATACAGTTTTGGGAAACATGGCAATTTTTCAATGAAAGCTGATTACAAAGCTTTATAAAGTAAAAGTTCAATTGGGATATTTTGGGTTTTACGTTAAGAAAACTTGACAAACCTTAAAAGTTTCACAAGTATAGTGACAATGGGGACATTCGAGTCTCATGAATGGCAGTCCAAGATAGTTCTTCCTCACTGGTCCATCAACATCTCGCCCTTCAGCGTCTTGTTTCACCGTTACCTGAAACAAACAATTTAAGATTCTTGTACGACACAGCCTCCCGAGATGTATCTTTATTAAATAGCAATCAACAACAAAATCGAATTGTTTTATAAAGAAAATTGTTTAAATACTAAATTAATACACTAAAAATATATCAATTAACATGTCCTCATGTTGGCCAAACAATTCAAATAAATTTACCTGGATGTCTTTATTTTCATCATTTTCTTCTGCTTTTCCCTCATCTGTTTCTCCCTTGGTGACCTTCTTTTTTAATACTTTCTTTACAACCTTCACAACCTTCTTTACTTTCTTAGGTTTCTTTTCTTCGTCTTTTTTCTCATCTCCACCTTCTTCCATTTCTTCATCTTCCTCCTCTTTCTTCACCTTGGCTTCATCTTCTTTCTCAATGGTTTCCATTTCTTCTTCCTCTTGGTCGTCATCAGTTACTTCTTCTTCAATTTCTTCTTCAACTTCTTCCTCCTCTTCTTCTTCTTCCTAAAATATGTAAATATTTGTAATTTGTAAATATGTAAAAGTTTGACTTTATACAGGCTCAAAACCCAAAATATAAAACAATTTAAATTACCGTATACTATATAACAGTTATTTATACATCAGAAATCAAACTAGGTATGTATTGTTTTACACAGAAATTTACTCACATCATCACCGGAGTCCGCTTTGTCTACACGTTCTCTCATTCTCCTCAATCTGCAGAAAGTAAGTGTAACATCATTAAGCACAATATTTGAAATTTAATAGAGAGAAAGGAATAGTTTGCTATTGCATGTAAAAAGTTACATACAAGCTGTTCAACTTTACTCAACTCCGAACAAGCATTTCATGGTGCGATTTAATTCCACCAAGTACAACTGTTTAAATCTCAATGCAAAATTACCATAAGTCTAGAAAGACCTTTTTTTAATATTAGAGTACTTAGAATCTTATCTTTTCTTCTGAAATACTTTGGTACACGAGTATGGGACTTAAATTTGCTGCAAAAGATGATGGCCAGCATTCAAGAACCCCTTAAAACCAAAATAGGACAAATTTCACTATTCATTTTCTCTATTTTCTAAAAATACCCAAGTATTTACAACAATATTATTTTGTAAACCAGATGATAATACTTTTTGATTTTGAAAATATAACTGTTAAACATTGTAACTCTAAAACCATTCTATAGTAAGGACTAACATGGTCTTTGTAAAAAGCCACAGATAAAGAGTTTTAAAATATTGATAGTGACATATCTCAACTTTTGGTTATTTTGGTTGGACACTACTTCAGTTGAAAGGGTTTCCATTATAAGAGATTTGTGTGTATCTATAAAAACTTGTCCAGACAGAACAAGAACAAATATTTTGTCCGTAGGTAATCAACTTATCCCAAGTATTCCTATCTCTACGTTATGAATACCGGTATATAATTTTAAATAAATCCTTAAATTGTCTTTGTGGACAAAAGGGGTCTTAATTGTTTACTAGCATCCTGATTCACTTTTATTCTAGACTTACTACAGCTGAAATGCAACTTTTATTGGCCATTGTTGAGGAACGCTAGTGTGCGTTTTTAAAAACCTTCCAAATTCTTTTGATGAACAACCACTTCTACAACTCAAGCCTTTTCTCGTAACAGGTGTTCTTTGCAATACCTCCATCCTCTAACAATGCTATTAATAAGCAACTTGTTCCTTAAGAGCAAGGTGTAAACAAAGTGCTTTTTGTTAAAAATCTTTAAATTATGTCTGTAAATTTGTTGATAAATCTGCGTTAGATCTCAAGACTGACCTTATGTTGCATGCTCCACGGTACAATATAAAGTCAGGTTTAATATAAACTATAAAGCAACTGTTTTTCCCTAGAAGCACAAGTAGAATTGTCTGAAAATACACTTTTTCAAAGTGAGTTGATTCTGACTTGTAATAAGCCATATGCAGCTGACTCCACAATTTGTCTTAGGTGTAGTTATAATATCTGTATATTAGCCAAAATCTAACACATGTTTATCACATTATAAACCTTGTTTAAGGCCAGGATTGTGGATTTTGTTTGATATAGAGTTTGTTTTGAAGCTGTATGAATAATAATTAAAATTGGAATACTATTCCATTGGGATAGTCTAGAACAAATACTGGCTATTTACGATCCTCTAAGTTAATCCAAACTCAATAGATTTCAATGATGGGATAACAAATGATAGTCAAATTGGAAACTGGCTTGGGACTGGTTCCTTTTTTTTAAGTCACCAGATCGCAATCAGTTTTCAGCGATCTTATTTAAACATTTGTATTCATTTTTACCTATGTATTTTAATTTTCTCTAATTTGGATTATTAGTAAATTTGACAATATTCAAATCATTGTTTTTTAAGTGATATCAGTGTTCAAAAAATAATCCACATGATCAATCACAGCTGAAGTAAACATAGAATTTGCAATGCATCAGGTTGCAACCTTGTGTACCTTAACTGGTCGACAACTTAAGATTCTCTTAATTCTCTCCCAAGTCAATATTATTCCTTTACAGATCTTTCATTCCAGTAAACTGATAACTCTCCAGTCAGCCGTAAGTAAAAGAAAGATCCGAGACCCAGGTTGGTAGACACAATTCCATCAGTGCATCTTGTACTCTCTCAAATCTACAGCCATTTTAGAGTTTGTCCTTTCACTTTAACATTACCTCTGGATTTTCAACATCTTGAGTCGTCGCAAGTAATCTTGTGTCGTGCCAGTAGAGATGCGTTTACGGACTCCGTACGATCTGTCCATTAGAGTTCGCTTTCTAATAAATCCTCCGTCGGAAGAGCCTCTGTACGAGCCGTGGGAAGCGGGGCGACGGAAGCTACTGCGCCCTCGGGTGAACACTCGGCCTCGATACGAGGTGCCTCGAGGTGTAGAGTGGCGTGGCGGCCCGCCCGCACTCATGGGCTTCCTGAACACGAAATTGTCAGAGCGTATCCGCTCTCGTTCCTCTCTGAACATGGCCGTCCGTCTGTCCTCGCCCCCGCCTCCTCCTCCAAAGCTTCCACCACTCATTCTCTTGCTTTCATAGCCTCCGTAGCTACGTGGGATGAATAGCTTTCATTGCCATCACTATAATCATGACTTCGGTGCATAGAGGATGCCTGAATCAAACCAATCCAAAACATAATACAATCAATCATCATTCTTCAACAAACATAAATCATCTGGTCATAGTTATCAAACAAGGTCATAGTTATCATGTAGTACAGAATATGATACATTTAAATTTTTTAATAATCACACTTTTCTGGTAAATAGGTAAGGGTTTTGGTATGACAGTTAAAATAATCACGAGCCTTGAGGCATCTAACATCTTGGTGGGTCTACAAGGCTAAAATTGGAATTGATTAAACTTTTTTGACACCTGTCAATTTCTGTTCATATTTTTTACACCAAATCATGAATAATTAAGTTCTTCTGATTTTTGAACTCGGTGTTCCTACACTTCTATAAATTTGCTTACTGTGAGTCCTTTGTACATGACTGTATGTTTGGTTATTTAACCAACATTCAGTTCCACAACATTTTCTCAGTTATTTAGTAAATCTAAGAAATTACAATTTAGTTAGTACCGGAAAAATTCTTCATTTAACATAAAATCAAGCCACTAACACATTTTGTTCCTACTAGTTTTAACTGTACAAGGCAACTCCTGTATATGAATGTCATTTCATTAACTATGTGAATTAAGGTATTCTGTATTCTTTACAAAATTCATTGATTAGAAACACAATTACTCAGGGCTCAGGTCTTTTACACATTTTGCATCTCTTTAAATGTGCAGTCTACTTGATGAACCTGTAAAGTTTTCATCTACTCAGTGAGCCTCTACAGTTTTCATAATTTGTAAGTAGATAATTTTAGTCAAATACCATTTTGAGTTCCTATTTCAATTAAAACCACTGTAGGAAACCATTAATGCATCTTGTAGGCAAGCCCTCGGGGAAATTCTCTGCTACTCACGTCTGTGGCTTTAAAAGCCACCTGATTCCTCTTTAAATGTGAAATTTGGCAGTTAATTATAAAGTGAAAAATCAATATATTCGTTAAAAATTCCTAAATTTCATTTTTAAAGAAAAATTCCCTTTTAAAAAAGGTGGAAACACGGTACTTTTTTAGTCCAGGAAAACTCACTTAAATATTAAATATAAATCTGTAACTCCAATCCGCCTTAGATAATGTTTCTGACATCATGTAAAAATTATCAAGCGTACAGAAAGTCATCCCATGAGTGCTCGACATGAGGGAGTTTAAATGAACCCACTAGTTGGTTTGACGCTAACTTACAGGCGAGTAGTCTGCCCTCAACCGTTTGCGCTTCGGAGAAGCAGCTCTATGCGAGTGATCTCTACTGGTGAAACTGCTGATGCTGTCCTGCAAACAGTGACCAAAACTCTTGTTACACCCATGTTATCACAAATTAAAATCAACGAACATTAAGCAGTTTGTTTTATATGAACAAGTAAAGGTTACATTGTTGACCAGCTCTATTAAATAGGTTAACAGGCTCACTTGAACAGAGGTAAAGAATTAGTTACTTACATCATTGCGGTAACGGAATGAGCCGCCTTCTTCTCGCTGATGGCTGCTGCCGTAACGTTCACCACCTAGTATACACAACGTAAAGTTAGAGGATGGAAGTAGCTGTAGATGGTTGTTTAACCTGTTGTGAGTTCTAATAGAATATTTGTAGTACACATTCAATGTATTGTTTATTAACCATGGTTTTTGAGATGGTAGACTAGCTTATAATTATGTCAACCTGTTCTACCCTAAGCTGTAATTACTGTAAATCTCTTCTGCCTTAAGCAGTAAGTTATGTGACTGTCCTCTCTGTACAGAAAACCTATACTTGAAATCAGAGAGAAATGATAACATATAGTACCAAAGAGTATTCAGGAAATATCAAACAGATTAAATTTACAACTTGTTCTATATAAATGAGTAGCCTTGACACCAGTTTTTCAATTATTAGTTAGTACTTGTACACCTAAAGGTAAAAGTACTAACTAATAATTGTTCTATATGTCAGATTGAAAGTTCATAATAGTGGCGGCACAGATACAGACTTTTGTTATGGTAGAAATACTAATAATTGTTCTATATACTGACCTGAATTGTACCTGGAGCGACTGTCAGAGTAGCCGGCAGAGGTGTCTCGTTCCCATTTGCCTCCGCCGCCACCACTGCTGCCTCCACTGTAGCGGGGCCCACCCCCGCCACCTCTACCGCCTGTGTAGCCTCGTCCCCCACCACCTCGCCAGCCGCCCCCTTCCCCTCCTCTGCTGCCACGGTACCCACCGCCGCCGCCACCACGTCCTCGGTATCCTCCTCCTCCTCCACGGGACGAACTGTTCAACATAAGTGACAGATATAGTTGAGTATTGAGAATATAACAGGTTGTGTTTCAATTTTTTGGACTGAATAGGAAAATACGTTTGTTTTAGGTAAGAAATTGTACATTTGGGTCAATACTTTCAAATGCAACACTTAATAGGTAGTTCAGACTTTACACAACAACTTTACTCCAAAGTTCATGAAAAGAGGTTAGTAATTGTATGGCAAACTGGTGTTTGACAAACTGCAGCAGACAGGATGAAAGATATTGACCTAAACATTTAAATATGAACTCTAATTGTCCATTTGACCAAACAAAAAAGTCTATTTGTTGTACATCTAGTTTAAATGAATTTTCTAACAAATATTTAACCATAACAGCCCAATGCACGCCAATGGATAGTTAAAATCAAATTAATATTTATTAGTTAAAATAAAACTTTGAAGTGAACCACAAAGAAAAATGGTTTTAATAATAATATATTTCGACTGCACCATGATAGTCATAGTCAGTTATCTTTTTGGGGGATAATGACAAATAAACACAATACCATGATCCGTTCAAGAAGGGCTATTAGGGGGACACCTCAGCACCCAACGCCCTTAATCTTATGTTGCAACACTGAGTAGTGTTTGGATTTGTCGCTAGAGCGCAGCATGTGATAGACACAGCTTTAAACTAAGATTTGTTCGTTCAGCTAAAAATAACATTTTGCAAACTGAAATGCCTTTCGTGTTCGGTTCTCTCATGACAAGCTTGCAAGGAACTTTGATGTCACCCTTGGGTAACACTACATCTTTGGTTTTACAAGTAAGGGTCATCCGCTTTGCTCGTTAAACTCACAAAAGATGGGTCGTTCGCTCTGCTCATGGTGGCACTTTGGTTTCTGCGGGTGAAGGGCCATTCACTTCCCTCAAGTATTAAGCAGTTGTTACAGAAAGATTTGCAGGTTTTTTAACCTCTTAGAGAAAGATTAAAACTATTCTTTTTGCATGTTTCATTACAAAGACAGTCTTGTCTCTGATTTGATATACCACAAGACTCATGCTATCATATGATATCATGATAAACAAAGCAAATTGGGCAGCACTTACCTTTTATAGCCCGAATAGCTCATCTCAAAGTAATCTAAAACAAAAACAAATCCAAAATAATTAAACCCATGTACAAATTAAGGCTTAAATAGGCCTTTAATGATAGTATAAATTACATTAACCGTGCAGCACAGCTAACGGGTATATCCTCAGACTAGACTTGGGGCCGGAATTCGGTAGACAAATATATTCTACAAACCCTACTTTACAACATTGAATTATTTGTAGTTCCTGCTGAATCCGTTAGAGTTCAGGAGCATTTTGAATACTCATTCCAAACAGTTGTTGGAGTGCGGAGCAAAGAGTGTGGCTCTGTCAGTCATGCGAGAGTGTTCTTTGTTCGATTGTCAAGTGTCCATGTACCGGTACTTTTATTATTTGTGGTTATTGTTTGTTGTATACTACTTATTGTTGTACTATTCACTTGTTAATTTCTTTGTTCCATAAGTATATTTGTTGACTGTATAATTTGTAATGTCGTTCATGATGTTTAAAAAATAAAATTTTTATAGAACCACCATTTTTTAGGAGATACAAATAAAGCTACTTGATTGAATATTAGAATAATAATTGTAACATAAATGTATTATTTTTCGATAATTTATTTTTTCCCTTCTCTATGGCAACCTCAGAAGTAAAAATAACTCAATCTTAAAACCAATTTGAAAAAAAATTGTATCAATTCTAGTTTTAACTATTTTACTATTGATGAAAAAGTGTTGGTTATGTTGAGAGGACAAGTTCTTAATAGGAGATAGATCACTCAACGTTTTTAGATACCTAAATCAATACATCTTTATACTGAGATAATCATGTAAATACATACAAATATGCTGGGCCTATAGGGATTTGCGGAAATGTAGATGAGAAAGACTACTTTTAAAAATAAAAGACAACTAGCCCAATAAATTTGGCTGATTTGAACTTCATAGAAAAAGTATGACGTATATAACCTTGCCTTCATTTTATTAAAATCGCTGCTGAAAATTTGCCACTTAGCTAAAGTCGGCCTAATGGTAAATCCGGCCCTGAGCACTGTGAATCATACCATGGTCACTCAGAGGGGTGACTTACAGAATCTACCAGAATACCCAGTGCCAGATTTACCACTGTTTCAGGTCACGCTCCAGGGCCGCAGCTGGCAAGAAAACATAAAAAAAAACATGAAAAATATCATATTGACATGGCTGGCTCTAGACCTAAATGCTTACTATAAACATCGTATGTTAGAAGGGGGGGTCATGAGAGGGTAACAGAAAAAGTACAAAAAGGAGCCGTTTCGAAAATTTTGGCCTAGGGCCGCGGAAATCCTGAATCCGGCACTGAGAATACCAAAGAAACTACTGTCAACGAGTAAACTGACTTGGAGGCTATTCTCTCGGCTACAACTATGCCCATCTCCAAAGGAAACTCAATTTAAACTTTAATGTTAGTCGAAAAGCCAAAACCAATTATGAACACATAAATATTTACATGTAAAAAAGTAATCAAGTGACAACATACATCGATTTATTAGTATCACAAATTTGCCTCGACCAATACAAAATCGCACCGGTGAATTGAACGCTGATCACCTGAAACAGCAAAGCTTTGAATTGTGTTTTCAACAAAACTAGTTATTCATCATCACTGTTAAGTAAACTAAGTATCCCTAATAAATATTTTAGTCCATACTTACTTGAGCAGGAATATTGTTGAACGAAGCTACGAGCAAAATGTTAGAAAAGGTAGAGTGACGAACTAGTTGTATGCACTAGGGAGTAATGAAGACAAAATGGCGGCATGCCGAATTCCGAATACCGAATTCACACGGAGTTACAAAATCGGATATGGACAGGACCGTGGGGACAGCAGCTTCACCGCTGCGTACGCATAAAACGGCACATACAAACGGTGCAAGAAACAGAAGCGGCGAAGAGAGGTGTAGCCCGTTCCCTAAAAAGGAATTTTTGAGAAGCAGGGTACACTTTTTAGACACATCCATTGACTTTATATATACAAGAATACAAGATATAAAATCCCTCATCGGTTTCGCAAATACATATTTTTAACATTTATGTTTGAAACCCCGTATCTTATAATTATATAATATGAGATACATGGGAACAGTTTCATTCGTATCTAAAGTTATAAGCGAACACAAAAAATGGACTCAAAACGTAATAGACGTTCTCTACCGAGGTAGACTCTATAGACGTTATATATTTTTAAACTCACTGACCGGTAGAAAAGGCCATCAATTTCTAAGTATATAATTAGACAGTTTGTATTTTTATGTATTATTTTATTTATTTAACCTTTACAAAAACATTGTTTCAGGTATAACAAAATTCAACCTACACGTTGGAAATAAGTATGGTGTACTGTATTTGATTTAAAATAAACAAAATTTTTAACTAAGCATAGGGAGCCACCAGTAACAACACTATAGTCATAAATCAAATGAGAATTGCTAATTTTTCCAGGAACCATCAATAAATTCCTCTACGCTATAAAAAACATTTGAAAGAAGAAAGTTTTTTAATTTAGTTTTAAACATGTTGAAATTTTCGTAATTTTGTATTTCAATTGGAAGTTTATTAAAAAGAATGGCACCCGCCTGTGAAGGTAGCAGGGTAATTTAGACTGTGTTGGTTTATGCGGAAGGAGTTTGCAAATCTTTTCCATGGACATGAAGTTTCTACCTTGAACTATATGATTTAGAAAGACAATAAACTATTGTTTCATAAATGTACAGGATGGTAAGGTCAAAATTTTAAGGGTTTCAAAGGCATTTTGCAAGAATCTCTGTAACCTAGATGATAAACTATTCTAATCGCAGCCTTTTGCAAGATAAAATTCTCAATATTTTACTTTTGGAACAATTCCCCAAACACCCCAAGACATAAGAGAATGTACTAAGCCATAATATGCAGTTCTTAAAATATCAATAGTGCAGTATTGTGATAACTGTCTTAAAAGAAATATACAGGAACTCATTTTTTTGCTAAGATAATCAATATGTGATTCCCATGTTAAATGACTGTCTAAATTCAATCCTAGAAATTTGACACTATCAGCTTCCTCATAGAGACATTTTCAATATAACTATGGCGAATCTTTAATGTTTGATCGACCAATATCAAACATAATAAAATTTGTTTTTTGGAAATTGGTTTTCAAATTTAGTGATTTATTTCACAAGAAACTAGTTTTTCAACATATTTAACGTATATAGTAAACTTGACTCTTAGGCTGTCGCGGCTGGTGTCAGTGTGTCACGATTATAATCTAATTGTAGAGTAGAGCCTCAATATTGGATGTGTATGGATATAAACTAATTTTAAAATTCAAAAACCAATCTTTTATAAATTTTGGGTGGTTGAGGCCATTCAAAATCCAAGATATTATCATGTTATTATGTATATCATGATGTTATATTAATTGTCAAATGTTATCATCTTGTGGGTCCTCACCCAACGACAACATCTTGGATCTTGAAAGGCCTTGTCCACCTCGCTGTGGAGTAACATTTTCAGTCACTTCAGTTTTAGCAAATAAAGGATGGTACTCCACAGCGAAACCAAAATATTTCAAGCTAATTATTATGATGCTTAAACGCGGAAGAGCTAGATTATTAAAATAACGCCGTGCCGAATCCCTCACCAAATGACTCGCTACGTGACAATTATATTGATGAATGGCGGCCCCTAAGGGCTAACGGCCTGGTGAACAAGAATGTATAACTCATAGTACATTCCTAATTTCCATTGCCGGCTCTGCTGGAAACTCTACCGTTTCTTTACGTAGAAGGCTTATTGGCATTACTTTTCACTTCCGGTATCAGTTTGCTTATATCTTGTTTTCTCTGTCTCTTGTACTTCCTTTCACTTCAGAGGGAAACTCCTTGTGGCATTTTACACGTAAGTTTCTCGCCGATTTAATTATTTTTCCTTAAATATACAGTCAGCTGCTTACATACATATTTGGTTATAACTTCTTTAATTTAGAAAGGTTTTATACATTTGATGAACGAGGTTTTAATGCTTGTGAGGCAAATTAGAGTTATTCTCCTCATCATTGCTTTATTATAGGTTAAGTCACAAGACAAGCCTAGTAACACGTGTTAGGCCTACCCGGAAATTTGAAGAGGTATGGACTTACCCTGCCATGCCTCAAGTCGTGTTCATGTAACCTAAATAAACTTTTAAGCCCTAGGCCATTTTATGAACACCTTAAATCTACCTTGTGACAAGGCCAATATTTGTCTTCACATGGGCCCACCCCTTATAGATATGGATATCATTTTAACCTTTCCAGAGGTCGCATCCATGTGTTTCCTTTGGGGTAAATCTCTGTTTGTTATCAAATAGCCTACCATTGAGCCAAAAACCTGTGAATCCGTGTACCTTCCGCCCTTCTTTTTTAGCACACCCTAAAATATAATTTAGACCTTTACAGCTTCAATGTAGTTAGTTTTAATTGTTTATTTTAGAGCACAGAGGTAACTTCTGTGGTGCGGCTCCTTGCATTACGGGCGACCCGGAGTTAACCTCTATGTGCGTCCCTGCTTGCAGCAGGTGACCTCATTGAACCATTTTTGTAGTTTGTTGTTTCACTTCACCTATTGCCCATTCTGTTGAAATGTTGATAAAAAAAGTCAAACTGTTAAAAAAAAAGTTTTCCCATTTTCACTAATTTTTTAACCCACCTGGAAGTAACCTCCGGTGCGTCCCCTTACGTTTTGAAGACCCATGTGCCTTCTGAAAGGTTAATATGTTATGGGTCTTGAATGGTCCTTGGAATAAGTCAAGGGTAATAAACAGTCGTCAGAACATATCACGGATGTAGAACGGTCCTCCGAACTTATCATGGCTGAGTTAAATGGTCCACAGAACCTATAGTGGGTCCCTGTGTTCGGAACAAATAACGGGTGATAATTTTGGAACATAAGGGAATAAAATAAGCCTACTCCTTGGATTGTATTGCTGGAGTAAAATGGTCCTTAGAACGTAGAGCGGTGGGAGGGCACTAATTAGAAATGTAGGTAAAAATCTGTATCTGAAACAAATGTCTTTATTTTTTGTCAGCGCTATTTGAGTGATTTCTTTAAAACTACTTTTGTGGCTGACTTGAGGTATCAATGTGACATGGATATGCAAGTACATAAATACATAGTGTGTAAGGAAATGTAAATTTGTATTTAAACACTACAAATTATTTATGATTTGAATTTAATTTCAGGCTTAGCATTACTTTTTAAGCGTCAAGATGTCTGGAGGCTTAGATGTGTTGAGTTTAAAAGAAGAAGATGTAACCAAGATGCTTTGTGCCAGTACCCATATTGGGACTGAAAACGTTGACTATCAGATGGAGCAGTATGTCTACAAGCGACGAGCTGATGGTGAGTTTAACTTTTACCAAATACCTTTCAAATAAACTAACATGGGTCTATATTTTATCCTTAGCTATCATCTCTGGCGGGTATTACATTACTTAAGAAACTTCCTATTAAATTAAAAAATTCACACAAATTTAAAAGTTGTGTGTTTAGGCTGAGAAGGAGGAGCAAACCGCAAAGGAGGCAGCAGCAGCAGTGGTGCCTGTAGCCAAGCCGGAGACAGACTATGTGAGTCCTACCGAGACCTGGACCGAGAATACCGAGGCTGCGCCGGCAGCCGCAGCCTCTCACGGAGGCAACTGGGCTGACGAGGTGGTTCCTGCAGCCCCCGCTGCACCCTTCACCGCCGCCGCCGAGGAATGGCCTGCCCAGGTCAGTCCACTTCACCATACTGAACTTGCTTTTTCAAAAAAAGTCAAAATTGGTAAAAAAATACAAATTAGATACATACAAGGGTAGAACATCTTTTCTAATTCAGATAATCGCCAAATTTGTTAATTCATAAACAATTTTGACAGGGTAAAACTTTTCTGCGTAACACTTACAAGCGCTTGTTTTGAAAGAAGGCCCACAGCGGCCAGTGGTCAGTTTGCGTACGGGGTTGAGTGTTCCTCGCGTGGTCAAATTGACTTTCTTTATGGTGTCCACTGTGGGGAACCCTTACTACAAGCACTTTGAGACAGAATGTGCCTGTATTAACTAGTTTCTTAGCCCATTTGACAAAGGAATTGGTTTTTCTTAGGTGGTGTCTTTCTTTTTTATCAAATACCTAATGTTTTCATTTTGACAGTGCTATAATGGTGAGAAGATGTTACGTTACCAATAGAATACTTTGTATGGATCAACAAAGTAAAGAATGTTGTTTGAATTGTTCAAGGTTGCTGGAGGAGACACAGGAGACTGGTCGGTCACAGGAGGTGCCGGAGAATGGGGTGCTTCCACCAACACCACCAGCTGGACATAACTTGTTGCATCTTCTTCTTTGATTCAATAAAAAAAACACTGAAATTTTACATGGTTTTATTATTTAGCTCACCTTTATTCTAGGTCTGATTTAGGGAATAGGGCACTAGGCCAGGAATTTATTCATATATTCTAGGTCTTTTGAACTGTAGGAAAGTCTTGCGCACTTTGACTTTTGATTGTCATCGGGGGCTTTTTTAAGTGGCAGCTCCCATTATACCTCATAACGCAAAAACAACACAAGGTAGACAAGATAGGGTAATGTCCACTGGCAAAATAACTGTCATGATGGCATTATTTTCCACCATGCATTAGAAAGTCATCCATATTATGTGTGTCCATTGGTAAGTAAAACTTAACCTCAAAAAATATCCAGCTTTTCTATCGGTTGGCTGCCGGTTAAGGCTGAATTGGAAAAACTGCCTTAAGAGTTGTACTCTTATTGTAGGAAAGTTCAAGTGTGGTAGTGACGAGGAGCCAAGAATCAGCTAAGACCGGCCCTAATAATTATTCAGAATGGGAGCTGGAATTTTGACACAAACGGTCGGTTTTCTTTCATCATAAATCAGGAAATAATCCGAGTACTTTCTAAAGCGGCACTTTGACACAAACGTAGGGAAGGAAGCTGTGGTAAAGTGGGGATCGTGACTAGTGAGATAGACGAAGAAATGTTGCCCGACGCGGCTCCTGATAGATAATACAACTCTCCTGTAAATGCAGACCCGTAGAAACTGTCGATCATCGCCACAAAATCTCAAAGCACACAATACAACAATAAGATTTTGACCTGTCTAGTTTTATAGGTACACAAACCGGTTACAATGGCAACAGTACGTCATAAGCCGCGGCCGACTAATTCGTCATCACCACAAAACAGATGCATTTCTTAATCTTTATAATATCTACACAATTTTACTCAATCAATTTTATTAATTTAATCAATATAACTTGGGTTTATCCAATCTTTACCTAAGCTTAAAATTGAAAATTGGTTGAATTTATTATTGCGTTACAAAGAGCCTTAACGAAATATCTTCGTTGGTTTTAACGTTGGAGTTGTAGGCCTATATGTGTGAGTGATATTAGTTTTAGGGTGTAAATGATACAATAGTAATTAGAGAAATTAAACAATATTCATTTAAAATGGACTTATTTTGGTTAAACTGCTATTTATTAAAAAAGTAATAGTATCCCTTGGAAATTGAAAATTAATTAGAATTGGTTAAGGTGAAGAATACTTGGTTTATTATCTTGTACTTTTTAAAATTTCTGGTATAGAACTTATTTTTTACCGTACATGACTAATTATGTTTAACTCTAGGCCTGTAGACTTTTTTCAATTTATGATTTTGTGCTATTTTAAAATTAAACAAGCACCGACTAAAAACATAAGATTTAAAAAATTTAAATGAAGCAATTTAAAAGTGAATGATACACATTATATTTTGATTTAAATAATTATTCACTTGTTTTAAATGTCATAAATGCACATATTAAAAACATAAAATTATATTTTGAAGACATAAAGACAATTATATTTTGATTTTTGACGGAATTAGTGTAAAACATACATTAGACAATAACTAACTCAGAACAGCAGAATTTTGCACTTTATACTAAATTAAAAAAACCTTCAGTTCAGGGGTTCCCAACCTTATGGAACTCGCTAACCTTTAGTTAACAAGTTTGTCTGACATTCTTATTTTATATAATGTTAAAAATAATTATATACTAACAGATATACAGTATTTTTATTTTTTATAATACAAGCTGACTAGTGACTACCTCTGGACACTTGCTCGTAAACTATCAGAAAACATTGATTCGTGTACCACTGGTTGAGAACACCTGATATATATCGGTTGAAAGTCTGCGCTTTATTTACTACTTACAAGTTCTCAACTAACCTCAAGTTAAAAAGAAAATTTAACATTAAATATAATATATGTCATTAAAAAAACACTATCAAATATCAATACTGCAAAATACTCTACAAGCAATGTTAATAGCACCAAATATATGTTTTAAAACTACTTAAAAGTTAGGTTATGTGCGTTTATTTGTTTGTGTATGTTAGAGTTTCTGGACTTTTTAGAGGTAAGTTGCACGGTTGCATATATAGGAGCTAAAACTCTTTTAAAGATAAACAAACAAAACTTTGTGATATTGATAAAAACCTTTTTTTTGTGAAGTAATTGAACAACAAAGAGAACTAGCAAAGTGATATTTTGTGTTCTTAGGACTCGGTAATATTGGGAACAGCTGCTCCCACATGGAATGGTTTACACGTTTATGGGCTATAATCTTGAACGGCTCTAGTGTAAGATTTGACGATAGTGCAACGTTTGCTGGGGCTCTTTACCCTGTATAAGTTGAGCCCCGGGACCAGGCAGCTATCTGATGCTATCTCGTTGTTCTATAGATATTGCTTACAGCCTCTTCAATACGGTGGCTTCAGGGCCCAGAGCTCAACCAGGGGAAAATAGTATTGGTTGAACGTTTGTAGGTGATGTGTCATCCTTGACAAATTTAGTTTCCAAATTCTTGAAGGCAGAGCGATACTCAATGAGTCAAATAGAAAATAATTTTAACATTTCAAAATATCCAACATTGACGTTGTTATGAGGTACAGTATTTCAATGGCAATGCCGTTACTTACAACCCTATTCAAAATTACTCATCATTTTTTCTTAACAGACCTAAAGATAATAGCATTTCCAATAAAAGGCCTAGTTTTGAGTAAACTTTGTTGTTTTGAAATTTAAACAATGTTGTTGTTAATGAAAAGGATAATCGTGTATTAAAGTTAGGTTAAACAAATTACTTCATGTTTTCTATTTCTACAAAGAATATTCATACATCTAGGTTATATTAAAAAAGTTATTTTATCTTTTCTACAACCTCTTACGCAAACTATGCAAAAAATTCCAACCTTGCCTGGTTCCTTCAAACCAACGTTGAATTTAGAGCACTTTTAAATAACAAAGTAAATAGGCGTTTTTTATACACATAAAAGTAATATTTATATTTTGGATGTATAGTGTTACAATTTTTTATACTATCATCTAAACAATAACTAACAAATGTTGCCAACTAATTGCACTAAAGCCGATTGATTGCACATTAAATAAATACTTTCTGATGAATT
The DNA here is from genome assembly GCA_018831715.1 of Matsumurasca onukii. Taxonomy (NCBI): domain Eukaryota; kingdom Metazoa; phylum Arthropoda; class Insecta; order Hemiptera; family Cicadellidae; genus Matsumurasca; species Matsumurasca onukii. The sequence continues at coordinate 9,934,445 of CM032063.1, forward strand.
AAACATTCTCACTAAAACTAAAAGCGGCTCAATATTAGTAACACTTAAAACTATCTAGTTCTGTCTAGGCAAAGAATTTGGCCTTCAGAGACAACTTCTATCTAAAATAACTCATTTTTATAACAAATTTGTAGACTTTTAAAAGTTAAGTTCTAAACATTTATTATAATAAATTCTATATTTATTTTGATTAAATCCAAAAATATGTTACTCTAACAAAACATTTTATGATGAAAACAATAGGCACTAAAATCAAATGTCAATAATCTTACTCGATAGATTAAAGGACTTTAATGTAAGATAAGATTAAAAGTTTGAAAAATTCCAAATAGAGTATTAGATAGTAATGAGTATTAAACTGTTACGTCATTATTTGGTTTCTTTCTACCCACATATTTCTAAGATATATCATATTCTAGGAAGAATATCTTAGAAATAGCTAAAGATATTCTTTCAATCTGTTTAACTAAAAAGTACAAATGAATTGTAAATTTCAGTTTGATTTTATTAGTTAATTCTAACAGCAGAAAAACTAACTTGAGAAGGCTATATTTACTTTACTATCTTATAAAGTATCTCTTTACAAAACTAACAGCTTACAATTACAGTTGTGATGGCTGACTTGTACTAATAGGGATATTTTGGAACGGAATGTCATTTAAAAACATGATATGTTTCAAAAGTCAAAATGTGTGAAGATGACTAAAAATAATAAAATCTAGCTTGTACATATAATTAAGAAATAAAAAAATAATTTGTATTCTTACTTTTATACTGAAGTTAAATTAAATAGGCCTAGCATTACTTGTATTTAGAATACTATAGACCAATAAATACTACTATATAAACTACCTTGGAGTTCTCTCTTAAAGCTAGTAAAAAGTGTGCAAAATGAGATAGTTTAGGTATTTCTGGAAATTTCTTTACTATCACTTGAGTTTCTTGTAACATATTAAATGTTCTAGAGTCACACATAATTTAGCATTCTTACTCATATGACTAGACTTGAGTTCGATGAATGAAAATACTTTCAAGACTTCTGTCTACGAATCTATAAATGGTATTAAAAATTAGACACAAAACTAAACAAAGTATTATTACCCAATAATTATTGCATATTGTTAAATGTGTGGATTTTGTTTATTACCCTACCTCTATTTTCATTTGGAAGAAGAAATTGAGTTTTGACACTTATGAACAAACCAAAATTTAACTGAACCAAGAAAAATGCTTAAAGTCCTATCTGTATTAACAAACGTGTAGTGATGTTAGATAAGGAGAAGTCACGTGTGGGAGTTTGCGACCGTGTAAGCCACAACAGAAGCGTGGTCCAGTTTGCCAGGGACAAGAGAGAGTTTAGCACACACATCCTTACGTCGTGCACGCTGCTCACCTTTCGACAGAGGCCCTCCCCCCGCCTCCTGGTACAGCTCCACGTCCTCCAGTATCCGCCGCTTGGCCGCTGTCAGCCGAGTCACAAAGTCCATCAGCAATGTCACCACTTCCTGCGCGGTAGAGCACGGAGGTCCGTCACCCGACACTCCGTTACGCAACAGATCCTCTGTCCGCAGCAGTGTCAACTTGTGCCTCTGGTGCGCCTCCACTGTAGGCAGTCCTGTAAACTTGCCGACGACCGGGTCTAAGTTATCTGAAACTCCGTCCGAAGTGAGGAAGATGATGTCCCCGGACTCGACCTCGGTCATGGAGCACGTCAGGTTGCCCAGCTCCGGGTTCTGGCCGTCCACTGGACCTAGTGCTCCCAGCGCGTCTCGCATGTCTCTCATACGGTGCAAGTCGTGAGAACCTTGAGTGATCTCTCTCACACCGTACTTAGGACTGTAGACGTAGGCTAGACTGTCGCCCACGTTACATGTACAGACAACATACCGGTTGGCAGCACTGAGTGGTAGGACTACTGCCGCAGTCAGAGTGGTTAACATCCCCTCCTCTTGCAGGATCATGTTGTGAGCTGCGTGGAATGAGCGCAGCAGAGCTACAAACACGTCTGTCGTTGAGCTGATGGGCCAGGAGAACAGGGCTTGGTTGAGATACTGCATACAGCCGTGCACGGCAGCTCGAGCAGCCAGGCTTGCCTACAAACACAACATAGTTGAAATGAGCCTATTTAATTTCCAACAACAAAAGACCCAATTTGTATTTTTTCCACAAGCTTTGAACTGTATTTATTTATTGTATTACAGTACATTGTTTTGTTAAGAAAATCCCAGGTTGTTAAAAATCAGTCATATTCAGTGCTTGAATAACCTTATCTTTGGATCACTAATCAAATCGAAATAGAATAGTGTTATAAGTATGAAGGCACAGTTTAACTGGGGACATGACCGTTTGTAGACTCGTATAAATTGTTAACATTTTTTTATAGATTTAGTTTTTATTTATGAGTGTACATTTGTGAACATACTATGCAGGTAGAGTGTAAATAAAAGTTATCCTGAAAATAAATGAGATCTAAAGGGTTAATATAAAACTTTAAAATAAAAAATATTCAATTGTAAGCTAAATGTAACTAAATAAAACTATCTAACGTTGATAACACTTGAACTATATTATGCCAATAAACTTTATCACCGTGTCGGGTGTCTATGGGTACAATGCAATTTTCATGTTTCAACACGTCCTTGAAAACTTGAATGTTGAAAACTTGTTGAATTGTTTGGCAGCTTTGACAAATTACCTTGACTCCCCAGTTGACTCCGTCTGCGAGACACATGATGGCAGAGTCCTGACGACACACGATGGCAAAGCAGTCCGCTATCGGTTCCCCGGCAGGCACAGTCGTCACAGGATGCTTCTCGTACAAACTTGCCGAGCAACCGTACGCAAAAGAAGTCCCGCCTTCCCAATTGCTGACACCAGCAACTTCTCCTCTGCTGATACCCCCTTCTAAAAGAAATCAGCAAATAAAAGCACACTTTGCTAATGAGTTAAATTTTTATTTTTCGTAGAATTGTTGTTGGCTGCAGGGTCCTATGAGGTACTAAATGAATCACACTTAAAATATGGATCATTGGTCTGAGGAGGGACTAGTGCCACACTGCTACTAAAAATATTGACTGTACAAAAAAGAGTTTTAAGGACCTTAAGTCCAAGAGATACTTGCCTAAATGCCTTTAAGGAACCCAGGATACTGACAGTGGTTTCAATCTATATCCTGGAAACAATTCTCTACACTGTCAAGTCCAGAACGGGGGTCCAACACCATTATAATACAAGGCACAGACACATCTTCTTGCTTGACACCCATCATTCACCCTCATTCTTTTGGGGAAAAACCTTTCCTACCGTAGAGCAACTTTCTACAACTGCCTGCCATATGAATTGAAGATGCTGCCAAAAAAAAACTTTAAGAAGACTTTGGCGGACTGGCTTACGGATCACTTTACTCTATCCTAGAGTTCCTCAGCTGGTCACAGACTTGAGGAAAAAAGACAACAAAACCATCTTATTAATTTTGAATTGACGTAATACTGTACTCTCTGTATATGTGAATAAAGATTATTTGTATTAGTAATAGTTGTAGTCTAACTTGGCTCATAGGGGGGGAATATTAGTATCTGTTTCATATGATAACACCTTCTGATTAGATTACATGCCATGCTTTAACGTAAATTCCATACAACAAATAAATAATGTGATGTTGTGATATGATGTGATGATATTATTTATTTTGCTGCACAATTGTAAATTTTCAAGCAATATAGCAATTGTTATGTTGAGCTAGTACAATAATTCTTTTAATACCTGAAGTAGAAAGAGCTCCTTCGGAAGCATTTGGAACACTTTCAGATTTTTGAAGTGGGCAGAAAGATGAATTGCCAGCATACTCTGCAGGGGGTGGAATGACATTCGCATTCACGCCTGATACATTACAGTTTGCATCTCTCGTTCCTGCAAACAATAACATGCAATTGTAGCACCAATGGCTAAGTTAACTGGACATAGTTGCAGATACTGAAGATCTCAATGAATTAGCCAAAGGTACGGCAATAACAAGAAACCTATTTTTCTCTTTTTTTAATAATAATTCAAATTTACAACAGACGTAAATATTCAACATTCCAAAGTCAACTAACTTAGTGTTTAACCTCAGATACCTAACCATTCATAAAACAACAAAGAACTCAAGTTATAGTTTCTTTAAAATATTTAATTTTTTTAGCAGAGCCCCAATTGGAAAAGTTGTTGTTCAGTTATTTAGTAACAAAAAATACACGCATTATAGTAGGACCCCATATGACAGACAATCTGATGTATCGCTCATACTGTATATACTGTTTTCTTTGATAACAAGATTTTATAAACTTTCGTTAAAACAGAATATACATTTTAAAATTTGTAGTAAATAGAAACATTTTTTAACTAACAAAAACCTTTAAATAAGTTCTGTACATAAAAAATCAGAGTTCAATTTTTACTGTTTTTAGTTTACTTTTGGATGTATTACCAAACTGATTCGTTTTTCTTTGTTAGAATATTTTTGCTATTATGTATTAGTTTTTACATATAAATTCAGTCAGCCGCTAATATATGACTTGGCTGAACTCACCTGCGGTCGCTTCATCGTCAATGATGTCTATGAAATGTACGTCTGGGTCTGAGATTGACAAGTGCCTCTGTCGCTGGTTGACAGTGGTGAGGCCTCCGTTGGGCCCTGTCATCGCTGTCACGACAGGCTTGGATATCATCCCCAGCGGGCGAGGCGGAAGGTCGTAAGCAGTTCGACCGTGGACAATTTTGGCTCATCTCGGTTAGCTTCTCGCCTGGAGTAAAAATAAGTATTTGAAAATGTAAATAGTTTGTTAAAAAAAAATATTTTGTAAACTTAGGTTTATTTTAAAATTTTAATTAACTTATGCAAAATTATGTTTAGTTACAATTTATTATTACTTTTAAATAGAACACGTTGTTGTGTACATTTCAAAAACAGTTACATCTTATTTTATTGGAACTACTTTTTAAACTTCAAAAGTTCATTTACATGAATTTTTTCTTGGAAAACTTATGTAACCCTTATACCCCATGGTTCAGAAGTCATGTTAAGCCAGTGTCCATTCCATTGATCGATGGGCCAATGACCCAAACTGGGAAACAGTCGGCCTGATTGTATCAAGAGGCCATCATCCATCAAAAACATTCACCTTAAAACCCCTCTAAGAGTGTTTGATGTCTCAAAGCAAAGTATCAAAGTACAATATTATTATTCACTAAAATAAAACATTTGGTGGTATTTCGATTTACAAGGAATAAAGAGCTAAATATTTTTTTAGTTGTATGAAAACAAGTTGGTGTTTTTGTAACAGACTTATGTATCGTCGAGTTAATTGATTGATATTTGAAAAAAAACAATAAATCATTTGACTAAAACAACAATATTTAAAGTTTTAGACTTTTTATTAGTTTTTTCCAGGTGTAATGACCAAATTCACAAACATCTAACAGCCTAAAACATTGTTTTATTAGTGTTTCAGAAAATTTCCACTAATGGCATTTAAAACTACTACAGTAAAAATGTGTTGAAGAAAAAGTCAACATGCACCTGTTACAGCCTAAAAAATCAACCTTTGCCTAGCGTTACTGTATACTTGATATGTTAGTTACATTACAAATGTAAGTGGTGACTGCGGGGTTCAAACATGCACCAGCAGAGTAATGAGTTCCAGTGTCCATTCAACCCCGCCACAGCTCCGCTAAAACCTAGTTACCATATGGACACAGTACACTGGATAGTGAGGACACGAGAGCCGGGTCAGCATGTAGATTATCTACGTTGATACAGGTTATAGCCTGACTGTTTTGGGAAGTTAATGTAGATTGCATGATGAAAATGGACCACGACCCTCGCAAAATTCCTGGGCAGTGGCTTAGGCTAATGCAAACTAAATTCTTTTAATGGTCCCATTTCCATCTGAGGAAGGAGTGGGGAGGAAAATACGGAGAAAAAGAGCGTCCAATAGAGTTATAGCTATTATATACGCAGTTGAACAGATTTATTTTCTATAGGGATAACCAGGCCTCCCTGATGCATGTTGTACATTTAATGCAACTGATGGGTTTCCCCACTCCTCAACTTTCTTAGACATCCATCATCAAGCTCATTAGTAGCTCAAATAAAAGTAAAGATGGAAAATCGGGATCCTTATTAAAATAAAAGAAAAATAATTGCCATTGGGGTAAGCAACCTGTAAATCACTTTGGGGCCAACATGGCACTGGACAATTCTACAAAGGAGTAAGTGTATACAGTTTGGGTTAACCATTCTACAAATTGTGTTTAGCTTACCCACTAAGATATCTCTGAATAAAACAATCAGAAGTGGAACGTGGGTGATGTTCTTCAATTGGCCTATTTTCTGATGGATTTGACAACTGGCGAATGAATCCTGCAACTTTCTGACGAAATGATGGCATTGCAAGTAAATAATGTTCTTACGGGTTCTTTGCTTGAAATATCAGAAATCTTATTCATAGAAATTCATTACTAGAATAAGGCATTTGGAAATTGCTTGTATAAATCTACACTCTCCCATTACATGGCCATTCCATAACAACCTTGACACTTATGTTTTCTTTTCCATTCAGTTGACAGTTCTATTTTGTGCACACATACCTTGAAAATAGTCAGGTGGAATAGCAACACCACAGATAACCTTTAAGGTTAGAATACTTTTTTCGCCATGTACATTAAGTCACTAAATCACTATTTGAGATGCCGACCACTCTCATGAGAGTATTTTAAGGCAAAATAAATATGTGAAGAATGAGTGGTAGTAATGAGTTATGAGGTGTAGTCTTGTTCCAAACTAAGGCCGACTCTTCCTAAGAATGGGTCATTAATTAATAGCCCAATGACCAATGGAAATGCAAGGACCGACGGCTTAACGTGATTTACGAAGTCAATGCCATGTACCACCATGATGGAATGTACAATTATTATATTAGTATTCTTCACCTTTGAGTACCACCATTGAAGTTAAATACAATAACAGGAAGACATGTAATCCTATTACAAAAACTGTACATAAATAAACCGGAGACAGGATGTGGTTTCCCCCCCAAGACAATGCAAAACGATGGGAATTGTGAATCCTTTTACGGCTCATGGTTTATAACATGCACAAGGTAGTTTTAGTTTCATCTTGCATAGTAACTGAGCATAAAAACGTCATACTCTGTGAAGACCACAAGTAGTTTTTATTTTAGGTTTGTTTATTGTCAAAAAACAATTGTTTGTTTGCAAATTGCATGCCTTGTAGTTCAGTTTCCAAACCAAAAACGGTTTAACAACGTTTGTATATTTTCCAATAATATTGTTTGTAACTCAGTTATAGCCTACACTGGTAAATTCTGTTTCCACACCGATATAATTCGGTTGTCTATTTTTAGTACAGCATATTAGAGACAAACTTTAGTAGTTTTACTGATGGCGTCTGCATTAGAAGGCTACGTTAATAGTATCCTTTTTCAACCTAAGCAAAGTTTTAGTCAATTTCTAGTATTCCATTGTATTGAGGCTAATGTAATTGGAATATTATTAATTTAAAATCAGTCAAACTGTCCAATAATTTTATTAATTAAATAGTAAACAGCCTCAATTTTAGGCATAATAAACTTATTTATTGTACAGTTTGACTGGTTTTTATTTATTCATTTAGGTATTCACGGTTTACACCAATTTACAGGAGTTTAAACATGCTTTGATATGAATACATTAAATGAAAATAAATTACTAGTAAAGCAAAGAATTTGGCCAAATGGCTAAAGAGAACTATAACAAAGATAAATATATATAAATTAATTAACGGCTATACAATAATGAACATGAGAAAAACGTAAACATAGATTAACACAGAGGGCTGAAAAACACTGAGCGTTTTGGAGTGATTTGCTGTACCCTGTACAATGAGGTACCACCGACACACACAAAGCGGATCTGCACAAAATGTGACACAAGAGGCACCACAGAAAATTTGTAGTCTATTGTATTCCTAATTTCATTGACACCCTAGGTCTTGGATCACATCTTCCTATTCCTAACTTTATAGTTTCTTGGCTGACAATCACCCCAGATGAGACAATATTTTGGTTGTAAAACATTAATCCCACATGTTAGTTGGGCAGTAGAGCAAAAGTAGGCCTCAGGAAGAGATCTGCTTCTAAAGGTAGATTTACACGGTAAACTTGAGATGTACAGCTCGCTCTGATCAGCAACTGAGGAGGCAAGTCAGCATACACTCGGCACATAGAATAGAAAAGGTTTCATTATTTATTGCATTCATTTACCACTTGTCGACCTATCGAGTTTCTACTGTATGAAGGTAGTTAAAAAAATGATGTACCAAACCAACTAAAAGAAAATGTCGGGCAACTAACTTCGATTTAAACACATTAAAACGTTTGCTACCACCATTCAAAGAAATAGTCTACATCTGTAGCCCAACCCCGCCTAATTTCAGTGGTTTACTCACCTTACTTTATATCATATTTTTCTCCGATGGTATATTTTAGCGGCTTGCTTTGTTAATCGTGAGCTACAGGAATGTTTGCCATTACTAATTACTAGTAGCCATGATGAAACAAGATATAACATTTATTACACAACTTTGAGAAATGTAATAATTATTAAGTACTGTTGTATGGCTAATGAGAATTTAAATGTTAAATCGATGGCAGTTGTTTGTTATTTAATATCCAATTTTTCTCTCAGCTCTTCATATTCTTGATAGTGTAGATGGGTCTTGAATTAGCCATTCTTTAAGCCTTTTCTTGTGGGTAAAACTATTCCACACTACACGCAGTTTATTGAATAGCTTCAATCCCATGTAGTTAGCTTCTTTGAGAACTGTTCTGTTCTATGGACAGGCAAGAAATAATCTAAAGCGCTTTCTAGTTTGATACAATTTAATGAGTATCTTGCAGCCCATTGATTGATTTGAAGAAGCATACATGATGACTTCAAGTATGTAAACTGAAGTACTGTTAACAGTTGTTTTGAACACTAGTCGTAACTTTCACGAGGACTTAAACCAACCATTACTTTCAAAGCACGCTTTTTGTAGTATGAAACTGCTGCAGATTGCTTACTTAGACTCCCCAGCAGGATGCCATATTTAAGTCTAGATTCAAAAATGCATGATAAAGTAGTTTTAATGCTTTGTCTGTATCTGTGGTGGCTTTAATTCGCTTAAGAACATATATAATTGAACTAAGTTTCTGCAGATAAAGTCCACATGAGAGTTCCAGGAAAGGTTGTCATCAATCACAAGTCATAAATATTTGTTTGAATTTACTATTGACAAGTCGGGAAGAAATGGTGTCCTTTGCTTTTCCTAAAACATTTGTGTGGTTTTGGATTAATTGAAAGCTAATTCATTATTATAACAATAACCTGAGCCATACCACTGATATAAAGGAAGCCATTTCTAAACTGTCTGCTTTTTTTAGCTGTAAGTAAAACAGTAATGCCTGCATACATGATTGAGGAACAGCTATCTTCTAAATATTTCGGGAAATCAGATACAAATAAAACACAAAAAATAGGTCCCAACACGGATCCTTGTGGGACTCGCCTTGCTATGTTTCAGAGGTGCAGATATAGAAGACATGATATCCTGAGTTATTCTGTTTGATCTCAATTACTTGTTTTCATCTTCAAGATAACTTCTAAACCATTTCAATGTAGTTTAATTCCCATTGTGTCGAAGTTTTGTTAAAACAAGATTATGCTCAAGGCAATCGAAAGTTTCATAAGATCTAAGAAAGTGCTAGTGACCTGCTACCCTCATCATTGTTTTGTTAATGATATATTCTATGAGGTCTACTAAAGCTGTTGTTGGATTTCCTCATAAACCATACTGTTTCTCATTACGAGGTTATTAAGGTTAAGATGTTGAATAAGTCTATTAAGGACAACTTTCTATTATTTTGGAGATTGTTGGTACTAATGATATCGTCTGAAATTGCTAGCTTTTTCATTCCTCCGAACTAAGGGTAAACTTAGAGATTTTACCTGGAGGGGAAAACACCTTGTATAAGAGATTTATTTATAATGTCCAATAAAGGAAAATAAACATCTTCATCGCACAATTTAAAACCTCTGAGATATGTCATCAACTCCAGTTGGTAGACACTTCATATGTCTTATTATGTTTAATTTCTTCATAAGTAGTGGGACTAAAAGATATAAGAATGCTTTCAGGCCATTTACATAACAAGAGTTTTGTAGGTAAATAGAAGGTCTAGAGGATTGTTAGCTTTTAAAGTGTCTTCGCAATTGTTGTGAAGAAAGCGCAAAAATGATTTGCAATTTGCTCTCCATCTTCTATAACTTTTCCAGAAATATTAAGCTGCCATTTGATATTATCAGTGTTTTTATTCGCATTAACCGCTTCACTGTTGATAATGTTCCATATGGCTTTAGTTTTTACATGATCAACTCCTAAAGAAAGTCTGTATGTGTTGACTGTTGACGGTTCATTCGAAAGGATTTTGAATCAACTAGACCTACTTTGAGATTCATTGGGTTCATACATTGTAACTCGCTGATTCAAATTGGACACTATTCTTTCTAAACTATTTAATCTGTTTGTTAGATATTGTAGTATTATGTTTTGTTTTTCCATAAAGATACATTTTAAATTTGCAAATCTTAAACCGTTTTGAATGTTGTCTCAAATTTATTTTGTGATAACCTACCATTCTGCCAATGGCACCGGTAAAGAATATGGTCTAATCTAGCGATTTGGGGGGATCCGGAGGAACGAAAGTAATTAATCTCCCTAACTTTAAACCATCACTTTACAGTACAGGGTGTATCAAAAAGAATCATCCGATTTGTTATGTCTATATTTAATAAACTAATGAAGATATAAAAACCTAGTTTGTTTGTGTTGAGGGGAGAACTCAAAAAGTTGTTTTTACCATGTTATAGATGTTCAATATGCCCTCCCTTAGATGCACAGCATATGTCAATGCGGTAATCGAATTCATCCCACACTGAAGCAAGCATGTCTTGAGTTACAGCCTGTACAGCTGCTCTTATGCGATCCCTCAGGTCATCCATTGTTGGTAACGGGGGCACATACACTGAGTCTTTAATAAAACCCCACAAGAAAAAAGTCACATACGGTGAGGTCCGGTGACCTTGAGGCCAGTAATGAGGCTTTCAAACAGATTTCTTCGGCTGCGAGTGAAACAATGGCAGACTTGCTCAAAGTCAGCATCAGCCTCGGGCGGCCCGGCGATTTGCCTTTACACTGACAACCTGTTTCTTGAAATTGTTCATCGCTAATGCTTTGTGCTGTAGGAGGATCACAACCACTTAATAATGAAGTCACGCTGAACAGTTATTACAGACTCGCACTGCGTGAAATGGAGAACACAAAATGCTTTCTGTTGTTTGGACGCCATCTTCACAAGAACTGAAATGGCGCCGCTCAAGCACACACTGCTACTACCTAGCGGCAACTACGTAAAACTCCATAGTTTTTCTTTCACACAGTACGATTTTCATGCTCGCATCCTTCAATAACAGATTAGTTATGATTTTTTCAAATCGGATGATTCTTTTTGATACACCCTGTATATTCTAAATGTATTCTGCATTAACTCAAACATTTAAAGTCAATAACACGTTACGATTTCAAGGCTTTTTTAGAATTCTAAGAGGACAACTAAATTTAGTCAAAAATTCAAAGTTGAATTTCAATCAAACATTTTAAATTCACCACTTTTCATACAAAGACGTGTGTTATGAATAAATATTCATTATTATAAATAATTCAGGGTTTTATCCCAAATTGCTTGAATTTTCCCAGCACGTAAACTGTGCTGAACAAAACGTTAGCTTGTGCTTACAGGAGAATAACTTACAGACTGAACTAAACCGGGCCTTGTTTTGGGTTACTCTGCATTATAGCTGAAACACAAATAGCCAGATTTGGCTATACTTTTGTCTTCTAACCTTTTTGAGACAACCCCATCTTTACTGGGTCAAGGAATTCAGGAAAAATTCAAAGGATTTGGTATTGAAAAAAGGGTAGTAACCCTGTCTTAAGATATCATTTTTATTTTTAAACTACCTATTCTTGTCTTCTTCTTGTATTCATAAATTAAATTAATTTAAGACAGTTAAGAATTTGATGGACTGTATTACCAAATCAACCTATCATCTTTGTATTAAATGGCTAAAAGTATACATTTATCACTGTTGTTTTCAGAGCCATCGTTGGTGAGCTGGATGACACAATAGACTCAAGACTAGACCTAAACAACGTTAGAGCGGATCCAATCGGCTCTATTGTCTTCTGATTCGGAAAATTGATTGACTTCACTGTTTTGCAATGAGATTGTGCTATCAGACTTTTTAAGAACTTTGTTTCAAAAATGGTGTTACAATACAATGTTTGGCTAGTAAAATTCACTTTCTGTCTGTTTATATATTGTCCTTTTACACATTTTTACCCCACTTAACATAACACCAAAGATATTCCAGGTCCTACAGAGGAAATCCAAGATGATCAAATACAATAATTTTTAAAATATGCCTTCTTGAAGTAAAACATTTGTTTTATTATTTTATTAAAGGTATGGACAAATTATATTACAGTAGACTCTCGCCTAAAGCACCAATGACATGACGTTCTTGAAACGCACACATGTATGAAAAATATATGTAACAGCAAAGCATTGGCTATAATCATCATACACCTTTTTAAGCTCTTAACTGTGTTCATTGGCAAGGCCACGAATTATCCCTGCGGGGACTAGGATCAGGTTTAATCCCGGGCCCCGAAGATTACTGGAATCATACTAGAAAAATTAATGGTGTAATCTACGTACATTTGTCCCTAAAGATACTCTTTTCCTATTTGCTTTGGAAATTGAAATTATTAACTTAATTGTACTATTATACATATAAATTCCAAAGACTGTCCCAACCCTCTCAAAAGTACTGAGGTTGTTTAGTCCAAAAAAGTAAGGGTTATCCGTAAGTTACGCGTTACCTCCGCTAGCGAAGCTAACGCCACCATCTTGATATGTGGTTGTTCCCCAGTTCAGTCTGCATCTAGCGATCAACTCTCAGGTCTGTGTCGTACTTTTACGTTAGAGTGTCGCTTGGAAATGTCTTTGTCAATTGAAAATCCCGCAATCTGTAAAGAGCGTGCAATAAGGTTTTGGTTGCAAAAACTGTAAACCGATTGAAATTTATCAACAGCTTTGTGAAGTGTATGGGAAATTACCATCACTGAAGGTGGAGAGGTCAATGGCATTCGCTTTAAAATGGTCAAACAAATGTGCACGACAAAGCCGGTGGAAGACCCAACTTGGTGAATGCCAACTTGGGGAAAATAAAAAATCAGCCGAATGGGCAGCTTTAATGTTTTTGGACCATTACCAAATATGGCTGCATTCACTACTTAATTGGATTATTACTGATGATGAAACATGCCACTGTGAGCAAACGCGAAAGTGGGGAACAATAAATTTCCCTCAGAAACAAAAAATGCATGCAACCTATGTCGATAAAGAAGATTATGGTAGGACGATTATGGAGTTGTTTCTCATCCCCGACAGTCCCGATCTTTACTGTTTAATCACCACTTGTTCCCAACGATGAAGAAGTGGCTGGCAACGCACAGCGTTTTGATGATGATGAACGGCTGTAGGAAGAAGTAACAAAATGGTTGAAGAACAAGCGGCAGAATTTTATGACGAAGGAATTTTAAAGCTCGTCCATTGGTATGATAATTGCCTAGATTTGTATGACGATTATGTAGAAAAGTAGTATTTTAATGTGGCTTTCAAATGTATATAATAAAAATATTTTCCTATTCTTCGTTGAATTTTTATTCCAAAACGTAATTTACTTTCTGGACAGCCCTCGTACAATGATGTTTTAACTGATGTGTCACTCAAACTTGTTATTTGCTCAGTTTTAAAGATTTAGAGCTGAACCCCTCACATGCTGAAGCCGCTGTCATAAGAATAATACTGTAGAGACATAGAACAATTGCAATCTTCTGCAAATTAAACAGCTAAAATCCAAATAGTAACTTAGCTCTTAAATCAAAAATTGTGGTTGACACAACTTATACTGAAAAATCAAGGTACTTTTTGGAGTTTCCCCATTTTTAGTGGCTAAAAATTACCATGTTCTAAATACCAGAAATTACCAAGTTTTAACCAAAGTTACACATTTTAGGCTACTAGATCAATGATAGAGCCCAGCGGTCTCAATCTGAATAGGGAATTTAATACGGGACAGGTTTGCAAATGATGTTTTAAGTATAATAACATACCAAAATGGGGAAGTGTTTCATTGGAAGCATATAGAGCCATTCATACTGCAGCATATAAAAGCAAACACGTAAAACTTCCTTGCTAAAAAAAATTAATTACAAGGATTCGAGTTCTATGTTCTTATAAAAAATCAAGTTTTCATCAATGTACTTAATAGTTTATTGTTTTAGAGTTTATATGAAGCAGCCCCAACAGCTTTATGCCTCCATTGAAACAGATTTTTGATTTAGGTACGTAAACCAGTTTAAAACATCGCTTTAACGACTCCACGGCCACTCTACACCACCACCTCTTAATGGGGGTTGAGAATATTGGTTGACTCGGAAGTTTCTATTTAAAAAGTCAAGAATTTGACAGATTCAAGATAGTTCACTGTTCTGAATCTAACCTGGCTCTGAAAGCTGTACAGTATTTTTATATTACAATTTAGATGAAGTGTGGTAAGTTTATTAACATTTGTCATCATAGCCTACATGTGTGCCAAAAGTCAGCAAAACTCGTTAAGCTGGACCAAAATCAGCAGAAAATCATCACCGCCATCTTGGTCTGGCTGAAATCTTCACTTGGACATAAAACTAGAAAACATGTTAATTTTTCAAGAAAAAAAATCCTAATTGCCAGTTTTTTCTAGACTACTTTCCAAAGTTATAATTTTACAGTAAATTCACATTGTGTTTTACATGTGTTCTTCCCAACAATAAAAATCCTACTGGGATTCATTTAGGCCAATTGTAGCAGCTCGCAATTATAATTTTTAGAGAACATTTTGACTAAATGTTAAGTTTTTAATATTTTCTAATTATTGTACTGTAATATTAATTATAGTATATTAGGCAACATTATGTAGGCTCAAAAGTTAGTTATTAAAAGTGTGTCAACTTCATAAGAAAACCCTTAGTTGAAGTATTTTAATAAATCACTTAACAAAAAAACTAGACATGAAATTTACCCAAAAGTAGGCCTATTTCCGTATATTTTATAAATGTGAGGTGACAATCCATAAGTCCAGGTGAGGGGACTGCGCTGGACATGCAAGACCTTTTACTAAACATATTGCCTAACCTCATGCAGGGAGGAGGGTGCTGTCAAAAGTGCTCTTGCTTT
Source organism: Matsumurasca onukii (assembly GCA_018831715.1). Lineage (NCBI taxonomy): Eukaryota > Metazoa > Arthropoda > Insecta > Hemiptera > Cicadellidae > Matsumurasca > Matsumurasca onukii. The sequence continues at coordinate 9,949,867 of CM032063.1, forward strand.
CCTTGTCAACGATGACACCTATAGGAATAAAGCCTCACCTCATGAAGTGGCTTTTGACCAACCTTAATCCTCAAAAAAAGAAAAAATGCAAGTAAGGCTTTAACATAACTATATCGGAAGCCTAGGATATAGTTATGACTCCAGAGCTTTTCACGTGATATTAAGGCTTTAACATATTTAACAATTTTGTTTGCTATATACACAGAGTCTGGTTTATACTTCATTACTGGACTGAACGTAAATAAACTTGGTAAGGTGAATTTAATTTATCATTATAAAAATGCTTTTTTGGATTAACCATCAAATATTATTTTATTATATAAAATATATAACAAATAACAAGACGTTACCACACTATGGTAGACATCTTCAGTTGTAGAGATAAAGAAGAGTTAAAATAAATGTATAAAATGAAAAATATAAAATGTATGGGAGTATAAAATTCAAAGGTAAAATAATTTTAAATTGTAAATAAATTTTAGATTTATGTTCTTTATTTACAATTTAAAATGATTTTACCTTGAATTTTATACTCCCTATACATTTTATATTTTTTCATTTTATACATTTATTTTAACTCTTTCTTTATCTCTACAACTGAAGATGCTCACCATAGTGTAGGCTAAAACGCCTTGTTATTTGTTATATATTTTATATAATAAAATAATATTCAGTGGTTAATCCAAAAAGTCATTTTATTATGACTAACCACTCAAATAAAATTGAAAATAATTAATTTATGATTGTTTTGACTTTTTTCCTTGTAAGACGACAAGAAATATGTAACGTCACATTCTTAGTTAAAAACAAATAGTCACTAAACGCGATTCAAATTTGAAAATTTCAAGATGTAGATGAATAAAACAAATTATTAGTAACAAAAGCAAAATTTATTTTATGAACAGTCATAAATGCAAAAAAATTAAATGCTGACAGTGCAAACTAATTTAATAGCAAATGAAAAAGGGCTGTGAGACAAAAAGATATTAATAATAAATAACTTTACTCAATTATTTGGGTCACAAAATTATTAGTAGGAAGTGTTTAACATATCTTACATAGCTAACATTAATAAACAAAACTTTAATTATGGTAATGAGTGAGTACAGATGAAAAAGTTAATAGTTAAAGTGTGACAACTCAAACAGGAATTTAATATTAAAATTAAAGAATGTTTTCAAGTTCACAGAGAGGGAAATAAACTTAAATTAGCCTTTAAGAGATGAGAGTCCGGCACGCATGATTTCGACAACAAGTAACAAGTTGCTTGCAATAACGGTGCACGAGTTGATGTACTGCCGCTTCACTCCCAAGTTGTCGTAGATTCCTGCATCGGTTGGCTTCAGAGGTTCACCGGAGCCAATGTCCAGTCCTACAGGACCACCGGAACTCTTGTACTCTTCTTGAAGTTTCACAATTGTGTCTTGAACATCAAATCCACTGTTGATTGCAAGGACTTTGGGAATCACTAACAGAGCCTCTGCAAAAGCTTGTACGCCCAATCGGGTCTTTCCCTTGACAGAGTCTTTGAAGGAAAGGAGTTCTTGTGACACTGCTATTTCAAAGGCTCCAGCTCCAGGAACAATGGCCTTGTCATCAATAGCATTTTTGATGGTACGAAGTCCATCACGAACAGCATCTTTGATCTGAGTGAGAGTAAATTTGTTCGGACCTTTGATCAGAATGGTGACACTTTGGGGATTTTTGCACTCTTCAACAAAAGTGAACTTCTCTTCGCCTAGAACATGTTCGTAGACCAGCCCAGCATATCCTAAATGTTCTTCTTGTACATCATCCAGGGAGTTTAGAGCCATTCCTCCACAGGCTAGGGTAAGACGTTCCATGTTTCTTCTTTTAGCTCGCCTCAGAGCAAGAATGCCCTCTTTAGCCAACATGTCCAAAGACAACGGGTCAATTCCTTGCTGGTTGATGAGAACAAACTCTTTATCAGTTCCATCACAGAGTTTTTTCTTCAGGGCAATAACTTTTTCAACTCTCTGAAGAATGAACTCACGCTCAGCGACCACCATTTTTTCTCGCTCCTCAGCAGTTTTGTAGAAAAACCCTGAGTTTACTTCACTTTTTTCGTATTCCATACTTATGTTGCATGTTAACACATAAGCATTTTTGACTTGTCTAGGCATATCAGGATGTCTTGATCCATGGTCCATTACAATTCCCCGAACGAGGCTAGTTTCACTGGCTGTTTTATGTTGCATTTCCATGATTTCAACCATGTGCAGATCTAAATCCGAATCCTTTTTCTGAATTGCCAGCACAGCATCAACACATATATCAGTGAGTACGTCTGCTAGCTGATTTGAAAGTTTAGTACGTAGGCATGTTCGGGTTAGTTCCAATAAATCTTCTCTTTTACCTTCAATGGGAATTTTCATGGAGTCAAGAACTTCCAAAGCTTTAGCACGTGCCTTTTCAAAGCCTTCAACTATGATTCTAGGGTGAAGACCTCTGCGATGTAAAGGTCAGCTTGTTTCAGTAACTCACCAATTATAAGGACAGTGGATGTAGTCCCATCACCTGTCATGTCGTCCATAGCAGTAGACGCCCTTGCAATCAGTGAAGCTGTAGGATGCTGAATTTGCATTTCATGAAGTAGAACGTTCCCATCCTTGGTGATTTTAATATCGCCACTTCCAGACACGAGCATCTTCATGGTTCCTTTGGGGCCTAAATTAGACTTCATGACATCCTGAATACCTTTCGCCGCAGAAATGTTGACTGCAAGAGCCTGAGCAGCACGAGCAAACTCAGCTTTTGGATTGAGCATAGTAATAGCAGCCATTTTAAATGTAATGAACTGTAGACGAAACGAATCAAATTAAAACTTTCCTTTCAAAAAACTAACAATGTATCTTACACAACAAACTTTTCAAATGAACAATTAGATAGCTAAGTAAGAATAACGCACAATGTGAGTAGTTGACCTAACCTGAAAGAACGAATGGATTGTAGGCAATGTAGGGAACGACCATCGACCAATCACAATGAACGAAACCAGACAACCCAAAGATAAATAAATTGAAACATTTAAGATTCAAAAAGACGAAACGCGATTACTCGGTAGGTAAATTGCGACCTATCGCTTGGGAGGATTTTTTATAACATTATAGCCAGTCAATGTGTTGAAAATAAAAATATTATTCTTTTTAAGCAATAAAACGTAAGGCTTAACTGCGTGTATGCCTTTTATACTTATGTTACGCTTATTATATCATAAGTGACGTACGAAGTACAGTAAAATATAAAATCAAGAGAATATACTTTGGTTGTGTTAGGGGTTGAATATGAGGTAAAATACAACCTTGCCACCGCTATGTTATTGATCTTAAATTTATATTTAAAACAATGGTTTGTGATTAAGTTTTGTAGTGTGGTCGTCAGTAATTTACGTTCGGCCGGATCGTGACGCCTCCGTGTTGCCTCACGAAAAAGCACTATTTAAGACCTAGTTATGAATTGTACTATGTAGTATATTTTCGTCTTGTGAAGGAAGTACGTAAATTACCCCGTTAAACGCAGAGTGTTGTATGGTGTAAAGGTTCTAATAACTGTTTTATAATTATTGTACTGATAACACTCAATCTTTGGGAAAATTTATCTACGTCGGTTATTTTATCTTACAGCTGGTTAGTGTTGTAGAATGTCAAGAAATAAATGCTAACCTCAATCAATTTATTATTAAGATTTACTGATAGGTCTTTTTCATTTTTATCTAATGTAGTTTACATTTCTTGTTTATACTGGCTTTTATTTTCTATGAATATAAGCTAAGCGTTATTTCAGTAATAATCTTGATCTTTCAGCTATATTAGTGTCTAAATATAGTCTTAGGTTGTTGTAGTGGCTAAACCTAGACTGAGTATCAATAAGTTTTTATTCTTAAGGCATTAAAATTAAGAGTTAGCCTAGTTGGCTCCAGTTGGCCTAGTTGTAGTTGGCTCCAGCATATTTGACTGAGCCAGCCAGTTCTTAGGAAAGGCCAAAGTTGTAAGCTACCTTTCATCATGGCTTCTCCCGCACCGAAATCACCAGAGCAAAGTGAGAAGACGAAGAAGTATGATCGTCAATTAAGGTATGGTTGTTTTCTATTATAATTCTAACCTTTCAACTGTCATGAAAGAAACTAACTCGCTGACTGCCTAACCAATGTTTCTCCATTGAGGAGGGGGCCTTTGGTAGTTCACCAACCTGCCCTTCCAGGACCTCATCCTAGTTACCTCTCTAAAAGATTACCAAGATCGTTTGGGGTTTGGTTAGCTTAGAACTTCCTGTTACAAGCAATCTTTCTGTTTTCAGGTTGTGGGGTGACCATGGACAGTCGGCTCTGGAAGGAGCTCATGTGTGTCTAATAAATGCAACTGGAATGGGCACAGAAATACTAAAATCCTTGGTTTTGCCTGGTATTGGTGCTTTCACCATAGTTGATGGGAAAACCATTACTGAGGAAGATATTGGTGCAAAGTGAGTTAACTATTCCCTGAATTGTCTTTTTTTAATGTCTGAGGTGCATTTATTTATGGTGTCTCATAAGTAAAATGCTAAATTTTGGTTGTAAATGGTACTGTGGTTCAAAGTTAAGAGAAAATCAAGTATAAAGGTTTACCGGTCCCACTAAATTCACCAACTGGCTACTATTTGGTTTGATTATTTTTCTTTTAAATATTCCTTTATCTCCCATATTGCTCAAAATATGTTTTACAAACTATTTTTTGAACATTTATACAAATAGATTGAGCCCACTGTCTAAGTAGTGTTAACGGTTGTATTAGTTTTGATTATTTTGACCAAGTATATTTGAACAGCAATCCTATTAAGTTAAGGACGCATGATGAAAAATGGTTTTTTGAATTTTATCCTATAATCTGCTTTCTAATCCTGCCTTCAGGTGCAAAGAAACGTTAAACCTAACAGAGATATTAGCACAAAGAACTAGCCAAAGTAATCAGTAAAGCTGATCTGTCACACACCAAGAAAATGTGTAGTCCTTTAAAAATTTGGCAATGTTAAGATAATGTCCGCAGTAATATTTTAAATTCTGAAATCCTCTCGTTGCGAATAACATACTACAGACAACTAATAAGACCTATTTAACTAATCAAGTGTTGGTTTGATTTTAGTTTTTTTCTGGATATTGAAAATGTTGGAAAGTCCAGAGCCCAGATTGCCACTCAGCTGTTGTTGGAACTAAATGCAGATGTAAGAGGCGACTACGTTGATGAAAATCCTCAGCAACTCTTCGAAAACAACCCACACTTCTTTAGTAGTTTTAGTATTGTTATCACCACTGGAGTCACCGAGAGGTAAGTCAACTATTAACCCAACCTATAAGGACTGCGTTTTAATTCACTTGGGCATTTTCTCTCATTGAAAGAAAGAAATTTAAAATGTTGTTAGTAAAAAAAGAAAGTAAACGGGCATGCAAATCACTATTTTATAGCAACAGTTGATTATTTCACTATCTGTCGTATATTTACATTACAAGAATATACTTAATTCTTCTAAAACTATCTGAATATATAATTTTCACTCTTATTTTTTTAACTACCAAATAACATGTATATTTTTTTACTGTCCAAACTGATGCAGTAGTGGTTTTCAACAGTATCTGAACAAAGGGTTTGCGTTAGTAATGCTTTTAAACACAACTATGAAAATGTGATTATTTCAGGCTGTTAGTGCCGTTATCAAAACACCTGTGGGAGGTTGGCATTCCTCTGGTGGACGCTCGCAGTTACGGTTTCATCGGCTCCGTCTGAGGGTTCAGTTCAAGGAGCACACTGTCGTGGAGACACACCCGGACAACATGCGACCGGACTTACGCCTCGACCTGCCGTTCCCCGCCCTCAAGCAGTTCATGGACAGTGTGAACCTGGAGGATATGGAGCTCAAGGATCACTCACACGTACCTTACTTGGTGCCATTGTACAAGTGTCTAGTCAAGTGGCGGGAAGAGAACAACAACGCTTTGCCGAAAACTTTCAAAGAGAAGGAAAGCTTGAGGGACATGATAAGAAGTGGTGAGGGTTTGTTTGTTCATTTTGGCCCTAGTCTGTATCAAGGGTCATCTCACCATCATCAAAACAATCATCACACTCACCATTTATGCAAACCTGAGATGGATTGGTATCCTGCACGACTCCGCAGCTCATTACTCTGCTGGTGCGGGTTCCATCCCCACAGTGACTACTAACAATTTGTTAAATGACTTTACAATAACGCTAGTTAAAGATCGAGGTTTAGTTGTAGAAAAGACTTTGTAGTCCTGTCTTTGCTTGTTAAACAAAACAAACTTTACATTCATTCACCGTAAAATACCCTCTATATAAGTGGTCAGTGTCTCAAATTAAGTTTAAAGATATTTATTCATAGTTTTAGTTCTTACGTTCTATAACGGTATTGTACTATTTTTAGGGATCAGAAAAGATGAACACGGAAATCCTGTAGATGAGGAAAACTTTGAGGAGGCTTTCAGAGCTGTGAACTTTGCAGTTTTACCGACCACTGTGCCCAATCATATAAAAGACATTCTCAACGATGATTGCTGCATCAACCTGACTTCCAAGGTGTCCAATTGTCTTTCTATTCTTAGAAACAAACCATACATTCTCATTTACTCAATTAATTTAAGTATAATTATTTTTTATATACATTTTATTTACCTCTAACTTTAAAAATATAACACAGTTAACGTAATTTTTTATCATTTTGTAGTCAGAATAAATTTAAAAAATTTTAAACTTTGTATTGTGTAAGTTGTATATAGTATTATTCAATAGGTATTATCTTCTATTGCACAAACAAAACGAAAAACAAGTCTACATTTAAAGAAAAGATGGCTTATATTTCGCCATATTACACAACTTAATCATAGCCTAACTGTATTATCATACACAGAACATATTAGTGTTATCGAGTGCCGTAACGTAGGCTGTGCTGCACTTGCCAACTTGTTAAGCCTCTCAGTGTCTTTTAAAACAAATGTTTTCGATGTCAGTGTTACTTTTAAATGCTAAATATTCAATATTATTATGTATAAAATACATTCTACTCCCCATAAATTCATGGTTACCCTATAAAAACACAAAACAAGTGAAACAACTAGATCAGCTTTGTCCAATCATCTCAACTAATAAACCACTTGGATTTTCATTATGACAGCTGTTTTAATTTAGACTATTATCTTATCCATTACTTTAGACTATTATATTTAGTCAAAACATAGTTTGGTTAGTCAAGTCCTCAGTTTTCTTGTTGATCACATGCTAGGCTATGTTATTTCAGAGTAAACCATTCTGGATCATTGCCAAGGCTGTGAAAGACTTTGTGGACAATGAGGGAGGGGGAACACTTCCTCTACGAGGCTCTCTGCCCGACATGACAGCCGACACCGCTCGCTACATCTCCCTTCAACAGTTGTGAGTTTAACCATAAGACAACATTCATTATACCTTACATTATACTTTAATGGTAGTATTAAAGACGGATTTTAACACTTCAATAGTTTGGGTTGCGATAATTTGAAAACCGCTATAATGTCACCTTTAATGTATAAGTAAATAGCAACTCGTCGTCTCTCAACTTTGCTGTATAGTTAAGACCTCAGACATACATTACAGTGCATTTATCAGCCAGGGTTTAAATCATCGGTAAAATTGAACTACAATATGATGACAAAAATCATAGAGGTAGAAACTGCAACTCTAATTTAGATTGGCAGTTGGAAAAATATTGCCAAAATGTGCAGCGTAAACTACTGTGTACAAAGTCAAACATCAGTATATATTTTCATCTATTGGAATATTCAAAAATGTAGAGCACTGCCTTTGTAATCTCATCTGATTCAAGCTTTAGTGCAATATTGCCGTCATGGTGGCTGAGCTGGTAGCGCGCGAGACTAGGACTCGTGGCGTGGTCCTGTAATCCAGCTTCATGGAGGTCAGGTTTTGAGGATGATATAGGTCTAAAGCGGCTCAGATAGTCTCAGTGATACCCGCATCAACTCCCACCATCGTTTAGATATATCAGACCATCACCTGCGTGGTTCAGAAGTCACGTTAAGCCGTTGGTCCTTGTATTTCCAGTGGTCATTGGGCTATTAATTAATGACCCATTCTAAGGAAAAGTCGGCCTTAGTTTGTAACAAGACTACACGTCATAACTCATTACTACCACTCATCACACTCATCCTTCACCACATATTTGCCTTAAAATACACTCATGAGAGTGGTCAGCATCTCAAATAGTGATATAGTGATAGCGATACTGTGGATCTGAAGTCCGGAGGTTCCCGCCCTCCTCAGCCAACAGTCGGTTCATCGCTAAGGTCACCGCACAGGCTGCATAGGCCCATGGTGACTGGCAATTTCAAAAAGAAAAAATCTCATTCTTCCTATTAGTGCGTAGTGTCTGATCTGCGGATTAAGCAATTTCCAAGTACAGAAAACTATAAATTAAATACTAGAGGGCTGTAAAAATAAACTTTACAACATGTTTGAGCACCAAAAAATCCATTAGAACAAAATGTCATGCCAATTTAGAAATATATTTGTGTGTAAAGTTCGTTAGAGAAAGTTAAGTTTGACTTCTGGCAGTCACTTTGACGCTTGACATTGCAGGTACTACAACAAAGCGAGCCGGGATGCTGAGGTGGTGTATCGGCGAGTTCAGCAACTGCTGCATCAGCTGAACCAGCCAGACGACACAATCTCGGAGGCAGATGTGAAGCAGTTCTGCAAACACCAATTCAAGTCTACCAGTGTTATGCGGCACGGCATTGCAGATGAAAGCACGCACCGCCTCCACCACGCCAACACTGTCGGTAGGCTCACTCACGAGTAGTTCAATCTTTGTACTGATCTTCTTCTGGAGATATTGGCACTTGATGAATAGAATTTAAAACACTAGGCCAATATAAAATACAATATTGTTCTCGACACTGAAATTCCTCGGTAACCCGTAATCCGAGGTAATTCTTAAAAAAAATTACTGTACTGTACTCAGAAATTTTAAAGTTTTTTATGAGTTCGATAACTTTCAATTTACGAAGCTGCATATTTGTTAGTGGCACGCTGTTTAATGGTGACAGCTGTTTGAGTAAGTACAGTATTGATTTTTCTGAGTCAAGGTAAATGGAACCTGTCTCATGCTCTTCACTAATAATAGATGATACAGTGTTGCTCTTCCTGTCACTGTCCCCGTGTTCCAGAGGCAGAGAAAAAGAGCGATCGAAAGTGTCGCTGTAATAAACAGTTCTGAATGTACGAAAGTGGCTTAAAAGGCTGAACTGAACGCACCGCTGAGTAAAAAGGCGATCGGGACAAACTAGCAGAAAACGCATCGCTGGCGAAACCGCTGCTTGGGAAGGGTCGCTGACTTTAAACGAGGATTGGTGCAGACTGACGGGCGAAACGGTCCTATGCTACAGGCACCAGAAAATGTGTATATTGCCGAAAACCGGTAAATATGCGGAATTTTATCAAGCTACTTCTGTGGCCACCCTGTATTATGTATACGCATTTGTAATACATATGTAAATTAAATATGACTTATTAATACATTGAAAACTCTTTCTGTCTCTGTTTTCCTGCAATCCGGTTCTCGAACTGAGGTACCATCAGCCCCAATTACCTCGATTATTGAGACTTGCTGTACATTGTTTTAATATTGGCCTAGTGCTTTGAATGATATTAATTGTTTGTACTATTTAAAAAAGGTGTTTCAATAGTCCTTCCTCACCTCTTAACTTTTGAAAAGATAACATTTTTCAAGCTGGCTTTAGTACATATTGTTAGGGTGATCTGAAGTTTTTTTTACGTGATTGGCAGTTTTGCCTACCACCTCAAACTTATCGGGGGGAGTCTAAAATTTCTAGAGATTGCTGCTGAGGCGGGGTAAGTTCGACTCTCATAAGATAGCTTTATAACTGTTTTTATACATTTAAATGTGAGTTGAAGCCTAATAATATAATACCCCAAACCTGGGAAATCAGCAAAATTTACTCTGGAAAATGCGGGAATTTTGTTTTTTTGAATGCTAGAAACCCTGGTTGAATGTCTGAAAATTAATCATACTTAGATTGTTTTTTTTAATCATTTGGATATGATTTCCAGCTGTGAGTTTGGAGAACCCTGACAGTCTGATGGTCTATTACGTCATGTTGAGAGGAGTGGATAGATTCTTTGAAGAGTACAACACGTTCCCAGGGAGTTTGATGACCAAGTTGAACCTGATATCGTGAAGCTTAAGGTAAGGGATGATGATGAACCCCACATTCCAAAACCCTAGTTGGAATAATACTCGCCCCTGATTTTCTGTTTGCATTTACTTATAGGGCTATTACTACAGTCAACTCCCGATTAACCGTGATCAGATTAACCGCGACACCAACAGGAAAAAAAATACAATGCCGCCATCCTTCACAAAACAGACGATAATAGTGTCCCGCTTTTTATGGACTTATTATTATGGACAGTTTGGTTTTTTTAGTTAATTTTTAGGGCAGTGATAGTTTATTATTTTTTCAATTGCACCTTAACCGGCGGTTAAAATTTTACCGGCAGCCAGCCAATAGGAAAGTTGGATATTTTTGTGGTAAAGTTTTACTTTGTCTGTTTTGATTTTGCATTTTAGTGTTACAATACAGTTTGTATTTATCTATTTCAGCATAATGTATACATGTCAAATTTAATGAAGAATAGGAAAAGAATGCTTTTATTTTATGGGTAATCTTCAATCATTCATTAAAATTGTTTTGAACTTTTTGTGAATATATAAACATTGCAGACTGTAACAACTCAATCAGTGGTTAATTAACCAGCTGGTTCGTAAGCAATTGAAAAGAATTGTCCTTCATCTGTTTGTACACCACAGCATAACTGAAATTGTTGGTTGTTTAGGTTTTAAACTAAGCCAGGTAACTCCACTATCCTTTGCTCGATAAAAATTACTTCAGAAAATTTGAGGCTAAGAAGAAAACGACAAGTTAGAAAGCCATATTTTTGTTGTTTCCAGGGGTGTATAGCAAAGCTGTTGAATGAGTGGGGTTGTCCGACGCTAGCCAAGGACGACTACGTTCACGAAGTGTGTCGCTACGGAGGCTCAGAATTGCATTCTGTCTCTTCATTTGTCGGTTAGTAGTTAACTAGTGTCGTCAATGTGTTAAGTTAATTAGTTTCTAGGCTGTTGCAAAATAATATTGTTATCAATCATCAATCTGGTTTAACTCTTGTTGTTTTTTTTTACTTAAAGCTCTTTAAATTTTAATTATAAACAGCACATTCTATATCTACTGAAACTTATGGTATTTGATAAAATCAACTTTTCTAACTCATACTTCCAAAATGTCTAGGTATTGCTGTTCTAAACTCTGTTAGTGCTGTTTTTTTACATATTACTTTAAAAGAATTTTTTTAATTACATAATTTTGTTATAGAATCTTTTTATTCTTATTTCTTTGTTTTAAGGGATTAATGGCGTGAACAGGTACTTTTTTACGTGTCATTAGATTAATTGTTAGTTTGACAGCAGTAAAACTGAGAGTTCTCGACCATTTAATTGTTGTATTGATAAACAAACCCAGATACCTGTGGACTGTTGATATAGTTTAAAAGTCAAAATGTAAAGGATAAAACCCTTTTATAACTAGGAATAAAAAGTGTACAGGCATGGGGCGGCAGGTGACGCATGTTCAGCAGTGCAATTGTATTGAGTCAGGGATGTATTTAAGTATCTGCCGCCTCCAGGGAGCGAAGTTTGCCCGCCCCCCTTGTTAACGCACTCCCCGATGTCACTTTGATCATCCCGATACCTGCCCCGTCAGCTGATTAAGTAGAAAAGTTATCGGCAAAGGCCTGCTGCATCAACAAATCCAACCACTTTTTGGACCCCTATTTACAAACGTTTTGTTGTGTCGTTTTCACGTTAAAACGTGATTCTGACTTTTGACTGGATCAATGGAATGCAACCTTGCTCAGTTATATCTAATCAGAAGTCAGAATAGCGTTTTGCGGCGAGGAATGCTTTTGATTACAAAAAACTAAGGCTTTTCATTAAGCACTTTCAGTCAAATCAAACGGATGAACATTCCAGTAAACTAAAATTAAAAGTGGCTATGGGTCCCACTTTGGATGACACATATACTATGAAGAAAGAAATTCCAACTACGTTTTACGCTATAGTTATGTACTTAAATGTAAAAGTGTTTTTTATCTGGAAGCATAAATCTGTTGATGCTGCTAGATATGATAATTTTCATCAACAACGTTTTATATAGAGAAGAAGAAAGCTTTTTCCATAAGAACTTGGACCTTAAAATGTTCAAATAACTATTTTATTTGGTTACTTAAACTTAATGTTTTAGTGTTTCAGCACTAATGGCTCTGTTTTCAGAGAAAAACTTTCCTTATTTTAGTACATTAACGTAGTGAAACCATCGTTTGCACCCCAGTAAAATCTCCGCGGACTCTATCCGGCCGCCTCTTAACTTATACTTACATTTCAAAATAAACTAATGCTAAATGTTGATTAAAATGTTTCAAATAGCTGTTTTTATAATTATCATTATTTGTTAACAATTTTTTTGTAAGATCAAACCTTGTGGGATATACTCCAAGATAATAAATTATGTATCCCCAAAATTTCACCGGCCCTAAACTCTGCCGCCCTAGGCCTAGTCAGAAATACATCACTGTATTAAGTACAGTACGTCAAGCGCGTCCCTGTTACTTGTTAATTATTTTACAATATTTTTACCAAAATGTTGAGATTTTTCTCAAAAGTTTGTTTGTTTCAGGTGGATGTGTCGCTCAAGAGGTGATTAAACTGATAACCGGCCAGTACAAACCAATCAGCAACACTTTCCTGTACGATGCAATCTCATCCAACACCTCATTGTTCCTTTTGTAAATGTTTACTAATTATTAATGTATATAAAAATTAATACTATGTGTAATTCCTGTGTTTTATTCCGTGTAATTCTCGATACTTCTAAATTTTCTTCTAGTTTATTAAATCTAGATTAAAATTTACCGATGCCTAAAAAGTTTATACATCTTTGCTCAGGCAATAATATTGCAGTACAATGGCCCCCTGCATAAGTGTTTTTTACAAATAGACTTCTGTAAAATATAAATATTTTAACAAAAGCATAATTATGCTGTAGGTATGTTTAATTATCAATAAACGATTTGATTTGGTATTCTAGGTTGGCCTTGAACATTTTACTTACATTATTATAACATAGGTATCAACTATAGATCTTTAGACATGAATCCTGGTTTTAATTTTAAAAGTTGATCACTGAATCACTATTTGAGATGCCGACCACTCTCACAAGGGTATTTTAAGGCAAATATGTGATGAAGGATGGGTGGTAGTAATGAGGTGTAGTCTTGTTACAAACTAAGGCTGACTCTTCCTTAGAATGGGTCATTAATTAATAGCCCAATGACCAATGGAAATACAAGGACCAACGGCTTAACGTGACTTCCGAATCACGCAGGTGATGGTCTGATATGTCTAAACGATGGTGGGAGTTGATGCGGGTATCATCAGATGGTCACTGAGACTATCTGAGCCGCTTTAGACCTATATCTTCCTCAAAACCTGACCTCCATGAAGCTGGATTACAGGACCACGCCACGAGTCCCAGTCAGATGAGAAGTTATATTACAAGAATAAATTAATTCCTACTAATGATATCAACCTGTCTGGACCAACATTCAAATTTCAGCTAATTGACTTGCATTACAATTTACAGACTTGATTTCTGCCAAGCTTTGTGATTTCTGTTCACAGTTAGTAAGTAGCTTAGTATACACAATTAAGTTCTACTGATTTTGTTGTAAAGAGGATAGTAGTAAACACGTTTTTAGGAACATTGAATATATTTATCCATTTTATATACATCATAGTTCATACAAATAACATATAAAACTATTTCCTTTCTTAACATTTTCAAATCCAACATTTTTTTATCACTAATAATATAAAATTAAAAAGTGATGAACCTAATTGTTTAACTCACAAAATGAACACATATTATTTCAATCTTCAAGTTTAGAGGCCAACCCTAAGTGTAAGTCGAGAATGTGAAAAAGTTTACATAATATTATAATAACCAAACTAAATATTTAAAGACATAATTTAACATCCTTTGCAAACATTAACTGTACGAGAAATTGGATAACATGAATACTTTATGGAGAAGAAATTCAGGTGAATTGACATTGGTTTTTAAATATTTTTTATGGTTACATTCAAATTTGGTAACCGCGTTTCCTGATTTCCAAAATTGAAATTAATTGATTTTCCACAGGGTTTTATTTGAGATTCTGAAATGCTTGGCATTTCTCCATTATTGGTAGACACCCTTCAAAGCACTACAAACAAAGCCAATAAGTAAATTATTCTAGTTTCACTTGTCACTGTGCAATTTGAATATTTTCGTTTAAATTTAAACACAATTTAAAATTACAATCTTTATGTCATTGGGTAGTAAATTTATATAGAAAATGTTTTTTCCTCTATGTAAGCAAATTTACACCTGAATTACTTTTCCAAAACATTGATTTTTCTCACAACATTGCATTAATGACAAAACACGGAAACATTGGTTTACATGTTGGGCATAGTGAAATAAATGTGATTAAAAATATTAATTGAAATAAGAACCTGAATGCAGTTTTATTGTATACTCGTAAAACCCTAATTTTAGGAAGAACCCCCAACCCAGCATTTTCAATGTAAGTCACCCCTTCCCCATTAAAGGAAATTTGCTGTGATTTGAATTTTTTGGGTTGGAACTTAACTGCTTTTGATTGGAAAAGTTAAATCAAAAGTAAAAGAAATTATTTTGTTTAAAATATTAACTGAAAATTTATATAGCTACTTTTATAAACTATTTTGGGGAAAACATAGCAACTAAAAAATCTCCATATCTATCTCTTGGCGTTTTAGTCATCAAAGAAACCTGTGTCCTGTATTTCTACATATGATCGCTATGTAGGTATGTACTTCTAGATAAGAATACAGTCTGGTGAAGTTAAAAAACAAGTCTGTTAAAAAAACAAATATTTTAAAATGGCCGCATATTTACCCAATGTTTCTGTGTAAATTCGTAAAACACTGAACACCGCATGCAATTGAATTGTGCAACATCAAATCTGTTCTTGACAGAAACATGATAGGATAGCTGTATACCATAAAACTATGTATTTGAACTACGATTTTAAGTAATGCTGATAAAGAAAATGACTATTACAGGTTTACAACACATTTTAAGGATTTTGGTAAATAGTCCAAGAAAGAAAACATCGTATTACAACAATACATGATTAACAACAACATAGACAGCTATGAGTAAAACTAAAAATATACAATAGTTAATAATTTGACTAATGATGATGGTAAAAACAAACTAAAGACTATTTAGTAATTATTAACATAATTCTATGCGATAAACATCAAGTAATATGATACGTTAAACAAACGTAATAACACAACGTAACTAAAAATAGTAGAAAAACAACTTTGAATTGAACAAACTTAAAAAAATTGGTGTCCTTGGAACGCACGTTCTCTGCTTAGTTGCCTGCGACCCAACACTCCACATCCATAGGTTCCTCTGCAAACATAGCACCACATCTTGTACACACTGTGGGGGAAGCTCACATACGTCACATAGTAAGGTCAATTATATTTGTGAAATGTACGAGGGCTGTTTCATAAGTACCCGTGTTTACACAAAGTGTAAATCATAAATCAATTTGCATATTGTCAGCTGTTATAACAACTACGTAAACAACAGCTGGCTAATTGTTGAGCCGAAAAATTTTATTTTTATTTTGTTTCTCACATTTTTCCTATTAAAACACCAAAGGTTCTTTTTCCATGTTTGAAAATATTCCGGAGTTGTCTTCTTAAAACAGCTCTCAAAACATAAATAACCAATTTTTCGGCTACAAGTTTTGGCCAGCTGTTATTTACATGTAAACTCGGATACTTATCAAATTGCCCTTGTACTTGGTATTGTCAACTTGACGCTATTTACAGTACAAGTTTAAAGCCTTCTTCAGTTCTGACTAAACGTATGACTACAAACCCTACAGATACAATCAAACATTTGCTTTGATTATTGGAGATACTTCCCCAATTATAATGTTCTATACTCAAAAATCAGCTGATCTATTGAAAACCCAAGGTAAAAATGACAAAGGGCAAGAATATATTCCTGCAACATGGGGAGAAATCCCTGATCAGATTTAAGTCAGACTTCTTAAATCAGTCAAGTTAAATCTCAAATGCTCTTAGGTGCAAAATTACTGTGCGCACAAGTTAGTTTTATTAACATTTAACTACACCAATTTGTAAATGTGATCTTGGATTTTATTTATCTTACCTTTGACTTCTACGTAACTTCCAACAGAAAACATATCCAAACTGGTGCAATGGATTTCCATAACATTGATCACTGCATTCAAACTTGGGCTGTCAACCTCCGTCTGCCAGTGCCTGAAAATGATTTAAATCGCCACTTAAAATTGTGCAAAATGGGAGCATTTCTATGAAAATGAGATTCAGTGAAGTTCTGATGATATTTTGCAAATGTTATGTTCAGCCACTTATCCTGCATGAAGGTATAAAGCCGCCAGGACAACAACAAGCGTAAATGAAGCATCAACTGACTGCAATATTTAAAATCCAATTCAAATGTACCATTTCATTTTTTAGTTCCAACTCTCGTCTCTTATTTCAGTAACAAAAGATGGGCTTCAGTGTTGTAAACCTTTTAAAAAGTCTCAACATTATCATTTAGGCAATAAAATCTAACTGAATAAGTTTGAATTCCTATTAGCAGTTAGAATTATAACCACAAAACATTTACTTTTTTCCAGAAAGTGAGTGACTGAATGAGATGCCTGCCTACATGTATGCGAGTGTGAATTGAACTAAACAAATTGTCATTAAATTTTAACAACACAATAAAAAAATCTTGATTTATTGTGAATTTTAGATAGCAACCGTTACCCTTGGGGTACATGGTCCACAAGAAAATCTTTAATGAGAGCATAGGTTGTGTAGTTTGTCATAGTAAGATGTGTATATTACAAGGCTACAAATTTAACTAAACAGGACTACTTTATACAAAATAATGGCTCTTAAATTTTAGATTGAGAACATAAAAACTTCCTGCCATTTCTGTAGGAGTCAACCTTGTGGAACTATGCTCTATTAATTTGATGTACAACGCAATCTCATTCCTTCCAACAAATTTGTCTCCAAATTCCAGGTGAAGGCAGAAGAATGACAGTTGAGGTTGAGCTGTACCTAACATTCAAGGTAGTAATGCTGCAAACCGATCCTCAAAAGGTTGACTCCAATCGTAACGGCAGCAAATCAAATATATTCAAGTTCTCAATTCTTAAACAGCTATTTTTTTTGTTAAAGGCACAGTGCACACGGTGTGACTGGTTTGCAACTAGAGTTTTGTGACCTTGGCAATGTATTGGTGTGGGGAGGCGCACACGACGCGACTGGTTTTCTACGATCTCAAACTAGTCTGAAACCAGTCACATGCAACCGTGGGCCGGCGGTTGCAGTATTTAGTTGCACGAAAACACGAGTGATCTTGCCGGTTTTATCTCGTACATCGTCTGCCAGTATATTGTCTAAATAATAACACTTCACTTTTAACTGCAACTTCGACGCAACTGATTTACATAAAGCCTTTGCTAGTTTACTGTGTGCGGACACAAGTTTTGTTTTAGTCGCAAATTGGTTTGCAACGCTAGTCCGAGTACGCTGGACCTAAGTGTGTGCCATTGTACTTTACGTACTAATAACAACCATAACCATACTATGAAAAACTACACAACCTATGCTTTAATTAAAGTTTTTCTTCCGACTCCTTGTGAACCAAACCCAATTTCTGGTTACTTTCCCTAAAACGCAGTTGCTAGTGTAACAGTGGTGTAGTTAAAGTTTAAAAGATGCCAAGACGTTCCAGGCATTATAAAAACACACTGCGTATTTCAACTTAATGATGTACATTTTCTCAGACAACCGTTAAAAAGGTTGGATCCCAAGATCTCACACATGTCAAGATCTTGTTATGTGTGAGCTAAATCTGAGGCCAAAGGCTGAAGCAAAGCTATCATATTTGGAGTAATAAATTGCAATGAAAATTTGCTTCAATCAATCATGCCATTGGCCTGGTTTTTCGTTATTTTTGATCTGTGAAACTTGACATTTAAAGCCTCAGGCAAAAATTAAACATTTAATATTAAAAATAAAGTTCTTACCTTGCATAAAGATGGTCTTCATGCCTTTTTATTTCCAATTAACTTTAAAGTTTTTATGATAGCAAGCTCAATTAAATGTGATTACACATTGAGTTTTAAAAAATGTTTATATTTTATCATATTACATATACAAATCTTTTCATTAGCAAAGATAAATTGATATTGTAAAGTAATTTAAATTTATATTCTAAATCATTAGTAGCTTAATTTAACAATTTCTTCAGGTTTTTGAGACAATGTTTCAAAAGTTTTACAAAACAGTTTTAACATTCAATAACAAAAAATAAATATACTATTGTCTATGTAATGTCAAGGAATTAAAGGCATATTTTCTCGTTCATACTTTGGTATAAAACTTTTGTTCCATGTTATTATTTGTATTTAAGACAGTTTGTGTCCTGTTTGGCGGCCATTCTGTCTTCTTTTTGTAAAAGATGTAGTCCAGGTAAAGCTGTCTTGGTGTAGGATTTCATAGTTAGCCAAAAACTCAAGTGCTTCGAATTATAATTAATAAACAAATAAATGTTACTTTGAGGTCAGGCAAAATAGTTACTGGCATAATTCAGATCAAAACATTATTATTATTAAATGGCTCAAAAGATAATTTATTTAAACTGAATAATTTTAGTAATTTGCTAATTATGTCATTTACATCCTTAGAAAATTAAAGTTACTAAAGTTATTATGTCATTGCTATGTATAGTGAAATAATGCAATGTTCCAGTTGATTTGCAAGACCCAGGAGTGAGAGATGCAAGAGTGAAGATTCAGGCGGCTGATGTCAGAGCAGTCCCAAGGATAAGTTGTAGTTTTCAACAATCAAATTATTAAGCAGTTTGAAATAAGATTGATTAGCTGATAATATTGTGAAACCCAAAAACTATTTCAAACTAGTCAGGTGGTTCCAGTTAAAGTAAGTTAAAACTAAAAAGTGTACCTCTTATTACTTTTCTAAAAGTAAAAAATAATATAAATGTGACTAGAAATTACTATTTAACAGTAAATATTTGTACAAATACCGTAATAATCAGTCATTTTCTCCTTAGAACAAGATGAGTATCGCTTCTTGCAAATAGAAAATAAATATATACAAAACAATAATATTAAGAACAAGCAGAGAAATGATGTGAGTTCCTGTTTCTGATGAGTGGATTTTCTCTTCTAAAGTTGTTTACTGCAGAAAGCCAAATCTAGTTGAAGGGTAGTTAAACTTAAAACGAAAAGTGATAACAAATTTACAACACATTTTAGGATACAATGCAACATCGAAGGGATCATGTCAACATTCATTATGTTGTTTACCTGTTACTCTTCCTTCTTCGAGAAGGTTTCCTTTTGTTTGTTTTAACCTCTTGAGGTTTTGTTGACAAGTTCTGAGCTAGTCTCAGCGAAGCTTGTCTCGTTACCGGGAAGCTGGGGGCAGGTGGTTTCCACGGGCTCTGTGGATTTGAAACTATTACTTGTTTCCTCGGTTCAAAATTGGAATGCTGCTCCAATGCTGCAATGCTTATCATTGGTGTATTTGGGTAGGATGTCATCTTTGGAGGTTCCGTGGAAGTGAGGTTTGTAAGCGTCATCGTCTTTCTCTTCTTCAGCGGGAGGCTACAATCATTGTCACAACTGTGATCCCTTTCATAAACGGGCCTTTCAGCAGGTTTTGTGGGTTTTCAAGGGGTTTTGTTGGAATTTCGGTCGCCTTTATCGGGTTCTCAGTAACTTTTAGTACTTTCTCTGGAGTTTTTGGATTGTTGAACTTCACTCTAGAATTAAAGAAGTTTGTCAACATTTGGTAGTTTTTAAGGAGCAGTTGCCGATTTTGGTGACACTGCATACAGGAACAGCGCACGGGTAAGTCCGTCCCCCCCTTTGTTGGGAAGGGGGCAGGAATTGTGGTAGGCAAATCTTGCGTCATGAAGTAATTCTTAAACTGATTCTGATTTTTACACAACTCATAATCCACATGCATGGTCCTCATGTGCAGATCTACTTTTTCATTGTAGTTTTCTTCAAAGTGCTCTGGGTTCTGGAAATCTATCACGACTTCATACAACTCAACGGATTCATTAATGAAGTAAACATCACTATCTTCACCGTGAGAGGTGGGAGTGGACGCCACTGGGGGAGTCGGTGTGTACAGATACTGTTCCCTTGTTGCAATGCTGGACGTATCTACCACACTCTGCTCTCCTATTGGCCAGTCAGGATCAGAAATCTCACTTGTCCCCGAGTATATCCAGTCGCCGGTGACTACTTCCGGTGCTGAATAGACTTCCACTTCTTGAGCGACGGTGAAACCTTCAATCTCGTAGAATTGTTCTCTGGATTCCTCTTTACTTTTACCAACTACCAAACACAGAGGATCTGATCTCGAGTTCATGGATCCAGGTAAGTAATCACTTCTGTGCATGTTGCTGCCAATACTAGCATTACTTCTTGCATAAGCAATATTTGTCGCGATATTCTGCTTTGAATATCCACATTCGCTGTTCACTGCTGTCGGAGAGCGCATACTGCTGGTAAAGGAGTTCACTTGACTTCTTTCGTAGAACTGTTGCTTAATCATTGCATTGGATTGAGTTGTCTGATCAAAACTTTGATATGCGTTTGACAAGACGTTTATAGGTTTATCAAAGTGAGGTGATGTAGAAAGCTGACTGTGTGGGCTGTTCATGTTTCTGTGTTGGTATGGCAGAGACACGGAAGGTGATGTGTTGTTGCAATGTGCAGGGGGAGACCGCATAACATTCGGGCTGAGAAGACAGTTTTGTTGCATATCCAAATATTGAGCTTGTCCAGTTATAAGGGGACCATTGATGTTCATATTTGGGGAATCTAGTGGTTTGATTGGTGTCATATTTGAAAACCTCTCTAAATTTTGTTTGCAGATCACTTGTGGTTGCCAATGATTTGGGGAGTTGGCAGTGGTTAAATTATTTAGGTGAGTAAGTTTGATTTTTTTGAAAGGTAAACCATGGTTTTCTACCGTAACTTGTGATGTGTTGGTATTTTTCTTGGCAATTTGAAAGCTTGATTCCTGTTCCAACTGGGCGGCCTCTTGCAACAAAATCAATCCACTCCCAGGGTTCCTTGGACTTGGAGGTAGTCTGTCAACAGTGGGCACGCTTAGATTTCGTTGCATGCACTCTTCTAGCAAATGTTCCCTCTTCACAATATTGCTGGTGTTGGATCTGCTAACACAAGGTGTAGGATTGTGGCCACTAATAAAGGATGAATGAGTTCCAAGATCTCTAGTAATATCCGGATTCCTGTTCTCCATAGAAAATGTCATTGAACGCTCTCCCAAATCTTGATTTTCTTTGGGATTAGACGGATAAGTTTCTCCTAAATATAATTGTGCATTTGGATCCTTTGCACAGTCAGCTTCTTCATCTATCACCAGATTTGAGTCACTATTTTCAGATCCATAATCCTCCGCGAGAGAACAACTTTCTTGGCTGTCCTTACTAGTTATCTCAAACCCTGAAGGCAACTCCATACTATTAATCTGATAATCCTTTGAGAAATCTCTTACTTTGATTAAACCTGGTTGTGGATTCTCATCCTGCAATGGTTTTGAGGTGACATTTGAAGTTTTTTCCCATTGTTCCAGTCTGATTTCTTGTGGTTGCAATTGAGAGGTACTCACTTGATTTTCAACTCTATGAGTCTTTGTCTTTCCATGGATACAATCATATTCATCTTGCGAAGAGCCTTCTTCAAAGGTGTCGTGAAGTAAGCACGTTTCAAGTTCTTGTTTATGGGCGGGTCCGATTCTCTGATTTGTCTTGGCTACTTCGTCAGCATTTTCAGGAAGGGACAGTCTTGACAGGCATCTTTTGTCACTTAAGTCTTCTAACAAAGAACTCGGATGATCTTCAAAGGGTGTCTCCTGTTTAATTGTGATTTCCTGACCCACATCAAAGTTTTCAAATGTATTAACGATATTTGCAGCTTCTGAGTACAGTAAATTTTCGATTGAATGATTAGTGTTTGTGTTTGTTGCTTTGCTGCAGGATGATGCAAATCTGCAATCAGACGCTGAACACTCAGGTTTTATTTCTGAACTGACGGTTTGGTTTTGTGTTAGAATCGAGCCGTTTGTAGCATTTACGGCAATAGAACTTGTGGTTATATCCTGGGGTAATAGTAATTTATCTCCATAATGCGGTGGTGTTTCACATTCAACCACATTTAATACTCCTGTGTTGATAATTTTCTCATCGTTGGTCGACACCCCTTTATTTTCTTCAAGCAAACTCTTCATTGAAGGAGTTACACTTTGTTGACTGATACCTTTATGTTGTGATGAGGTCTTGAAGACCTTCACACTTACGTTATCTCTAGAACTTTCCTTAACAACTGGCTTGGTTTGTTTACTGCTGGTTTCAACCTGTGTTATGTCTTTAATAAATGTCCAGTTTTTATTGGACAGCGCACTGATGTTGACTACTGTTGATGTTCCGAGAGATTGAACTGGCATTACATTTTGTTTTTTTAATTCAGTTTCCGTTGGTTTCTGCACAGTTTGAGTTAACGTCATATTTTTTTTTGTGTTCACAACGGTTTTTAATTGAGTTTCCGTTGGTTTCTGCACAGTTTGGATTGCCGTCATATTTTTTTGTGTTTCGCAACGGTTTTTAATTGAGTTTCCGTTGGTTTCTGCACAGTTTGTATTTGTGTCAAATTCTTTTCTGTGTTCACAGCAGTTTTTAATTCAGTTTCTGTTGGTTTACGCACAGTACGAATTGGCGTCAAACTTTTTTCTGTGTTCACAACAGGTTTTAATTCAGTTTCTGTTGGTTTCCGCATTGTTTGAATATGCGTCAAATTCTTTTCTGTGTTTACAGCAGTTTTTAATTTAGTTTCCGTTGGTTTCCGCACAGTTTGTATTTGCGGCAAATTTTTTTCTGTGTTCACAGCAGTTTTTTTTTCAGTTTTCATTGATTCCTCCACAGTTCGAATTTGATTCAAATTTTGTTTTGTGCTCACAGAAGATTTTAATTCAGTTTTCCTGGATTCCCCCACAGTGTGAATTTGCTTCACAGAAGATTTTAATTCAGTTTCCATCGGTTTCCCCAGTGTTAAATTTTGCTTTTTATTTTCAGCAATTTTTACTTTGGTTCCTTTTTTATGTTTTAATTCTTCATTATTAGCTTCTGATGAGTTGTTTGTAGCTAAATGTTTACTATCAACAATAGTATGTGTGTTTTCTTTGTTTATTTTTGTTTGTTGGTCTTTATTTGATTTGGATTGATATGCATTCTTTATTAGCTGTTCTTTATTAACATGTGCAATTCTTATTTTGCCACTTCTTATGTTAGCATTAACTTGATCCATCAGGCTAGCGTTTTTCAACTCTTTTGGAGTAGAGATTTTGTTAGGGTTGCTTTCACTGGATTTGTTACAATCTTTGGTAGCATGCCTTTCTTTGGCTTTTTCATCAAATTTGATTTGTCTGATATTGGCCTCGGTGTATCTGTTATCAACTCCATTTCCAGATGTGATTGCACTGGTTTTTAAGTTACACGGATTGGCTGTGGGCACATTTCCAATATTCATGGTTTTGACTTTGATTGAACCTGGAATTGTTGGGCTACATTTTGTTGATCTATTTTCCAACTCACTTACTTCTGCGCTTACAGTAACTTTGGTTTGACAAAAGTCACCAGCCACATTCAATATGGTGGATTGGTCGTTAGCCTCGATAGTTTCATTTCGTTCAACACTTGGACTAACATCCATGTCACAAACATCTGTCAATGTGTGGATTGGTTTGTTAGCAACAATATCATGTTGAATCTCAGTTGACTTGTTATCTATATGTTCGTTGATATTTGAATCAAGACGTCGGTTACTTAAATTGGCTGTTGTATTTAATTGCTGAGGTTGGTTACAAATGTCATTTGTACTCAATTTCATGTCAATTCCATAAGAATTGTCAGACATGGGTTCATTTTCTTCCTTTCTGTCCGAAACTGTTAATACTTCAGCATTAGATGCGATAGCTGTTTTTGATTTTGCCGATTTAATATGTTTCTTGTGGATGTGCTTTTCTTTGTTGTTTTTTGGCGAAACTTTAACTGAATCTGATTCAGGTTGGACTGACAGCTTTGTTTCATAGGGTTCAATGTCTTGTGGGATAAGACTCTCGGGAGTTTTAAGCTCGGTTACACTAAGTTCCATCTGAAGTGTTGAATCTGTGTGTTGATTTGTTCTTTCCAAAGTATTATTCTCATTGCAATCTGTTGTCGACTTGGAAGTTGGCTCATTGGAAACTGAAGTGATTTCTTCTACACGTCCAACAGTTTCAAGATACAGTGAATTATCTCCAGTGTTTTGCCCAACCTGAAGCCCAACTAAATTTGTTGTACATTCCAAAGTGCTACCCAAGTTATTTTCTTCTGAATTGTCTGCAGAACTTGAGTTTGCTGGTTCATAAACATTTTCCTCATCCATTGTCTCAACAGCAGTTAGTTCTAAGCTACTGTCCAAATCAGCGATTGGCATTTCACTATCAATCTCCACTTTCACTTTTATGTTAACATCGAGTGGTGTCGAAGCAGCAACGCTGGTGGTTTCCTTCACTGTTGGAACTTCTTCTACAGCAGAGAGTTTTACAGGGAATGGTTGTTCTAAGCCACAATCGTTGTTTATTACAATTGAAACTTTGGGAGTAGTATTTTGTCGAATACTTTGTTGCAAAGTAATCGCACTTAACATCTTTCTCAGGTCCCAACTGTCAATACTATCCGATCCTTGATCTTTTTCTTTCTCAGACATTTTTTGTTTCTTAGTTTTTTTCTTCGAAGGTCTTACAATTTCTTCTTCTTCTGAGGATGATTCGTGGACTGAAGTTTCCGCCGTCAGATCTATTATCTCAACTGTTGACTTGGATTTTGATGAGTTCAACTCAGGTGTTTTTGACTTGAAACCTAGGTTTTGATCTCTTGATGTAGATTTCGCCAAGTTGATTTGAGCTGTTTCTGGTTTAAGACATAAATCTGGTTTTGACAAGTTGAGGCTGGACTGATTAATTGAGCTCTGAACTAAACTACTTTTTAACTTTTGATCTTGTTCTAAATTAGAAGTATTTAAACGGGAAAAAAGTTGATCCAAATGGTCATCCTACAAAACAATGTAACACATAAGTAAAACTAAAATACAAACAAATTACATTACTTTAACCCAGTACCTGCCGTGACAGAACCCTTGACTGCCAGGCCAAGTTGGACCAGTTTGCTAAATACAACGTATAAGCCAGTTATAGTGCGTTGCACATACTCAGCTACATATCGTCAAAAGCCAAACTGTAACTTAGTTTTGTACATTTTTCATGCTGGACAAAAATGTTTTAGAGGAAAAAGTGTTGAGGAGTGAGGCCAATCGTTACAAAGAAATTTTCATGATAGATATTTTAGTTCTAGGCAAAGGTGGCCAGCTTTAGATTGTATAAGGTTATGATAGTACTTGTTCAAACAAACAAATATTAAAGCCAATTAGTAAAAATATGTCCTGTTGCGTACAGCAGAAATTGCTTGTCAACAGGTTTTCTTTTTAGCCACTAGAAAAAATTACGTATTAATAAATTATAATGTGATACACAGTCATAATTTTTATCATTTAGACTATATTTACTAATGATAAACCCATGCACAAGTTATAGCAACATCATCGGGACCGCCGGCAAGTTGAACCATTCATTGTTGTACGGCAGCCACTGGGTTAAACATTACAGGAACATGGAAGAGGAATTTCAACTGATTCATTCTTACGACACTCATGCACAATTTTTAAGGGGGTCAATCACCCATAATTACATTGACCCGTTGAGTGCTTAAGTTACTTTGAGAGCTGAGGTAATTTTCAGTTAACCATGCAGCAAGTGCTAGAAAGCTGAATTTGTGGATAAACATTAATATGATTGTTAGATATTAATTTATGAGTCAAACAAATGGAAATTAACTAATAAACTAGTTAGGTTGGAATTTAAAATCTAAACTTTTACTTCTTTTTGCACAAACCTTACTACTTGTGTTGGCACTAAACAATTTCAACTATTTGCAAAACTCATCTCTTTATACAGGGTTCATTTCTTTACTTGTAATTTTGTAGAGGAATACAACGGTGTTATCTTTACTAAGGTATTGTTATTTACTATTGAGTGTTTAAAAGAAACCGTCAATACTCCTACCAAGCCATACTGCTATTAAATAAAAAGTTGAGGCATGCAACAAGTGCTGCATTTGTATGGCAGAGCCGACGGGAGGTGGGGAAGATATTTCAAGGTCATATCACCACGGTATTAAGCGAGAGCCGGTATCATTACTGTTCCTAGCAGGTCCTTACACCTGTCAGGTTCACAGTCCACATTATGTACCGACCCAGAGGAGATTGTGATACTTTTAAAGCTTTACCTCTAGGAGACTTTTCAGAGCAACATGGCTCAATATTTGAGGTTTATCCTTTTACTGTTACAGAAGCAAAGGTACTAGGCCGAAGTTTTTCCCTTTAACTATGTACTGGGCCAGGCAAAATATATTTCTGGATTAGGCTTGGTTGATTCATTCGTAGAGTGGAAAAAAAACTGTTGCTTCTACGTTTTCATTTTATAAAGACCAAAAAAAGAACTTTTTACAAAAAAGGTTTTATTGTACCAATACTTTAGGTACAAAGTTAAAGTTACTTTGGTTTTTTTTAAAGTAGTTTTGTGACAATGCTTTTGAGATACCTGGATGCACAATG
This sequence comes from Matsumurasca onukii, assembly GCA_018831715.1. Lineage (NCBI taxonomy): Eukaryota > Metazoa > Arthropoda > Insecta > Hemiptera > Cicadellidae > Matsumurasca > Matsumurasca onukii. The sequence goes on from CM032063.1 coordinate 9,976,929, forward strand.
GTACAAATTCACTTTAATAACAAGTTTTGAACAAAACAACATGTGAAAAACAAAATGGGAACAGTTAAATTAATGGCTTTTGCATTACGATATTTTGTTACTAAACAACACATAAAATATTCTCAGAGTTTAGGAACATTATGTGTGAGTTGCACGAGGGAAGCGCTACTTTGGTGTTCAAACAACCTGAAAGGATTTTTAAACATACCTGCCTCATGATTATATACCTATGATTTCGTTATAAACAGATGAGTTTTGCAAACAGATTGAAAATGTGAATTTGATTGTAGATTCTTATGGGCAATATTATTGTTATCGCCCAAACAACTTTTCAGGTGAGAGTTTGAGTTAGAGGCCAAACACAAGATGTTATCTTGTAAATTGTAACAAACCACACATTCATACCTTAGGGAAACACGTGCAGAATCACAAATCGTAAAACCTCTCGTAACCAAAAGTTAAACTGGAGAGTTTAATTTTCCAAATGTTGCTTCCCTTTATAAAATTATAAACCAAAGAAAACTACATTTCTCCTTTGGGTGTTTCAAAATGGGGGTCTACTTCGGCACATTAGGGCAGTTCCACACCACCCAAAACCCAATGGGTTGGTTGAAAGGTTTAACAGAACTTTGGTGTCACCACGAAGACAGTATCACCGAGCCTTTTGGAGCCTCACGACACCTTCCTACCAACCGGTAAGTATAGAAACTTTCATCGTAGTGGTATTTCACCGGCGACAGACGCCCGGAGGCGCAGTCTCCCACTTATGCTACACTGTGTTTCTTCAAACAAAGCTGGAGTACAATCAGATCTAGCTTTACAACAGGTTTTGATGTCATACAGGAACACACCACATAGAACAACAGGACGTCACCAGCTTTGCTGTTTAGCTTGCCTAGACTTTCTACACGGCTTGATCGTTTGAAACCCAATGTTTCGGAAAAGAGTCCCTGGGAAACTTGAAAGCAGAAATCGTACCATGATTTAAAAGCCAAGCCCAGAAACTTTTGAGGAAGAAGACGAGGTGTGGGTGAAGAACGAGCCCTCAGAGGGATAGAGACCAGGATTGACTGAGCAAAAGACTGGCGAGTTGTCCTGCGTAGTATCCGTGGGTGGTGTTCTAAAGAAACACGCTGACCAGTTGTTTGGGGCTGGTCCCACTATTAAAGTAAGGTAAGGTGTGTTCGACAACTAATGTTTGTCGGAAGGGCAAGAGTGGGACTCTGATCGTGACTGGCTAGTTAGTGACCTGTATTACAGCACAATACTAAGGGTCTCATTGTTTTGTGCCAACTGTCTTCTTCCGCTATTTAGTAGTTTGCGTCAGTTTCAGAAGTGTGTTTTTAAATGAAGTTTTGGAAAACAGAAATGACCTCACCCATTTCACTTTGGTTAAACGAGAGGTTCTACTGTTAAAAGGGCTAACTACTAAATTTGAGTTTTCCCAAAAACTGTACTATTATAATTATTTAAGCAATATTTGGTTTCCATGTAAAGCAGCTAATTATAACTATGAACTGTAAAATATTCATCTAGGCAGGATATTTCTGGTTTACTGAGTATGTAGTAGCTCTTGTGTTTGAGATGTATATAGACTGTTGTGATCACTAAATTGTAGTGTGTCAATCAATCAATTTAAGTTAATTTCAAGACAAGACATTGGTTCAAATAAATTTTATTATCTACATTTAATCTTAGTAGAATTAAAATTGTGTAGACTTATGTGGACTTAAAGGTTGAAGTGGCTACATGTATCAATAAGTGAGATTGAAGCAAATGCATTATGTAGTGTTCATGAATTCTACCCTGGAAGTACAGTTGTTTGTTAAAGCTTTTCATTAGTTATGTTGAAATATGCAATCAAACTACCGTGACTTCAGTTAGATATGGGGTACTTACTTCAAAATCGTCGAAAAGTACCAAATTATCATTCGTTGTGGGTTCATCAAACAACGTAAGTGGTTGTTCTTCTAATGGTAAGGTTTCTTCGTCTTTATTTTCATTCACCCATTTGTAAAGTCCCTAAAAAGTGGTTGGTCGTATTAGTAAAAAACACATACATTTAGAATACTTAGTACTAAGTGGATCCATGACGGTTTGATACTACGGAGCTCATCACTCCAGTGGCGCGGGTTTGATCCTCGCAGTCACCACTTGCAATTTGTAAAGTGACTATATGGTGACACTAGGTGAAGGTCGAAGTTGAGTGGTAAAGAGGACTTCTAAGCAATAAACAAGACAAACTTTACCTTTTTTAGAACTATGTTAGTCAATGTTGACTGAAAACAATTTTTGTAATTTGGTTTTGTTTGACCATGTTAAAATGTTGATGGTCTTTTCCTGTAAAATCCCAAAAGTGTTTGAAGGCTTTTACACTTCCCTCCTTATTCTGACTAAAAATAAAGAATTCATCCAGTCCACTTGACCTCTCCAGTGCATAAGAAAATAAGAATTTAATGCAACTTATGCTCTTTTACTAAACTAAAAAATTCAAACTAGCTTGAAACACAAGTATTATTTACAATCACAGGGTGGCCACAGAAGTAGCTTGGTAAAATTCATGCATATTTCCGGTTTTCCGGCATATACACATTTTCCGGTGCACTTCCACTGTTGCAGAGGACCATTTATGCCCACAGTCTGCACCAATCCTCGTTTAAAATCCATGACCTTGATGGTTTCACGGCGGCTATGTTTGAGAGCTGTGTTAGACCCGTTTGTCCTGATCGCTTTAGCGTCCAGCGGTCGTCCCGATCGCCTTTTCAAACCAATGATACATTCCGAGCCGTTTACACCTGCGCACTTTCCGATCGCCCTTTTACGCCCACGATACATACCGATCGCCTTTTTTTAAGCCAGCTGATGCGTTCAATCGCCTTTTAAACCCAGCGATACATTCGGAGCGTTTTCCGCGACACTTTCGATCGCCCTTTTAAACCAGCGATGCGTTCCAATCACCTTTTAAGTCCGCGATACATTCGAGACCGTTTATTACCCGCGACACTTTCGATGTGGTTTCGCATTACGATATATACCGTCGCCTTTTGCGCTCGTGATGCGTTCGACGCCTTTTTTAATCCGCGATACATTCCGGACCCGTTTTATTACCCAGCGACACTTTCCGATCGCCTTTTGCATGCGATGTTGCGTTGGGGATGTCAAGACCTGCGGTGGATTCCGATCGGCCTTTTTAGGTCAGCGATATATACGATCGCCTTTTCCCACCCACTCGTGATTTTATTTCAATCGCCCGCTTTTAGTCCAGCGGTCGCGTGCCGATCATTTTACCCCTCAGTGCGTTCCGATCGTTTTTTTACCCTCACGGTCACGTTTCTCGCCATTTTACCTCCATGGTGCGTTTGATCGTCTTTTAAACCCCATACTTTTGAGACCCGTTTATTATCATAACACTTTCCGATCGCCCTTTTAAGCCAGCGATCGTTCGAGATGTTTCAGATCCATGATGCGTTCCAAGAGGCATTTGATATCCGCGAGCGTTATGATCGCCTTTTTTGCTCACAATATTCGAGGCGTTTAAGATCCGCGATGCGTTCTGACACCATTTTACATGCGATCACGTTTTGATGGTCGTTTCATACCAGCGGTGCGTATCCGAGTTCTAATATGCCCTTGATGTGATATAGGGCGACTTTTCCCGTTACACCCAGAATTACGCATATTTCCGGTACTTATTATTCCCGCATAATTCCAGTTTTCCCGGTCTGTGGCCACCCTGAATCAATTTAAAGCTAGAATTTGGATACAAAAGTTGGGTACAATAGAGCACTGTTTTTGACTTTTGACAACAAAAAAAAGTTATTTTCCAGAAAATAATACAGATTTTTTAAACTTTTATTCCTGGTCACTGTATTCTCTAGATTACCAGGATTGGACTTTGTCCCAGTTGGTCCGGATGAATTTAATTCTATTGTACATCCAGTAACACAGTAGTTGTTCAGGGTGGCCACAGAAGTAGCTTGGTAACATTCACGCATATTTCCCGTCAATATACACATTTTCCCGGTGCACTTCCACGATTGCAGAGGACCGTTTTACGCTTGCAGTCTGTACCAATCCTCGTTCAAAGTCCGAGACCCTTCACGATCACTGTTTTATGCCCGCGGTACGCTCCTAGAACAGTTTTCGACCCAGCTTGTTCTGACCCGCGATATGTTGTAATCGCACTTTAAGGGCTACGCAATATGTTTGACAGTCGTTTACACCAAGGACCTAATTTGCTCACAACACGATATAAGGGCCAATTGTTCCCGGTTACACTCAGAATTCACCCATATTTCCCGGTACTTACAATTCCCAAATTCCCAGTCTGTGGCCACACTGTTGTTTTTTAATAATCGGGACATTTAACACATTAACTAAAAAATATCATTTTGTTCAGATTATCAATCCATGGCAGGAAGAGGTAGTAGATGTTCTGAATAGTATATCCAGCTCTGGGCTACAGTCTAGTAAGAAACAAAAGTAAAAAAAGTCTCACAGTGCCTACTACGGTACAGAGTGTGGTGGTGTCGTTACCTTGATAGAGTCTTGTATGTTGAACTTGGTCATCATGTAGAATTTGGTGACCTTGTTCGGCTCGGTGTTGGCGGGCAGCAGTGGCAACACTTTGATGAACAGGCCTCGCTGCATGTTGTCGAGTACGTACTCTGGCACTGTGCTCAGCCTGGCTGAGGCCACCTCGTTCAGTGTGCTCTTCTCCTCTGCTTTCACCGAGAAGCGCTTCCACAGTTTGAACAGCAGCAAACAACGCACGTACGTCATGTTCTCCGTTATCGGTAGAGTGGTGACACATCTGGCTTGAAAACGTGCACATCACTGTTAGTACACTCTCTAATTAGTAGTTCAACACAATTTTAGATTATAAGTCACTAAAACAAAACGGAGCCTAAAGCAGAGAGTTTACAAAGTAAGTGATGGAACTAAAACCAAGCTCTGAGCACAAGGCAATCACATACAAAAGTTACAAAGTATTAAAATTCATGATTCTTTTGAAGTGCAAACATTTTCTAGTAGTTTTGGTCTTGGTCTTATTATACCAAATAAATTATGCCATATTTTAATTATTGTTGTTTTTGATATGTTACAAAGGCAATAAATCTCAAAGTAAATACATAATTTTTTATTTATTAAATTTGAATACTTTATTTTCTGTAAACAAATGTTTTTTCTGTTTGAACCATTTTCCTTGTATAAACTAGTGCAAGAAAAATAGTCATTAATACTATGGTACATCTATGAGCCTCTAAATGGCATTAATTATGAAAGAAACAATATGGGACTCAAGCTCAAATTGTAATTTTGAGGATAAACTGAGTTATCTCTTTAAGGTCCATGTCAAGACTAGAAAGTACTGAAGGGTACGGTACATGTGGAACAAACAGCTTTGTAGAAAGGAGCAAAGGAAAAATTGTTACTCTACTCACTGACATAGCAACAGACTAACTAGTCAAAAAATGTACACTCAATTTTTAAATTTGTACTATTGTTGAAGCAAAGTTATTTTCATGTTGAAAACATGGTTAGGATATTTTAAAATTTTATGGTTTGTTATCTTATTTTTCAGCTTAGGCTACAAAAAGGAATAGAAAGAGAGCAGGCTCACCTGGATAAAGTAGAAACACATAGAAGAACACAGACTTTACCTATTTTATCAGACTTTCTACTTCATCCAGGTGAGCCTGCTCTCCTTTCTATTCCATGTTTAGCAAACCCTGGCCTAGTGCCCTATTTCCTTAATCTTATTTTTCATCCTACTTTTTAAACCAACCCACAACAAAAACAATTCAAAAACAATCATGGAATTTCACCTATCGAATCTCAAGACATAACCAAAATTCATCATGACACACTTAAATTAAGGATTTTTGTGTAGGGGTTGGTCACACTGTTCCATACAGTCTAGCAAAGTTAGAGTATGCGGCTGAGTGTGTTCCCAGCTCACGCGTAGGGTAGCGGCTAAAGCAGTAGAGCCAGAGTACCAGAGCCGTGAACCTGGCGCGGGAGCATGGTGATCGCACACCTTAAGCGATCAATTACTCGATGGACTGGGACAGTTACATCGACTGGGACTCGTGGCGTGGTCCTGTAATCCAGCTTCATGGAGGTCAGGTTTTGAGGATGATATAGGTCTAAAGCGGCTTAGATAGTCTCAGTGATCATCTGATGATACCCGCATCAATTCCACCATTGTTTAAACATATCAGACCATCACCTGCGTGGTTCGGTTAAGCGTTGCCGTTGGTCCTTGTATTTCCATTGGTCATTGGGCTATTAATTAATGACCCATTCTAAGGAAGATTCGGCCTTATTTTGTAACAAGACTACACCTCATAACTCATTACTACCACTCATCACACTCATTCTTCACAACATATTTGCCTTAAAATACCCTCATGAGAGTGGTCGGCATCTCAAATAGTGATTTAGTTAGTCAGCTAAGCCTACTTACTTGAATATAGGAATCCAAATCTCATTGTAGCATTTCATCAGAAGCTCGGAGTTCAGTATTGTGTTCATTATATGATCCGTAGAACTCCCTGAAAGTATTATTCATTCTTTTTAAATGATCACAGATTTTAAGTGTGTTTCAATTTGAAGACATTGCAAGAGAACACGAATTATTAACAATGTAGCTAACGAATTAACCTAATTCTGTTTTACAAACATTTGGCCGCAGAAACTTTACATCTTGTAGTGTTCCTGTGTCTCAGATTATCCAAGCAAAATCCAGGAGTAATTTTTATCATTGGATGGGAACTGTAAATAAAGTTTAAAAAATTATCAACTGAAACTTATAAGTCCAATACCTTTAGGGAATGTTTTTAGTTCGTAAAGTGATGCTAATCACAATTAGAACACCAGTGATGCAAATCATGAAAACGATTGGCCTACAATCACACAATTTTAAAATACATTATAACAAAAGGTAAAGAAATCCAATAAAGTATAAATCATAGAAGGAAACGGCATTTACTTACTAAGAAAGAGGAGTAGTGAAGAAATCAGTTTGCTGGTAATTTTTTTCACACTTTCCCTCCCACGCCTGAAAAACATATGATCGATAAGAAACAAGATAAAACTCTCGGTCAACTTAATAATTTGACGTTATTGTCACCTTATAAGTACACCTTCCTGTCTCGAAGTGGTTAAAAATTTACATTCCATGTTAGTTTGAAAGTTCATAATAATATTAATTAAATGTAGTTCCTAGATTAGTGTAGTTCTCTGAAGACGGGTGGAGTTTTTAACTACCAAACGTTAGGAGTAGTTTTTCTCTGGAAGTGGCAGGACAAGTCCGTTTCTTTCTTTTTACTAAACTTACATTCCGTTACAGATGTTGGCCGACGGTTAATTGGCTTTTTAAATTTAACTTAATTGCATAAACATATTACAGATGGGCTCCAAGATAATTAAAGTCGTAGTAAATTTCTTTATTTACACAATCAGTATTTGTTTGTATACCTTGAAGCTTTGACTTCCATGTCCAGGTACATTGTTAATAAGTGGGACATTTTCTCCAGATAATCACTTTCATCATCCAGCATCTGAAATGAGAAATTAGCTAATATTAAACACAAATAATGTACATTGTCTTCACCTGAAAGCATCAAACCTTTTTTGTCCGATATTGTAGGAGCCTATTGATGTTCAATTTCAACGATAAATTATATTAAAAAAAGGAAAGGTGTTCCTAATTAGATTCAAAACTGGCCATAGAGCAATAAAAATGAAGTTGTGAAAAATCAAAACAACCAACAAATGAACCAAAAATGAACAAACTCCTTGATTCCTTTTATAATATTAAAACACAGTATGTTACTGTTTCTTCTATTTTCGCCAAACTATATTATTTAACATTTTATTCCAACAGTTTTCTATTTTCCTTAGCTTAGTTTGTTGTATTATACTCGGTTAAATTTCTTGTTAGTTAACAATTTAGAAAAAAATTAAAGTTAAAATATAGGGCTGTATGGTTTATGCGAAGAAATAACAAGTGTACATCTACAGCTATAACTTACCAAATTTAATTCTGAGTACTGATAATGGAAGTAATGCAAAACCAGCAAGAGGGTGCCTTTAATCTTAGCTGCTCTCTTAGGACTGGAGTAGCTTAAAGCTACATGTTTCGCAACGATACTGCAACAAACAAAGTAAGACCAGATTAGTTAATATCTTATGGTAAACTTAGCAACATAAGTAACAAAGCAATAAAATAAGGTTTGCATCAAGTAAATACGAGTTCCAGACGACCACTCAGTAGTTCCCATGCTAGACACCCATATACTGTACCACCAGGCTGTTTTTAAAGTAAGTACCGCTTTGAATTACGACGCTGTAACTACGGTCGGCGCTCACGATATTCGTTGTGTACCTGCATCTCTTGGTCACTTCAGACACCAATACGCCATTTTAGCTGATGCGACGCTTGCCTGTGACCGCTTAAAATGCCTCCGTCTATCAAAAGTACCGCCGACTGTAAAGTTCGATCTGTGATTAATTTTCTCAGTGCCAAAGGCCTGAAATCAGTCGATGTTTATCGTGAGATCAGGGCAGTGTATGGAGAAAACATTATGAGAGAAGGAATGGTAAAAAAATGGGTTAGGGCGTTTAAAGATGGCCGCTCCAATGTTCATGACAAGGAAAGTCGCCCAGGAAAGTCAAGTTCAAACAAACGATGTCTGTCCAAAAAATCATGTGCACAATGTTTATGGACAGGAAGGGGGTGTTTTTGGTGAAGTTTTGCCTCGTTGGGACACAATCAATTCAAAGACCTACAGTGACACTTGAGAGGAGTTTCGACGCGCTATCCAGAACAAAAGGCGAAGCAGTAAGCTGACTAAAGGTGTCATTTTGCTTCTCGACAATGCCCGCCCACATGTCACAAAGAGAACCCAAGATTGTATGCAAAGATTTGGTTTGGAACAACTTGAACACCCTCCCTACAGTCCAGATATTGTGCCGAGCGACTTCCACATGTTCCTTCACTTGAAGAAGCACCTGGGCGGCGTGCGCCACGACGACGATGATGAAGTCAAAACGGCTGTGCTGAATTTTTTGTCAAGTCAGGCGGCAAAGTTCTATGACTTCGGAATTTAAAAGCTAGCTGTACGATATGATAAGTGCCCCAATATTAATGGCAATTATGTAGAAAAATAGTTTAAAGTACAGGCTTTCATGTAAAATAAAAATTATTATGAAATCTCTGCTCGTTATTGTTTTATTTAAAAACGGTACTTACTTAAAAAACACGCCTTGTATTATTCATTAAAGTGTTGCAGCAGGCATGGGTGAGGTTTGGTCTATAAACAAGGTTGCATTACTGCACATCCTGAACGCCTCCGCCGTTGAAGATTGCTGTGTTGTTAAAATTCAGATTCAATTTATAATACAGTACGGTATTAGTATGCTTAAGGTCTAAAGTAGCAGTAGGTACATAACAAAACAATAACTTAAAGTTCTTACTCGGTGAAATGATTGATCTCTTCGAGCAGGGCTTTCAGATTGATTTTGCCGATTCTCTCTAAACATATCTTGAAGAAATTCTTCAGCCACACACATTCTTTGGGCCCGTTTAATCTGCCACTTTTACTGGATAGTAAGGAGGAACGGAGGCCTGGAAACAGAGCATCCTTTCAATACTTAAAAAATTCATGCAATAACTTAATCACAATGTAAGGTCATCCAAGTTACTATGCAATTATTATCAGTACGGTTCCATTGGTTCAGTATAAATTGGCTAATGCATTTTAAATTGTTGATTTGGCTGAATAAAGAGTTTAAGTGGAACTACGATTCAAGAAAATCAAGAGTCAAAGTACCGTAGAACCCCTCATAATTGACCCTAACAGGACTAGATCAAGGTAAAAAAAATCACGCAAATCAAATATTGGGAGGAGAAAAAAAACCTTTTTAAGAAAAACAAAAATGAGGTTACTGTACAGTATTTATACACAAAAAATAGTCACATAAATTGTAGGCTTAAAGTGTTGTTTGGTACAGTACTGTGTAGTATATTATTTAACTGGCCGTAAAGAAACAGTACGGTAGTATTTTATGTCACTCTGTAACAACGATCAAAACAAAGTTAAAGCTAGTGACAGGAATACAAAGCGTAGAGCAGATGAGTCACTATCATGTATTGACAAGCTGGCAATGTCGAAATGCGTACGGACTATGTAGGTTATCCTGAGGAGTAAGTTATTCCCATGTCCGATACGAGGGTTTCTACTGTATCTTAATTACAATTTCTTAAAGAAATGAAATTGTGTCAGCAAACTTTAGGATATGGAAAATAGAGAACACAAAGAACATAAAGTAGCACTATTTATAAATAAGTACTGCTAGAACTATAAGATTAAATTTAACTAATCACTCATACCCGATATTGAGGGGCCATTCCATTTGAGGATAAAATCTTCAGCGTTGGAGACTAAAGAATCTTGAAAACCTGTCTCCTTTCTGAAACAAACGTAAATATTGTTGCAACATTTTTAACAAATAGAGAATATTATAAATGATTAGATTGTTAAAGTATGATTATTTATACATCTGATCACACCAAACGGCCTGGGTTCGATTCCCGGCTGCAGTGATAACTTTTCACGATGGCCACTCCCCATGATTTGAAAGTGATCCAATATTTAATGATCCTAATAATTAATGATCCAATATGAAGAACAATCAGCCCTAGTTTGTAACACACCACAACTACACCTTAACATCCATCAAAACACTCATCACACTCACCATCATCCCATATTTACCTTAACATTCAATCCAAGAATTGTCGGTGTCTTAAAGCAAAGTATCTCTATAATGTAAACTTTTCTAGAATAACTTTTAAATAGCATAACATGATGGAATTAGCATTAAACCCACCATTCACAGTGCACAAATATATTTCCAAATTGGACTCAGTGCAAACAAGCCACATGCAGTAAAAGCTGCAGACAGCAAAAGTTGTGATATGTAAGAAGAAAAAAACTAGTACGTAGTTACAGCTGCTACCTCTCTATCCTTCCTGCTTCTATAATGCTTGACACATTAACTGGTACAAACAGGTTTCAATATGAACATTTGTAATTGAGTCAATGCTATGACCGCTGTGTTGTGTTTGTGCTGCTAGCAGCAAATGGGTTAAGCCGGTGATACGGTAAGAATCTGGGACAGTTGTTTACTTAACTTTACTTTTAAAGATCCCATTAGAAGCATGTAAGAAGTCCATTATTTTCAGAAAATATTTTCAAGTTGAGACGGGCTAATAAATAAATTCTTCTATGGAACAAAAGAATTTTTGAAATTTGTTTACGTTGTCAATGTTTTGAATGTCATCCGGGGTTGCATTATAAATATTTACTCTTCAGTTCAAAACTGTATTTTACAAATGTACTTCTTCCTTGAGATACATGGTTTTAAGTTATTTTGTCTGGTTTTATATTCATGGATCGCATTACTTCAAGGAAAAACTTCAGGTTTAGATTTAATGATTTCAAGGTATAAAGAGATAAGACAGTGTTGCAAAATGAAGGTACAATTTCAGCTTTAGAAGTGCCACCCCAGAAAATTATTTCTTATTTAACAATACTATGGTATGTGAGTTGGTTGCTTCTCGAAAGTGGACAATCTACGTGCTGAGAGAACATAGTTATTTGCAGTCCTTGTGTTGTATTGATCTGTCTTTCATTTTACATGGGCCCTGTTTTTGCATACAGAGATGTTTCGAAGATTAACAGTTTCCTTGTTTTCAAGATTGTAAAATCCTTAAAAGCTTGCCGACAGGGGTCCCAAAACCCAAGTCTAGTTAACTTATTATCCGGATTAGTAGCTGCATCCGCCATGCGCCCCTCGCCAGCTGACAGGGTTCGCCCCCTTTCCTCTTAACATACTAACCAAGAAAAACTCAGTCAAGTGACCTTTGGTTTGTTTTTGTAACGGTTAATTTACGGTGATAACAATATTGGCTACACAGTAGCATCTCTTTGTTGTGGTTATAGATCAAACGAGCGTAGGCATACTTTAACTACTGCAGTATAACCTGAGGAAATAAAAGTTGATTTTAAGTTTGTCATGTGGTTTAGTATTGTCCAATTATATTGTTATTTGTGGTTCTATAATATATTATACAAAACTAAAAGTTACACCTGATTTCTGAGTTTGAGTAGGTGTAGTAAAAAAGAACTTATTGTAGAAAGTGTTTAATCTTTTTCCCGTGTTTAGGACCACTTAGTTTCCCAGAAATATCAAATCTGAACGCTACTGTTGGAGTAACATAACTGCAACAACACTGGCCACTGTGACAAGCACACGCAAAACAAAGTAAAAAATAAGTTAGGTACACAGTGTCGCAGTGACAGTAAGTATTGCAGAACTGACGAGGCGTCAGGGCACGGTGGTGTGTGTGTACCTGCGCAGTGCACCCTACGATTGGTGGTTGAATGACTCATCAGTGACCGGTGGTTGTAAACTTGTGATGCGCACTCACAGTACGCTGTACAGTACAGGGCTGAGGAGGTAGGTGACGCCTACCGGGGGATGGACGAGTCCTTGCTAGCACAGAGCCACAATTCCATTCCATTCTAAATCCAACTCTATAGGCTAACTTAATTATTTTTACTTATTCTCCAACAAACAAATGTAACTTACGGTGTTTTATTTTGGGGTATTTTTTATTTGTTAAAGTGGACTTCAATCAAACATGCAAATTTAATTTTTCATTCTGACGCCGATGATTGGCAAGTCACATAGCGAGGGCACAGCCCCGCCCTCTAAATGTTGCCCCTGCATGGCAGGGCTGCGGGGGTGTTATTTACACCACTGGCTGATTGCATTTTTCTAGAGAACAAGGTACCTTTGTAAGTATATTTTCTTTTGAGAAATGGCTCAAGATCATGGGTTTCAAATAGTGAAAAGTAACATCCTTTCCATCTTATCAGTCCACACCAGTTTGATTCTCCTGATGACAGAAAACAGTGTGTAGCAGCATGTGGGGGTTCTGGTGAGTATGTCATCTCATTGGATTTTAAACGACATTTTGAAAGACAGTAAACGGTATAAAAATGTATACACTAGTTCCCATTTTTTGCCCACAAAATCAATATGGGAATGCCATGTGAGTTGGCCGTCAAGATTCAGACCTAAAAACCTAACACTGTTAACCTCTTCAATTACATTGTTTTTTAACCCTCTAACTGTACTAATCATTAGTTGCTAAAAAGTGTCACCCCATTGGCAAATAGCTAATCATTAGTCCTTTGAGCAAGAGTTTTTTGCAAAGGCTATAATCAATAGCTAAACTAAGTTAATCATTATGTATTTTATATCAATCTATTCAGGAAGATTTGCTGTTTATTTTGGTCTATATAGCATGCAAAACAATTGCGTAGCGAATTTATAAAGTGAGAGGACAAATGCCGGTAGAGCGACGGAGTCTGAGCTAACATCGCGTAACGTGAAAATACCCTGTCTTCATCCGCCTATTGCAGTGGGTAAATTTCATTCTATAAAGACGAGAGCTACATCACTGAATTCTACGTTTTTTGTGAACTAGGAATGTTTTTGTTTGTCTCTGTGGGTTTTTCCACTGCGCAGCTGCGATTTTCTAGCGACTTCATGTTTATCGGAGTTCTATACTGGCAAACGACTAATCGATATTAATCTCTTGTTTTCCATTTATAAACGCCTTATTTCGATTGTTTTGTAGTCGATTTTGGTACTACTGGAATCGGAAAGAGTCGCTTGTTTTAATAATGTGAGTGTCGTGTGCATCTGAGGGAAGACCGGTTATTGATTTATTTCTGAAAGACGCGAACTATTTCCTGCTCTCGGCGCTCCCGCCATTACGTGACCTGGCCTGCGCATAGCGTGTAGTGTTGTGACGTTGTTGTTGCGCTAACTTTGCAGTGTCGCACGGGCATTTTTGAGGATTTTTAGAAAATTACACTAGCAAATTATCTTATTCAAAAGTTAAGTATTATGAGTCAAATTTAGTGCCCTTCAAAGTGGTATGTTTTTTATTTGTTTTATTCACTCCAAAATAATTGTGTATTACTGTTTTTTTAAACACGTAAAATTTGGCTGAAATGCCAAAACTTTGAAAAAAATTCAACAATAAAAACAAAAATATTCTACAAAGATTTTGATCAAAATTTCATGTAAAAAAATAAATTAGCCAAACTTTACTTCTATCTTGGAATTTTGATAAAAAATTCTATTATTTTCAAGTGTTCTACTTTGAAAACTTTTGGTTCGCTCTTACTAAATTTCACCTTTCAAAATATTCTGGAGTAAATAAATATTTTTGTTGTTGACTAAAAGTGGCATATAATTGTTCCATGTAATTTGCTGAAAAAGAAAATACACAACACTATATGGTTATCTTTACAAATAAAATATATATAATTAATGAGACTATGCAAAGGTCTAAAAATGGCCTGCCAGTATAGAAATTTCTGACCGCCAGATATAGGGTTAAAATAACTAATGGTGTTTCCTTTCTATTTTATCTATCAATGTCAAAAGTAATAAAGTTTGATTTACAAAAATTGATTCTTAAATTGAGGGATTCAAAATATTGCAAGCAAACGTTTGCCAATATATATGTTTGTTCCTCTAAAGATTGAACTGTTGATGCTGATTGAATCAACGTTGTATCATCAGCATATTGAACAATTGTTTTAATTCTGTTGATCGAACTTAGTTTGTTTTCATATAATAGAAATAAACTAAACCTAACACCGATCCTTGTGGAACTCCACATTGTACTTTTATAGGAGCAGAGAGAGAATCCTCTATTTGTACCTGTTGATATGTCTACTACATAGGCCAATGATAATTGACACTGCTGGGTTTGAAAAGTACTCTGTATAAAGCTAATTTTGTCAGGCTGTGTATAAAAAACCACTGATGGACACTACATCTCTGTTAGCTTGTTGTAGCATATGTCAGGGGAAATCTGGAGAGCCAACATCCATGGTAAAAATGCCCTTAATATTCCATCCCATCATGAAGATGAACCCTATTTCCATTGCTTTGTTCAATGCCCTCCCTGATATTTTTAAAAGAGAAGTGGAGCTAGGCATTCATGATGTTTAGACAATAAAGGTGGACCTATGTTTAGCCAAGACAGAAAATAGAGAGTTGGCTTTTAGCAAACTCCGTCTACTCGATTAGACTATAGAGTATTTTGAGGGAAATAGGGCTGAAACTGTCTAAGCTACCGCCATCTTGCACTTAAAGTATAGTTTGTAAATACTATTTTAACTCACGCAGTCTATCTAGCAAATGCTAGTAAAAGAAGCAAAAGAATGTATTCAAAGTATATCAATAGATAAAGGGAACAAACCTTTGCATTTTGGCTCGATGATAGTGTGGTGATTATGGGCATGAGAGATGTTGCAGTTGGAATAGCACGGGTTGTAACATTATGCGTACTTCTGTTTTAAGACATTACAGAGTCTTTTGGTGTGAGAAAGTTCACTGCAATAATAGGAATTTGATTCACATTTCACTTGCACACTGAAAATGATTGAAAAAGTAGTAGAACAACTTCTATAACACTGCAGCACCAAAACAACGTGAATGGTCGAATAATTTATATCGAGTGAATACTGAATAGCGGATTGGAAATTCTATTTAGAATGGACCCGTCCTGACTCCTGTTCAACTCGAATGGAATGGCGAGAACTTATCAGTGGAGCCAACAACCAAAACATTGCACAAATAATAATTCAGGTCATAATTACTACAAGAACACCTTAATACGGTACTGCATTTTTATAAGCCTCTTTTCAAAATGCCGGTGGGGTTTAAAACAATAGTTTATGTTTAAATATACTTTCCAACAGTTACTTTTGAATCATTTGAAATTTGTATTATATAGAAGCCGAGTCCGTGACAAAAACAAAGCTACAAATAAAATATAAATAGCAGTTTTATCCCGGTCACATTGAAAATATGTATTACAATTACTAGCATCGGCTCATCTATTCGTCATTGTTATCAACTGAAAACTCTTTGAACGTCATCAGATCGTATCTTCTTGGAGAGTAAAAGCGGCGAATTCTTGGATGTAGGCAAATGACAAATACTGAGGTCACTCTACAAAAAAAGGCGTGCTAAAGGCATGCTGGGACCACACTGAATATCAACCAAGTACAAATTGGCAAGTATGAGACCCAAAACGCCATGAAATGTGTTTATAGACATAATTTTGATTACTGTATGTGTGATTGGCCAACAGTAAACATTTTTCGGGGGTAGCGGCTAAAGCAACCCATGTCCCTAATCGACATTTACAGTAATTGCATTGACCTTATATATCCATTTTAATCAATGGTAATTACTTCCCAACTAATTGTTCAAACAGTGCAAATCTTTGTAAACGAAAATTGTAATGTACTGTTTTTCTCGGATAACGAAAAATAAGGCGTCAGTCTTTGTTAACTCACTATTTATTTACAGTATATTTATAAATATTACACTGATATTAAACACAAATAACTATTCACTCAGTGGCTACAAACTATTACACTATGTACAGTTCCTTGTTAAGTTGTTACACTAGTTACACTTTATAGTTACACAGTCTATTCACAACTCTTCTCAGTCGGAAATTCCACAATGCTAGGATGCCTCGACGATTTCACTGTTCACGCACTAGTGATGTGACCCTGTATATTCACACAGCACTTACACGTTCACAAGGTACGTGGACCTTCTTACACAGACTTGCACTAAACTCTTCGTTCTCACGGGAAACGTGGCCCCGGTTCGTTCACATTCATTCGCTGTCCGGAACTGACTACTCCAGCTCCTGACGAGGGCTATATATATAAGCTGACGGACTTCTCTAGAACTTTTAAAATAGGCACTTTCCTGATGTCTGTAGAATGACCCAGAACACAAGTCACTCGTAATTAGGTCAACGCCGTTTCCACACCCACGGTGAATATGCGTGTATTAATAGCGCAGGCACCAAGGGTAGCGGCCGGTTCCAGGACAGCCTCCAATACGCCCGTGAATCGACGCGCCGTCCAAGCGGTCCCCGCGAAACCCGATGTCCGCTACAGTACTTTTACAGCAACCTATTAATGTGAAATTATTGTCAGTAAATCTGGTCCGGAGTAGAGCAGAATAGCGGGAAAAGAGGTATAGGTCTAAAGGATGCTGCACTAGTATTGAAAGTGAGGATGACGCGTCGACCAAATTGTGAGGGGGAGTCATCCAGCCGGCAAATATAAGTAAACGCGCGTGTAAGGAAAGGTCCAAGATTTCGAAAAACGATCTTCGTTCACTCCACCCTAAAGACACGACACCACAATTAGCGCTCGTGTAGTATGAGACTAACTCACTAACCGAATTACAAAACGACCCGCTTTCTGAATCCTGTTTTGTGTTGTTGTAAATTTCAAAAGAATAAAACTTACGAGTCTAATTTAAATGATCACTGATACTTTTATAAGTTTTACCACCCAGTCAAATGTAGAATAGTTTTGTCGAAAATAATTCATTTTAAAAATTTAGTTACCTTGGTTGTGGTGCCTGAAGATCCTACGGTGCAGGTTGTAGCCTAAACACTAGTGTCTACTGATGATGCAGCACACGCGCTGCAAAACACGTGTTTAGGCTGCAACATGCAACGTAGGATCTACAGGCACCACAACCAAGGTAACTGTAATAAAACAAGATCCTGCAACAGGGAAAATAGACTTTTTTTAATTTGTTGATAAACATTATTATATTTTGTTTCAATTTTACTAGAAGTCTGGGTGTTAAATGAACTAACTAACTGGTCATTTTGAAAAAATTAAGGTAAAAAGTTGTATTCTTGTTTTTGTTGACTCGAGCCTTGTTTATAAATAATATTATATTTTATTTGTAATCTATAATAAATTGTATTGTTTCTTGTTATGATTAGTTAGTTTATTAACGTTATCGCATAGCGAGTTATTTATTCAGTTATTTAGTTTGTAAGACAATCTCTTTAAACACATTGTATAACGCATGGAATTTCATAAATTCTATTGTATTCATCAATGTAAGAACATATATTGTAAAGTGGCGAAAGCCGTGAAAATAATTAAATAAATAAAGATTTAGGGTTATTCTAAACTGATGTTTGAGAGTTTAGGGTAATTATTATGCCTTTTCGGAGTAAAAGTTGAAAGGTTCAGTGGCAACACTGTTACTACCATATGTTTTTGACTTTTTGACAATAGAGTGGAATGAAAAAATGGATTAGCTTTCCTTGAGTGGAATAGCAACTTTTCAATTATCTGGTAAATTAACAAGTATAAATATTTATGTTTTTGTTCAAGTATTCCAGTCCTTTGTAGTGAACGATTTGTAACTTTATAGAAGTATTTCCCCTGAAAATGTACGAAAAACCTCTCGTGGGAGTGACTTGTAACTAATTTAATTGTGGCAGTGGTAAATGAGATTTTGTAAACATTATGTGTCATCAACTTGTGCAACAACAGTCCAAACAAAGTTTATAAAGGCGCAGAAAAATAAGTGATTTAGTTAATTTAACCTTTATGAGTGTGCTAGTCACAACAATTTTAATATAACATGAAAATAGTTAACCTTTTAAAGTACTGTGTTTTGCCTTTATAAACTAAATAATTTTAAATGGGTCATCAAACCAGTTGACCTTGTGATAAAACTCATATATTGTAATAGTTTGATTAGTATTTTGAAAACCAAATGATGACATGATATTTTTAAAACAACAAGGCCTACTTATATTAACAGTAACCATGAGTATGATTTGTGATGCAAACCGACTGTCTTTGGAAGATGACAATGCCCCAATCAGTTTATTGGATCAATGTTTTAGGTTTATTGTTCAACAGTTATGTACCATATGTTTCCTAAACACATCAACAGACCTTTATGAACTACATGAAGGTCTAGTCCTCCCTAGGGAACTTTGTGAGAAGGTTTTCCATTTTTATAATCAAAATGCAGGAGCAAGAGGCATTGATGACAAGTTTGTCAATATATTTAAGAATACTAGTGTAACCAGCATCAAGCGAGTACGCTTGAGAAATTCTGTCATCACCGATCAAGGTTTGAAAGTTCTCCTTCAACACAAATTAATTGAACTGGACCTAGAAAAATGTAAATCATTATCAACAAACTCTTTACCAATACTAAATCAGTTTGGAGAAAACCTTTTACATTTGACAATAGGCACAGATGTCAATTTACTTCCTTCAGGCTTGAATTCTCCTCCATTGGACGAAGAATTTCTCCTATTCAAAGGACAAGCAGTCTACCCAGTGATCAAAGCACCAAATTTGCGAAAATTGGCTATCAGAAGTTTTAAGTTTGTCAGGAACGATCAGTTATATTTTGATTCACTGTTCAAGTTTTTACCTCAACTAGTTCATCTCGATTTATCTGGTTCCATCGGTATTGAGTCTCTTTCTTTTCTTGAACACTTGAAGAGTCTTGTGTTCCTCGTTCTTCATAATGTTGTAAAGGTGCAAGATGGCCTATATTCTATTTGCGAGTTAAAGAGCTTAAGGTAAGAAATATTATAATAACTTACTATTAACATACTACTTTATTCATACCATTGAATTTACCAACAGAATTAACAGCATCTACCATGAAAAAAAAATTAGTGTAAAGTGGCGAAAGCCGTGAAAATAATTAAATAAATAAAGATTTAGGTTATTCTAAACTGATGTTTGAGAGTTTAGGGTAATTATTATGCCTTTTCGGAGTAAAAGTTGAAAGGTTCAGTGGCAACACTGTTACTACCATATGTTTTTGACTTTTTGACAATAGAGTGGAATGAAAAATGGATTAGCTTTCCTTGAGTGGAATAGCAACTTTTCAATTATCTGGTAAATTAACAAGTATAAATATTTATGTTTTGTTCAAGTATTCCAGTCCTTTGTAGTGAACGATTTGTAACTTTATAGAAGTATTTCCCCTGAAAATGTACGAAAAACCTCTCGTGGGAGTGACTTGTAACTAATTTAATTGTGGCAGTGGTAAATGAGATTTTGTAAACATTATGTGTCATCAACTTGTGCAACAACAGTCCAAACAAAGTTTATAAAGGCGCAGAAAAAATAAGTGATTTAGTTAATTTAACCTTTATGAGTGTGCTAGTCACAACAATTTTAATATAACATGAAAATAGTTAACCTTTTAAAGTACTGTGTTTTGCCTTTATAAACTAAATAATTTTAAATGGGTCATCAAACCAGTTGACCTTGTGATAAAAACTCATATATTGTAATAGTTTGATTAGTATTTTGAAAACCAAATGATGACATGATATTTTTAAAAACAACAAGGCCTACTTATATTAACAGTAACCATGAGTATGATTTGTGATGCAAACCGACTGTCTTTGGAAGATGACAATGCCCCAATCAGTTTATTGGATCAATGTTTTAGGTTTATTGTTCAACAGTTATGTACCATATGTTTCCTAAACACATCAACAGACCTTTATGAACTACATGAAGGTCTAGTCCTCCCTAGGAACTTTGTGAGAAGGTTTTCCATTTTTATAATCAAAATGCAGGAGCAAGAGGCATTGATGACAAGTTTGTCAATATATTTAAGAATACTAGTGTAACCAGCATCAAGCGAGTACGCTTGAGAAATTCTGTCATCACCGATCAAGGTTTGAAAGTTCTCCTTCAACACAAATTAATTGAACTGGACCTAGAAAAATGTAAATCATTATCAACAAACTCTTTACCAATACTAAATCAGTTTGGAGAAAACCTTTTACATTTGACAATAGGCACAGATGTCAATTTACTTCCTTCAGGCTTGAATTCTCCTCCATTGGACGAAGAATTTCTCCTATTCAAAGGACAAGCAGTCTACCCAGTGATCAAAGCACCAAATTTGCGAAAATTGGCTATCAGAAGTTTTAAGTTTGTCAGGAGCGATCAGTTATATTTTGATTCACTGTTCAAGTTTTACCTCAACTAGTTCATCTCGATTTATCTGGTTCCATCGGTATTGAGTCTCTTTCTTTTCTTGAACACTTGAAGAGTCTTGTGTTCCTCGTTCTTCATAATGTTGTAAAGGTGCAAGATGGCCTATATTCTATTTGCGAGTTAAAGAGCTTAAGGTAAGAAATATTATAATAACTTACTATTAACATACTACTTTATTCATACCATTGAATTTACCAACAGAATTAACAGCATCTACCATGAAAAAAAAATCTAGTGTAAAGTAATTTTGTTGAAAAGTAAGAAGTTTGTTCATTCACAAAATCAATGGAGATGAATTCTCAACATTCTTTAGTGTTTTGAAAATAACTATTGTTAGTTAAAACTAGTAAACACTAAGCTTTACTGAAGGAATTGTGACGTAGCTATAGGTAAATAACCTGTTATTTAATAAGATAGCTTTTAGTGCAACGGTATATATATTCTGCCGCCTTTGATAGATTATGAGTCTAAGTAGTCAATCTATTTTACAATTCTTACGGATAATATTCAAAGACGAATAGAGTTTTCATGAGAACAATTTAAAATACCCGGAGTTAAAGAACTTATTGAACTTGCCATTGAATAAAAGTAGCAGAGGAAAAGTATAGGTTATCAGAAGAATATACTGTATTAGTTACAAACTATCTAGCTACAAAACGGTAGCAGCACTGCTTCACTCATGCTACGATACAAAGTAATCTACTTATAGCGCATCAAACCATTTTCTGTCATAAGGAGAGGAACAGTAAAAAGACGCTACATGAAGTATTCCATTTACGACCCATGCACTATGCTAACACCATGATATAAATGTATATGTATTATATAACCTGTAACCATATATATTATTTTTATATTCAAGCAAAGTATGAAACTATAAACGATAAGTGATGCAACTAGCCAGTTCACAGGCAGTGCTACTTCCGTTATTTTCTTATGTTTAAGGGGCGTCACAGCCAAGCACTGCATATTGGATAAAGTATCATTGGCATTTTAGCATCCCATGAAGACATTTGGTTTGTTATTAAGTTTTGGGCCAACTTCTTTAACTTAGCAATTTGGGCGTTATTGTGCTGTCAAACTTTAAGTATTCTGAGTACCATGTGCTTAAAATGTGGGTTGAAATTGCCATATGACCATATAAAGCTTGTTGTGTTGGTTTTCTTTATGTGTTTTCTTGCAGATTAACTGACTTTTAAAACATCTCAATTTCGTTTTATTACTAAAGAAATTTGAAGACAAAATCTGTGAACCCGGATCTCTCACTTGAGGAGTGATTGTGCTGACCACTACACTGTAGTACTTACCACAAAGTACTTACCATTTATGCCTAAGTACTTCTCTCTTTATTTGAAGGCATTTAAATGGGTGGGCCGGACAGGCCCGGATTAGCCATTATTTACGCCCTAGGGCAAAGTTCTAGATTGCGCCCCCTTCTGTGTTCTGAGAGGTTTGAGGTGTGTGGAATTTTTTGCCATATTTAACTGTACATAAGGCAGTTTGCACTGCGACTGGTGACCAAGACTAGAGACAGGAGACCGCGACCAACATGTGCCTCGGTGTCTTCTGTATGTCCCTTGTCTCTGTCGCATGCGCGAACTAGCGCCTGTTCAAAGCTAGATGACAAATACATAGATTGCGGTCACCTGTCTCTGGTCTCGGTCTTCAGTCGTGACATGAACCACCGCCACTCGTTCTAGAGCCTATTTGGAACTATTTTAGCCATTTACTAATTTTTAATTAATTAAATAATATATTCCAAGAGATATTAGGAGCAAACGGAATAGAAACACGGGTATCAATGAACTTACTTGAATAGATATAAGACGTTCGCTTTAAGGAGGTGTGGAGGAAAATTTGGTAAAGACAAGAACCTGCCGTTCAAGATGAACAAAATGTCCCCCAAAAATTGTATGGTCAATGATTGTTAATTTGTTAAATTTCTTGTTTTTTGCTGTTCATTTGTGGGGGTAGTGTGGTGAACATTAATCTATGTTTAATCACATGTTAGTTTTGTTTTGTAACACAATTTTGTAAACATTCAATTAAGTAAACACAACTTTATTTCCGTTGAACTCATTATTTAATTAATTCGTTGAGTAAGTTTTGATACGTACACAATCCCACTGCCCCTCACCTCATCTTCGTTAATCTTCACCTTCCTCCCTGTCTGGTCTTCTTTCATATCTAGTCACTGAGACAAGTCTCCCATGTCACATCATTCGTTGCAGATCTCTGGTCACCACTCCCACCGGTTCAAGTGTTGCAGCTCCCGGAGATGATTTGTCCACCTGCTCCACTGTTGAGAACTTTGCTGTCACCCTGGCAAGGAGCCCTTACAGAGAAACTGTCATCGGGCCAGATGACCTCCGGTTTTATCGAGGTTGATACTCCTCCGACTCCTCCTCCTCGTTGCCGAGTCCCGGGCTTGCCACCGGCTTAGCGGAAAATTAGGTTTTGTTTATTTTATAGATGTGTAAAACCGTGAAAACCCACATCTCCCGGCGGGGCGTGGAAGCCCGGTAGCAATCCTCTGTGCAAACCCGACCCGCTCTGTGTTGCCCGTTTCCACCGACCAAGGGACCTAATAGGGTTATCAACACTCTAATATGAAAGAGGAAAAGAGAGTGACTCGATTTTCACTTTTCATACCAGAGTGAACGCAGACCGGCCGAAGCAAGACGGGTGACCACGGTGTAACCTCCCTTAACCAAGGGACCTAATCGGTGTTATTAGCGGACGTTACACCGCAGCTGGTCGAGGAGTGCTACCTTATTGATATACGCAAGCAATCTGGCTTGAGTTGCCATAGAAATTGTACGTTGTACTTTTAATGTTATCGTTAATAATAGTTAAATTATGGAGTAACTATGGAAATAATATGTTGAATTGTTAAATTTAATATGAAATCTAACGTCTCTAGCCAAGGCATTAAAGCTACCTGTACATCTGACGACAAATGTATAACTGAGATTTCAAAAAAGGTTCTCGTCTGATTTTGATGAAATTTGAAATAAATATGAATTTTGTTGTCATACACGAATATAGGCCTATTAAACATTATGAAAATCCATTGAGTCGTTTCAAAATGGCGGCAAAAAAGTTAGATTTTGCTACAACAGCAAAATAAGTAGTCATATTTCAATGAAATTTGAAATGTGTTAACCCTTCAAGATATGTAATGAAACTTGCATTAAAGAACACGTAAGTCTGAGGCCGAAACCAGGCTGTGAGCGTAGCGAAGAGCCTTGTAACACCATTGGTAATGGAACGTCGAACGTCGAAACAAGGTTGTGAACAGAGCGAATGGAGTGACATATTGCGAAGGAAATTTGTTTCACTCACGCCAGCGCATAGCTGCGTGTCGGCCTGGTTTTAGTATTCAGACTGACCAAAACTAATAAAAAATTGATTGTGAGTGTAAGGTCTTCACTTTCAATCAGGCCATTTTAAATCATGGTAATAATTTAATTTTTTTTTTAAGTTTCTTTTAAGTTTTTACGTTTCTTTTGAAAGAGCAATATTTGACAGTGTAGCTTTAACTTCTAAAGGGAGTTTGTTCAATAATGTTACACCAGCTTGCATAGGTAATTTGTTATGTATATTTAATCGGTGGCTAATTTGCCTGTACACTTCACTAGATCGAGTATTGTGTGAATGTACATCTTAACCCTACAATAACTTACATTTTGAAACACAAAATACAATTGTCTCATAAATGTATAATGCCGGCAATGTCAGAATTTCCAAACTCTTAAAATGTTTCTACATGACACGACAGAAGTAATTTGTAAATGATCGAACGGCTGTTTCTGGTCTCGGTCTTCGGTCGTGGCGAACCACCGCCACTCGTTCTAGAGCCTATTTGGAACTATTTGAGCCATTTACTAATTTTTAATTAATTAAATAATATATTCTAAGAAAATAATCTAAATCAATCACACAATAACAGTGATCGACATCAATGTCGGAGTGGCGTGATCTTGACATGAGTCCACCCGGCTACCCTGCTCAGCCCTCTTGAACTTCCTCTCCTATCTTCTAAGTCTTCTGGTAATCTAGTTCACACGGAATACAAATAGTACTACTTTGACACAGTGTGAACCTGAAGACTTAGAAGTTAGTTAGACATCGGTCGTGAAAGCTTAACCAGTGTCTATGTCAAGACTCAAGGTTAGTGCCTGGACACTCATTACTCTCTTAACTAAGTACAGTGCAGCAATTTGTCGTTTTCCCGCGACTCGCCCCATAAGCTTGCCCTAGGCCATGGCCTAGGTTGGCCTTATGGGTAATCGGGCCTGGGGCGGATGGTGTAGTGGTCAGCATAATCACCCAAAGTGAGAGACTCAGGTTGAGTCCCAGTTCAATCCACACATTTGTCTTCATTTCTTCAGTGATAAATTAGATTTTTAGCGTTTTACAAATTAAGATCAACGATTTTGTTTTAGAAATTTATGGTAGTTGAGCTTTAAAAATGTAGATTATTGTAAATGTTAAGCCATTTAGAAAGGGGAGGATAGATACCCTTGTTTCTCAAGCTCAACATGATTGATAAATAGTTAAACACGTTTTGAAGCTTGGACCAATTTGTAAAACTACAGTTTTCGTATTTTACTTATGCGTGACTTAATGGAATGCCGTTACTTGCAATCTCCTAATAGAACTGTGATAGACCCAAAATCAACAAAAATTTGTCCTCTCTATACAAAGCATAAAGTAGCAAAATAGGTATTTTGAGCAATCCATATTAAACGCCGTCAACTTCCACCATGTCGGTCACATTTATTTCACATGGGCCCTCCCATCACTAAACCACACCATGGCGTTCTTAAAATGGATTACTCACGCTGCAGGATTGGAACCCACAACCATGTGACCTAAATTGCCAGCTCGTCAGCTGACCCTTTGACCACATAGGCATTCTCACACCTAGTAGAAGCTGTTGTCGCAGTACACTGTTCAATCTTGCCGAACACTAGCTCTGGTAGCAATCATGGTAACTACTTTAGGTGGGCCAAACAGGACTCAGGCTTTGGCTTCAAAGTGTTAAAATTGCTAACTTAAAACATACATATCAGTTCAACTCATTAAAAACTCTAGGGCTGACAAAATTCAACTGCCTGAAGTAGTAGAACCCCATTCAGAAGAATATTTAAATATTTTGAACATAAAAAGAACGGACGTTTTGAAATGTTTAAATGGAAGTAGCTCATAGACTGTGGCATTTACAGCATTGCTGAAAAAGAATTTTGCTTAGAATATTTTGTAGAATATCCATTGATACCTAATTACCTTAAAAATCAAAATCAGTATAATTATATTCTGGAGATATAATAGATAATGTGATTTTCAGACATCTTGATATATCACAGTCATCAGAGAAAATCAGAACATTTCAGAATGAAATGAGACATTGGCTCAAATTGTCGAGTCTGCCCAACCTCGTATCTTTGGATATTTCAGGCACCAACTTAGCAGGAACAGGTGATTGTAATTCATAAGTCAAAATATTTTTTATATGTTACCATCAATAAAAGTACAGTGACATAGTGTGAACCTGAAGACTTAGAAGTTAGTTAGACATCGGTCGTGAAAGCTTAACCAGTGTCTATGTCAAGACTCAAGGTTAGTGCCTGGACACTCATTACTCTCTTAACTAAGTACAGTGCAGCAATTTGTCGTTTTCCCTTTGACCCCATAGCTTAGCCTAGGCCATGGCCTAGGTTGGCCTTATGGGTAATCCGGGCCTGGGGCCGGATGGTGTAGTGGTCAGCATAATCACCCGGCAAGTGAGAGACTCAGGTTCGAGTCCCAGTTCAATCCACACATTTTGTCTTCAAATTTCTTCAGTGATAAATTAGATTTTTAGCGTTTTTACAAATTAAGATCAACGATTTTGTTTTAGAAATTTATGGTAGTTGAGCTTTAAAAAATGTAGATTATTGTAAATGTTCGCCATTTAGAAAGGGGAGGTGATACCCTTGTTTCTCAAGCTCAACATGATTGATAAATAGTTAAACACGTTTTGAAGCTTGGACCAATTTGTAAAAAACTACAGTTTTCGTATTTTACTTATGCCGTGACTTAATGGAATGCCGTTACTTGCAATCTCCTAATAGAACTGTGATAGACCCAAAATCAACAAAAAATTTGTCCTCCTCTATACAAAGCATAAAGTAGCAAAATAGGTATTTTGAGCAATCCATATTAAACTGCCTTACGCCGTCAACTTCCACCGGTCACCGTTTATTTCACATGGGCCCTCCCCATCACTAAACCACACCATATGACGCTCTTAAAATGGATTACTCACGCTGCAGGATTGGAACCCACAACGACCCTGTGACCTAAATTGCCAGCTCGTCAGCTGACGCTTTAGACCACATAGGCATTCTCACACCTAGTAGAAGCTGTTGTCGCAGTACACTGTTCAATCTTGCCGAACACTAGCGCTCTAGTAGCAATCATGGTAACTACTTCAATAGACGGCCCAAGCAGGACTCAGGCTTTGGCTTCAAAGTGTTAAAATTGCTAACTTAAAACATACATATCAGTTCCAACTCATTAAAAACTCTAGGGCTGACAAAAATTCAACTGCCTGAAGTAGTAGAACCCCATTCAGAAAAGAATATTTAAATATTTTTGAACATAAAAAGAACGGACGTTTTGAAATGTTTAAATGGAAGTAGCTCATAGACTGTGGCATTTACAGCATTGCTGAAAAAATAATTTTGCTTAGAATATTTTGTAGAATATCCATTGATACCTTTTAGTTAAAATCAGTCTATAATTATATTCTGGAGATATAATAGACAATGTGATTTTCAGACATCTTGATATATCACAGTCATCAGAGAAAATCAGAACATTTCAGAATGAAAATGAGACATTGGCTCAAATTGTCGAGAGTCTGCCCAACCTCGTATCTTTGGATATTTCTGGCACCAACTTAGCAGGAACAGGTGATTATTGTAATTCATAAGTCAAAATATTTTTTATATGTTACCATCAATAAAAGTACAGTGACATACAAGTTTATGTATCTTGACAACTAAACAAGAAAACAAATTTGTGTCATGTCCAGTTAAATAAGTCATTTAGGGAGTAGAAAGACCGATTTAGTAGCCAGGTGTTGACCAAACAGCCGCTTTTCCGTTGTGTTCAGTTCCTCGGGAAGTGCATTCCCCATCGTGGCCTCCACGTAGCTAGTTTTATTTTTTGTCAAACTAAGTCGATGTATGGGTAAACAGAAATTTGTGACTGGTGTTGTGGGTTTGCATTATATTAGTTACTGAATCTGGCATCTTGATGTAGACCTAGGTTGTTGCTTCTAGAATGTACAAGCTAACAACTGTGAGAAGTTGGCTACTATAAAACTTGCTGTGAATTTTAAAGTTCACAAGATTCCTCAAGATGTTGGCACAGTTAAAACTGCCACCTGTATAACAAAAATTATTTTACTGCGGCTGATGAGGGATACATTACTTCTAATCATGTGTTTCTCTGACTTTTTCTCTCTAGGTTCCAAACAGATCTGTATCCAATATGTTTAAGCTTTTACACTACACATTTTTTGGTTTGTATAGTGTAAAACACTACTACTGTGTAGCTTTACACTAAACACTACTTATAGTTTTGTTGTACTTTTGATAAAAATTAAGATAAGAGATAAATCGTAAGACTTGGTAATTGGCTGCTTTAGACTTTTTATGTAAACTAATTTCAATGGTGATAGTTTAGGTCAGACCTCATTAGGAAAATAATTCACTATCACATGTTGTGTAATTAATAAAGTTGTTCTATAATCAAGCTTATAATAGCTTAGTTGGCAGTTTGTGTCGTAATATTATGTTATATTTGAATGATTATTATCCTAGCCTGCTCCTCCTAACTCAGTTGGAAAATTGTGTATTTAGCTCAAGGTGTTCAACTAGAAAGCTTTGTTGTCATTCCTACACTTGTAACAGAATGAAGATTTTCTTGGCCTAAGAACAGACTGTTAATTGAAAATTTCTTCCTTAAACTATTGCTGGAGCTGGAAAGAAAAATTGAAACTTACCATAAGAGTCATATTTTTTATGTTGACATCTTTAATAAATAAAAAATACACTTTGTCTATGCTTTGCTGTATGGTTAAGAACATTGACGTATATTACTGTTCTTTTATCAGTCAGGGTTAAAATTATCAGTATATATTGCACTACAATATGATTTTTGTTTGAAAGTTGTTGATGATGATGGTAGAATAATTTCTGAGGTTGAAACATTATTATGGACAATAAAAATAATTTTAAACGTCAAAACCAATATTTAAAACTTGTATTATGGACGAGGCCTTTCAAAGGCAGTGCCTTTATTGTCAGGTCCGTTCAAAAATTATTATGGACGTTTTCCATTGTTTTTTTTTGTGAACAAGAAAAACGTGACATTTCAGGATGTGGAATCTGATCCTAACTTCAGGTGAAAACCAAAATAAAACACAACACCTTAGAAAATAAACTAGCCTAAAAGTAATCAGCCACCCACCAAAACAGAAGTTTGAGTTTTCTTTTTGTTTTGATTTTTTACCCTCAACTAATTTCATTTAAAAACAACTAACCAGGAAAACAATAAAACATGCACAAAAACATTAAGATATTAAAAAAGAATAAGAGAAACCAAGCACATCGACATCCAGTGACAGCTGTCCACTGACTGACTGGCTAAGAGCAGTGGACAACCAATCACAGACATGTACCAGATAACACAATAACACCTGCTTCAAATACTCTTAGAACTCCTTGAAAGTAATCCCTTCTTCAATGAAGTGAAACATTTTTTTAAGTCAGTGTAATGTGTATAGGCATTGCTGAGAGAAACTTCAACTGTGATATCCCTGGTCTGCACTCCCGGAAGAACAACCCTCTGGAGTTTCTTGGTTTGTACCGAACTCAATCCACCGCTTGCAGACGGCACGACATCCCGGCGAAAAAGGTCAGTTAACTTAAGGAACTTAGCAAACCGCAAGTTGAACACATCTATCGGTAACATTTAACAAACTTAATACGGTAGGCTTACTGAATATAAATTTTATGTTAGGAAAGAGATTAAGAATATGAATGAATGAAATAAGTGCTTTATTTGAATATTCTTTGTTCACATGATTGATTTCACGCACGAAACCTGGCAAAAAATAACACCTTTTCAGCTATGGCCAAAGAGATTAGAATAGTACAGGGTGTGTTTCTAAAGTCCCCCCTTACCTTAACTTTAAATTTACGGACATTTCCAATCGTGCTTTGTGAAATTTTACTGTGGCGTCTGTCCTAAAGTACTTTAGAAAAAAAGAGCAAATTTTCCTCAAATAAATTACTGGCATTGGTTTATTTTTAAGATATCCAAAAGCAATGAAACATTCGGTTTAGGAGGCTCAGAGCCAGAGAACTTGATTGATTTAGAATAAACAAAAAAATATTTTCTGTTAACTGGCTTCTAAAACCCTATATGTATGTATTATTCTAGAAAGAAAAAAATTCATTTTATTCTAAAAAATCTCATCTTTTTTATATTTTGCAAATTAAATGGTTGGCAGCCATTTATTTAAGCAAAAAGGTCATATGTGTTTTAAGCCACCAATCAAGAACATAGCGTCAAAAAATCTGTTAGTATATATTGTTTGTTTCATAAAAAGACATAAAAAGAAAAAAAGGAGGCAAACGTCTGGTACTCTAATAACATGTGTCAAACAAGTTTGAAACTATTCATCCTTTGAAAGTATAGGTGAGGGTAAGGAGACTTTAAAACACCCTTAACGTTACATACAAGTTTCTAACATAAAGGAACGTGTGTTTAGATATCCGGGGATGCAAATGAAGCGCAGATCCTGACAGCGGCACAAGCTTACATTGACCGGCCGGAAGTTGCAGCGAGTACTCAACGATCTCTATCACTTGTTCAGATACGCAAATTGTCTGAATATAAAGGAGGCTCTGTCAGTGATCCTGAATGCCATGGACCGCCACTTGACTGAGAAACATATTCAGATTTCAGGGAGGTCAGTTCATAGATGTTATATACAGAGGACAACTTAATAACTTTTCAGAGTGTGAAATTCAAGAATGTCAGATTTCCAATAGGATTTATATACCTGAATGCTTATGCTTGTTCGCTGCCAGCGTCGGTCTTTGCTTAGTTCAAGATTTATGCCTGCACTACTTGTTTACTTTTGTCAGCTGGTCTTTAGAATCAGTTATGCTCTCTATTTAGCAAATCTTTGAAAGGTTCTGGGCGTTGAAGAGTCCTATTCGAACTAAACTACTTTATCTAAATTCATTGGCTAGCGCCTATCAGTACAAACAAGGTAAAAGACGATAAAAAATTAACATGTTATTCAATCGTCAATACAATTTTGTTCATTCTCTCACTCTCACTGATTTGAATTGTTCCAACCTATCTCTTCAGGGTGTTCATTTGTCAATCAGTGTGTTCTGCACTCTCCTAGTCATGAGCTATGAACTCGTCCACACTATAAAATGCCTTTCAACACATTTTCATTTTTGAATTTTTTGGACCGCTTTTGATAGAATTTGATAACCAATTGAGAGTTGAACTCTATCTGAGAGAGCAAACGTTCATAAACTACCGTTCTAATTTAACTAAAATTTGAGAGTGTAAGATTGTTTAAAAATTTTTAGCCTATCCCATTCTACCTACCCTAATAGCAGGTTTAATATCTCCCATCAGACAGGTTCTTTTATTTGTCTAGACATAAAATAATAAGTAGGAACTATTTCAGTTTTCTACTTGTCATTGATATGAATTGTGTGTTATCCGTTATAGTGCGACTTTGTTTTACATTGTGAAAGACAAAGATACTCCACCGTTACCTGCGAAGGTGAAGCGACAGGCGATCACAACTTTGCTGAACGGAATGAAAGCGCACGATAAAGAGGACACAATGATGCGAAATGGCTGCTTGATTCTCTGTCAGTTCAAGATACCACAGGATGTGGTAAGACAGTTTTGAATGTTGTATTTTTTCTTATTTATCCATTGCGGTAGGAAAGTGCTTTTGAATTTTGTCTTCTATGGTTGAATAGTCAGCTGATCTGTTTGGTTTGTTATAGCTTCCGCTCTGACTCTGAGAGCTGTTAGTGCTAAACAAGCTGAGATCCCTGGAATGCTCGGATGTCCAGACTCACTGACCACGAGAATTATTCAAGTCATATACACTAGCTTGCCAATATAGAATTGTAGAAAACTCGCCCAGTGCAGCCTTTTATCAAATGTGATTGGTTGCAGCTGTTTGAGTACGAGCGCCTGGTGTTGATGCTGCTTCACATTGTGGCCGACATGGAGCAGGAAGGGTTCGTACAGAGGATGGAATCTATCTTCTCAACTCACTCGCCTGTCAGGTGGACAATTACCAGAAACAGCTGCTCGGGGATCTCACCGCCATTGAGGTTCGTAATATTCCACTTTGCTTACAAAACAGTACATAAAACAGTTTAAAGCATGGTAATTTTTAAACTTTTAATAACGTTTTTGTGTAATGTTGTTTATGGCCTCAAAGCGTGGCCATCTCTATGAGGCCCTGTAGTTGAGTGTATAACCATAACAACAAATTTCAAACTTTATTTTTCTAACTGATTTTTTATACAATAAGACTAACTTTTGTTGCAAAAAAGAACAAAAATGTGTAGTCACGATTAAAATTCACTAACAATTTTCCTTAAATTTCTTTAACTATTATCTTTTGCAAAACATGTTGCTATTCTGCTCTGGTAAACAAGTGATGCAGTTTATCACTCAATATGCCTTAATGAATAAATAAACACAGTTGGTTCCTTTCTATGCTTACAGATGTAGTGGTATCGAATATTGATTGATCCATACATTGTGTATTCTTGAAATAATGGCACCTAAATGTTACAACATAACTGATACATTACTAAAACAAAATATGAAACCAATTTTGAAAGCTTCACACCTTCTTTTTTAATAAAAGTAAAACTATTTTTAATTTGAAATCATATTTCAGTCTCTGTCAGAAACCCTCTTCAGATTACAAATAATTATTACAATTAAAATTAATATAACTACCTCATTGCCTGTTTAAATTAAAATTAAATTAATTAATTAAAATTAATTAGTTTGAAACAGTTTTAATATTTAGAACTGACACTTTTAGTGAGAAGAATCCAGTACATGGTTTTGCCACAAATTAACCCCTGGTTATTACGTTCAAACAGATAATGCTGAAGTTGATTCAAGACCGTCTGAACCGGAAAGTATGTGACGATGTGTTGGAAGTAGCTTGGTCGACCATGTGGAATGTCACGGATGAAACGCCTATCAACTGCAAACGCTTTCTGGATGGCAACGGTATGAACTTCTTCCTCGAGTGCCTTACGGTTGGTGACACTTCTTCTCATATATATTCTTAGTACTGTAATTTGATGTTAGTTAAGTGTTGAAATGGTTTTAGATTGTTGTAGGAATCCTAGCCTACAGTCCGCGATATATAATTAGATTTAAGAAATAGGCCAGGATATGCTATCAAATGAATAGAAAGGAGAGCCTCTCTTGGATAAAGTTAACACATACGAGAAGACAAACTGTCAACTTTGTCATGACAAAAACCTTTTTCTTTACTTTATCCAGATTAGCCTGCTCTCCTATCTATTTCTTTTGACAGCATAGTCGGATATAATTATAAGTGTCCATGCATTTAGCCTACTCTGGGAGCAATGACTCACCGATGATCATTAAAGAGTATATGGTTTGTCAAATCCATTGAAGTGGTGAGCACCACTCTTGCACTTGGGGAGGTGATAAAAATTGGATTGAAGTAAAATAGATTGATATCGAGTGTTGCACCATACAAAAGAGAGGTTTTGCTCAAGTTGAGCTTATTAGCCTAACTTATAAAAAATTGATTATTTTACAAATCTGTATTTAAAAGAAGAATAATTTGAGCGGATAAAGTTCGTAATCCAAGACTTCATTTCAAGTTATGCAACTACCTCAGTGTTATTTCTTCCTAAATCAATGAGTTTTTTGCGTGCTGAAGTTCAATCTTCACGAAACACTGTTTATGTTGGTTAAAATGTAATCAATCAAACTATACTTTTAAGACTTGTTAAAAGATTAAATCATGAATGTTTATTCACAAAGATACCACAGTTGTTTAAACACTTGATCAACCCTGAGAAAGTGGCTGGAGGAACATCCCTTCTACTCTCTAGAATAATTTTTTGAACATAAGGCAGTGTAGACTGTATAAATGTGTGTAAACATCAAGCCTTTTAATGTAAAATTCTTTTGTATTTTGACGCCATTACAATTCTCCAACAAATTTGTAAATACAGATATTATTGTATTGTACTTTGTAACCAACAAATATTTTTGTTCAGCTGTTTCCTACCAAAGAGGAACTGATGAGAAACATGATGGGACTGTTGGGAAACGTAGCAGAAGTTAGGAACTTGAGGCATCGACTCATGCACAGCGTCTACATAGATTTGTTCGTCACACTCGTCAGCTCCCAGAATGACAACATCGAGGTCAGTAGACATGTACTGCTTGCTGGTTATGTGTTTTTCTTCCGTTAAGATTCCGAAATAATTTCCATTAGGTTTATACCTTTGTCTTTTACCATAAAGTGTATAAATTGTGCTTAACATTTATTTTCCTAACGTTTAGGAAGGGAAGAGGTGTCATTCTTCGATTTTGAGATCATTGCTATTCCTACAACAAAATGTCATTAAAAAACGCCAATGAACAAACGGTTTCAGGTTAGCTACAATGCAGCAGGAGTGTTATCTCATCTGGCTTCCGACGGACCGGAAGCCTGGAGGCCGTGGGAGAAGCCCACGGATCAACTGCCTCCTCGAGAGCAAGTGCTGCAGAAGATGGTAATGGCCATCCAGAGTTGGAATCTAAAGTCAGAGAGAAGTATCAACTACCGCAGCTTCGAGCCAATCCTTCAGTTGGCCTGTGTGCCACACACGCCGGCCTGCCAACTGTGGGCTATCTGGGCCCTCGCCAACCTCACTACTGTATACCGTAAGTGAACCGACCACCTGTGTTTTATAGGCAGTTAACCCTTTGATTGTTAAAAGCGGGAATTATCACTTTGCTACTTGGTGCAGCAGTAGATCTTAAGGCCCTATCACATATTGCAACTTAGTAACTGCTACTATCCATCTGTGTGTCTTTGGGAGTCTTCGACGGGGTCCCAGCATGCAGGAAGTGTGGCCTGCATGATGAAACTGCTGAACACATTCTCTTCGACTGTCATGGTCTGGAGCAAGAAAGAACGGCTACTTTTGTTGAGATGACTAAAGGTGGTAAGTTAGGAAGAGGGACTTGTGAGAAGGATTTCGGAGTTCTTAGAGCCCTCAAATCTTTTGAGTAGCATCTCTACACCAACACAAGAGGCAATAAGTCCTAATGGCTGACGCTGCATCATCAGACCGCCTTTCAATATATTAATGTGGTGAAGTTTTCGCATGTCAATATTGAATCAGCTGATATTTTCAACGGTAAGCAATGTTGACATGCCGAAAACTTCACACACATGGCTAGTAGCAGCTACTAAGTCGCATTGAG
This sequence comes from Matsumurasca onukii, assembly GCA_018831715.1. Classification (NCBI taxonomy): domain Eukaryota; kingdom Metazoa; phylum Arthropoda; class Insecta; order Hemiptera; family Cicadellidae; genus Matsumurasca; species Matsumurasca onukii. The sequence continues at coordinate 10,012,514 of CM032063.1, forward strand.
TTACAGGGACTTAACTGGTAATTCACATATTTTAACAAAAAGTGTCAAATTGTGACAGGGTAGTTCTAGCCTCCATGGTAGCATTTCTTGAATACTTTCTCACTCACTCTTAATATGCAATGATGGCTGATTCACGTCATTATCTGTCCTCACAGGCAGAACAACAACGCGTGCCCGTTACACCTAGCGTGCTGTGTTTTAACTATGCCAAGCGCCACAACTCTTGAACAATGCAACTAGCCAGTTCATGAGCTGGCAACGTAATTTTGCTGGTTCCGTTATTTTCATATCATTTTAATTGTCCGTAAATTTAGTTGTTTGGAGGAAATATTAGCATTAGCTTGTTGAACGTAAGGACAACATACAAGCAAGACGTGTCAGTAAGTACATAAAACGTGTAAGTACAACTGCAAAGTTGGTGACAATTTATTCTAAACATGTGTGATTGTTTACAGCAAGTAAATACTGCTCCCTGGTGGAAGCGGAAGGAGGGCTGATTATCTTAAGAGATATTCTGTCGGAAGATTCGCCGCTGGAGGCTATCAAAGTACTGGCTCGGAAAGTGGTGGACAACTGCGACAAGGCCAAGATCCCAGGCCAAGTCGACGAGCAGGACTTGGAGTTGGACGGTTGATACCGCTCGCCACCACTCACAACCAAGTTTCGTTTCAGCTTTAACAAGGGTTTCTTATGTTTGAAATTTTAGCGTTTTTCCAAGAGTCAAACTGTTTTTGTATATATAGTACTGTTTGTATTTAGTTTTGAAAAGTTATATAATTTATTAGTTTTGAAGAGTTATGACATTTTTAGTTATTAGAAAAATCATCCTTGTCTTCAGCACAAATTCAATGAAAGTAAAAATCATAATCAATTGGATTATTTTTATAACAATTATTTTAATTTAATAATTGAATTATTTTCATGATTATTAAAACGTTGCAAGTTTTGTATAATTTAAAGTACAGTGCACACCTGTTTAACTGACCCTTGCGAGACCGGGACCAGGAATAACCGCAAATTGCCTTTAAATGCTCCCAAAGCAAATAAATATTATGAATATCACGTAAAGGTTTAGGTACATCAAGGTTTAGATCAGGCTATCAGGTTAAGTGTAAGATAGGATTTACTAGTCATTTTCCACTATACATGGTAAACGTAAGTTGAACGCTAGGAATGTGATTCTTTTACTCAACAAAGCTTTTTTATTGGTACAACAAAAATTGAAAAGTTAAATTGTCAAAATTAAAATAAAAACTAAATCAATGCTCGTGACACTTGTTTTGTTGTAATCTTAGTCCCGAGCCAAATGTCAGTTGAACAGAGGGCAAATAACACGGTCTACTGTACGTATTTCAATCTCACTGGAATGTTTGATGATAATTAATTAAATTTCAGCTAAATAATAATCAAATGCATGATCAGCTGTTGTTATCATTTTATTAGTAAGGTTTTTAATGGTTTGCAAATAGCGTTATTCATGGTTTTTTAAGTTGTTGTTGAATTTCTTTGTCATATTTAATCTCATACCAAGATACCTTTGACATTAAACGTTTTAAAGAACTTGTAAATCGCCGACATATAAAATGAAGCAATACCAAATCCTTACTGTGTGATCAATATGAATGTATTATGAAATAGAAAACTATAGAAATAATGATTTAGTTGTGGTTTGTTATTGTTCTTAATTTTCTTCATTATTTGAATGTTTTCTTACCCAAATCTGCTTATTTGTACATAATTACCAACACTTGTTTTGTTTAATCTTTATCAAATAAAAGTCTGATAGAACAAAATAAAGTGTAGGTTTTATTTACCAATGTAAGTTGGAAGCATAGTACAATTTGAATTTTAGAATCAAGTGTAATTGATACACATTTGCTTAAGTTACAATAAATTATTTGGTGTGACTTCACTAAAGATAATATAGCAGCAGGAGTTGTAATTGATATAAAATTAAAAAATAGATGATAAAACATGGATAAAATTCAGCTTATTTTTAGTTTCAAAGAACCACTTCACTTTTCAGACCAAATATCAATCAAGACTTTCAAATTATTTCATCTTAATGATTACTTCAGGCTTATTATGTAGTAATATATATTAAGTATAATTTACAAAAGATTGATTTTTATCAGTATACAGTTTTGAACATTTACTGTCAACCTCAGTCAACTTAATTTTATCTTGAATCTGTGTTTTTGTTAGAGTAAAATATACCATTTTAAATCAAAACACTTAAGCATTTGACATGAAGGGTTATTATATAGGGCCTAAACAACTTATGCAAGGTTTGGTTTAATACATTCGCTGCTAGCGGCACGGAACCGTGCCATAGTCATAACATTGAATAAAATACAAATTTTCATGTTGAAATATGATTGTAGCAGTGAGCGTGTTAAACTGTTAACCTATTAATTTTCAAAAAGTAATTTTTCAAGGAACCCCTTTATGTGATAATTTTTTACATGAAAATTTAAAACTGCTGAATATTTATTTTGCAGACCTAATTTAAGTAAACCAATGAAAATATACATGAATGGAGTAGTATTTCTAACCAAATATATACAGCCAATACAAATTGTTTGTCTAGTTTGTGTGTTGAAAGTAAAGTACATTATGTTTGTACTTTGTACAGTTGTACGTAAGTTTTGTTTAAGGTGAACCTTGGTTGTAAACAGAATTGTGATATATTTGCACTATCGTAGTAGTAGTTGTACCATGATACCAGAATTTTACACTTTATTTGAAATTTGTGTTAGTAATTAACGAAGGAATGTTTTACAAGTTTAACTGTAACCGAGAACTAGAATGTTATCTTGTGACACTAACCATAGTGCTCATTTCCCACTGACTGGAAGAAAAAAATTAAACGGCAAAAATCCATCCGTGCACCGTACATATGTTTTAACAGCATGTTCATCCTTCCTTTGCCAAGTGCTTTAGAACCTGGGGCTGGTTCAAGTAGTAATTTCCATTCATTTCAATTTATAGTATTTCCATCCATTTTTATTATTCTAGTTGATCAATAAAGAACTTAAAAGAATTGCAGTGCTGATGATTTCAGTCAGCAGATTTGTCTAGACTCTCTCTTATTCCAGTCAGTGGGGAAGGAGTGTAAGTGTTGTAGTGTTTAGCTTATTTATTAACTAGGTTAATATTCCGTAATTGATAGAAAATAAAGAGATCATATTATTTGTTATTAAAATTATAATTTCTTTATCCATGTTTAGAATAAACCTATAGTTATTGCTTAAATGTGGCTTTTATTCAAAATTGTATCCAAGCTGTAATTATGGTTTTTCTGGCCTCCGGATTACTGAACCTCAATATAATAAACAAATTACCATTTAGTAATCCCACATGTTATTGAATGTTGCTTAAATATGTAATATTTCAACCCCTCATATTGTGTGCTTGCAGATGATTCCAATATGACGGGTTGAAACGCATTAACGCCAAACGCATATGTAATTCAGCAACGTGTGTGATTCAGGGACTTCTAAATTAAGTGAGAAGTTGTTTTACAATATTGTTCTCAACACTAGATAATGACCTTAATAAGGTTGAAACAGGAAGTATTACAAGGACATTTTTTTGCACTTCAGTTTGTCAATTTCAAGTTATTTAGTAATATATAAAATGACAGTTCTTGCCATTGATTTGCATAAACACTGTGAATTTGTACTTTTGCTGTGACTTTAATTTTGTTATTACTGTATCATTAGTAATTACAACAAAATCTTTGTAAAAAAGGTCTAAAAGGACAATAATAAGAAGTAATTACTGTCTAAAAATAAAAGCTTAGAATTAAACTTCTATTCACATTTAATTAAGTTTATGGCTAAAAATGTCTAGAAGCTTATTTATTTGTTTAATTTGTCATCGCTATAATTTAAATTATATAATTCGCTATCTATAATATAAAAATGAATCAAAAAAAATGTGTTGTGTGTTTATAACTCAACAATTTCAGATTAATTTGGCCAAATTTTTATTTAAATAATTTGCTGAGTTGATGGTTTTTATCACAGAAAATCAATTATTGCCTAAAAACCCCTAAAAACAGCTTATTTTTACATACAAACGTTTTCTTAACTAAAACGTAGTAAATTTGACCTTTATTATTATTGGTTGCCAGCTGATATCCCTATTTTACAGATATAAAACAAATATTTTTGACAGGACGAAGTCTATCGGTCCGCTAAGTTGGGGATAAAAACAAAATACACAGAGAGCACTTTCATTGTATATTTTACTACAAAAATAATCAAAAACATCTAAATGATATTCTTAAAAAATTTACAGTAACCCCCTCTAGTTAGACCACCGAGCTGAACGGACTAAAAGTGGACACATGAGCTGATGTAATGGACAGACCGTTAATCATATCCATAAATAGACATTCACAATGTTAGGTTGATTACACAAAGCAAACTGATATATTGCTGTAAAACACTGGAAAAGCAGTTCAAAGCTTGTCCCTTGCTATCTCTGTTATCAGGGAGACAGCAATCTTGGGTAGATGACTTCCACTCAGGTCGTCAGCTGACTAGAGGGATTTTACTGCATAGAATTGACTGGTACAAAAGATATAATACACAAATAATATAAATAACAATAATATTTTAACGTACCCTTTTTGTAATATACCCTTAAATAAAAATACAGATTATACCAAAATAATAAAATATATTATTATATTCAAAATAGTTAAAAAATATACATCTTTAAATACTATTATTAAAAACCATATAAAAACAGCCTTGAAACCACTCTGCTTGGCAGATGTTTTAATTAAAATATTAAACAATTACCAGAAGACGGCAGCATGCCTGTCGAAATCACTATGAATAAATCACAAATAATTAAATAAATAATAAATCATTTGTCCATAATCTCGCTTCGAAATCATAAACAATATTTAAAACACTTTGTAGCTGTTATCAATGCGTTCACTTATTATACATTTGGTATAAAAATATGACATAAAAATAATAGTAAAAATGTTACATTACTAGTAGGCATGCCATGTTGTTTCTTTTTGTCATTAGCTAAATTTGTTTTTTTTATTTTCATCAATTACCGTACAGTCTTTTCTAAAAGTTCTTATTTAGAACAAAATACATTTTTATGTCTATAATCCTCTAATATTAAGAATCTTCTGCTTTAAATAGTCCCTTTTTTACACATGCTATCACAACAAACTTTTATCTCCCTGGAAATAAAAAAGCAACTTGATCGGACCATTACATGTGTCAAAAACAGCTGTTTATAGAGTAAAATAAGACAAAAGTAATTAATTACTCTCAGCCTTTGGTACAGCTGTTTTCACGCTGCTCCACATCGACCTGAACCCAATACTCCATAAGGCGCCATTGATTGAATGTCACGGCAAGGTATAAGCAATGGGATAACCCATGGGAGCTTATGGAATATCAAGATGTCAGGTTGGTATCAGGCAAGGTGAAAACGTCTATGTTATAAGTTACAACTTCTACCAAAGATAAGTTTAGGGTAAATGGATTGAGCATAGATGCCACACGGTTGAGGCAGCAAAATTAGCATAGTTTGGCAGCCCAAGTACAGATAGCGCTGCTGTCTCTCACAGTCTTTCTCTCCCCACGGCTCCACATACTCGAGTTTGTCAGATGTCGATGACTTAAATTTTACCAGATTACGGCAATTTTTGAGAACAAACAAACTTGCCGTGCGTCAGTGGCTTTACTTGAGACTCTAAAAGAATTCCTTTGCATCACTATCTGTGCTTGGGCTGCCACAACTATTATGATTTTTCTGCCCCAGCCATTTGGCATCCATGCACAATCTACTACCATACTATTATCTTTGCTGCTTCTCTTTAATCTTAGAGCGAGGGGCACTTTTTTAGAAATCAATTTCCTACATCTTACGTTAAGAACCAGTGTTTCATCTGTCAAAACTTCCACCTGAACTATGTCTCCAAGAAAGCAGTCAGGTTATGTCTTGAATCACTTGATTTGATGAGACATTCAGAAAACTCTTTTATCTTGAATCCATTTGTTTTCCTGAAAAAAAGTTATATACAATATCACTATTAGTTATCAAAGTACAACACGATTTTGTAATGGAAACCCTGAGAATGTATAGATGGAAGGCTAAGATTTTATGAAACTGTCAGTTAATACACAAGGTTGGCTCACACCACAGATATCCAGCTGACAACTACATCAAGCAAAGAAAATATACAACAAATATTAATATTTAGAGATTTACACTCTTGTGCCTAATGATGCAGTCCCAGTGAAGCCGCTATACAGCTGTATCATAGTTTAACAAATGAAATAGAGATAACTTAAACCTACATTGCTGATTTTATTAGAACTTGTAAGAAAACATAAACTCTCTCACTATATCCCAGTGATGAACTGTTCATTACATGTTAAGACATTTTTTTGAGTACAGCATTATAAGAATAGCAGAAGTAAGAGAAGAATCTCTAATTTGTACTATACTAGTTTTGAAAATGATTTACATAATGACCAACCTGGAGCAGGGGACCAGGACCTTGTCAGGGTCACATGTGGCTGTGAAATGTTTCCCTTTGTCATGACACACGATGTGAACCAGCCGCAGATTAGCCCGGGTGAACAGCAGCGAGTAGAAGTACACAATGTTCACCTCCGTCTCCTTCTCTTTCTGTCGACAGACAACTTCAGCTGCATTTACCAACGCGGGAATGATCGTGCGTGAACGCTCTACCCTGCAAACAAAAAGCAGTATTTTAGTTGTTCAATTTGTTTTGTGTTTTTTTCTAAAATAGTTTAACAACATCTAATCAATTATCTTCCGTTAAGAGTGAATTAAAAATATAACACAAAGTTGAGTTGATTCCCAGCATTTGAGCACATGAGTTTGGACGCTCCTAAAGCGTTTTGTGATACCCACAAACTAGTTAAGTCTCTAATAAAAATTTGGCTGAAAAGTAAAAATTATCTTCGTTAGGTGAATTTGTCTCTCTGCCTCAAAGTTTTGCTGGAATCATGCTTGTAGTTAAAGATGGGAGGCTGGACAGCAATAGGATGAGGAACGAATAAATGAGTTTATATGAACCGTCTCCGATTGGGTGACGTCCGGAGTCGGGGTTTAGGGTGAGGCGTCACTGTGTTTGTTGAACTTTGCAGGCAGACTTAGAGGCTTATGGGAACTGTCCACTTGCGTCACACAGAGCACCTTCCGTCGACCGGTCAAACAAACAGCCAAAGTACTTGTCCTTGCTCAACAACACGGAGAACTCAGAAAACACTGAATCCAAGGTTTCTCTAAGTTCTGAATTATTAATGTATGTTTCAGATTTTTTATATCACTTTTAGTTTTATACAGATAACCTCTTATGCGCTCCTGGCTTCTTCGAAACATAAAGGCTTCTTTTGTAGTTGCATTTGTTTCCAGACCTGCAACAGTGTTAAAGTTCATATTGTTAAAACTTAAGCTTATAGATTTTCTAGTTTGTAAGTGAAATATGTTAGATTGCATGATACAAAAGACCATTTAAGTTATAAGAATATATTTCACTTTCTTTCAACTACTACAAGCAATTCAGTGACAAAATTGTATCCAAAATACTTATTAACTTCCAGTGATTCCAATAGTTTATTTGCAAATGCTAAAACACAGGTTGACTCCGTATTACAATGAAGCATTGGGGTGTCAGCTACACTTACTATAAAATATATGGGAGTCATTAAAGTATGAAGTTATACAATAATAAAATACAATAGGAGATATAGCTAGCAACACTATTAATTGGAGTTGAGTGGTAACATATTTATTTTGTGTATAAGTTGGTCAGAATAAAAAACTTGAAACGCTTATAAACAGTAAATAAACTTAACATTTAGCTAATGACACCATATCAAGTTTTAACATTTAATTTAAATGTTTTAAAACTCTAAGATAAAAGCAATTAACTTTTTAAAAATCTAAGTCATAAGGCAATGCATTCAAAGACGAGTTTGAATCTAAATTTTTGTGAGAATAATGAGAAGAGAGGAACATACAACGACGAAAATAGTGCTGAGGCACAAAGTATTGCAACTTTGATAAGAGAGAAGTGTCGTTACATAAACCACCCCCAGCTGACGGAGGCACAAATTGAAAGTATTTACTTTCTAGTTTCTTTATTACTAACTCTACAAGTTACAAGTTGCGTCTCTTTTTTAGCTGCCATACTATAACTATTTTTCATTCATTATAATAGTAGAAGCTGATTACAAGTGCAAAATTCTCACAATAATCTAAAAATATTGCAACTAACATAAAAATCCAAAAGTACAGTACAAAGGACATCAGTTACCAATAAACCAATCCGGATCTTCATCTTTACTGCTCAATGTGACTTTACTCTTGCCCTTGTCTTGTTTATTGATCACTTCTGCCAGTATTCGAACTTTTTCTTTCAAGTTCTCGTCCATGAATTCCTTGACGATCTCTCCTGCTCTGAGCACCTCGATGTTTATTGATTTTAATGCATTGTAAATCAAGTCAGCTCCTAGAATGGTGTAGATGAGAAATTAATAGAATCTGAGTGGTTTTCAGGTCACCTTTGAAATTATAAGAAAAGGAAAATCTTTGTTAAAAATACCTTCCAACAACTAACTTATCAAGTTATCATATGTTAATCAAAAATAAGATAGTCAAAACTTAATGTTCTTGTTATCAAAAACTAACTGTACGTTTGGTTTATATACAGTAGGTGCTTAGAGCTTCAAGACAATATACTCGACAATTCTCTTAAAGTAAATAGATTATAACAAGTTTGTAAACTGCAAACAAATTCTAAACTTACCACTGAAAATATGATCTTTTTCTCGTTTCAAAATTAAAGAGGTTTGGTTTGGTAAAGACTGAAAATATGTTTCTGATTCTACTTCGGTGCCATCAAGTAGAAAAACTTTGGTATTATCATTTTCAGGAATCTAAAAGCAGAAATACATTACTTATTTAGTGAAAAATAAAAATGGTATTAACTATATGGTAATATTGTAATAATAAAAAACAGTTATCATTTTGAAAGGAAATAAAACTAAACATTGTATAACTTCTCTTTTCTTAAACAAATTTTGATGCGTGTACTGTTCTCCATGAATATGTAAATAAAGAATATTATCTATTACATAAAGTATGTAATACTTTTGTAACTTTTATAGTCATACAAGTGCTTCATAGTGGATTCCTTGAATCAAACCATAATAATAATTTAGCTACAAAGCCAACGGTTTATTAAGCAAGATTCAAATTACCAACAATATCCAGATATTGAGGATAAGTTTTTTACATCCATGCAGGGGCGTAGCACCAAGTTTAAGTATTCTTGGTGGACAAACACTTTAAAACTGCAAAAATCCTGAACAGTTCCAATTAAATTGTAGATCAGGGTCACAAACTCAATCAGATAAATAAATAAGTTGACTTAAGCTAGTAGTTTTTCTATGTGAGTCACACTTACCTCTAATTTGATTTTTCCTTTCTGAATTAACTCTTTTAGAGACTTGCAGGCTAAGCCAACTGTACGTGCTTTGTTTATATCAGACACTTTGAATCCTTTCATTTTCATGTCATTAATTATAAGTTGACTGAGCTCTCCTAAGATTGATGGGATGGAATGTCATTATTCAGACTGAAAAAGAGAGAAGAACAGCATAACATTTGATGGTTAAAATAAGTAAGGGGTTAAAAGCACTTTGAAACTTTAGCAACTTGGTTTCCTTAAAGCAAAAGTCAATAAACACATAACATGTTCTGTTTAACTGCTAGCTGCTAATTGGTTTTAAAGGCACTAACATTTTCATTTCTGAAAAATTATTTTCAGTAAATCTTTTATCATGACATTTTAAACCGTAATTTTAAATCAATTTTTGTAAAACTAGGTATGACACTGTACCCAACTTGTGTACCAAAAAACAACAAAATTCAATCAGTGAATGTCTTTACAACACTATCTTGGTCTAGGTGAACTGATTTTGTTGTTTATTGGTTGTTACGTTCTTAATTAATGTTATAAGGCGAATACAGTTATAGTAGAAACCGGCTCATACCGCGTCAAAACATCATAATAATTACTTGAAATATTTCGATCTTAGTGTGGAATACCATCTTCAGTCACTGATTTGTCAGATTACTCTCAGATAGTAATAAATTTTACGTAAATTAAAAATCAGAAATATGATAAAGTTATGATTGTTCATGTATATTATGCGCAAATTTATCAAAGTATATAGTACTTCAAAGCAGTCATAAGGATTTTTTACTATTTGTGGTTCAACTGACGTTACGATTTGATCTGTCTTCTAATTTTTGTGCTCAAGCTCAATTCAAAGCTTATGACATTGTTTGTTTGTTAATACAGTACTGTATTAATATTTCAAAAAGTGCACTACCCTGCTACCTAGCGGGGAAATCCACAACTACAGCGTAATTTAAGATACCAATGACAGGGCCCCAAAAGTGCATATGCATGCCACCTTGCGGGGGAAAACGGAACTATACTTGAAACTGGTTGATAATGGCAGGGGCTATACAATTTCAAAGAGAGAGAGAGGAGAGTGCATTGCCCTGCTATCTAGCGGAAAAGTTCCCAACTGAAGTTTGGAGCTGGCTTAAGTAGTTCACGGCTTTCCCACCAGATTTCACTACAAAGCTGAGAAGGTCCTAACATATAGGAATATGTTAGGTCTATATAGAGGTTCATCAGTTTTTCCCCCGTAGCAGCACTTGTCATACTGCATTCGAAAAACTACTCAAAAACTTGTTCTGTTCAGTGCTGCTGCTGACACATGTGGCCAGCCAGTGAACTAAGTACAGTATAGTAACAGTGCGTGCTCTGCTTTGTGCTGAGGCCTGGTGAGGAGTTTGTGAACTATTCAAACAAGAAGTTTCAGATTTCTCCGCTAGGTAGCAGAGCAATGTACTCGTCAACAGGATCTCTATGGTCAACTTGATTTCGTTTGATGTTTCATTTATGACCTTACTTGTTTGTAGTAATATTTGATATTTCTAAAAGTTCATTATTTTGAAGAAAAGAGATCAGAGCATTAAAATAATAAGTTCACAATAATTTAAGTAAATTCAAACAGTAAATTATTATTTGTTGCTGTGATATGCATGTAGTAAGCTATAATTGCAAATGAAGAATATGATAAAAAGTACATTAGGTACTGTTCCTTCCAATCACATATTATGCTTCCAATTGCTTAAATTTATTTATTTTTCATGTCAGGTTGGGTTAAGGTAAATATTGTATTAGTAATTAGATGTTATGAAAAATTAATCTTTAACAAAATTACAATGTTTATAAATCCTCTACTAGTAAAGTTTATAATATTGGCCATTTTAATTACCACATTCCATTATTTTGTAAAATTGTTAAGATCAATGAAAACAAGTAGACAATATAAAAGACAGTTGTATGCTTATGTTGGAACTTATGTGTCCAATTATCGGACTACTGCCGATTTAGTGATTTACTCAAAAGCCCCAGGCCATTCCTATGTTAGAAATGAAGGCGCAATCGAACACTCATTAAACATACGGGAGCTGTACAAAAATTAAGCCCCGTTGTTCTAGGGTGCCCATAGGGTATCTTCCAGGGAGGGCTAACATACGGGGAAGTATGGAATACCCCACAGGAAGAGGGGGTTCTCCCCTTGAAAAAATACTCTATGAAACATGTTTCGGTGTGTTCTGGAAGATAAATTTTCCATACTTAAAGACTAAAATTTTAGATTGTAATTTTGTAGAACTAGCTTAAAAATAAGGTTAAAATTCAATATAACACTTTTCCTTGCGGTGATGCTCCCTCCTCTTGTTCTTCAAACTATATCATAATCCACAGTATTGATTGATATAATACAGATTTTAAAAGTTTATTTTAAATCAAGCCATGTAGTTTTAAGCATTGGCTCCTTTTGTAAAGTATTCTTCTATTTCAAAGACAAATTAAAAAATGTTACATTAATTTTAAACAGTTTTAGGTTATTAATAAAACACTGCATTATACATATAGTTAAAAATTTATTTTTAAATATACACATTTGAGTTTTTAATTCCAAGTTTCAGTTACTTCCTGCCTTTTGCCTTAACTCGTTTGCTTTTCCCTGGCCTCATCATCTTGGGGGCTTTCTTTCCTGGCTTAGTGGATTTGGAATTGTGTTTAAAAGAGTTCTTTTTTCTGTCATCAATAAAAGCAGAACTGTCTTTCGTGTTGGCTTTCAAACCTCTCTTCTTTCCTCCAAAACCAAACTTTGAATCTTTATAAATCCTCTACTAGTAAAGTTTATAATATTGGCCATTTTAATTACCACATTCCATTATTTTGTAAAATTGTTAAGATCAATGAAAACAAGTAGACAATATAAAAACAGTTGTATGCTTATGTTGGAACTTATGTGTCCAATTATCGACTACTGCCGATTTAGTGATTTACTCAAAAGCCCCAGGCCATTCCTATGTTAGAAATGAAGGCTAATCAACACACTCATTAAACATACAGCTGTACAAAAATTAAGCCCGTTGTTCTAGGGTGCCCAGGGTATCTTCCAGGGAGGGCTAACATACGGGAAGTATGGAATTCACAGGAAGGGTTCTCCCTGGAAAAATAACCTATGAAACATGTTTCGTGTTCTTGAAGATAAATTTTCCATACTTAAAGACTAAAACTTTAGATTGTAATTTTGTAGAACTAGCTTAAAAATAAGGTTAAAATTCAATATAACATTTTGTGTGATGCTCTCCTCTTGTTCTTCAAACTATATCATAATCCACAGTATTGATTGATATAATACAGATTTAAAAGTTTATTTTAAATCAAGCCATGTAGTTTTAAGCATTGGCTCTTTTGTAAAGTATTTCTATTTCAAAGAGAAATTAAAAAATGTTACATTAATTTTAAACAGTTTTAGGTTATTAATAAAACACTGCATTATACATATAGTTAAAAATTTATTTTAAATATACACATTTGAGTTTTTAATTCCAAGTTTCAGTTACTTCCTGCCTTTTGCCTTAACTCGTTTGCTTTTCCCTGGCCTCATCATCTTGGGGGCTTTCTTTCCTGGCTTAGTGGATTTGGAATTGTGTTTAAAAGAGTTCTTTTTTCTGTCATCAATAAAAGCAGAACTGTCTTTCGTGTTGGCTTTCAAACCTCTCTTCTTTCCTCCAAAACCAAACTTTGAATCTTTATATTGCCGCTTCATCTGTGACCTGAAAAGAAATAATATTTATTTAATTAATTTTTAAATTTCTCACTGCACTAAGTTTTTATTGTTAAAGAGCTTAAATGAAGAATGTAGAAAAGGTACTTTGAGCAGGCTGCCAGACAAAGATTTTTATGTTCACAGACATTCAAGTACCAGTTAAATTTTCACTCTATCGCTACAGATAAAATTTTCTTAGGTGGCACTTGGATTTCAGGTAAGAAATGTGTATTTGACGTCTAGAAAACATCAGGCATCGTGTCACCTCCGTCGGGCTGTAAATCGTCAGCTGGCTCTTCCTCCCCATTGAGACAATCCTATTAGCACGCTTCCATGAACACCCTAGTTCTAAATGTGTTTTAAAAGTTAATCACATATCAATTTGATAATACGTTTGTAATTTAAAATTATTTACCAATAATTTCTGTTTTGTCCCATACAATCGGATAATTTAAACCGGTGTTATACAGTTTAAATTAGCTAGCGTTAATGCAACACAGGTCATAGCAGTGGTCATCAACCCTGCGGTCGGCAAGTCCAAGAAGGACCGATGTTTTTGGAAGTGTCCTGTCTGTCCTCTCCACCCTCCCCTCGCCATATATCTTTCGCTGCAACCCGCATGCCCCAAGTGCCAACTAAGGAAATTTCATCTGTATCTAACACTTAATGTAAATGTCTTAAATTCTTAAAAAACACACAATATTAATTAAAAGCAAAGTTGTGTTGAGATTTAGAAATTTCAAACAAGTATATACTCACTTTGATACTTTGTCTTTATTTCTTTGAGGATTTTGTTTTTGTGGCTTTTTGGTTTCTAAAAAGTCTAAATCCTTTCGCAGGCCTTTCCTGAATTTCTTCACTTCATCTAACATCTCTTTCTTTTCATTTTGCTTTTTAAGTTTTCCTTCTTTTTGAAGTTGCTTACTAATCTTTCTCTGCTGGCGTATCTTTCTAATCTTTTCAATTCTTTCTGTGTCAGCTTGCTTTTTCACCAACATGGCTCGTACCTGAAAACGAAACATTTTGTTATTTCAGTACATGCCTGATAATGAAATAAATGAAAAATGGCTTTATTAGGTGAAGTTAGGACTATCAAGTCCTCTCTTACACTTAACCTATAATCAGAGACTAATTCAAACAAGATCCCATTTTAACTGAGCTGTCAAAAAAACTCCACAACTTGCAATACAATTTGGAAACAAAGAAGCATGCAGGACTGCGAGTAGAGGGTTTAGTAGTGATTGGCAGTTCTCGGGTGAACTCTGTAGCTGCTTCACATGCGTACGTGACTTGATGTAGCAAGGGAGTGATGCCTTAGTTAACCCTGCCAACTTTATTGCACAGTGCTTGAGCGTACGTCACCTGTGTGTCTGTCATTCACATCAATCCTAAACGAAAGTTTATTGTTGTAAATCCTTTTTTTGCCAAGCCCTAAACTTCTTAGAGTATTAAATATTCATGGACACTGAACTTGCGTATACAGTAAATAACTACGGTTTTATGACTGGAAATAATTTTCATAGTTTAGGATTGAACCAAAGGTTTCCAGCTATAAAGAATCAAAACTACCTTTTGCATATGGGAATCTGACTTGGCCATTTCTGCGAAGTAGTCTTCAGGTCTTTTGGTAAGGACACCCAGAGCCTTCAACCGAGACAGTCCTTCCACCACGGCCGACTGAGCTTGTCTGTGGAAATTTGTCTCTCTTTTGAATTCATTTAAAGCAGCACTTTTATTGTTTGTGAGACTATGTGCTTCTTCTTCTTCTATCTGAAAGTTGCAGAAATATTGGTTTGAATACAAGGTAGATTCAACAGTTCATGAACAAATAATTTTAATGTAACTGTAAACAAAACTGACACTAATCCGCCAGAACAAAGATATTTTAAGGTTGTGCATTAAACATTAAAGGAACAATTATGTTTATAATTTGTATTCTATTATGTAAAAGATTTTTTTCTACAAAAAATGGATTTAGTCACATTATTTCTTATTGAGTATGTACTGTATTTGTATTGGATTGTAACTATATATTCACTCTAAAGCTATTGTACCACTAAAATTATTTTGTTAAGTCCTGACAATTTATCCATCTTAAATTTTGTATGCATGCTATTTATGACATTGTCAATGATTGTATGTAATCCGTATGACAAATAAACATATTCTATTCTATTTATGTAGGACAGTATTAGTAACTAATTTTCAATGTTTGTACAATCAAAAAATGGTCTGACTATTTTTTATTACACTATTTTGCTGTTTTTATGTATACTTTTATTATACATTAATTATTATATAATTAAGGTAAGTGCAAGATTGGTCAACACATTAACGACGATGTGACCCCCTGGTGGGTCATGATTACTTTATTTTCTAACGACATGACCCGCCGGTCTTTCAAAACATGCCGTCGTGACCAGCGAGTGGGTGGGAAATTTGTTTACGACCTTTTTTAATTCATAATGTTACTAAACAAATACAAAAAAATGTGCGTGCATTTCTTACTTTTGGTCAAAACTGCCATTTGGAAAATGACCATAATATTGATCGTGTTAAACCATATTGTTCTATACAGTGTGGTGTTGTCAGAGAAGGCTGCTGAGGGAAACCACTGAGGAAATGCAGCAGCAAATTTTCTAGCAGCTGACACTGTAAGAGTCAGGGCACAGCTGACGTGGACCTAGCGGAATAGTTAGGTGCAACTTGCAAGCGCACAATAACATCTTACCTGAACTGCGATCTCTGGAGCTAATGGAGCCAGTTGGCAGACTATGTCAAGTCGCTCAATCCACTTGAAGTTATTTTGTATGTCTAGAAGTTTCTGCTTCAACCCTTGCTGAAAACACATAATTTGACATTACCAAATAAAATTAATGCTTGCCAATTTTTGATAAAACCACAACAAAATGCCCAGAAATCAAGTCCTCCATCAAGTTTTGTCTGATTTGAGACAGTTCAAATACAGTTTTCAGCTTGTTTGCTGCCATGTTTAACATATTGAGATATACACCAATTAGAGATGGCCCTTCAGAGATAAACAGCTGAGAAAATGGCACAAAAATCATGGTATCTAAATAGGTTAGGTGGTGATAGGTTTACGGTTCTACCAGTCTGACAAACTTAAAAACACTTTAAAGACCAATATAATTGTTAAGTTATAATAATTCAAGTTCTTTGTGAAACATTTATTATTTTATTTCATTTAAAAAACAATTAACCTTTATAAAGCTGTTTGAAAATAGACCTATTCATTTTGTTTAGTCATCATTTAATATTCAAATTTAGTTTCTTAACTTTAACGTTTTTTAAGTAATTTTTTTTCTCATGCTAAGCTACTTTTTTTGTAAGACTATCCAATTTGTTAACTTTTCTATTTTATGTAATGTATTGTAGTTTTTAATTTGAGTTCTCATTGTATATATTTTAGTGTAAATACTTTCTTTGTATGTATATACACTAGAGTCCCGCTAATCCGAACCCCGTCAGTCCGAAAATACGCCTAATCCGAACACTGTTAGGGAGAAAAATGTATAACATTGCTGAGTCGGTAAAATAAATAAAACTAGTTTTCCAAGTTATGTCATACTGTAACGAACCAGCACTCATAATGACGCACTGTACACACAGGTATGCGCACAAAAAGTAGCTTTGAACAAAACTCACTGACAGTATGATACGGTGAGTCATCGTTTCTTTTAGAACGGATGACCGTACTGTTTTCTACCTGGAATTTCAGACCTGGGCGCGGGGGTTGGGGTGGAAAGGTCAGTGTCCTGGTGTTACGCGGGTAAGCCCTTCTGCCGCAGCCATCCGTATACTGCCCGCGTACATTAATTCCGAGCTGTTTATTATTGCAGAGTACTAACGGATTGAAATACATAATTTCTTACATTTATATATAAAATATTAGTCCCTCAAAGTCAATATATGACCTTATAAGGTCAATATATAATAAATGCACCAATATATGCCAAAATTCCACCTAATCCGAATTTTAGTTAATCGAACAGGGTCCAGTCCTAGTGGTTAGGATTAAGGACTCTAGTGTATTTCAATTGTTTGCAGATATTATTTTGTACTGTGGTTAAGTGGAAGAGGACTTTAAAGTCCTAGCCATACGAATAAAGGCGTTTTCATTTCATTTGATTTACTATTGTGTTAATGAAGTCTAAAGCAGTGGTTTCCTAGAAAAGCATTAACCGCTATATTACGGGCGTAACATTACAATGAATTTTGTTTATCATGCAATCATATAGAAGGAATGCGACCAATGCTCTTTAGGAAACCACTCCCATGTGATTACATTTAAAACAAAAGTTAACTGACATATTACGTCCATAATATAGCGTCCACGGCTTTCTAAGAAGCCATATAGCTTGAGAGCGTCTTTTTGTACCAGGTTAACTCATAAATTATAATACAAAGGAATTTAATACACATCTTTCTGGTATAATTATTGTTTGTAAATATACAATAGTTTAAATATGAAAGATTTTATGGTAGCACCAGTAACTATAAACGAAAACGAGATGGAGGAAATAAAATGCATAACATACGATGGAATATCCTTGTTTGTGCCTTACTATGGCAACTCTGAAACGGTTTGATATTACATCAGACAGATCAGTAGCAGAAGATGGCAAATGGGAGTAGTCGTTGTCTGGCGAGAAAGTTTCTGCTTCAACCCTTGCTAAAAACACATAATTTGATGTTACCAAATAAATTAATTCTTGCCAATTTTTAATAAAACACCAACAAAATGCCAGAAATCAAGTCCTCCATCAAGTTTTGTCTGATTTGAGAGTCAGATACAGTTTTCAGCTTGTTTGCTGCCATGTTTAACATATTGAGATATACACCAATTAGAGATAGCCTTCAGAGATAAACAGCTGAGAAAATGGCACAAAATCATGGTATCTAAATAAGTTAGGTGGTGATAGGTTTACGGTTCTACCAGTCTGACAAACTTAAAAACACTTTAAAGACCAATATAATTGTTAAGTTATAATAATCAAGTTCTTTGTGAAACATTTATTATTTTATTTCATTTAAAAACAATTAACCTTTATAAAGCTGTTTGAAAATAGACCTATTCATTTTGTTTAGTCATCATTTAATATTCAAATTTAGTTTCTTAACTTTAACGTTTTTAAGTAATTTTTTCTCATGCTAAGCTACATTTTTGTAATACTATCAATTTGTTAACTTTTCTATTTTATGTAATGTATTGTAGTTTTTAATTTGAGTTCTCATTGTATATATTTTAGTGTAATAATTTCTTTGTATGTATATACACTAGAGTCCCGCTAATCGAACCCGTCAGTCGAAAATGCGCCTAATCCGAACACTGTTAGGGAGAAAAAAATGCTGAGTCGGTAAAATAAATAAAACTAGTTTTCCAAGTTATGTCATACTGTAGCGAACCAGCACTCATAATGGCACTGTACACACACATATCGCTAAAAGTAGCTTTGAACAAAACTCACTGACGGTATGATACGGTGAGTCATCGTTTCTTTAGAACGGATGGTGGCTGTTTTACTGGAATTTCCAGCCTGAAGGGGTTGGGGTGGAAAGGTGTGTCTAATGGTGTTAGGCGGTAAGCCCTTCTGCGCAGCCATCCGTATACTGCCAGCGTACATTAATTCCGCTGTTTATTATTGCAGAGTACTAACGGATTGAAATACATAATTTCTTACATTTATATATAAAATATTAGTCCCTCAAAGTCAATATATGACCTTATAAGGTCAATATATAATAAATGCACCAATATATGCCAAAATTCCACCTAATCCGAATTTTCGTTAATCCGAACAGGGTCCAGTCCTAATTAGTTCGGATTAGCGGGACTCTAGTGTATTTCAATTGTTTGCAGATATTATTTTGTACTGTGGTTAAGTGGAAGAGACTTTAAAGTCCTAACGAATAAAACGTTTTCATTTCATTTGATTTACTATTGTGTTAATGAAGTCTAAAAGCAGTGGTTACCTAGAAAACATGCTATTAATGCGGTGTAACATTACAATGAATTTTGTTTATCATGCAATCATATAGAAGGAATCGACCAATGCTCTTTAGAAACCACTCCCATGTGATTACATTTTAAACAAAAGTTAACTGACATATTACGTCCATAATATAAGCGTCCGCGGCTTTCTAAACCATATAGCTTGAAGGCGTCTTTTTGTACCAGGTTAACTCATAAATTATAATACAAAGGAATTTAATACACATCTTTCTGGTATAATTATTGTTTGTAAATATACAATAGTTTAAATATGAAAGATTTTATGGTAGAACCAGTAACTATAAGCAAAAGCGAGATGGAGGAAATAAAATGCATAACATACGATGGAATATCCTTGTTTGTGCCTTACTATGGCAACTCTGAAACGGTTTGATATTACATCAGACAGATCAGTAGCAGAAGATGGCAAATGGGAGTAGTCGTTGTCACTAGCGAGAATATACCCCGAACCTTCTATCTACCCGGCCACTACTGTTGCTGCCACAAATACTCCAAATAAAAAAAAGCGTGTCAATATCCAACTTACCACATCATTCACAAAAACCTTTTTGGCTTGATCTTCAACTGGTATATTCAACCCTGGTTTGAGAAGGCCTTTGGCAAATGCTTCCTGCAACTAAAATATATACAAATCAGAAACAATATTTTTCCACCCTGAAAAAAGTCTCAACAGTTGTAGTTACACCAGTCTTTATGCAGCTGTTATATTTACATTTAGACAATAGTGTAAACTATAAAAACGTGCAATAACTGTGCATACACAAATAAAATTCGAAAATGTTTCTTGGACAGAATGTGTATAATAGTGATGTATATCAATAATCAACCACGGATGATGACCTTTTGATTTTATGCATGGAATAAGCCTTTGAATAGTTTTCCAGTTATAAAATTGAGTATATTTTTTTGTATATTTCATTGCTGTTGCAATGGGGCTTTCTACAAGTTCAGCCTGTATCTAGCTTGTTCTGAATCACGTACAATAAAAATAGGCTAGGCATAATCATACTGAACATACAAAAGTAGAGCTTCTACTAGAGCACGGTTCCGTTACCTTAATACCTTATTACGCTTTTAAGTCTTTGACCGAAATTAGTAAAGGATAGACTTCGTACTATAAAAACAACTATTTACATTTATACACAATGAATGGTTGTAGGTCAGACATCCACCTCATAGAATTCTCGTATTAATGAGTGAAGCGGATTATTTCAGTCACCTAGACCCACCACAAATAAAGTGTTTTGGCACTGAAAGATCCTTCCGTCCTGTATCAGCTTGCTGAAAAGTCTAAGGGCACTGAGAGGAACTTTCCTAATTTTCAACTTATTACATCTTGGTATGTCAGATTTTTGCCCACCCTCTCAGTTCAGACCATGAATCTCTGATGTCTGGGAGGAACTGCTCAATATTTTTCCGTTACATGACGAACCTTGTCATTTATAGAACTGGTTGGTCACAGTCAGCACTTGGGTGAGAGAGAAAGAGTGTGATCCCTGTGTCCAGCACCAGCAATAATCCGGATCGCCTTCTGGAGAGCAGAATCCTAAAGGTAGTTAGAGATGTCTAAAGAAGCAGCCATTACTGTAGATGACTGTGAAAGTAATATATACATCCTTAAGATAAGTTGTGGTGATAAGGCACTTTGCTCTCAGCAGGTGCAGCACTCTGGAGAGTTTTCGAAATTTCGAGTGTGATCCTCCATTTTAGCTTAGGGGAAAATGAAATGAGGAAACTAAGCTTCCAGGTTCAAACTTAACTAAAGACAGTTAATTACAGGTTTACGCGAATATATCTACCCAGAGAGTTACCAGAAAGCCTCATCCTGTAAAACAATCAATTGACTCGGTTGCCATTTCTCTACCTATGGAATGCAAAGAGGATTCTCTCAGATGAACTTAATAATTACACCGCTGCGATCTTTCACTCAACATAAGAACGGTTTTCTGGCCTATGTTTTGGAAAAAATTAATGGATCTCCTCTTAGACTGTTTTGATCCAGAGAAGTATGTTAACTCTTGGCTGGTTTCTTGGACACCACTGCGCTAGCTGTCAAGAGTAAGGGAAAGATCAAGAGAAGGCAAATACTAAGAAAACATGATGAAGTTTTGGAGTATATTTTAAGAACAATTTTGAAACAGTTATGTTGTATTGTTTACTATGTTTGCATAAAAAAGTTTGAGTTCAATAAAATATTTCTTTCTTTTTTAACCGAATATCCTTCTACGTGGTTGGCAGCTTGACTTGTTATTGACTGTGTTAAAGTGTTGATGTTGCTAACTGAAATTTCTTACTTGATTAGTCAAAAATATTTGTTTCAAGCCTTACTTCTGTTGAACACTAAACTATTGTTGATTGAGAAGTAAAAACAGCATAAAAAATGCGTAATTTTAACTGAAATTTTGAAAATTTTCTCCGAAGGTTCCCTGACCTTCTTTGTTGTATGGAATACCCCAGACCAAAATGCTGGTGTGTCCGCCTAACAGAGTTCCGGTGCCTCTTAGAAATGAGCACTGTAAATATATATATATATACACATACACACAGAAAATTCACAAATTTGCCAACACCTCAACAAACTCCTGGACACTGTAAAACATTGATTTTAAATGTATATTTAAAGTCAATGCACGTTAAAGCTTGATCCGGGAAACCATTCGCTTGTCAGTTTTTGGATGCACTCTGTGGTATTAACTCTTGTCAACACTTTTCCTCTTGTCAAAATTTTTTCTGTAATCTGTAACTCTGTGGTTGTATTTTCTAACCGAGAATTTTTGGTTGTTTATTCTTCAGTTTGTGGCCAAAATAGCCTAAATTACTATTAGTAATTACCTAATCAGGGATTAAGGTAAGTCTTTTAATGATGCCTTTTAACCATCACCATACTTTCATAAGTTCTATTGGCTGGACAATGTTTTTATAGTCTTTGACTTTAGTTGGTAAGCTATGCTATCTGTAGTGTCTCTAAACTTGTTTTTGGGCGGCCACATACAGGGGATATGGACTGTGGCTTTGGAAAGTTAACATATTTCTGTATTCCTACATGTCCCTTGAACAAAGAAGAAATATTTATTTCCCTGTTTTCAAATACTATCCATCCTTGGAGCCTTGTAAGCCTACTGTAAAGTTTAGAGACCTATAAATATTCTGAAATTGTAAAAGCAGCAAGCTTTACAGATAACTTTACAGTTATGCAGTTTCCAAACTAGGGGTGAACTGCATGAAGTGTACTGAGGAACAACAATCAGCTAAATCAAGTGAGATGTCGAGTCTCCATGGCACACAAAATTTTTCCTGCTCAGGCCCGAAGTCTGTTCAATAGGTTACCAGCTGAAGTAAGGATTTCCAAAAAACAGGAGTTTAAGGCGAGAGTAGACAAATGGTTGGAGACTCACCCTTTTTATTCTCTGTCCGAGTTTCTGGGATCAGATATGAGGGCCATCTGACTGATCTCCTTCCACTGCCATACACCAAAGCTTTGTAAATAGTTAACAAGTATTTTATTTGTAAAAGTTGACGCTATCTATCCAGTATGCTGGTCAAGGATGAAGAAATTGGTAATGGTACAGCCTCTTGTTGCGGAATGGTCAGTTGGACACTACTTTAGCTGTATAGGTCAAAGATCACGGTAATATAATAATGACCTCCTGGTAAGGTAAGCAACTGATTTCACTATACTTGTTCTGTATGGTAAGTGAGAGCTCACTTTTACAGAAAATGTTAACCAGACTTAAGAAAAGTTTCTTCAAAACCGAGGCTGCCACTTCTATTAGTTTTCCCAGGGCCGGATTCCCATCAAGGGCTCTATCAGGAAATAAAATGTTTTACCCCCTTTGGTAGAAAGGCACTGTTGTGGGAAAAGATGCACCCGAAGGTGTATGTTGAAAGAGGAGTCTACCGGAATAGAGGGGTCCTCTTAAGGAAATTACAAAAGAAATATTATACCTGCATTTCATATTTGCCTAACATTTTTACTCTAAAAGGCATGGGTGCTTATTTGTTTGAAAGTTAAACTTCCAATTGTAACTACATGTATATTTCCATTAACAGAATGAATGCAAATGAGAAAAAGATGTCCGGGACAGGATTGGAGGAGATCGGAGTTCCAGGCCAGCAGTTCTTGAGAGATGCTCTCACAAGCTGCACAGATCCTTTGAAAGCAATTGAAGAATTTCAGGTAAGGTGGCTAACAATGATACAGCCTTCAAGCGACGGCTTGAATCCTACAGTCCCTCAGTGTTTAGTAAACCCTTATCTTACTGATGTAATGGCAATAAAGACCTTATCTCAACTTCTCAAGTCAAATGAGGATTGACTTGATACTGAAATAACTTGTAGTGAGGCAGGTTAGGGCAGTTGATGACGGATCGCTGTATTATTAACTTTGAAAAGGATTTTTAAGAGGTTGTTGAACGAGTAAAGCTACTTTCATACTTTTGAAGAGGTGCCATTCTTGTTTGAATCCAATTTGATCATATGAAGCTGTTAACTCTGTCCAACCCATGTGCTGTGACCGTGGCAGGAGTAATTTATTAGATGTGGCGTGTTGATTACTATTGTACCTTGCATGTGTTCATACACAGCGGTTTTTGCGAGACCCAATGGACTGTAAAGAGTGAATGACCTCTCTTTGACACACCTCCGGTTAGTCCCTCTCTTGACCCAGAGAAAGGAAATGTCGTACAGAGTAGAAAAAAACCTACCCAGCTTTAGACATGATCTCTCTTTGCTATGCTCCAGTATTAGGTTATCTGCACAGCTTCAAATACCAGTCAGACTCCCACTGGGGGTTGACAATCGTGTAAATTTAAGCTTTTTCATAGTTGTAATCATAATTTAATTTTTATAGCTGGAAAATGGGATTCTTCTCCCTTCTCTGCGCCAGATGCTTCCACTTCTTGATCTTCACGGAGTTAGGAGACTTGATTTCCACACTTCAGTTATGGAGGTTTGTATTTCTTTTATACAGGATGTTTTCAAACTCTCTAGACATTCTTTGTTGGATTGTTCCTTGGGTCAACACATTTCACCCCTCAAACATGGAATGATAGAACCAACACATTTTGCTTTCCTGCAAGCAATCATATTGTGTTTTTAACTAACTTGTAATCTCTGAATCCTTAGTATCGATTATCCTAAAACTTGGTCTGATTTTATTACTTATAAACAGTTTTTGGAAGTAGTATGCAAAAATTAGCACACTACTTTAGCTTGCTACTTTTTTTTAGCTTAGGAAGTAGCAGTGCTATTTCTTATAACTATTAGTTTTCATATAACCATAACACAATTTCATCTATTTATTTTGAATGCAGGAAATCAGAGAGCGCCTTATTCAACATATCAATGAGATTGGGCAGAAAGAGGGTCGAGAGCGAGATCGGAAGCTGAAAGAGTTGTTGTCGAAGAGCTTCCCACTCGTACGAGTGAAGCCTCTGAGACCAGTCGTCATGGCTATCCTGCGCAACACTACTCACATAGACGACAAGTATCTGCGAGTTTTGGTGAGTCTGATCAACATCCTGCTGATACAACACCACATCTGTAAGAAATTACCGATTTCAAACGGAAATAAAGTTAAACTTTTCTCAAGGATAGTGTACATTTTCATGTACCTATTGATAGTTGTACAGTTGACTGTCATAAGTAGTTTAAACGGTTTTGGCATCAAAAACGTACGCAAGCTTTATCAAAAAATGATAGTAGTAGGTGTGAACAACATCTCAAAGGAGCTTTGTTTACGACGTTTTATTGACACAATGAAGGAATATTGGTCTGACTGGTCCATATGGCTAAGTGGGTGTGGATTGGCTTGATAGATTTCCATTTTTTGGCTTGATAGGAATTTGTAGATTTTTAAATAAAAAAATTGTTGCAGTGTGAGGAGACATTTACGGTAATCCTCAGAAATAGTAATCCAGTAAACTGTGAAAAAACATTGATAATTTAACTAGCTGCAGATTTAACATCTCTAAGCCAGCTGTTTAAAGCCAGTGTGTATGTTTTTGACGTGGTTATGTTTAAGCCTGTCAATATTTTCACAGGCCTTTGGACCAGACTGCATCAACCGACACTTGCCTTTCTGAATTGGGGGTCTTTATTTGGTTGGGACCGAACCTGATGCTTTCCTCTTTACATATGTTCAGGTACGAGACAGAGACTTGTACAACGACACTGATACAGAGGTGAAACGGCAGATATGGAAGGATAACCAGTCCTTGTTCGAGATGAAGTTTCGCCCTTGCTCTCTCAGTACATCAAGGAGAAAGAGAATGTCCTGTTTGACCACAACAATTTAACTAACCTCTTTTTCACTCCATCACCTAAGGTAGGTTTCAACTTCAAACTACAAGCCAATTTGTTTAATGGTTGTGATTTATACTCGGGTTAAAATATTAACACGTTGGCTAAAAAAAATGTTACAAACATGTTATGTTTAGGAATCAGATTTTATTCAGCAAACAAGAAACTTTCCCCTTAGAACAGATAGGGCAGATTGATCTAGACCAAACAACACGCATGTGTGCCAGATATATCACCAAAAGAAGACTGAGAAAGACTTTGTAATCGTAAATCAACACCGAAGCAAAAAATGTGTAGTAAAAATTTGGTTACTCCAGAAGGTAGTTTTAAAAAGCTGTATATGAAATAGTAAAACTTATTTACTTGCAATCCATTTTTCAAGTTTTTCTGATTCCATTGTCGCAAGCAAAAGTTCCGCTGTTGCTGCATCTTGTCCCACAGCACTTATTCCAAACATGATCCAAAATCTTCTCCTCACACTGCAGTCTGTGATTGTTTCAGCTGAGAAGACAAGGTGACGTGGTGCAGAAGTTGGCACACATGATCGGCAACAGCGTGAAGCTGTACGACATGGTGTTGCAGTTCTTGCGCACGCTGTTCCTGCGTACGCGTAATGTACACTATTGTACACTCAGAGCCGAACTGCTCATGGCGCTACACGACTTGGAGGTTCAAGTAAGTTTCAGTGCTGGTCTTCACATCTCCCCTTAGCAAAGTATTTGTAAACAAGCTAACTGATTATTTTTAAAGAAGTTAGTAAATTTAAATTTTTAAAGGTGGTGGGAAGGCCACTTGATTTTGAAAATGTAGGTTAGTTTTAGTTTAATTAATTTTGAATTAGTTGGCAAGGGTGTTTTGAACAATATGAGCCATATCATGAATCAGAGTAAAGTTGGAATCTTAAGTATTTTTAAGAATTGCAATTAAGGTTGTATCCAGAAACTATTTTGAAGGGGCTCTTCTCACTTATCAGGGTTTGCGGGTGTCCTTCCCCTCCAAAAATGGAGTAGTTTTGGGTTACTACAAAGCATGTTTTGAATTGCACTTAAACGTGTAATTTTATATCTTCAAAATTGTGGAAAGAAGGGGAAGGTTTCGATTCCCCTGGTTGTATCAGCAATATAGTATCTTGAATTAGCAACGCTCACCTCTACTTTCATCTAGCCTCATCTATTCAAAACACTGTATAATCTGCTGATCAGGAAAAAAACAAATTTTAAAATATATGAATTATTTTCAATAATTATAACTGTTGCTATCCTCAAACACTTCAGCTCACAACACTGGTTTATCACAAGTATATTATGGTTACTGTTGTTTTGTTTTCAGGACATCATTTCCGTGGACCCGTGTCACAAGTTTACCTGGTCTGGACGCTTGTATACGAGAGAAGAATGTGGATATCAAGCGTTCCAGAGAGTTGCAGGTATAGTAGTGGCTATGAAACAATTGTTACCTTTTACAGCAACTAGTGTAGTTGTGGAATTTCAGGATAAAAGTAACATTCAACTCTTAACTTATAGCTGTTATTATTGCAAGATAACACCATGTATCTTTGGTTAGAAACAATATAATAACTTCAGTGCAATAATCACACTTATATGATTCTAATCCTTGATCTCTTCTTTAGAGAATTATAATTCTTTTTAACATTTCCTTGATAACCAATTTTTCCTCACTATGGTGAATATCTGTGTTCTAAGTTCTATGTTTGTGTGTATAGGGATTCCTGGACAGTATAAAGCGAGGACAGGAGCAAGTGCTGGGGGATCTGTCAATGACTCTGTGTGACCCTTACGCCATCAACTTCTTGGCCACTTCGGCAATGAAAATTCTTCAACATCTCATAAACAACGATAGTCTTCCAAGAGTACGTTAACTTTTGAAATAGGTCTATGGTCTAGTAAAATTAATCAAATTTATTTTAACCTTGTACTTCTGCAAAGTATGTTTGGTTTTATCAGGCTTTGTGTAGTTTGATGATTGATGTTTTTGAGTAGAGTAAGCCTATCAAAGTGGTGCAGATCTATAAGGCTGGAGGAAAGAAGGGTAAGGGCAAGAATCGCAAAATCCAACGAATACCAGAATATTGTTGCTAAACGGATGATCAGGATGTAGGTTGGGGGTTGCAAACCAAAAGCCATAATTGGCCCCTAAAAACATTTTTCCATACAAGATCAAAAAAGCCAAATCTCACTACCACTAAAACTTAACTAAACAGTTACTCAAATGAGCAAATTTTCTTAAAAACTAAATTTGACTTGAGTTAAACTAAAGAACACTACTCGACAGATCTAATTTTATATATTTCAAATTTTTAATATGGCTTTAAAACTTGCGTGAATTAAAACCACTGTTGTTTCAATTGGTATTTTATTTTTTCAGGAAAATACCATCTTGATATTGTTGCTCAGGATGCTTGCCCTCGGTCTCAGTGCGTGGGTCATGATTGATTCTCAGGTGTGTATACTATAGTTTCTGAACTTTTCAATAACTGTTTAAAAATGTTAATAATTTTTGAAAATATTGAAGATTTAGTCTTAAGTGTTAAAATTGCCGCTTTTGATAAAGACGTTATTAAATTGCTGCTTGGTGATTTCCAACTCTCCACTTACAAGCCGCTGTAAGTTGACTTACAAGAAGGGCCCTTCACAGCATAATAGAATTTCTCAACTAAAGCCATTACACATCTTTAAAATATTGTAAATAAAGAATTTCTGATTTCTGACCAGTTGTTACTGTACGGTTGCTGTGTTGGCAGGAGTTCAAAGAGCCGAAGCTGGACAGCCAGGTAGTGACAAAGTTCCTGCCGGCGCTCATGTCGCTGATGGTGGACGATCAAGTGCGCTCTCTCAACTCCAAGCTGCCCCCTGACGAGCGCGAGCCATCACCATCATTGAACACTCGGGTAAAGAGTTGAAATATTTCTAATACTTAAATCTTGTAATTCTAATTTATAAAGATAAACCATTGATTCTTAAACAATATAAAACCAGCAGAGAAAATACTTAAAAATGTGTTGTGTGGATTTTAGGGCCGCCGCCGGATGCGTGTCAGGCCTACGCAGAGAGCAGTGTTGCCAGTGTGATAGCCATGTACTACACACTGCAAGCCGCCCGACAGTGTGACAGGATAGGACTCATGCGAGTTCTCGGCACACTCGCTACCTGTGACAGTGACAGAGCATTCGAGGACCCTTTCCTTCATCTGCTGGTCAGTTTCCAAGCCATGTGGCTTAGCACATGATAACGTTGGTTGACTTGTAATTCAGGATTGTAGGAGGTTTATTAGAGGTAAAATACCAACAGAGACTGAGTTTACATTGGTGGTGTTTAACTAACAAATTTCCTGCAAGAGATTATTACCAGTTGTGTGACACTTCAAATTGCTGATTACTTATGTTAAAAACTTTGTGTTGAATAAGTGAATACTTATTTTTAATCAGAGTTCTTTCCTTAACCACTTGAGGTCGTAAATTTGACAACGTATTTTGTTTGAACAAAGTAACAACAGGAGGCCATGCACCATAGACAAACTATAGTAATATAAGAGCAATCATTTCAAGATTGTTAAATGGCTAGGTTGATGTCTCTTATATTTGTATTACCTGTAATATATAGTAAAATCAATGAGATCAAGGGTTGAAAAATTGGGATTATTTAATCATCTGCAATATTTTTTGGAATACACTTTGAAAATGAATACACATTGAGTATTTTAGAAATAACTGCATCAACACTACTGTTTATGGTAGAAGAATGGTAGATTTTATGGTAGAGAATAAAAAAATCTCTAACAAAATAAAATTAGCTTTGTTGACATAGTAGCATAAATGAATGTCCACAACATCATAAAATTGTACAGGTGTCTCTGTTGATCCACGTGGGGGAAGAGTTCACGACTGAAGACTTCTGCACCGTGATGTTTGACGAGTTCTTCTACGCGTGGATCAGTCGCGAGAACGTAGTGAGACACATGTTGAAGCTGCTGTGGTACGTGTATCCCAAGTTGTCCAGCACTAGACTCCACACTCTCATGAAAGTGTTGCAGCCCACGGCACAGGTAAGTCACTGTACCAAGCCGTACTGTATCATCCTAAATTTAGAGTCTAATTTATTGCCTGCTTATCAAATCTTTGTTTGTGATCTTGTCATATGAAATTTGTTTGGTTAATTGGGGTCTTAATTCAGAATAATTTTGCAATAAGGTGTTTAAAAAGTAGTTTTTAACTTGCAAGTATGCGCTTTCTGACCAACAGAAGTGTCTGAGTTCTCTTTATTCAAAAGTGGCTAACCAGGTTATAAAAAACAGCTTATTTAGTAATTTCTAACAACCACCATTTCCTTGTGATTGGCTTTGAAATATGGTGTACAAAATGTTTGTACAAGGTGGTTGGTCTTAGAATAGTAACATTGTGAGGGAGGTGACCAAGGAGTAGGAGTAGGATGAGCAGGATCTCAAAACAGCTGTGCAATGTGAGCTCGCGCCCAATGAGGAACGGAGCACAGGATGCCAGGTGGTCGCCTATCCAGGATGATAAAAAGTGTTTGATTTCTCCTCTACCTCTTAGCACAGACAATAGAAACTCTTTACAGGTGTCCGTTTCCTCGGTATACAGTAAAGGCTAATTCAGTCACAGAGCGTGGTTGCCATATCTTTCGCCTCACACTAGTCTCGTATTACTCCTCTCCTGCGAGCCACTGCATGATTGGGCAACCCCTTAGTAATAAATTTGAGAACTAAATTTCAAAAAATTTCTTTTTCCCACTGGATCTCTGTACACATTCTCTGTGCTAGCCTCTTTGCTTTTCCATAATTCCTTCAGCCCCCTTCACTTCTTTTGATCTCAATTATGGAATTTGAATATTTGTGTTTTTTTCCACCTTCCTGGCCCTGCGCAGCATATTCTTGCTCCTGGCTGAAGCATCACTCTCCCTTGTTCCAGCACAACGAGGCAGTACACTCGCTCTATCAGCAGCTGGTCGACAAGATCGGCAGTGAACAAGAACCTCCTCCGATCCCAGAGAACCTTGACTACCTGGAGTCTCCTCTCATGTCCGTACCGACTCCGGCCCCGCTGGCATTTAACTCACTCAAGGTTTGCTCTCATCAAACTTGTACTTTCATTGCTAAGCCAGTATTGTATTTCAAGTATGTATATCAATTTACACAGGAAAAAATTACTAACCTTTGAGATAAACTCCAAAATATGTATTTATGTAAATGTTTTACAACAGAAATTCTTTCAAGCAGTCTTTAAGCGTTATATTTACTGTTACATAAATTCATGAATAATCGTGATCATTTGGTTAGTGATGAAAATGTTTGTCAATACAGTATGTAAGGAATAAAATTGTTTTAAATTTGTTCTCTAAGGTATTTTTTTTTATTTATAATTATGCAAGTTAGTCAATTTATGCAATCTTTTACAGAAACGGGTGGGGAGCAAATGCATTTCTGATACTCCTGTTCCACCTACCACAAAAGAAAAAATCATACTTACCCAAATTACTTTTGACACCTACCCTTTTTCAGTCTTTATTGACTAGGCTTTAGGCACCTAATACTGTGATGTTAAATTAAACATAGTAATATTTAATTTGAATTCTGTTTTGATTTTCAGAATAAAGACTGGAAGGCAAGAGAGAATTATTTGTTCAACTGTACAAGACTGGGCTATTGACTGTACACACAATGTAAATATTTTGCTTGTATATATTTGTATTATAACAAGTAATTAGTGAGTAATAATAAAATGATGTACAAATAGATTTAAGTCATTACTCTGTGTAAAAAGTCTAATACACTATTTTTAAGTAATACAAAAATTTTTCCTTTTGACCCTACTCCTTTTGGTAAGTTGTTGTAAGACTGGTGCACTCCCAGACTTTACTTGGGTTCTATTTAACTTTTGTCTTTAATTCAATAGAATATATTAATATATTTTAAAACCTATACCTCAATGAAAAAAATTAAATTTTCACTCATATTTCATGAGTAAGAGAGTATTATTGAAATGAAACGAGAAACGTTTTTATTAGTGGCGAAGTTAGGACTATAAAGATATAAATGATATACATGAATGAATTTAGATATCAATATAATTTTAAATATTAGATATATTTATTTTTAAATAGCATATAACTAATGTTTTATATTGAACAATTTAATGAAGTTTTATAACATACAAAGTTATAAAGATAATGATATAAAATATACATTTGAAATATATACATACAATTGATATATTAACATACAATCGAAATACTGTACATACATACGTTTAAAATGTATATACTATACTAAAAATTAAAAATACTACAGGAGTAAAGTATTTGTATAGAAAATATTCACCATAAAATAGCTATGCAACACAAATAATTTGGATGCAACCGCAAATTGAAATAACTGGCTTTTGCATGCAAGTCATTGTTGATAGTTTAGTACTGTCAACATCTTATAAAAAGAACCTGAGAGTTCATCGACTGAATGCTCAATGCAGCCATCTCCTGCAAGACTGACTGTAGTAGATAGTACAGTCAGCTGTTGCTACGTGCTTGACCTTGGGACTCAAACAAAAGTTATCTTCACTGGGATGGACTGTACTCATTCGATTTGGGCTCAACAAACCTCAAACCAGCCGGCAAACCCGTCCAGTGCATTCTGTGCTGGATTTTCAGCGAGGTATGTTGTACTTTTCCTACTTGTCCTTTTTTCTAAACTGATTTTGTTATATAACAATGCTACTTGTGTTGTTTTGTGAAATTACCACCAAGTCCTTTATTCATTGTTTATTATCACGCTGGAAAAGGCATGATAGTAAACTGTTATGTAGACGGTTGCCAAACCATACTTAAAAAAAAGTTGTGTATGAAAGTTTTTGGAATATTTTATTGTTAGGCTTTTAGCTTTTTAACATGTGTAAACGTTGTAACCAAAACTCTATGATTAAAATATTGTAATAATAGGTGTGTACTTATAAACCAGTGTAAAAGTAAAGTCAGAATAAAAACCTGACACTAATGTAAAAGGGTTTTCAGCATCAATACAAATTATACAAAAATGCAATGGTGTATGAGATGCTTTTTGGACAGATATAATCTGTGTTAAAAGCTTAGGTTTTAATCAATATTTCTGTTTCTGGAGGAAAGATTGACAGTAAATAGTGGTTTCTCCTAAACTATGAAAGTCTAGTAATACAGACACCATACATATGATCGTTAGAACCTAGATTGTTATAACTTATAACAAGTAAATCTTGTAAAGTTATAACTTATAAAGCAAATTTTGTATTCTTTTAAACCCTGAAAAAGGGAGTTTTTCATTAGTAATGTTTTATGATTACATTTAACAGAGATAACAATGATAGGAATATCTTTAGCTAATAAATTAGTTCCCCATATCTTAATCACCTTGCCAGATAAGAAAACATGAACCCTTTAGTTTCCTGTACATAGTTTATTTTTGTACATGACTATTGTAAAGATTGTAGTTAACTTTTCAAATTCTGTTAAGTTTTATTACCCATGTTTAATTAATACCTAAATAGCTTGAGTGGAAATGAAAGCTTGTACTGTTAAGGAGCCATTAAATGCTTGATTACCTATTCTTTACAGCAAATTTACAGTTTTACTAAAAAAGTACAAAATTACAAATGTTCATGGCTGGGACTCGTGGCGTGGTCCTGTAATCCAGCTTCATGGAGGTCAGGTTTTGAGGATTATATAGGTCTAAAGCAGCTCAGATAGTCTCAGTGATCATCTGATGATACCCGCATCAACTCCCACCATCGTTTAGACCTATCAGACCATCACCTAAATTACAAATGTTCTTTCAGCAATTTCACTGAATTTTAAAGAATCTATGAAAATTTGTAGGTAAACTTATTTCAGTGTTGGGTTATCTTTGTGTGCTACAGTATGAAAACTATTGTTACACAAAAGGCATAATTGGCCTGCTTTACCTTCTGGTTTTGTCAATTTTCAACAGAGCTACTTACCCAGTTATATGATTCTACCTGGCTGCTAACCTACTTAAAGAATTACTTATTATAGATCTGAATTATAGAATTACTGATATACAAAATAATTAATGATTATTTTACCAGTGATTTCCGTAGCTGTGCCGCAGAGAGAAAACGAGAACCTGTTAGAACATAATAAAACAAAGGCCACCCATTAATAAATGTGATTTTCAAGAATACTTTCAGTTCAAAATGGCATAGTATGAAGAATACATTAATAAATTAATATTATATAAAGAAAAGAAACATAGCACCCTGTAAAAAGATTTGTAAAATTATTAGCGGAACCGTTTTGACTATTATTATTTTTACAGGGTGCTATGTTTCTTTTTATACATTATATAATTACAGTAACCCTCAGTGAGTCAATGTATAATAAATTAATATTAATATATTACCAGAAGATGAGCTCAGCTCGAAACCGGTTGTGAAATAATAAAATGTTTAGAATAGTATATGATTTAATTTTTGCACTTTTGTTTGAATTAATATAAATTTATTGACATTTTGTCCATATATAAGCCTTTGAAAATGGGGATTATTCATCAGTCCACCTTGCAGAAGACCAAAGTATTGGTACTTTTTTTAACTATGCCTTGCTTACAGGGAGCAGGGCTGCTGAGATGTTCCGAGGTCTACTAGTGTCGGTTCTGGTGCTCCTGGCTGCTGTGGGAGCCGGCTTGTACTACAGCCATGTCAACACCTACACTGGGAAACCACCTGCACTGTCAAGAACTGAGTGGTGGGGCGAAGGCAGCTCCCGAGCAGACAACACTGCAGTCAAACCCTTCAAGATCAACTACCCTAAAGAGGTGAGTTTCAAAATATTATTACTTGGATTGTGTTATTATTTTGCTCTGCAACCTAAATTTGCTTTGTGAAACTAAATTTTACATTTAACTTTGGTGTAATAGAATATAAAAATTAATTTATATATATTTTCATGTCTCTTTGTTTTATTTGAGAAATTTATCGTAATACAGTAGATAAAACCAATTCTAAAAATATATAATTAAGTTATATGAAGTTTTAAAGAGCTATATTGGAGGAACTTTTAGTTTAATGCTTTAAATAATAAAAAGTGTCTTAATGTATTAAACCAACAAGATTTTAAGCATTTTTATCTATTTTTGTGTTTATTAGAAGAGTATGTAGTACAAGTTTAAAAACAGAAGTTTCCAAACCGATTTCCATTTAAATTGGTGGAAGTTAAACTGAAATTGCCCTTAAAAAAATACTTGTACCCCAATTCAATTTTTTTGGAACTTTCTAATAGAGGCAATTGGTTTTTAATACCATCCAGTCGGGGCTACATCTAATAAAAATATAAACAACAGTTTTTATGTTCAAACATTATTTTTAGAAATTTTACCACCTTTCTTACAAAGTATGTACTCATTGACATATTTTTTGGTAACTGCCGTTAAAAATTAAACTTTGTATGAAGTACTAATATTTATTTCTACTGAATATATTTACTGATGCACTTTAAACGTTGACACTTCACTTCAGAAACTTGTTGACTAAGACTTGGCATTTGATAAACATGTTTACACACTCAGTTATCTACTACAAGCATTTTGGAGTTTGTTCGTACTAACAAGTCTGAACAGTGAACACAATACACTTCTCTCACCTGGATTGCCAACTGATTGTCGTTTTAAAAAATTAATAATTAATAAAGAAGAATATTTCAATTTAGAAGAATCACCTTCAGGTTTATATATTCAAACACACCATCTCCACTAGACAAAACTTGTAATACAATTTTTTGAATATCGTCTGAAAGTAATTGGCCATAAGTAAATCATGTGGACAGGACTAGATTTGTTCATTTATCGTCCGTTATGCTGCCCTCAAGGCCCACGATTTATTGCGCAGAAGACAGTACCTGTAATATTTTAACTGTTTTCAGGCTTTAGACGATTTGTCTCAAAGATTGAAAAATACTCGCCCGTTCCACGCACCACTCGAGGGAGTTGGGTTTGAATATGGGTTCAACCCTAAGTTCCTACAAACAGTATTAGACTTTTGGAAAACCAAGTACTCGTGGACAAAGCGTCAAGACTTCCTCAACTCCTTGCCTCAGTACACAACCGAGATCCAGGGACTCACAATACACTTCATTCACGCCAAGCCTGCTAAAACTGCGGGGGTGAGTTTATACAAGACAACGTCTTCTAGTTGCAAATAGTTTTAAAAATTGATATAAAAGTTAAGCAAATATATTTTTACCCAAAGAGATAAATGAAGAGTATAGTTGAATTATATGTTAGGAATGTCTTTGTAGCTTAGGATGTGTTTTAATGGTAAGTGGCAAGGTAGCAAAAGAAGCTAAAGTTATATAAGAATAATAACAATTTAGTTATTGTACTTGTGTAATCAGTTGAAAGTGGTGCCGTTGCTGCTGGTTCACGGTTGGCCCGGTTCAGTCAGGGAGTTCTACGAGCTGATTCCTCTGCTGACCACAGCTCGCGACGGCCAGGACTTTGTGTTTGAGGTGACGCCTCGCTGCCTGGGTACCTGTTCTCCGGGTGGTGCCCCACCGGCCTTGGACCCTCCCACATGGGAGTGGTGCTTCACAACCTCATGCAACGTCTCGGCTTCAACCAGTACTTCACGCAAGGTGGTGACTGGGGCAGTATCATCACCACATATCTCTCTCAGCTCTACCCTAGTTCGTAAGTGTGCAAACTTGCTTTACAACTGATCAAAGTTAAACTCTCATTAACTAACTCATTCAATGGGTTGTAAATCGTGTTTGTAGTTAAAACCAAACTATTCTAAAACGCTTTTTTTGATCATAATGCAATAAAATTAGGTAAGCATTTTCCCCCAATTTTAAAGAAGCAGTTCCAAGAGGAGTGCGAAAGCTCATCTATTTATAAAAGGCTTTATTCATATAACTCTGAAGTCAAAAGAGGAACCGATTTGGTCGGTGGGTCGCAGACATTTGGTGCTATAACCAGTGATTTGGTCCAATACGCCGCCGTTGTGGGAATGTGACCAGGGGAGAGTTAACAAAACACAATGTTGGATAAAAAGTAATACTGTAACATTTTAAAACCTGTACCTGTACAATAATTTAAGTAAACAAACATCTCACTCCACTCATCAATTGACTAAACCTATTCAATAGTCATACTTGTGTTGCAGGGTGTTAGGACTTCACACGAACATGCCTTTTGTGATGCCAAATGTCGTAGACATGGTTCAGTTAGCAGTCGGCAGCGTGTTTCCCAGCGTAGTGTGTAGCGAGAATGAGCAACAGTACGTCTATCCTGTGACGGCACGTTACCTCTACATCCTCGAGGAGACAGGGTATCTCCACATCCAGGCTACCAAGCCTGACACAATCGGTGAGTGTTATGTTAACTATGCTAGTAAAGTTGGGTAACTCACTCGGAGGAGATACCCGATTTGTTGCAGTCAGTAACTGTTTATTTGTTAGAATAAATAGATACATAACTCACAGTTGCAAATTAACTAATTTTGGTAGTATTTTGGCTTCACCATCATCAAACCAATACATAAAAAAATATAAAGTGCAGCTTGAAAACAAAAACAATTTCAAAATTTCATGCTCACCATTTTCCCTGACTGTTCAGCAAAAATC
Source organism: Matsumurasca onukii (assembly GCA_018831715.1). NCBI lineage: Eukaryota > Metazoa > Arthropoda > Insecta > Hemiptera > Cicadellidae > Matsumurasca > Matsumurasca onukii. The sequence continues at coordinate 10,049,716 of CM032063.1, forward strand.
TAGCCTGTAATCAAACTCTTTTCCTGTAGATCACCAAGTTAACATTGATTTATGGAATTGACTGCAGCTCTGATAAGGTTCCGCAGGTTATCTAGATTGTTTGTCAGTGTGGGTACGTAAACCTTCACCTTTACATAGCCCCACAAAAGAAATTCACGAGGAAATCACTAATCTACTAATTAAACTCGCTGGACTGAACTGACTGGCTTTTTGGAAATTCAAGAACGCAAAATATCTTGTGTTGAATGCGCAGCCATCTTGTTGGTAATTAAAAGAGGAAATTAGTTCTCAGTATATGTAAACAAAACTTTGAAACTTCTCCTTTCAACCACATGTAAATTATTCATGAAGCACCTACAATATAAAAGTTACAGAAGAATGAAAGTAGGATATTATTTTTAATAACCCTGTAGATTAAACTTTGGTCAAGTTTTATGACTACTTCTTGAGCTAAATACAAAGTAACATCATGTTTTTTTATAGCCCTTTCAAAATTTAGTAGGTGAAACAAATAAAGGTATATATTTCTGTAAATCAAATGTATGACCTTTTGGTAATTTTAAAATTTGTTAGGATAAAATAACTTATAGATAAGAACCAAATATAGCTGTGCAGCTGGTCATTTTGAACATAAAAAACAGTAGTATTTGTAAAGCAAAATAAAGATTTACAACAATTTTAAATGCAATGTTTTACTAACAAAATAATTGTGTAAAAAGAGTGGAACAAGCTTGAAACTTAAATTACAAAATTCAGAAGAGAAAACTGAAATTGAGTATCTAATTGATAATAAAACTTGTATTTACTAATGGTATGGATGAAAATACTATTAAACCATCAAAGAACTACTTAAACTTATAGCTAAGTACTTTCAAGAGTTAAATTTACTCCTAGCTGTTACTTCTGAGAATGTTTTTTCCCTTCAAATTTTCTGAGAGACATTTTTCTCCTCATATCTCCCAAGAGAGAGTTTGTCTGTGAATAGCCCAAAAATGTGTTCTCTCCTGTGAATCTTTCAAGTGCCACAAAAATTGGAGAGACATACAATTTAATTGACAATTGATAGTTTCCAGTTTTTATAGACCCCGTATAATCAAATTTCTACTGTAATGACCATTGAATCTACAGGTATGTATAACAAACTTACAAACTAGTTTACCGTATACTAAATAATTCTGTACTAAATAAAAATATGAACTTGAATGATTGTTCATAGGAGTGGCACTGAGGGATTCTCCGATCGGTCTGGCTGCTTACATTATGGAGAAGTTCTCCACCTGGACCAACCCTGCGTGGAAGTCTCTGCCTGACGGAGGTCTGCTGAAGAAGTACAAGCTGGAGGATCTGCTGGACAACGTGATGATCTACTGGCTCACCGGCTCCGCTACCACCTCCGTCAGACTCTACAGTGAGAACTTCAACTTTAAACACACAGCTTTGGGCTTTGATAAGTAAGTTTAGCCTCATGATGTGACACAGTGCTTCTTTATGTTGTTGTATTTAACTTTTTCAGATGACCTTTTTTGCATATTTTCAACCATATAAGAGGTTTTATCATTATAGTTAAAGTGTTACTAACTTAATACTGTTTAAGTATACACTTATAAACAAAATATGGGTTAAACACAACTAAATTAATCTTAACTCTTATGATTAATTTCTCAGCCAGTCAACCAGCTACTGAGGATGACTCTACAGCGAGGTTGAAACGTTTAGCAGTATTTATATTTCAACTGTGACGCAGTGTAAACCGGGAACCTTAGATCTTAGTGACAAGTAAATTAATTAATTATATCACAAGGGCTGCCCAGAGAGTAGGTTTTGTTATTGTATGTATTATAGATAGTGAAACCATGTTGCAAATTAAACGACATTGGATAACCTTACTCATTGTAAAATGTAAATCTGACAATACAATTGAAATATTGTTATTTGATTTGTTTGCACATAAATGTCAACACTATTTTGGCTTTTAACATAAAAAATAGTGTCTTCAAGCTGAAGCAGGTTAAAGAATTGGTAGCGGACACTAACGGCAAGATTCCATGCAGTGGCATAACGAGTGTTTAGGTTGCATGAGTGCTTCGATTTTGTTCTTTAATACAGTATCTCAAAAAGTATTTAAAAGATTTTTCTTTTACAAGTAGGCCTACACTACAATGTAAAGTATCCATGAGCAGTGTGTTTTTATATGATTAAACAGAACTTATTTTCCTGATAACTCTTATGTTACAAGTGCTTTTATTTTATATTCTATGTATATAATTATTGTAAGTGTTGCTTAAGAAAGGGCCCTGAGGAACTTCACCTTGTTTGTAAATAACTTTGCAAATAAAAGATATTGTATTCTATTCTGATTTACTAGGGTCTCCTGCTTGCTGTTAAAAATTTACGACCTGGACGGCAAGCAAACTACAATGGCGAATTTTCCACAAGAAATAGTTTAAAAGTAAGAACAATATAACAATTCTAGCTAATTAATCAAGGAGCCATGATTATTACTGCAGTAAAATGATCATTATCTCATCAGATTGTCATCACTAATGGGTTATAAAGTGCTTTGGCTAAGTCTTTCTTTTAATTTGCTCATTACATAAGTAAAATTCAAGGTAGTTTGAATTTGAGAGTCTAGCTTCATTTAAAATATGGTTGTGCTTTTGCTCTTGCCCTCGCCTTTTCCATTTTCTTGATAACTCCAGTTAAAAAAACCTTCATTATATTTTCCTATTTTCTTTAGGTATGTTCAAGGTCTTCTTTAGACATTTTGAACACTAACAGGGTTGCCAGGGTCAGAGAAAAGTCAGGGGGTTTTGGGTAGAAAACTGGATTTGTAAAGGAAAATGTACAAACTACATTGAATTTACAAATCTTTTTAATTCTGTTTTTTTTTAGTTTATAGAAAAGTTATTAATGTTCTAGACAAAAGTACTCAATACTGCACTTGGTTGCCCTGACATGTTCAGAATAGTCACAATTCCTTATTTTTCTTGTCATCAAGAATGCACTTAAAATGTTATGTGGATTAATTACTGTAAAATGAGGACTGGAAATTTAAGAATAGTCTGGAGAAGTCAAAGAATTTTGTCATGAATAAATGGTTTTTACCCTTAGTTTCACACATATTTTACAAACATAGTTTTATAACACAGTTTTACAAACATTGAAAATTAGTGAAGTTATAAATTAATACAGTGTGAGTTTGATGATGTTTCTAATTCCAAAAATGATCCTTTTGTAGACTCACTGAAATCACAGGAAATTGTGACATAATTTAGTTACATTGCAGGTGGCACTTGGTTTTATGGTGAGTTCCATAGAATGTAAGGGGGATGAAGTTGTGTTGAGTGTTATTGATAACATGTAATTCTTAGGTGAGGAATGGCGCCATTTAATGTTTGTATATTTTGCAGGTACAAACTATGAATAAAGATTATTACTTGACTTACTTAGTAGATAATGGCTCGATGATGGTTGAACAATTTGTTATTCCGGTTAAGGGTAAGAGTTAATACATCCCTGGATCAATGATCACAGAACTATTAAAATAGTTTTGCGTCTTTGATAACAGCTTTTGCACATTGCACAACAAATTTTGATTTGGGTTTGTAAAGTCTTGATATTTTTATGTTGATATAAAATACACTTTGATACTGTTCTGCATTTATAACTTGTCCTATCATAGTGTACGATGGCTCTGAGGAGCGCTTTACACCAAGTTCGCTGTATGTTCTATAGAACTTTAGTTTTCTAACACATAAAAAAAGGTCTCATAAACAACAATTTCCATAAAAAACCCAAATCCAAATCGTAGTTAATGTTCACATACAACAACAAAGAATATTCACAACTTTTCAAGACCACCAAAACATTTGACATTGATCAAGTGAGGATCAACCTGACAACAATGTGTGATAGGACTAATAGATGACCTTGGATAAGCCCTTTCATTATGCTGAATCTCCTTGATGCACTGTTCCTCCGCCTCTTTGGCTCTTTCAGTGGCTCTACCTGTTCCTGCATCGGAAACAGATGAATATAGCTTTTTGCCAGTTTGGCCTTGTGAGGTGAATGTGAAGAGTGAAGGCATCATACATACTCTGTGTCGCGGTGTGCGGTGGCAAGGTGGTAGGGAGTGGGAGAGACAACCACAGAGTCTCTCGGCCTTGATGTTGCCAGTTCATTGTTGTCCGCAGTGCGACCACATCAGCTGATCCGTCTCGTGCGTGCCTGTGTTTGTTTATGTTGTACTTGAACATCTGATTTGAACATGTGTGCGCTTCCTAGTGAATATGACTGTTTCTCCTCGATGTTTAAGGTACAGTAATTGATTTTGTTGGCTTTACTCATTACTGTGGGGGTTTGTGTTTCAATTAGCCTATTAGGTAATTAATAATAATTTACTAACTAGTTGAGGGCCAATAATAAGAACATTCCGAAAGTCGTAATATTTAGTTTGTGTAATTCACATTCCTCTACATATTTTTAAGAGATGGAATGATTCGTCTTATTATTATTGAAGTATAATTGTAATTTACTATATAAAAATTACCATTATTCCTGTTCTTAGTTCCTAAGTCTCAAACACGCTTTCTACATGAGAAATAGGAATCAATTTGTAATTGATAGGAAATTTAAACATATTGTTGACACTCAGTTGTCAAAACACTTTTAAAATAGGGTATTTTTGGTTGATTACTCACCATATTGTCGACGAACCATATTGAAACAAACTCCTACCTCATGAATTTCTTAATAATAAGCAAGAAGGTTCGTCAATTTAAAAATTATTGGCACTGTTTTCAAAATAAAATAATGTTGTAGTGGAGTTTTGTGTGCGTAAAGGGTAAGGCGTAAGGGGTGTGCTCTTTAATCTTTATTTTATTATAAAAACGTGTTTTGCCTACAATTTTTAAACTTAAAAACTCCTACTACTGTATTTACTAGTTGTTTTTAGTACAGTACCGAAGTGTAGGCAGTCAAGGTCCTTCCTAAAGTCCTAATGCAAACGGCTTTTATTGTTGTACTGAAGTACAGTGAGTCAATGAATGCTAAAATTGTAACTACTGTATTTATTCAAACAATTTGCTCACAAATTGGTTTTTAGTAGTCCTATACATCAGAAGGCAATCGCGCTAGTATATAAACAGCTGATAGGTACTGATGGTCATAGCTTGTTGATAGCGACCACCGGCAGCCAAAGGTTTGAATCTTTGATACGTTATCAAACTCATAATGGGCAATTGCAAAATTGATCTCGCTGGGAAATTTAATTGAATTGTTTAAAACAGGCTCGTTAAAGTCGAACTTAGTTTTGGTTATCATACTCCAAAACTATGACACGTACTGACAGTATCACTTAACCTACTTAAAACTTGATAACTTTACTTGAGACACAAACCACTTTTAGAGGGTATTTTAAGGTGAATATGGAATACAGGATGAGTGTGTTGGTGAGATGTAGGCTTGTTTTAACCTTAAACAGATCTTGTTACAACAATTATTTTACAATTGGGCCTGATTGTACGAACATCGGTTTTTAATGATGGTGTTATAAAAAAAGAAAATATATGTTTGGAGGTCGTAGGACTGCAGGAGTAAGATAGACAGTAGGCCTGTTCGCATAGTAACATCAGCTACCCTTCTGACGGTAGTTTTTTCAACACTAGGATCTTTTTTTCCAATTCTGATTGGGGAGCCGAACGAAGAGACGTTTTATGACCTCAATAATTAGGGTCTAATCCTCGACCTTTCCCTTTGACAACCTCTCACCCCATTTCAACCTCGGCGCTACCCCCGCCACCTTCTGCCTGCGCTGTTCCTCTGACCGATTCACACACCGTGAAATACGCGTAGGTTTTGCATATATTAAATGTTCCCAAGTTATGGACCATTCTGATTGCGACTATGCGTGCCGATGATACCTCGAAGCGCATAAATGATGATCAACCTCTTAACGCCTCAGGGCAAAATACTAATTAAAAGTTATCTCCATAAATAATATTGCTATAAGAATAAAATTTGCTGCAAACAGTACATCGATGGTTTTTTAGCAATAAAACAGCAATTTTAGCTCAAGATTATCGCACTACTATCCATCATTATTTCCTAAAGAAACTCTTAGGACACTTTGAATATAGTATGACATTATTGCACAGTACTGAGAAAAGAAGCACAAGAGCAGTAGAAATAGTCGTTCATAACTTTGTTAAACTTTCCCGCTATATTTGGGAAACTAAAATCCTGTTGTAAATTGTAAAACTTTTTGAGATAAAGCATCGGTCATGTTTACAAATTCCTCTACTTTTATTATGTATAACAACGTGTAAAAGGTAAAGACTGTCTTGTTTAACGAGGCGAAGTTAGCAGTACAAAACCCTCTTTACCACTCATCGCCGAAAGTGTTATAATATCAGCAGATCCGTGGTGGTATCGCTTGTATCCAGGTAGAGTTCGATCCCCGCTCGCAGATCACCGCAGTCATTTACAATTTGTAAAATTACCATACGTTGTAGCTAGGTAAAGGTCGAGGTTGAGCGGAAGAGAGAACTTAAAAGTTCTAACAGTACCTCGTTAAACAAGACAAACTTTATCTTTATTTTTTAGACTACCTGTATAGTGTGAATGTCACTGGACAGAGAGTAGTGACGTCAGACTCTCTGGTTGAGATTCACACAACACAGCTGGGTTCTGAACTGACGGCGTGTTCATGTGTAGACGTGTCGGCAGAGTCTGCCAAGTGGCCCAGATGGTGGAGGTGGTCGCTGACCTGAGTCCTGACAGCAACTATAGAATCACATCTATCACACAACTCAGGGTCACTCACCTTGTCGATACCAGATATGGCTTTATCTTCTCCAGTGTCAATCAAACCTGCGCTCGCCGTTGCCCGTCATGCAGTCGCGGCTACGCGATGAGAGGTTGCTGTTCAGTTCACGCTAACCTGTATAGAATTCATTGCTGACGACACATTAAAAACACTCAAAATTTAAATATGGCATAACCAACTCGTTCATAAAGTTACATCTGAATAGTTACATGTAGTATCTTTAAAATAGTAATAATACTGTACCATGTTTTGAGTAATACATAGTTTAATGTTTGCTTATATTTTGTGTTACATCAAACGAAGAGAACAGCTTTTAATGTTCTAATCTAATAAACAATATATTTCATAAAATGTCGCATTAGCTTTATGAATTCGAAATCTGTTAAGGGTATTTGATATTTTTAGTTGAGTAGTGGAGCGGTACCGATTAGGAAGATGAGGGCTGCTTTGAGAGCGTCCTAATTAAATGTTGGAATTACTTTAATATATCCCAATGACGAACCGATTTGATCTTGCAAACTCTGTCAATGCAAATTCGCCAGGTGTACTATCTACAATGTTATCTATGCAGTCTCCTTCAGTTTGTGTGCTTATTTTGTGAATTTCGACAAAGAAACAAAGTAAATACTGCAGAATCTGTTTGAAACTACAAAATCCCACAATCCACAGAGTATTTGGATCTGCTTCCTCATTTTGATGAGCAAAGTTGAGCGTGTGACCAGTCTCCTGCCCATGGTCCGTGCTCGCCGTCACGTTCCTCACCCAGTACAGTTTATGGGTCACTGTGTAATGTCCAAACTCGAGCCAGCAGTCAGCAGAGAACCACTGGACCTGGACCTAGTTCCCAAGGCTAACCAGTGGGGGAAAGCGACTGATTACTGCTGAATCTCGACATCTCCATCTCCATTCATATACAACTCGTGTCTGTTTTCATATTTTGTTACAACGTTGCTACTTTGACACTAGTAGAACAGTATTTAGGATAGACTGACTGGCTTCAATTTGTGAATTTTCTTGACAACTCGAATTTTTAGTTCTAAGGTACCGTATATTTTTACACAAATAAAAATGTAGTATAATAAAGCATTATTATTGATAGCTCCAAAGCCTAAACTTTGCTCAATCATGTGATGTTCTTTAGAGGAACGATTACGATTGGAACATATTCAGATATCAAAATTTGTAAAATGAGAACGAGTGTCCATCAGAGAATTTTTGCGTTAAGTACTTGTTTATCAAAGTTAAAGCTGTATTAATGAAAGTATTTACGTTTTACTATCATATTTTCACTAGGAACTAGTTTATAGTAAAAAATATTATTCGCCGGAGATCATATCACGTGATAAATTAGCGAATTTAGGGACTGGGAAATTATGAGTAAATTAAACTATGAACGACCCCCAACGGTATTGCAATGATATTATAAGTTTGCAAAACGAGATGGCAGTTCTCTGGCTACCCCAACAGCTGATTGATATGTCAGTCACCTTCAACAATGATTACTTATCTACTCAATGTTAGCTGATTGAGGATCTAGAAGGACTTTAATGAATGGGTTTCTGTAGTGAGGTGAGGTGTGGAAGTGGTGGGTGGGCGGAAGTGTGGAACCGGTTGTGCTGTGTTTGTGTTGTGTTGTGTTTGTGCTGTGTTTGTGTTGGTCCAGAAGAGCTGGAGGAATGTCTCAGGCGTGTTTGCACATAAACAACACGACACGGGGAAACGCATCCCGCCGCCGCGTCAACTCATGGGGTTATGTCACAGCTGTCAACATCATCTCCTATGTCACCACGATCTCTCCTGTACTATGATACGTACACCGACTTGAAACTAAACATTATACAAACGTTCATCTTGAAACTCAATTTTTTCAAACTTTCCAAGGAACACTTTGTGTTCATCTTTGGCCTTCGTCTTTCAAGAGCAAGGCAACATCTACTGAGACTGAGGTTAGTTTACTTTGGGTTTACATGGTCTAAATGCAACGTCTAATTTTATTGGAGTATCATAACCACGAGAAAACCAAATGTTTACAAAATAAATTATTAACCTTCCAGACATATTACATATTTTTGAAACAATAAAATTTGCCAAAGAAAATCCACAATATTTTACATTTGAAACTACAAAATTAAAAATCTATAATATCAGACCGAAAAATCTATTAGAAAATATATTTCATAACAACACCTTTTACGAAAAACATTCAAAATTCAACGCCATCAAACTAATTAACAAGTTACCTCAAGAAATAAAATTTGTAGACAACCTTAAGAAATTCCAAAAGAAGTTAAAAATTATCTGATTAGAACAAGACTTATTACTCCACCAATGATTATTTGGAAGATAATGAAGACTACGTTAGTTTCTAGGTTTAAAATTCCTTTGTAATTGCTTGTACAATTTTACTGTCTACAGCAATAAATGTTTATTTATTTATTTATCATACGCACACTCTCTGTGACATAGTAAAACAATTATTTCCATCAGCCTGAATCCCATAACCATCTAAAATGGATACAAGTTTTTCGAATTTAAATCAAAACGTCATCGTCATGCTGAATAGTGGATAGAAATTTGTACACGAAGTTATTGTACCAGTTTTGTACACGCTGCAGTCTGGCTTAACAATCAAAAGACTGGCATCAGCAGTTGTAGAAAGTTGGACTGGACTACATAATCAGAACATGAATAACGTCACAATATAGAAGTAGGAAATAATCCATTTCTTCGTGGATGACATATCTGTGGATGAGATTTTTCTTGCAAATGGTGACATAATTATGTTTATAACTCTTCCAAGCGCACCGAGACTAAAACGAGCCAAAGATGATATCCAGATTTCGGATTTATTAAATACGCCCTAGGTAATTTTGGTAAGTTCGAGATTTTGAACTGGACCCGTACTGTAAAAAAGGTCAAGTATGTGTTGTTTAACGAGGCGAAGTTAGGACTACAAAGTGTACTCTTTGCAAAGTCTACCGAGGTGGTAGTTAGGACTACCACTCAAGTTTGTGATGCTCTTCCACGATCTCCTGATAACAAATTAATACACTTATCTAACGCGTTTACTATAGCTTCTATCTCCTATGTTTTGAGATCGTTTTTCACGTTGATTCCCAATGGAATTCATGTCTAAATCTAGCAAATAAAATGACGTCAGAATTGTAACTATAAACACTATCGCAGGTGTAGTAGATATGTGGATATAAAAATATCAATACACACATCTAAAAATTATTGTGCTCGTATGTGTCGGATTTCCGAAGACCGCTGACAGCTAACCACCCAGGTGTCGTAGTTTCGTCAGTTGTCATGAAAGTTACAGATAACAGGTCAAGGTCAAGCGGCGGTTAAGGTCATTGGTAATCTCTGGGTTGAGGCTAAGTGGGTTAATCTCTCCCATTGTGTCTCACATTGAGATTGTACCGGACATTGTAAACCAAGGCATGTCTTTTCATGAAGCATGACCCAATTTAAGCCTAGCTTTGCCGTGAGAACCTTTAGTAGGACTTTCTGGCACGAGTCACGACAATTTATGGACACAACAAAACACGGTGCAAGTTGCAACCTATTTGAAAGGCTGCCTGTACAATCAACACATCTTTTAATTAGGTTGGAGTGGATATCGAGAACATACTACCCGTACCGTCGCGGATTTATATTCTCTAAAATCTCCACATAAACTAATTACAAAGATTTTTCTTTATTAATTTGTTGAACGATACAAATGGTAGCATAATGTAGAAGGAGATCTGTACGGTTCTTTTATCGATTCGAAAAATGACTTTTTCGATGAAGTTTTGACTCTTTAGTATGACCCTTAGTTTGGGTTTGTTTCAGGACGTAGATAAAACATAACTGATTTTAAAAAGCATTTAAATTTAGTATAACACAAATATAAGTAAATTTGGATAGTTTTTAAGCAAAATTAGGGCATGCCATATAACTGCATGGGCAAACGTGCCTAAGCAGAAACCAACGGTTGAAATTGAATGACGATTAATAAATAGATCCTGAAATCGTGTTATGTTTGATTTGTTCACGGCCGCAGAAACACCCTACTGTGGTCAATCATGCGACTGAGCTGAATTCACCGACATGGTCCAACCTAGATTCTCATCCTTTAATATCCATATCTTATTACACTCTCAAGGTCGTCTCGGCAGATTGGTTTCAAACATTCGTTATATAATTTATCTGAAATATCAGCGTAGGTAATGGCCATGGGTTATTTGGTTGTTGTAGATCCATTACGAGGCATACAGAAGTTTAAATAATCAATTGAATAATAATTTGACTATACAGTTTCAGTATTGTTAAAGTCTTTTGCGTTTCATATTGCCTGGACAACAAACCTAAGTGCGAAATTTTCGGAAAAGGCTATTTTCTATGCAATAACATTAAGACTGGGAATTGAATATAGCTGAACAATAGTTTTTCACATCGATGGGGCTTGAGACAATTTTTATGGTGTGGACGTAATGAAACGATTGCAAATAATCCATTCCGATTTGGAATTATAATTTTGGGGGAACAGCTTTAAAACCCTAAACTTGCAATATTCCATACTCCTTCTTGAACTGAAATCTGCCATCTGGCTACATGTCCAGTACTGATGAAACATCAGCTCTACTGAATCTGTTTTGAAAGATTATGAGTCCTCTGATACTATGCGAATTCTCTGCACACCTTCAGTAGCAGTGTAGCAGATTGAGGCAGTCATGTGAAAGCCCGGAAGGTCCAGCAGCCACTGCCACCGCAGGCACCGCTACTGTACATCATCTTGGCTTTGTACTATAACAAGTGCAGTACAGTCTCGTGTGTTGTCCTGGGTTCATCGGAGGTCATCGAACTTTGTCGCGCTCACGCATTCGCCTGCTGACCTCCACTTCTGCCAACTTTGATTCGCTCACATTAATTTTGTCTTTTGATGTATGTTTTTTGCACTAATTTTTGCAGAGTTTGTCGGTATACTTGTTGAACTAAAGCAATATAACCAAACTAATTCCGTAAGTAAACAATACCACACGTATATCGCGTTGCTGTAAAATGCAATTGGTATGGTATTTGAGGTAAATGCATGTATGTTCGTTGATACACGAAAATTAAATACAAACGTTTTGGGTGTAATAGATGATTTCGCAAGAGATCGATACCTCAGCTTGATGGTTCAAAGTTGACGATTTTTATGTCTCAATATTACGAAATTTCCTTTGTATCAATGAGTAGTGTTTTGAAGCATACCTTTGGCTTATGTAATTCGAGACTTATCCTTTTCAAAACTATAGAAGTAACAATCCTTTAATTTATAATTTCAGCTCCCTTTTATTTGGCTACTTTTAGTACGTCAAAAGAGAAAAGAGTTTAATCTCAATTTAATCCATGAAACCACTGGTTTCTATTTGATGACTTGTTTCCTAAACAGATTTGCGGCTAGCCGATAATCCGTGAAGTTTGTTGGCGGCATCGTTATGTAAAGTTTCCTCAAGCAATATAATTATCTATAATCTCAGAGGGACAGTTCTAAATCAAGCCACTGTTTTAGATTCAGGAACGGTTCAATTATTCTTACACGTGATTTTAATATCCGCTGCGTTTATATGACAAACATGCTTGGGCATGTTGACTACGATAACTTGAGCATTTATATCAATGCCTGTAGTAAAAAGGATTAAAATCAAATAACACATTTTCAAGAAAAGAATAAAAGCTTTAAACAGGGCAAAATAATCTGGATGACAAAATATCACGTGTTTTCGTTTTACACGTTCCGTGGTTAGGAAATCACGTTGGACCATTCCATTGGTCGTTGGACTATTAATTAATGACCCGATCGGGGGAACAGTCAGCCCTAGTTTCAGTTTGTAACAAGGCTACACCTCATCTCCATCAAAACACTCATCACACTCGCCATCATCCCGTATTTACTTTAAATACCTTCTAAGAGTGGTCAGTGTATCAAGGCAAAGTATCAACGTACCAAACTATGTGAACTCGTGGCGTGGTCCTGTAATCCAGCTTCATGGAGGTCAGGTTTTGAGGATGATATAGGTCTAAAGCGGCTCAGATAGTCTCAGTGATCATGTGATGATACCCGTCGTCAACTCCCATCATCGTCAACTCCCATTATTGTTTGGCATATCAGACCATCATCTGCGTGGTTCGGAAGTTACGTTAAGCCGTTGGTCCTTGTATTTCCATTGATCATTTAGTTTGTAACAAGACTACACCTCATAACTCATTACTACCACTCATCCTTCACCACATATTTGCCTCCTTGAAAGTGGTCGGCATCTCAAATAGTGATTTAGTGATAAATATAACTTAAAACTGCTTGTTCATAATGCACTAAGATTTCACCAAGAGTATAGGGTCTAAAAAAACAGTTTAAATGTTTTAAGATAGCTTTCCTTGAAGCTACACTGTTTTTCGTATTGGTTCGTCACTCAGAAGTGCGTTGCGGTGTTTGATGACGTCTAGGGGATTCCCAGGAGGAAAGATGAGTTGGATGTCGGACGGTGCGGTTCAAAGAAACAAGGACTCTGCAGCTGCAGCTGTTGCTACTGCTCTCGACTGCGTGACTCTGACAACTTACCCACTTTAATTTCCTGTTCCTGCCATGTCAAAGGCCAACCAATCAGTTCTATATCGGTGAATTGTGTCGAAACGTATCTCGAAACGCTTTGGAAACTGCGAGTTACAAAATTAGGTATTAGGTAGTTTGTTACCTTTAAGTTTCGTGTTGCCTGCTCCATCCTTCCTGAAGTAGCTACTCAAGCTAATTGATGTAGGTTGTCCTTGTCCTTAATTTGCTCTCAGCTACTTTGTCGACAGAACAAGTTACGCAATAATCAACCCTGATCCAGCTACTAATAGTTTGAAAATTAAAAACACATTCTTAGTTTGGAGTTCGATGGTTGAATTTCTGAGGTTGAAATCACAAAGTTCTTTATGTTGAGCACACTACACATTTAGTACACCATCAGTGCTACGATACTTTTACAGATTATGTTGTTGAAAAACACAGTTAACTCTGATGTGAAATCCATTCAGCTATGCACTTTCCAATATTGGTATGGAGGAGGTAGCAGACAGCAGTATAATGCCTCGTCATTTCAATAGTATGGTAGTATACGTACTTTTGAAGGATGATATACAGTAAGTCTAAGGTTTCAGATATCTCAGTGATCATCTGATACCCGCACCAGCTCCCACCATCGTTTAGACATATCATACCATCACCTGCGTGGTTCGGAAGTCACGTTAGCCCTTTGTACCTTGTATTTCCATTGGTCATTGTATTTCCATTGTTGGGCCATGTGACCTATTCTAGGAAAGAGTCGGCCTTAGTTTGTAACAAGACTACACCTCATAACTCACACTACCACTAACTCAGACTACCACTCATAACACTCAACCTTCACCACATATTTGCCTTAAAATACCCTCATGAGAGTGGTCGGCATCTCAAATAGTGATTTAGTGATTTGTCTTTTTAAAATAAGAATTATTAGTTCGTACAGTTTCGTAGTTCGGTTAAGTTGTGATTTGATTCGAGGAAAACTCAATTTTAGCGACTATTGTCAACCACAGGAGGAAGTACTCTGGTTTCCTCATATGGTGATATGTAGTTTCTCACCTAGTTTCTGACCGGCCGTGGACATACCACATACGTCACTCTTTATCACTAACGTTATCAAGCGAGCTGATGATTTCATCAAAGTCTACTTGTCCTCGATCTGCGCGAATCAAGCAATAAGGACAAATAAATTACCAGCCAAACCGGCAAGGCTGACAGAACTGAGAACTGGTTGTATCACGTTACCATATTGCACACAACCAGTTGCCAGTTGGCTGCTGTTTGAGATAAACAATTCCATTAGACTGATGAGGTCTTGTACAATTAGACTCATGTCTCAACTCTCAAGCTACTGGTTACAACAAGAACATAGCATATCTTGCTTGTTGATGGGGTGTCGACATTGACAGGATATGAATCATCTAGTTTTCAACACACCACACAGCTGTTGAAAGAAGTTAAATTGGTAAATTTCGATCGTATGGATGGACTCTTATTCGCTGTGGACCATTAGTAGAGCCAGACTACTACTCTATAAATTAAAATTGTAAAATTCTTTGAAATTAATAAAACCCTCCATATGCAGTGTGGATTAAAAGAATATACAGTATGTCAATGTTGGATCTGTGTGACTGGTTTGAATCATTGAAAAATATTAAAGTTCCAAGTCCAATTTAAAATGCTCGTATATTTCGTAGGAATGGGGAGGACCCTCCAAATTTTTGATAAACCCCCCTCCCGTGTGGGACTTCAAAAGAAAGGAAATTTCAACACAAATTCAACGACGCAAAGAAAAATCCATGATCTCGACTTGCTTTTTTGTTGGCATAACAAAAAACTTATTGAGATACAAAACTTTTATCTTCGTTGAATTCGTATTGAAATTTCCTTATTTAAGTTGCCACAAGGGGGGTTCTATTTAATAATTTTGGGAGGGCCCTCCGCCCGGATTTTGGTGGGGTGGATGACGCAAAGTACGTCAAAACAAACTTCAGAATCCTATAAAAACATTCCCCGAATGGTTTAAAAAATATTTACTTTTTAGTTAAGGTGGATGGAGGCATTTGAAAATCACCCTGTATTTGCTTTTGTAGTGAATGTTTGTGTTGCGTTACATGTGTTTCTTTCATTGTTATTTTTATTCTATAGTAGTAGAATTTGTTTCAACCCTATTCCCCTTATGCCCCCCCTAGATCCGCCACTGGATTTGAGTACCTATTTGAGCTGGTTAAAAGCATTTTCATACCGCTCCATTGTTCAGACGTAGACAGAACGTAGTTTAACTAGCACAGCTCATGTTTTATTGCTGAAAGCTTTAACAAGCACTCGAAGCACCTATGTTTGCATCATCATGATGAAGAAGCATAAATGTACACAATTGATTGCCTTGAACAGCACTTTATTTGTTTACTGCGCAAAAAATACTAGAACACTTCTATTTTTAAGGGATTCGCATGGCTCATATAATAGTTGAGTTTACCATCGGATATTAGCATTCTTGTCTGTGCGTCAACAAGATAATTTATGAATAAACCATAGACATCTTGTTGCCAAATGTTATTAAAGCTGCGCAGTGCAGGCGGAAAAAGTATCGTTTAGAAGTCGCAGTCCAACAAAAGCAGCCGTGACAAAATATAGTGTTACTGCGAGGTTAAACCTTTAAATTATCTCAATATATCTAATGGGTGGATTGGATGCAATTTTCTAAATTTTTTTTTATTTCGAGAAAATCTTCTTTGAAACACGTAGAAATTAATGATTTTGGAACTCTAAAACCTCGATTTCACTCACTAAATCACTATTTGAGATGCCGACCACTCTCATGAGGGTATTTTAGGCAAATATGTGGTGAAGGATGAGTGTGATGAGTGGTAGTAATGAGTTATGAGGTGTAGTCTTGTTACAAACTAAGGCCGACTTTCCTTAGATAGGGTCAATTAATAGCCCAATGACCAATGGAAATACAAGGACCAACGGCTTAACGTGACTTCCGAACCACGCAGGTGATAGTCTGATATGTCTAAACGATGGTGGAGTTGATGCGGGTATCATCAGATGATCACTGAGACTATCTGAGCCGCTTTAGACCTATATCATCCTCAAAACCTGACCTCCATAAAGCTGGATTACAGGACCACGAAAAAAAAGTGGAATTTTAAAGTCTCCAGTCCGCCTTAAATAATGTTTTTGACATAATGTAAAAAAATATGATTTAAACAGAAAGTCGTCATATTAAAATAATGTTTGTTGGATTTCAAACCCTTGCAAAGCTACTAAAACGCTAATTCAAAACTGACGTGAAGTTTCGTGGTTTCTAGCCGCTCCCAAACATGTACTCCCATAGAATACAGTCATCGGTCGAACTACATCATTATTGATGCCCGTTCTGCGCACTGTGACTAAAAAGCATTTTGGATTTGTGAGCCAGAAGTTGAGCTCCGCATTAGTAAGCTAGGCCCCCCCCAGTCAGTGTCTGTCTGGTTAGTACCTACTCAGATTACTTTATACTGGTGTAGATCAAAAAGGAGTTGATCACAAAATTACTGGACAGCTTTGTAGTTGTCCGGATGTTGAACACGATCCGTTTCCCACCAGGGGATGTTGGATCATATATCATTTTAAGGGGACGTGGCAGCAGGGTAGACCGCGACTTCAGGAGAGGCTTGCCATAATCTTGGGGGGAAAGGTCCCCGAGTGTTGGCAAGGCTCTCCATTGTCTTGGGGGTTAGAGTCCCCAAGTGGTTGTCAGCGGGCTTGCTTGTCACTTCCTCTCATGACTGTCTGGTCAGCCGAACCCAGTCCCATTCCTCTCCTGAATCCAGACTTCTTTATTCCGGTGGTAGCGCAATATGCCCAATAGACGTGGCAGACGTGCATAAGGGTAACCAGTCCCTAACCACTTGACCCTCTCAATCTAACAATCTAGTAGGCAAGGCACTGTTGGTCTACACTCAATGTAGTGAGTGCCTAAGTGTGTTAGGAGTGCGCAATGTCAATGTTATTGAGACCATCAGACGATAGCCTTGAAACCGAGCCCGATACGCCACGATACAGCAGTCACAGCTTGTCAGTGCACTCACTCTCTCACAGTATACACGTGTCATATTCCTGCCAACTCCGGAAACATACATCACGTATACATCGCAATGTTTGTGACTAAACACAATTTCACAATCCATTTCATAATCCAGTTGCAGGTGTGTTCAGAAGCGATTATTTCTTTGCTATTGAAGCCCATGCACACCTCTACTAAATCACTAAATCACTATTTGAGATGCCGACCACTCTCATGAGGGTGTTTTAAGGCAAACATGTGGTGAAGGATGAGTTTGATGAGTGGTAGTAATGAGGTGTAGTCTTGTTACAAACTAAGACCGACTCTTCCTTAGAATGGGTCATTAATTAATAGCCCAATGACCAATGGAAATACAAGGACCAACGGCTTCCGAACCAGGGCAGGTGATGGTCTGATATGTCTAAACGATGGTGGGAGTTGATGCGGGTATCATCAGATGATCACTGAGACTATCTGAGCCGCTTTAGACCTATATCATCCTCAAAACCTGACCTCCATGAAGCTGGATTACAGGACCACGCCACAAGTCCCACACATCAGTATTCTATTTGCTGTTCAAAGTTGAAACATTCGGAAATGACAAGATAGAAGACATGTAAACATACCCGTCAGTTTGTGTCAAAGGGGGTTTTTAATCTTTGGACGACTTTGTTCCCACTTGTATATGCCTAGTAAATTAGCATATTTACTATTTCATTCCATATAAACAATTTAGGAGAGTTTACAACATTGTACTTCGGGTTATGACCATTTCCACACTGATTTTAAGTCACCAACACTTCCTTTAATTCAATAAAATTCTTTGAAAACGTTGGTGTCGGTTTCGGCAAAAAAGCGTATTTGTCGTCTTTCGATGCGTGTTTACAATGTCCAATTAAACCTTAAAGTTTGGCTTTTTAGAAGTGGATTAGACCAAATCTTTTGTGGTATCACACTAGGTACTCAAGAGTGGAATTGTATGTATAACTTAGAACAAATACATTTCACATGAAGTTCGCAGTAAGGAACAACTTGGAGTTGATACTTTCACAAATCATCCAGTAGGTTTACGCCAAACTTATGGTTTTAAGTATAGTCTGATCTACTTGAGGAAATTTGAAAGCAAAATTTGCCGACCTACCACGATTTCCTCACTTGCCGGACGAGTGTATGTACCCGGGTTCAAGTTACCGTTCAATTTTGCTTTCAATTGTCCTTAAATATACAACTAACCTTTTTTTATACATACACGATATCTATTCGATACTTTGATAAAATATCAATCTCTTTTCTGTTTTTTTTGTAAAACTGAAATACTCTGTTGTTATTTATACAAAGTACTCTTTTGTATAACACAGTTAGTGTGCGACTGCGAGTGTGAGTGTGTGTGTGTAGAGGAGTGATTACTATAATCACTGTTCAAGAGTCAAGACGAGTGGCAGCTTAGTGTCAAACTGGTTAACTCCCTGTCCAGTGTTTACAGTAATCAGCTGGATACATCTGACACATTCACTCAACCTGTAAACTAATCACCTGGCACTTACCTAGAGAACAGAATCAATTTGTACGTCTATCTCATCAACAAGGAACTGTCAGCTTTGCTGACAACATTGAAGAAGATTTTGTTAAAGAAGGAACCAAAAGGGTTTTGCCTCTAAATTTATGATCTAAAGAAAAAACACCCCATAAGTCATAACCTACCTTTCTTATAAAACTAGTAAGAAGATAATTTCTTCATATCCAGAATTTGTAATGGCATTACAATAACAAGTCTGTAATAGACTGCCGTTACAGTGGCGTAACTAGGATGAGTCCAAGGGGTGACCCATCACTTTCTTAGAGGGCTTAGACCCCAACGTATATCACTATAGTGATATGACCAAACATGCACGTAATCACTTGTTTTACTATAAAGTATATATCACTATTTGAGATGCCGACCACTCTCATGAGGGTATTTTAAGGCAAATATGTGGTGAAAGATGAGGATGAGTGGTAATAATTATGAGGTGTAGTCTTGTTACAAACTTAGGCCGACTCTTCTTAGAATGGGTCATTAATTAATAGCCCAATGACAAATGGAAATATAAGGACCAACGGCTCAACGTGACTTCCGAACCACGCAGGTGATGATCTGATATGTCTAAACGATGGTGGGAGTTGATGCGGGTATCATCAGATGATCACTGAGACTATCTGAGCCGCTTTAGACCTATAACATCCTCAAAACCTGACCTACATGAAGCTGGATTACAGGACCACGCCACGAGTCACCCACATGCGTTATGTTTCATGTTACGTTTCACCTGAAGACGGGATCAGATTCCAGATCACGAAACGTCGTGTTTTCTTGTTCACTAAAACACGATGGAAAACTTCCGCAATAACATTTTAACCTGAGACATCCAACAAAACTTCAAACAAGGAATGTTTAACTGTTAAAACTGTGAAGTGACTAAAACAAAAGACCTGAGTTTGTGGTTATGGTTTGTCAGCGACGGACCATTGTACACCTTACACGTGTCTAATCCACAACAATACTCCCACTCAACCTAAACACTGCCCACATGACTCTGTGTTTGGGAGGTCTTTCGGTGTTTTAGATTATTCTCTTAGCCGTGGTGGTTGTAAAAATCGAACACATTTAGCTTTTACGTAAAGCTTTAGTACTTTACAATATAAAGGATGAGTTTATGTGTCCTTTAGTGTGTGAAACTACTCAACAGATTTGAAAATCAAAACTTTGAGGTCACCTTGATGGCCTCGTTGTAATATCCAGTTCTTAACGGTTTGAAAATTCTGTGTTTTCATCTAACAAACCCCAATAACTTCACATTGTTGTAATATTTATATTACTTAAACCTTTTTGAATACTAATACATAGATTTCTGTTAGTAGCATTACAATACAATATCAATAAATAGCTGAAAGTACCATACATTAGCTTCTGCGGATTTTATGGAAAAAATTAAAGATTATGAAAAAAGTAAAAACCTTTACAGTTGGTGTACAAGCATGCAAATATATAAGAATAAACAAGGTCTCTTGTACTTTAGATTCACTCTCTCTCTAACTTGATTATTATAATGGATCAAAGATCCTATCAATCTTTTATAGTTTCATTTATCATAATAATGAGCTTTATGACGCGAAATCAAAATCTAGCCAGAACGTGTAGCGCCTACAAACAAAAACTCTATGCAAGAAGTACAGTACTGTATAGCGGGAATAGATGCTTCTTTACCGAAGGCGCACATTATCCCAGTAAGTGAAATCGAAGTCTTGTTTAACGCTTTCCATTTGTATTAAATTGTTTGGACCGACCTATTTGTACACTTAACCTGCAAGTAGATCTGTTAACTAAAACTCTACAATTGAAAACTTTAAAAATTTAAATTTTTCCCCACAAAAAGCCTAAACTATAAATTTACGTTTTAATGTTTGATTTTTATCATAGTAAAATTTTGTTGTGACAATTTACAACTGAACAACCCCCTTACCAGTACGGCTACTGGTAGGGGTCAAACCAAGTTACCGAAGAATTCATGAAATCTCCCATTGGCCATTGTATAAAATAAACGGTCTGCCAATGAAACCAGCTTTACCAAGTAAAGGAATTATGTGTATATTTTTACACAATGAATAAAAAAAGGTTTGTCGCAATTTTGAAGATTATTTGGTTTCGATGTATCTATTGTTCTCGAGTAATTTCCTAAACATATTTCACTTGCAAGAAAGCGTGACAGACTTCTGCTTATCCTATAAATAATGCACAATATTTCACGTTCAATATGAAAAAGGTAAAACAAGATAAAGTTTGTCTTGTTTAACGAGGTGAAGTCAGGACTACAAAGTCCTCTCTACGACTCAACCTTTACCTAGCGAACCCGCGCCACCTGAGTGATGAGCTCCGGAGACGCGCGCAATACCAATCCGCCATGGATCCGCTAAATAATAAAACGTCAAAACGTTTAACGTTTATTTTATTTCTTTTGCTTTGTGATTCCTCATTTGATAGTGAGATCTTCTCTAAAAACTGTTCTATTATTTTACAAAACTTATATTGCTACTTTTATACACGAGTACGGTAGATTAGCCCAACCAAAAATTGAATATGCAAGCCCTGCGAATTTATAAACACAAGGATGGCAGGAATGCTTGAAAAATGGAGACTTATTACTAAACCAGACCAAAATTAGGTGGAGTAGGGCGTGATATCGAACCTAATCGTAATGAGTCTAGGGGTTTTTTTTTAATAATTGAGGTATCAGTGTCAATAAATGCCTAGCAATCCAAGCACTTGCTTTGCTGTGATTAACAGAATGTTTTCAACTGACAATGTGAGAGTTGACAGCAACAACTGACTAGCTGAGAGGTAATGACAGCAGTTTGACAATGTCACGGCTATTAAACTGATTCCCAGCGTCCTGCTCCCAGACGACACTACGCTTCTTCAAGTCGTAGGTAGCGGCACTAGTCTCACTTCCGTATCCTGTCTCAGCACTCTATAGTTATATAGGGTGTAGAATAAACAGGATTCAGGAACTCACAAGGGTTCCATTGTTTAATGGTTTTATTGTATGTGTAAAGAGGTAGAGCAGGCGCGGTTCGGAGGCGTTTCTATACAGCCTACAGGGTGTTTGAAAATGACCCTGCTCAAGGATCTGATATGACAAGAAGAAAAACTCCATTGCCCATTGCGTGTTTGGAGACGCTTTATTTACCTGTTAGCCACCATTTTGTTGTGTTTACAAAATTATCTCTCCCCTTCCGAATTAACGGTTTAATCTCAAAGCTGGAAACAATATTTTTGCAGTTTGTTTCTCTATTCGCTACGCTCACATTCCTGCTTCGCCTTCGGCCTCAGATCTCCTATGTTCACGTAAGTACTTAAAAAACGCTGTTCGCTACGATCACAGCCTCACTTTACTGCAAGTTTCATTACATATATTGAAGCGATAACAAAATTTAAATTTGAATAAAATCGGACTACTTATACCGCTGTTCAACTTCAACTTTTTATCAAGCCGTTTCGGATTTAAAATTAGTTAAGTGAAATAATAAATGGTGACTATTTGGTAAACAAAGCATTTTCAAAATCAGACAAATGTGAAATGGAGTTTATCTTATTAGATGAGCGAGTTAATCAGATTCTAGAGTATCTGACTATGTACAGTAATTCTAAACACTCTGTAATCTGCGTCCTTTCATACTCACGGATGTTTCCCCACAAATACGGTCATTTATGTATATTAAATGAATTTGGGAGGAACAATTTGTTTGTACGAGTAGGGGAGAGTTGGGATTCCACTTTCGCAAAACTAGCGAATAATAGCGCAAAATCCGCTGTTTTTAGCAGATCCGTGGCGGTTTGCCTCCGGTGGTGCGGATTCGATCCCCGCAGTCACCACCTACAACTTGTAAAGTTAAGGAGACGCCAGGTAAAGGTCGAGGTTGAGTGGTAGAGGGGACTTCGCCTAGTTAAACGAGACGAAATTTTACTGCTACATCCTTTAAAAATCAAATGGTTATACCTTTTCCTAAAATATAAATTCCTCTCAGAAAGAGAAAACAAGGGATCTTGTTTCTTGCAAAGATGAGATGATGTAAATAGTGCAGAAGTGACGTATAGCGCGTGCGCGTGCGGCAGTTGATCAGCTGTGAGCGGTAACACTGCGCGGGCGGCAGTAGTCCTCCACCAGTGTGACAGTGAAGGTGTGACATCATGTGCCGAACCATCATCAGTTACGTGTTGTATATCAGGTGTAGTGAGTGATGTGATGTGACATCATGTCTCTGCAATGGACACCGATCAGGTATCACTCTGTCTTTTTTAATGCGTCTATTTGACGTTCGTAAGGTTGTTGTTGGCGATGCCTGTAAATGGGCAATTTTTATCCTATAGGCACTAGATCTGAGTAAATCATATAGTTTATTACCTATTGCTGTTGGGTGATACTATGTTTAATACACTATGAACCAATGAAAATATATGTTGGTTTAAGCGCGTCTCAGCACTGTAGAGCGATGCGTTCACTGAGTCAGAAGGAAGATTACGTAAGGTTTCCTGGCTATTTTGTGGTTTAACGTTCAAAGAACTTGTATGGTTTCAATTAGTCAACTTAGTTAGTCGATACGTTTAGAAACCATAAGAGATAACCTTATTTCTAACTCGATTTCTGTAAGAATAATATTGACAAATGTTACAGCTTTATTGATTTATATATTGTCGAATGTTTACGTGTTCAATAACATTTATACATTTATTATAATAGAGAGTTTATCAAAAATAGACAGCATTTTCATCTTTAAACCAATATTTTTAAAGTATTTCACCAGTTACCACCCTTACAACGTGCTCCGCCAAGACCTTTATATACTAGCTTTTGTAATTTTGCTCTAAAGAGAGATGCTTTCACTTGTATTCCCTGGGAGGTTTTTCATTAAAATGACATTTATTATCTTACGAAGAAAATAGTAAAATTCATCACCAGGTCCAAAATATTAACTCATAAAAAACTTCTTAAAAATAAAAAGTTAGCTTTTGTAAAGTTTAGGAGTTATTTGATTCTCAAAGTGGGTATTTTTAATATTTGAGAAATCTTGCGTTAAGTCAATTTAAAATTAGATATTTACTAAAGAGAAAGGGACTTTATGCGATGTGAGATTCAGTCTTGGTTCTTAAAAGTGTACTTACTTATTATAAAATACATCGTTAACAGTCATCATTTCACACAAAGGTGTGCCGGAAATTAATAAACTTATAACGTGGAGAATTCACTATTAAGATGACTAAAAACCCATCTATCTTTGTATAACTTTGGAAACTTGAAATTTTATTATCAGAGAGTTTGACAAGCCTTTTGTTATAAGATTGATAACTCTACATTCACTATTCAGAGAATCTTGTAGGTATTCAAGTGTTGTTCTCGAAATAAACTGAATTTGTGAAATGCAAACTAGTTGAAATATATGTCAAGATCACTTTGTATAGTAAAACGTTAATGCAATGATTGCAATGAATTGTTTTAAGAGAATCTCTCGAAAACTGGACATGAAGAATCTTTACTTCTCCTTCCTTCTCCTATGGCCGCTCAAATAGCTATTTCTTTATAAACCATGCAAGTCAGCTATACTGGCAAGACAGCACATCTGCATTGTAAATACATTAGGGTAAGGCAATGAGAAATTTAATATTTCACTCCATAATAACATGCAGGATATTCTTTGCCATCAGCTATCTTGTTCTGTAAAAGTCATGTTTTCAAAACCTGATCCTTTAAGCGGGGTCCTTGCATGAACCGGCATCCATTACCTTCTTCTGAAATTCACTCTATTGTACCAAAGAACCACGCTGTCTGTATCAGTTTAGCCTTGTGTCAGTGCCTATGAATCTATGATAAAGGTCTTTGGAACTGAATACTCCAGTATTACATATTATACATTGTTTATAACCACAGAGGTAATAGCCAGGACAATTATCAATTAAAGTAAAGACGGTTGATTTTTATTCTCAATATTTCATTACCAAACGCTAAACTGACTGCCTGCTGACGTCCTATATACCATTATTTGACACTGTTTACATTTGTATGGATGACAACTGAATTCCTGCAATAAGATGGTGCAAAATCTGTTGGAAAGCTGATGCAACAACGCTTGATTCCTGGTTAGAGTATATGGGACTCGTATACACCTCCACTCTGAATGGTGTAGGCCGCACTGCTTTTACACTTCCTTCAACACTATTATGGGTTGATACAATATTTTCACTTGGTTTGCAGTTGTTTTTCACGATTTTGAACATCAGTGTATCGACCAGCGTTGAAGAATTACCTAAAAATTCCAAGTTTTCACATAAATTAACCATTCGAAAAAATTGTCCCATAGGACTTGGTTTAGGACCCACAAACCTCATGTTTACTTTATTCATGTGGCAGTTTAAACAAAATGTAGCGTTTTCATAGCTTAACCTGTACATACGAATGATGATCTCATTTCAAAAGTTACCATAAACAAAATAAAAAGGAGACAATCTGAAATTTGACTCTTCCAAAACCTCTGCCCTCACCACCTTTTTAACTTTGATATCCCACTAGTTTATGCAGAGACCAACTGAATAAATAATAGAGCTTGAAATTTGTAATTCACAAACGTCTCTTCATACTGACGATCAAGAATATAAAGGCGTTTTCATTATGTTGTTCTGCAAAGAGGATGTGGATAGTAATAAAGTATTACATCGATTCCATTTATAGGTGAACCATTCTCAGCAGATATCTTATCAAACCAATGAATAATGAATTTACACTTTCAAGTTAACTATTTATTACCGTGCAAATATTGGAAGACAGTTACAAATGACGACAAATAGTTCACGGCTTTCCCTATGCCCGAGGCAGAGAAGAGAAGTGACCAAGAACTGAAGAAGTGGAGTGAAGTCAGCGAACTGAAGCGGCAGAGCTGCCAACTGTGACATACTGTTGTTAATAATTCCGGCTGTGGCCTGACAGGTCGCTTTCTATAGAGAACAACTGTAATTTCCGGAATCACGGTTCAAACTAAAACCAGACCAGGGCCAGTCCAATAGAAACATTCAGAACTGTTCTTATCGGTTTTGGTACCTAAATAAAAACATAAAATCGTGTACGTAAATTTAAATCAGGCTGACATTCAGTTAAGCGCTAAAGCGCCGCTGGCATGAGTGAATCGAATTTCCTAGCAATGTTTTATTCTAATTCGCTCCGCTCACAGCCTCGATCCGGCAGTTGATAGCTTTTGTCAAAAAACGCCAATGTTCAAAAGTTTGCAAAATTTATCTTGTCGCATATTGTTTGATTACCCAAAAACTGAATCCGTTATTTATTTTCCAAAATTTAGAAAACTATTGCTACCGTGTCCATTTATCTGTTCAAACAATGAAGCACGTTTTGAGCTGATATTTTGAACAGGGCGTTGTAAAATTGTTGAATGGTATCAAAAATTTGTCACGTTAGGGGACTCTTTCAAATGAAAGGTCACTGATGAATACAATAATTTTTAAGGAGTCCACCCCAAAATATTGCCAAAAACTACTTCAGTTGACATCTTATATATGCCAAAGTTCGTTCAAAATTTTCGTTCGTTCAAAGGGTTAGGGGTGGGGGTTTGGACTTCTTTAGACACGCGGTATATACACATGAACATAAGTGTTGAAAAATGCTCAAAACGTGTTTTTAAGGTCAGGATCGGTGCTCATTTCATGGTCCCAGGCCTGGATCTTACCATGCTGACGGCATGAATATCTCATTTGTCTAAAGGAAATTCGATAAAAACGACTGATGTTTACTCAACAGTGATATGATACTTAAAATAGTGTCAATCAAACTTCCAAATGACGTGAGGTCAACGAACCAAGTGCTGTGTATCATTGTTACACAGAAAGACATTGGCTAGTGGATAACAAGAGATAAAGAACTTAATTGCACCTTGACCGTTACCAACCCATAAAATTGAAGCACGACATTACTTACGTATTTCTTTACTTGGAAACAAGTAATTATAGATTACTGGTAAGTCTAATCGGGAAAGTATCTGAATCTATAGATCTTATTATTGCCTAAATTAGTGAAACTTGTTTAAGTAGTCGATCGCAAAACATTTATACAATTTCAGGCTAAATATTGATTGTTCCAGCGCATAGTCTCGGACGTTCAATCCATAATTGGTCGAAACGGGACGTACAGTATAGATTTAGCTATTTCAGTACGCCGTAGGGGCTAGTTCTGTAGAAGACCACTACGTCTACTATTGTCGTCACTGGAAAGCATTCTTGGTCAATTGAAGAAAACATGTCATTTGACTCCACAGAGTACAGTTGACAACTAGAGCAGAGCAAGTAGCAGCTGATCTGGTGAACTTGAGGTCAATTCTGCGCCTCTGTGACGCAACTACTCTTCTATCTCTATCTCTCTTCGAGCAATCAATCAATTTCAAACCTAAGAACAACAACCGTCCAATGATGCATTTTCCTTCGTGGAAGTGTTTGTGTCGGAATATTCGAAAGTTGACGAAAACACTAAGATCTGATGTGCCTTACAGGGCGCAGTTTTCTCGATATCAGGTTTCAAGAAGACCTTCGGTTTTCCTCA
Source organism: Matsumurasca onukii (assembly GCA_018831715.1). Lineage (NCBI taxonomy): Eukaryota > Metazoa > Arthropoda > Insecta > Hemiptera > Cicadellidae > Matsumurasca > Matsumurasca onukii. The sequence continues at coordinate 10,077,306 of CM032063.1, forward strand.
GAATAATGTCCGAGGAAGTGTGTAATATTGGTTTCAGATTTCAAGCAACACATCATTTAGCCTACCGTTGCGAAGTAGATGAAGTAATTTAGAGTTTATGAAAACACAAACAATCCAATAAAACTTGTTTATTAGTTGGCTAGGTCGATGAGAAGATGTAGACGTAGCAAATAATCGGAAAGGTACGGAATGACTTTACCACCTACTTTAATCTATTGTCGTGTACGTCTGAATTTTGCACGTGTGCTATAAATTATACGATGCTATAAAGGTGATGATTTATGACTTGCACCTTTTCCTTTCTCGTGAATGACTTCAGTTTTCGCTTATAGACTACAGTCTATACCTTTTTTAAAAACTGACAGAGGTGTAAGACTGAACAACAAAATTTGAAACGCATTTTGACATGAAAGCAAGACATTAAAATTAAAATTTGAGCCAATTATTTCATCAAATGTTCGAAAACGCTGCAGGGAAGTTATTTTACCTTTACAATCGGGTAAACCAGCAAACAGCCATTACTGCAATACTTCGAAATAAATCCTGCACTCGTATGTTCTGTGTCGAATGTTGACTAATATGAAAGTTGGTGGGTATTATATTGCCTTGGCTCGAATAACGCAGCGCTGAGTGCTGAGTTGGATAAATAAATAAAGAGTTGCAGTTTGCAAAGCCACGACACGTGAACTGGTCTGTGTAATGTTTATGCTAAGGTTTGTGGTCGAGCTTTGGTTGCCGCTCCATCACCGTCTCACCACAGACAAGACACTCTATATACTCTGTGTGACTGAGGGCACGCACGCGTATATGTCCATTTATCTGCTCAAACAATGAAACCGTTTTGGGTCGATATTTTGAACCGTGGCATTGTAGAATTTGTTAAATTGTATCAATAAATGTGTGTTTTATACTCTTTCAAATGAGGGGTCACATGATGGGGTATAATAAAAATTTCAAAGGGTCACCTCCCACAACCCTTATTTGGGGAGGGGCAAATAACATACATTTTGTACATCATGTACATACATTTTTCCATAAGGCTCCCATTTGTCATATGCGAGTATTGCAGTTTTAAAGTACTGTGAACAAAAATATATTCTTGACAGTATGACTTCTGAATTCTGTTGACGATAGATATAATGAAATATCTTGTATTCAACCTGAAGATCATAACATTGTTGCTGTCTTTAAGAGCAATCCTCAGGCAGTCAGGCTGAATAAAAGTAATTTCCCCATAGTTAAAAGTAGGTTCTACAACTGGGTGTGTGATAGTATCTGAATCTAACGACAGGTTGCAACCCCTGTCGCATAAGGAATGTATGAGCTAGCTTTTGACGATGTTTAGCGATGTAAATATTAAATACATCCTGAAATGGATTTGATTGATACCTACGTTTCTTGCTTTGTCTTTAGCCATAAAAACACCCTTACAAATAAAAGATAAAGGCGAAATCTTTTGAGATCTTATACTAAAACACCTCTCATTTCATCGACGTCGTGAAGAGTTTGGTTCTTATAATGTACGGCGTTCAGTTTGATAAACCTATATGGTTTAATTAAATGTTTTAGTTGTAAATTGTGGCATTGTAATCTTATTGGTTACATTTTATTAAAATTAATTTGTTTGTAATAATTAAAAAATAAAGTAAAGCTGTAAAATATAGTGTTCAGAATGTAATTACACGGCGACCCATCAATATACATGAATAAAACACGTGCACAGTTTCCTTGAATAAATAATAATTAGCGAATAAATCTATAGAATGAACACATTGACAAAGACAGATCTCAGGGAGACTCGTTTTAAGACCAATTAGATTGTAAAGTATTATATGCTTTACATACTCGTACAAGTTGAAAAGCATGTAAATACAAACACAATACGGTACTTGTATGTTTTAGTAACGAATTGAAAAGCAATATGTGTTATCTAGCCATTACATGGGTTACAGCGGAGGTTATCTTATCTTCTATTGTTTAATGTTTATGTTCTACCGTCAGTAGCAAAGTATTCCTTTAAGTAAGTGATAATAATACTGATTAAAGCCCGTAAAGGTACAAGAACCAACATAAATTATTAATTGGTTATTACATTGTTTCTTTTATTCTTTTCGGTCTAATATCTTGGGTCCCTCGATGATTTGAAAAGGTGTTAAGACCCATTCCATGGTCCTGGCTACACTACTGATAAGACTACAGCGATAATTCAAAACCAAAAGAATAACGCAGCGTGAAATTATGCAGTAGTCCTTTTAGTTTTAGATCCGTATAAACAAATCATACAAAGCCTGGTAAGAAATACGAAAACTAGAACAACACATTCAATATTTATCTCCAAGGTGAAATCTATACATCATACTCGTGGTTCCACACAATTCCGTAAAATCAACAATATCTTTTCGTAAGCTTTCCTAGAGCTTATTGTCAAAAAAAATCCCCGCATCTTAAAATATTAGCTTTCATTATTCATGAACAGCAATTTCTTCCGGAAGGTACTTCCAGGTAATGGCGGTTGACTACCTTCTAGTAGTTGTATCCCACAGAAAACAACTGGAGAAGAATGGCCACTTATCCAGTAGTTTTGACAGTAGTGGTTCCTTGGCGGACGTGTTTGGTGGACACAGTTGAACGGACGGCCAGATCACGGCCAGCAGCGTGGCGAAGTGCGCGTCGTCCGTGAAGGCCGACCATTTCACCTGGTCGTTGTGGACCAAAATCCACCGCTAGTGATCTACTTGTTCGAAGGAAGAAAACTGCCCAAGAAAATGTCATATTAGTGTTTTAGATCTTAATTTGTTTAAACGCTAAATAGCTAATTTATTACTATAGAAATTTGAAGACAAAAATGTGTGGATCGAACCGGGTAGTATTTAGTATTAGTATTTTAGGTTAGAGTTCACCTTTGTATGTTTTCCAATGGACTAGCGTGAAACAGACCCTCTCCTGTTTAAAACATGATTAGCTTGATATAGTTGTCGTCGTTAAGAGCCATTTTTCTTTCGTCATCGGCTGTTGGCTGAAAGATTTCCCGGTGAGTAATAGCCAATAGACTCTAAAAGATCTAGGCTTAAAATGTATCTAGCTAGTGAAAATAGGCGTTTCCGCAACGAAATTTGATTTAGGATATTTAGAATCAATAGATTATCTGAAAGAAAACCAAAATATATTCACATTAAAGTGCGTTAGGTTTAGCATGGCCGGTGGCCTTGAGATTTCCTACTGGCCGTTTATGGCCTTATAGCCCATCTCACCGGCCATGCTAAACCTGAAGAACTGTACCGCGTATAGCTTTAATCAAGAATACAGTCAATTCATTTTATTAACATAATTTTAACCCGAGTAAGACACCCATTTTATGCGCAGAGTAACTTATAAGGGCTATGTACTAAGGTAATGTACGCAGTAAGGTAGTAAGGGTAATCCTGGAGTAATGTACTAGGGTTCTTAGGTTAGGGTACGAGTGTCAGCTTCTTGGGTCAACTTTTAGGGTAAGTTAAGGGTAAGGTCATAAAAAGCTCCCGATATTGAATTCCTCCAGCTGTTGAATGTTGAAAATATGAGTAGAGTTTATCGACTTTAGCCAAAGCGCAGTGTAAGATCTCATTTCATTTCTTTTAGCGAAGATGAATGTAAAGGTAAGAAGTAGAGACCTCTGGTACAAAGGTTTGGTCTCAGAACCTTAACAAGGATGTCATTACTAAACTTCACGATTAAAATCCCCTCCAATTACAAGCACGGCTGAATTCTCGTCTAGGAATTGTAGATGCAGACCTACGATCGTCTCCTGTTTCTTTCGTCATGTTAGATACTACCACGTAAAACTCAGTGCAAAATTTAAACTGATGCTGAAGAAGATGCTAGTTATAATTAATAGTAACTGTATAAATTGAAGTGTACGCGGTTACTGGTGAAATACTATTCTTAAATGAACTCCATTGATAGTTACATTATCAGATCAGCTTAATCAATCCTGTTAATTACACGTTAATTATTGTTAAAGAATATACGCTATTCGATGACTACGTAGTACCATACTATGTAGATAAAATGTGTTGACTACGAGAAAGATAACCGAGTGTATTATTAAATGTATGATTAGATTGTGTTATGACATGTTGAATTAATCAGGCTATTGATTTATTACTGAATTTCCATAGGAAATAACAACCTCCTAAGTTAAATGGCAACATTTTATAATTATATATGTGTGAGAACACTCTAAAGGTAGAATTTTTGTCAATATTTTTGTAGAATTAAGTACAAACTTTCCTTTTGTGAATCCCAGCGAATTGGTCCAACGGAAATGATCCTCAAAAATGGCAGTCGCCGCCATCTTGGTTTGGCTTGACGGTTTTATATTTTTAGATCCTAAATTGATGGGATGTCACATTCTTAATCCAGCTTCAAGTCAGGTTTTGAGGATGATATAGGTCTAAAGTGGCTCAGATAATCTCAGTGATCATCTGATGATACCTGCATCAACTCCCACCATCGTTTAGACATATCAATCATCACCCAGTGGTTCGAAGTCACGTTAAGTCCTTGTATTTCCATTGGTCATCGGCTATTAATTAATGACCCATTCTAAGGAAAGTCGACCTAGTTTGTAACAAGACTACATCTCATAACCCATTACTACAATTTCATCACACTATCCTTCACCACATATTTGCCTTAAAATACCCTCATGAGATTGGTCGGCATCTCAAATAGTGAGTGAGTGAGTGATCATAAATACATTAGTCGTTCAAGCATAAACCCCATTTTTGGGGAAACAAACCTCCATGGTTCACGGTAGTGATTTTGGATTTCATGTACGCTTCCGCCATGTTTTTGAGTTTCTACACAATTAGTTTTTCGAGTAAATATTTACAACTTTAAATACACCAATTTTCAAGGAAACCTTATCTTTATTGCAAAACCAACTAGCGTGTTACTACAACTTTACACTACAAATGCTTTTGTTGGTGTGTCTCCAGTTCATGCAGAATGTTTATGTTTGGTACAATCTAAATAAAAGCTTTTTTAGGTTTACTTATGTTATTGTGTATAGTTTCTCATATCCCCTTTCCTCTAGCGGTGCTAACAAAAGACAAAATGTGTTGTTTTTATACTACAGGCGCCTTTATTTTTATTTTATTCAGCTCACATTTTATTTCTCTAGAGTCTGGTATAAATTATTAAATCAACGGCCACCACCTGGGGAACTAGCTCTTCTTCTGAAAAATGTAGTACAGTATTGGACTTTAAAATGTCAAATTAGCACTTGCGTTTTGAAGCACTTTTGGTTGTATGATTTCACATTTTTCAACATTTGAGGGGGAGATGTCCACCTTTAGTACATTGTTGAGTAGCTGTTGAATGACAGTGAATGTTACAAAGATAAATCGGAGATCAGTGACGTTTTTGCAGATGATCTTTGAAGATGTTTGCAAGTTTCTTTTGTAAATACCATGTTTTTCCTATTTTCTTGCGCATCGCATCTATCAGCACCATAGCTCTAGAGTGGAAGTGCGGGCGAAAAGTACCCACCAATTTAAGTTGATCTTTCAAGGATGTATGGTAAAAACTCCAAAAGATCTTCACTGTATTCACAGGGTAATAATTTAAAGAAATACGCCTCAGAGTACTTTGAAATACTCGTGTTTTAAATTTAATCATTAGTACAGTCAACATTGCACTACAAATAAACCGTGTTTCGGCTCATTATAGTGTATTTTTTTAAATTTTAATCTTGTTAAACAAGCTTGCAAATTAACTTTCAGCTGGTGGATACTTTTCGCCTCGCCTGCGTGTTAAGTTATAATGTGTAAATATGTAGATAGTTTATAGATGTACATAGTGGAAGTGTGGAAGTGGTGAGGTGACGCTATGATGTATGGGTTACAGGCGCAGTGCAGTGGTTAAAGCACGTCAAGATGTACAGACATTGGAGCACCAAACCAGAGCAAACGTCTTGTATGCTTTCAAGTACGCACTAGCCACTAGCTTCCATTCACACCACCTACTGCATGTTTGTGTTAGAAAGTCGCTATATCGTTAGATTGGGCATTGGTTTTATAAAAGTCAGGTGGTGTAAGCATCAACGGCGGGGCTTACATTTTGCAATTTTGCTTCAGTCGAAGGTTTGAGGTTTCTTAAATAAAGTAAATAGGCATTATGCATGATTTTAGCTTGGTTGTGCACTAGTTTAGTGTTTAGTTTATTGTAGTACCGCGTGTCCACAAAGTCCTTGACGTATAAAAAAGTAAATTACTACGAGTTCCGCTGGTAATAATAGATGTTTTGTACATCAACAGCTGATTTCTTAAAGTTTTACTTACATAGATTGGTAGCATTTATATTCTAATCCATTTGTTAACTAAACAACAATTACGGATTTATTGCCAAATCTTCAAAATGACAACAAAACAAGAAAAAGTTCAATGTGTTCTTTGGTTTCATGAATCCAACTCTCCAATAACAGTTCAAAGACTTTTCAGAAGACGATTTGGAAGAGATCCACCAACAACCATTAATACTCGTACCATCAAAAGTAGTTTTGGGTAGTTTTTCAACGAGGCGGGGCACCACCGCATTGGTCAACACAAGTTAGAGACGAAACCTTTCCCGACCGCTGGATTGGTTATAAACCCTTCCCGTTCACCTGACATCACACCTTGGACCTTTTCTTTTGGGGCTACATAAAAGATATTGTGTATGCTTCTCCTATTCCAGTCATGCTCACTTTAAGGACAATAATCACTGAAGCAATGTCGACAGTAACAAGAGACATGTTATCGAACACTTGGAGAGACATAGAATATCGCATTGATCTCCTTCGGGCCACCAAAGAGGCGCACGTGGAGGTCTGATGATAATGTTTTATATGTAAATACAAGACGTTTATTCATCACTTTATCATGTAAATAAAAGTGCAAATATCATTAGATTTCATTTTATAACATTTTATAATCCGTCAAGGACTTTGTGGACACCCGGTATAACTAGGTATTTACCAGGTCCTTGGTACTTACAAGAACTATAAATACTCGTAGTATCATAGTGGTGGAGACGAGCGCCAAGTTATGTGTCCACGAATACATTTGATGTGCACAACTAACGCAATTGTCTATACTGTAAAGGTATAATTGAGCTCTGGGTTCGGGCAACTACCAAAGGTCATCCTATCAGTCCTATCATCCATACCATCCTATCCTCTAGACACTGTCAATAATAGCCCTTCACATTTAAGGATAACGCCCAACTAAACCTATACAGAGTATACAATACATACATAGCCTACTATAAGACTTTTTTATGTAAAACACTACATTTATACGTTGTAAAACTTACCTCAATGTTTTACATTTTACTCACACAAATTACAAATCTAGGGTTGTAAATCCAGTTTAATAATTGAAAAAAGTGGTTTTAACAAAAGTTTGCTCAAGTGATTAGAAAAAAAGGAAAGGAGCAGTATCAAGGAAAGGTGCTCCCCTCCCATTAGAGTGCCCTGTCCAGATAAACCTTCGAGTTTTTTGTTGTGGTTTAGATTTGTAACACTTTATCAGTGTAAGGTCCTTGTAAATTTAACTGCACGTTATTTTCCCCTTCCGTATTAACAACTGAAACCTGCACTTATGTGAGTCGTATTTGTGCATTTTGGACGAGACGTGCTTGTTGCCCAGCTCGCGTGGCATGGGGCAGGACGGAGCACTGTACATAGATACAGTGTACACCAGAGCTTCCTGTTAGAGGGTGTTTAGTGTTTACAAGACACATCTGGTGGTCTGCTGAGTGCTGAGTGTACACTGTACAGTATTGTTGTAACCCTGTACCCAGTGTGGAATCGACACTCGACAGGATGTGTATACAGCAGAATATCCAGCTCACAGCTGGCATCATCAAGACATCAACAGTGCCTTATGCGTTCAGGCGCCAGATGAACGATATATTTTACACATTCTCTACCAAAGCGTTTTCTCCTCTATCTAAAATGAAGTGACTTATCCAAATAAAATAAAATGTCCAACTTTCACACCTGAATGTTCAGAGTGTCCAATAAAATATGCAAGTCAGATTCAAGCGGCTTTCTATTTTTCGAAGGAATTAGTTTATGCTTTAAGGTGGAAAAGTACGATAGTTTGGAAAAATAGGAAGACGAAGTACTTCTACTAAAATATTTCACAAATTTAAGGCTAGAAAAGGGTGTTTGTGACCACTTTTGTGGTCTACTCACCTTGCAAACTCCGTGCTTGTAAAATGTTCGGCATTATTTTTCAACTAACAAAGACTCTTGAGACATTTATGTGCTTGAATCAATAGCTTATAATTCGTTTTCATTTTTAAATTGATTTTTGGTGAGGCACTATTGAAAAATTTCGTTACTTTAATGTTAAATTATTTAACATGACGGTGATTAAAACAGCGTGGCAAATGATTGCAATGGATATACAAGTAGAGTAGATGAAGGAAGAGATGAAGAAAGAGCCAGCTGATTGGCATGAGTGAGTGGGATTCACTTCTTGTAACTGAGTTTCATATAATTGCTGGAGCAGTTCTCAGCAATAGGCAGGATGCTACTTGCATTTTACTATTGCGTGGGAGAAATCCTTTAGTTATGATAACAATTAGATGGTCCCTTACTTTAGTACACATTGAATACTGTGCCGTATTTGTCCAATTACAGCACCTACGATATGCTAAAGCAAATGTTTTAGTACTTACCGAAGCAAAGCTAAAGTACTAAGCATGTAGAAAGTCACGAATCATGCATGTTTTAGATTACATTACTCAGACATTTCTATCTTACAACATTATTTGTAGCTTATTTTGTCTTTTCTAATTTAAACTAATTTGCCATATTTGCATGTAAATTTAAATGTGATTATAGTTGCCTGCCCTTAACCGCCACTATTAAATTAATAATAAAAATAACAAAGTAATAAATTAAATACATGAGTTATATGGATTCTGTGTTTACATTGTTCTTATGGGAATTTATCCAAGATGGCCACCTACTCCCCCTGACTCTTAATCCAAATATTGTTAGTGATTGATTTAAAAAAAACACACTACTGAAATTCAAAATTTGTTAAGCTATTTAGCACTTCTTAATGTTTTTTGTAAATAATTGAGTTATTTATTCTGTATTCAATAAACTATACACATTTTTAATGAATTTGTAGAATTGTCTTGAAATTATTAATCATTGGAATTCAACTTTCAACACTATACCTATAAAGATGATATGATCGATGTTCCAGGTTGAGTATGGTCTCAGGGCAGAATGGCGTGACGCAAGTGGTTCGCCCTAACCTGAGGACAACGTATCGCAAGATGGCAGACTTCGGAGTGCAGGTCAACTGTGACGAGGAGTTGGAGAATATGAACATGAGCATGACACCTCCGCCCTCTGGTGAGACTTACAGCAACATCGCTGTTGCTGAGATCAACACCAGCAGCGACCCCCACGACTCAATCTCTCACAACCACCACAGGCCTCTCTCTCTCCAGGTACACACAAGCTCAACATGCTCTCTGATAAACGAATCATTTGCATAAGTTTGATAAGTTGAAACATGAACCAAGACAAAGGATTATTTAATTCTTTCACTAAAAACCTAATGGAATCATTCTTTCACTAAATTCCATCCATAATCATCCTGACAAATATTTTACTTCAAGTACCTTTATTTCAAGGTTGTTCAGGAGCCCTGGCTTCAGCCATATCCTAGTAAGTCAAATTGATGTTACAGTATATACGTTACTTGTTGCTTTAATTTTAAATAAATATAATAGATTATTATTGACAAACTACAAAATACAATCAATACATAAACACAAGAGAAAATTTATCAATATATATGTATATCATCAAGAAGTTGTTGGTACAGTAGTCGAAAATAAAATGAGAAGTGATTAGTTGAGTTCATGTGGGTGCTTACAAAACTTTAAAGATGTTATTACTGAATTACATTAAAGATTTGCAGTATTTATTATCTTTAAGACTAAAGGTAGCTACTTAAGCAGACACCAAAAGCTTTTAGCAACTATTTTTGTGAAAAAATTAATGGTACGCCAAAGTTTTTGTTTTTGTAAGATGTCTATAATTTAGGGTAACTTTTTGCGTTCAGGTCTATAAATACCTCTCATTGGCTTACTTGCTGCCTCTTTATTGCCAACAGATAAAAAATTTGAAAATAACCAATATTTGCTAAAACTTGGTTAAAGAAAGATTTAGTATCACAAGAATTTTATGACATAGCTGAGTTTCTAAACCAATCTAATCCTAATCACAATATTTTTACTTTATTTTCAGGGAGTGAGTAAGTGCGTGTGAATAACATGCCTGCTAATAATTACATTTATTTCACTAATGTTTACATCTATTTATACACTTACAACATCATAATATTTCAGAGCTCAACAAGTTCCAACAGCAGTGGTGAGGAGCGCGAGCGCAGGAGGCTACAGACCGAGGAGGATGTAGATGCAATCTGCGTACAGCAGACTGAGAGCTGCGCAGAGACGCAGGGCACCGCGCAACTGCAGCCCGAGACCACCGAACTGGACGGAGGGTTAAAACCTCCTCCTCAGCAGTACGGCAACGGCAAGGAGGAGTCCAGCTGTGGACTGGACTGTATCACGTTCACCATGCAGTGTTGCGAGTGCACTATCCTATAGCCAAGGTGTAGAAAAGACAAGACGTGACTGACAGTTTTTTTTACACTGTTTTGTAAGATTTATTCTAGAATCATATCAGTGAGGTGCACAGTGCAAATATCTACAAACGGTGAATCCGTACTGCATTAGCGTTAAGAAAAAGTGCTGGTCCCAAATATACTCTTGCTTGTTGAATCCATCCATATACTTAATGTAAGTCATCAAATAGTTAACCATTTGTCACGTTTAGATCTCCACTATTACATGGAACATTCCTAGCTGAATATTTTAGACGTTAGTTTACTATCATTTAAGAAATTAATTTTACTGTATAAAATAGGTGCATTTTATTCATCTTTGTTCTGTTCTGAATTTGGTCTGTTGATACCAAAGTCGTTACGCGAGCATTTTAATGGATCAGTTATTGTCCTCAGCTTTCCTCCCGTTCTGAACTTATACATTCCAGTGAGAAATTAATTTACTACAATTATTTATCTTTCACACAATTAATGGAGTAAATACTTAGGGAGGACATTATTGGTGGTGCAACATTCTGTGTTTCAAATAGGTAATGAGCTTTTTAAATCCTAATTACTAAGTTATATAACAATCTTAATGATTCGTCTATAAACTTCAAAACTCAAAATCATTAACAGTTTTGGAAATAAATATACTTTGGATTAAAATAATGATTAAAAAATATATTAATGTAACAAAATATTCACAATTGTTCACAAATTAATGAAAAGAAACAAAAACTATTCCTAGCCACTTTTTAGCCCTACAAGTTTGAAGGATGCTTACAACCTGATATAGGTATATTTGATTGTTAAAATTAAAGGAAACATTGAAAAGGGTATGTAGCTTATTTGCATAAGTTAAATTTTTACTAAAAGTAAAATTACTTGCTAAAATCTTCTGTGTATAAAGCTAAATTATATTTTTTAGACCCCTAAAACACATATGCACAGCAAGTATTCAAGTATGTTTTAGATAGATGTACACGAAAGTGTTTTTTTTTTCAATGATTCAACCTAAATAGGGTAAATAAATTCAGCATAGAAATTAAATACAGTAATTTAATTTTTTTAAACTTTTAATAAATATAATTAATGAATTAAATTAATGATTGGGGTTTGATATTTAAGAGTAATGTAGTGTTGTTATGAATGACAAAGCTTAAATGAAATGTTATGTTGGTGCAATTTAAAGATAACATAAAAGCTCATTAGGCTCTCTATTTTTATTTGTATGTTTTCCCTTTTCTTAATTATTAACATAAAAAGATATTGTGATATGTAATTATATTTATTATACTTTGTATATATGTGACAGCTTTAACTCTTTTACAATTTTAGCTTGCTCTTTTTAAAGTAGTTTTTTAAGTTAAATTTACTCAAGCACATTAAGAGTCGGCAGAAGTGGGCGGCCATATTGGATGGGCTCCCTGAGAATAATGTAAATAATAACAGATACAGGATCCTATAATTGCAGTTGTCTCAATATTGCATTTGGGTTATTCTTACATCCTCTAAATTAGTTACTGCAAGTTCCAATGTTTTATAATTACTGTACATTAATTCCTTTTGCTGTCCAAAATATATATGTTTGCAATAATAGAACTTATCTGCAGCAAAAAGTATTAAGTACAATACTAGAAGTGTCTAAACATTCCAAAAACTTGTACATTTTGTAGATATAATGATGTTGTACATAATATATAAAATTGTAAAAATGATCGTTACATCTAAGTTTTGCAATACATAAAATGTATTGCTGAAAATAGTTTTATATTTGTTAAACAACTCTGAATGTTTTAAAGGAGTGTGTACACTAGAACACTACACAGCTCAACGAGATTTGTAATTGTGTTATGACAATAAATTTGTTCAGTACATACTAAGAGAACATTGAACTTATTCCACCTCAACTTGCAAGAACAATTAGTGATAAATGACAATGAATGTATACTATATCACTAAATCACTATTTGAGATGCCGACCACTCTCATGAGGGTATTTTAAGGCAAATATGTGGTGAAGGATGAGTTTGATGAGTGGTAGTAATATTATGAGGTGTAGTCTTGTTACAAACTAAGGCCGACTCTTCCTTAGAATGGGTCACATTAATAGCCCAATGACCAACGGCTTAACGACTTCTCTAACCACGCAGATGATGGTCTGATATGTCTAAACGATGGTGGGAGATGATGCGGGTATCATCAGATGATCACTGAGACTATCTGAGCCGCTTTGGACCTATATCATCCTCCTGACCTCCATGAACTGGATTACAGGATCACACCTAGAGTCCCAGTCAGTCAACTTTGGAACACAGGAACTTCCAATAAGAGAGTTAGTGTGAGTGAGGTTAGTTTATGTGATAGTAAAACGTTTTTTCATTGTTTTCTTTTATCTTAAAGAAGTTTTTTTAGTGAAATATGGGGATATCTCCTGTTAAGTTCTTTTTCTCTACTTTCTATCCTTAGTATAATATAATATAAGAGATAGTGACTGGAAGTAAGCTTTCCTTACCTAGAGCCCTCCCTAGACCCCCTTCTTACTTCACTAGGAGGAGAGCAATCGGATGAACTGGTTTACATGGTCAGAGATTCAACATGATCCATACTGAGCCAAGGCAATGCTCATAGCGCACCACCCACCTCCCCTCAAGGTACAAGAATATTCCACTCACGTTATGGTGTTTAAAACAATCTATAACTTGCTGATCAAATTTATATTGGTCACTCAGCTTAACCTCTTCAATCCCAGGCTGAATATTCACAGACAAGGTAATGAGACGTGGGGTCTGAGGAGGCTGGAGCTCATTCCATGAATAAATACTGTCATACATTTTTAAGTGTACAGTACAGTCTCTATAATCGTCTGTATATCGATTACTTCAGTTCACTGCAGACAGCCAGAGAAGTGTGCGTTGTTTGTTGCTAATGTAGGCTTTTGTTCAGTACTGGCTGTGAGATTTCGTCGAGCAAAACGTAAACATGTTACTTTGACAATAAAAAAAGTACATGATTTTAAAAATATTGGAAAGTGGTCAAAGTTAGCTACTCTACCCAAGGAGTTCAATAACGGCAGATCAAAGATTCACGGACATAAGGGAAGGAAAATAATTAAATTGAATCATTCTTTAAGAGTATAAATCATCCCTCAACATAAGAAAAATTATTTCTGGCAATTTTTTTAATGAACATCTACTAATCCGGCACTTTTGATTCCGATATAAGGCCAAATAGTGAGATCGTTTTGTATTCCTGGTGAAATTTCATGAATCACTATCACCATGTCTACTAGTTTTAACTGACTTCCATGCAAGGAAGAGGTTACACAATTCGACCTGGGACTTTTTTCCTAGCAAATCTGTTCATGTCAAATTACAGGAGTTTCCTGACATAATATGGAAAATCACCAACTGAACTTTTCCATTAATCTTGGTATACAGTATACACATTTAAAAATGTGGAATGTTGCTAAAATCCTACACAAAAAATAAAACAATATTTTCCGTAATTTCCTCAAAATCTCTTGATTTTACCGCCTGTCCCAAATTTAGGTGTTACCCATTCAGTAGATGACCTAAATATACAGAGGGCAGAGTTTTTTGGTGAAAATCAGCTGGACATTCCAGAAATGTTTTTCATTTACGTTGTTGGCTGCCATATTGAGTAACCTGAATATTTAAAAATGCATTCAACACAAATCTTCTTAGATTTTATTGACCTTCAAAATTATAAACCTAGAAAATGATAATGCCTCACCCCCTTTACACTAGGTTAATCAGAAGAAAACCAAAACGAACAACAGATGTTGGTTTTAACTGAGTTTATTGATTTAAACAAAAACTATTATCCATATTAAAATACAACCACATTATAACACCAAGTTAAATAATTCTAACAACATTTTAGAAATTGACTTTACAGTATAATGGTTTTAGTCTCTACAGTTAAAACTAAACATTAAGTTTGTACATCGGTAAAAGGCTTAGTCAATAATAAAGATTCACAACTATTAATCATAATTATAGATAAAATAAATAGACAATGTTAAAATAGAATTAAAACTAAACACATTTAATTATAATTTCTGTTTGGATAGGGGTAGCACCAGATTGGTAGTTGTCACTTTTCCATTAATAAAGTGAAATGACACATTATATGAAAATTGTTTCTATTTTTCGTATAAACAGGACCGCAGGCACTTTATTAAGCATACTACCCCAGTAGGTATATTACCAACAGTATAAAACCAACTAGATAGCACCTCTCACACCAGGTTCTAAATAAGCCTAGTGTCCTTTTAAACTACTGGATAAGATTTATTTGTGTAGAGTATTAGACTAGACGTACCTATTGCAGTAAACTCTAGTTAGTGAAATAATATTTTGTCCTGGACCTAAAAGTTATCGACAACAACAAAAAAGTAAAATCAAAAGAAATATTTGAGTTAGTACTTTCTTAAATAAACCAACTTGAATAAGTACGTTAACTTAAATAATTGTTATTTATTGCCTTGTATTTTTGGGCGTGATAATTCGTATTTTTACTAAGGGTCCGCCTAAGCATGTGCTAGGCCTACGTAGGCCTATATCGAATGAAGTGTGTCCACACAAGGAACTCATGACACTGCGCACGGATCAATTAGTTAAACAACTGGTTTTCTTTCAACTGTTCCGGACAAACTGAAAACTGTATGCGCTCACAGCTTTTTACTCATTCCAAAATTAATTGTGTTTAAACTAACAAACTTTATACTTTTTAAAACTAGAAGTGATGTTCTAATTTTTTGTACAGAGTATAATTGTAGATAAATATTTATTGACAAGATGACCTAGAAATTGATATAGTTTATCTTTTTAACTCTATGTTGTCCGCTTAAAAAGTAAAGATAAATTTATTTTGATAAACGAGGCGAAAAAAGGACTAACACCCACGTTAACACTCACACTGACCTTTACCTAGCGCCACATTACAAATTGTTGGTGGTGACTGGGGGGATCAAATCAGCATAGTTATGAGCACCAGAATCAGACATGATTACAACCTACCGCGGGTCCACTCAGCCCATAAACATAGGCAACATAAAAAATGCTGTATTTCCATTTAGATAATTTTCTTAATTTTGAAAAGAACATAAATACATAATCCGAACTTATCGTGTCAGCATATTTTGGTTTCTTGAAGACGCTAGGACCATACTTCTCTGTGGCAGACCCCTAAGTTAGAATCTACTGGTCTATGAACTACTTGGCAGTAATTTACTATCATAGTTTTTCACACACACTAACAATAAGTTTAGCATAGTTACACTCTTTATAAAGCAGGCATATTAAAGCACAACAACTTTGTAAAGCAACATTAAACTGTTGCTATCGTTAAATTCCTTTCCAAGGCAAAGGCGAGGAGTAAAAACCAACCGGGTTAAAAGCACTAAAGGCACAAGTCAATGGTCGGATCGACAGTTAATTGACAATATATTGCTTCCTACCTTCGCTTCTGAACACAATAAACATTTGAGACCAATAATTGTGAGTGTTTCAGCCCCGAATACGTTATTCATCTCGACATTAAAAGTTTGTAATATTGAGGGCTGCAAAGTTGTTTCTTTTACACAGAAATATATATTGTATAATGTATACAAACTGTATACTAAACAATATTTAACAACAAACTAATCCATCATATTCAATTATTATCTTAACACTTTCACTGTGTACAAAATGTTAAAACATTAAAATTACATATTCTTCTATGTAAATTGCTCATAAGCACCCAACGCAGTGATAGTGTTGAACTGCACAACAAAGTATCATGTGAAGATGGACTGTTCCAAAATAAACTATAGAGTTTCAACGGCAGCACATAAAAGCAATGCAATAAACAAAACATGTAATCAAAACTTATTCTATAGAGTAAAAGAAACACAATTAATGACTCTTTGTAAACACGTTGTTGTAAAGTTTATACTAAAATACCTAATTATATACACAAAACTGAAATATAAAAGTACATTTACCTTGTATTCACTTAAAATGCAGCAATACCAACAATTTTGTACTTTTAGTTTTGATTTTTAACTCAACGTAAAACATTTGCTGATTAAAGCTCTATCGTATAAAATAGTTCAATATTTATACAAAACTGGATTATAGATCATACTGTATGACTTAAAGAAATAAAACACAAATGTTACGAATATTTCTTACAAATATTTCAGTATCTGTTATACTAGTGTAAAATTTGTGAATATTTATACAACAGTTTACAGGTGTATAAATTTTACTGTAATTGATCATGTTTAATTGACATTATAGTTAAATGAATATCTCTGAGAAACGGTTTATTTTGTTAATTTTCTTAAGGACAAAAATTGAAAATAAAATAAGACATGTAAAATTGTCTTAAGCTAAATGACTAACACAAAATATTTGTTTTGGAAAATATAATATATATCAATTGAAACTGTTCTATTAGACCACAAGCTTGGTTCATGCAGTTAAAATTACTTAGTAGCCTACTAAAAATCCACTGGGACATGTTTATATAACAAGTATTAAACTCTTAAACATTGAACAATACATTACACTTTTAACATCAAGGCTTACCCTAAATAAATATAAATGTTAGTTGAATACTGTACTCAGCATTAGTAATGGACCATTTCTAAACCCCAAGTGTTTTCCCTCAAACTTATGTTCATACATTTTTTTTCATTCTGACAATATTAGCAAACAATGTAATTATTACGGTTGGTATGAGAGTTTCTTTTCAATGGTCAGGATTCATCAAATTTACATTCATATTGATCTTTGGTGGACCAGATTCAAAATAACAGCAGTTGATCCATTACTAAGTACTATTAATATACAATAACTAAAATTAAGACTTGTACGCTATTAGTTAATAAATTAAATATCAAATTAAGTTTACAGTTAATAAAAATACTACGCCTCTATAAGTTAATTTTTTTGGCAGAACTATTTTAAGTTAACATAAGAAATCCATGGTACAGGATTTCTTTTAAATTTATTTTACATAAGAAAACCGATAAAAATCCTTATTTTCATGTAATAATTTATTGGCAAACCAAGTTATTAAACTACTATGAATCCTTTGACAACTGTTTTCTGTTGAATGTTGCACAAATTTATAAATGATTTATAGGTAAAGCCTCATTGATTATACGAGGGAAAAACTCATATTGCAATAAGTGTTATCTGCCGTAAAAATGAATTTTAATTGTACGAGAATATCGGTGTTTTAATCTCAATGTTGTACCATTAATAGTAAAAATGCTCTATCAAATTGTATTTGTATACTTTGTAAATGTTGCTCGAGGACAAAGGATTGGAGTGTGAGGCAAGAATTTTTAAGTTATTCTGAGGCAGTGAACAGTCAATATCTGAGTATCTCTTCTTCGCCATTTTGTGGCAACCAATAAAAGCTATTGTATCACACACACTAAATTTGCTTTTGAACATTTTTACACATTTTTTTGTAGGGCTAAAAACAAGATTAAAGTTAGTCTTACATTTTTTCTAAAAAGCTCAAGAATTAATTATTTTAATCAAGGTTGCACACAGTTAAGCTGGAACTCCTACTCCAGCAGTAGATGAGAGCCGTGTTAGTACCTGTGTGTACTCGAGTGGTGAGTTTACCGCTTCATCTTGTCGAGGATGGGCAGCACCATGTCGAAGGTGGGGCGTTTGCCAGGGTCCTCGTTCATGCAGATGCGGATCAACTTGGCCAGGTGTGAGGAGATGCCGGGCGGGATACTGATCCTCAGTCCTTCCAAGGCAACCTGCGGCAAGGTTTTATTTTAATAAATACAGTAGATTCCCGCTTGTTCGGTTTTGCTTGGTTGGTCCGGCCGGCTACTTGAGGCCTAAACATAGGCTACATCTACAATTTTTTGATAAGTGTATATTCATTCAAAAGAAACAGCTCAAATTAATATAGACCTTAAGATTTGGCACTACTAAATTACCTTAAGTAGTCCCAAATATTAAGCTTTTGCTGAATGTTATTTGGGGTTTTGACCATGTTTATAACTTAACATAGGTCTAAAGCTACATTAAGTCAGTTTTTGAGCTCTAAAGGGACCTATAACCAACAATATAACAAAAACAAGTAACAAGTGTCTAACGGCCATTATTGAGCTCCCGTGACCACTCACAAGCATTACCACGACATATAGGGGAAATAACTATAACTGTCTCAAGCAGAGTAGTGGAGGAGAAGTGTGCCGACCTGCAGGTTTTCCTCGCAGGAAGTCAAGGTAATTAACGTTCCGCAAACAATTAAAATTTCAGCCACAAAAATTAGCTGTACACAGTTTTTGTCTATATTCTCAATATTTTTGTTCCGGACCCTGTTTGTATTAGGCAGATTTCAGTGTCTTTAATAAATTAAAACGCTAGTCTTGTTTACCATAACATGCCGACTGTTGAGATGGTAGCGTGGAGTGAGTCGCTCGAGACTGTGCAGGAACGCCATGCCGCGCGCCACGTCCACTGCAGCGCAGCGCCAGAGAGTCAACCACCACACCTGCACCCTCGTGCAGCAGACTGTACAGCGAGCCCCAGGGCATGTGCTGGTTGATCACCACCAGGCTTGGCGGCGCGTTGCAGCATCCCACCACAGGCAACACGTTCGGGTGAGAGAAGATTCTAGGCACGCGCAAAACAGTTTTAAGAACTCTTCTTGGCTCTTACTCAAAACTCTTATACAAAATTTTCAGAAAT
Organism: Matsumurasca onukii; assembly: GCA_018831715.1. NCBI lineage: Eukaryota > Metazoa > Arthropoda > Insecta > Hemiptera > Cicadellidae > Matsumurasca > Matsumurasca onukii. The sequence goes on from CM032063.1 coordinate 10,096,714, forward strand.
AAATACAAGTACTATTAAAGGTAAAGGATAGACAAACTCAAAAGTTTTTAAGATTTTACAGGAAATTCCATTACTCAGCGGAGCAGACAAAAATTGTTCCAAAATTTCAGGATATGAATGTAGAAAACTTTTAATAAGACACAAGTCTCATGTTGGATGATTGTCAAGCTCACCTGAGTTTGGGAACTCCTCGTTGAAGTCACGGAGATGCGAGGTGTGCAGGCGACGGCGAGGATCTTGGCGACGATGTCGTTCTTCTGCCAGCGCCAGCCAAGTCTCCCCACTGGGCACACAGCGATACGAGTGTGTAGCGCCAAGTCTGCGATGTTGATACCCTTGTGTCGACAGTGTTTGCCTCCTATAATGCACCAGGAACACCATTACATATTGACAGATTGAACATAATTAGTTGGCACCACAATAATAGTTTCGACACTTTAATGAACATAATGTAACAGTGTTTTATGTAATTTATTGATTTAGGACTTTTAGCAGATTTCAATACAACTGAAAATTTTACTTTTACCTAATAATTGTAAAAATAATATTGCACTCAATATAATTTTTTTAGCGTTAAACTATGTTCTTATAGCCCATTTCTTAATTGCTATAAAATTCTGTATCTTAATTGCTACTTATAGCAGAATACAGAACTTTACCTCAAAAGCGAGGAAAAGCGTTCTAACTAAGGTTGGTTGCAGCGTTATTCTAATAATATTCTACACTGGCGTTGGGTTAGAGCGTTGTTCTCAATATAAGTAGGCCTAATAGATCATAAACTTACAAAACTGCACATAATCTAATATTGTTTATAACTAGCTGGTTATGTATGCACTTTCGTTATAGTCCTATGTGTTCAATCAAGAGAAACAGATGCAGCTACTTTGTAGGCAGTGACTGCGCAGCATACCAGCCCTGTAGAAAAAGCGTTATTCTATTTACATCTGCAAGGGAAGATTTCTGGCTCGTGCTTCTTTTTGGAATGAAAAGTATGGTTGTCAGAATTCTCATAGCTTTCCTTTTCTTCTCTTGCCATTCTGTTACACTTAACTTCCGTTTTGCCCTGGTTTAACCGTTTTCTATCTCCGGCGACAGAACATATTTCGAGTCAGGCGACATCTCTGCTAGTTAGAGCGTTATTCTCCGCGGGGAGCTGTATTTCCGCCAGGACCAGCTGTTCAGGGCTACCAACATGAAAATATTGACAAACAAAATTTACCGCAGCGATTTAGAATCCCAATTAGAGCGTTATTCCACTAAAACATCAATTTTGAAAAAGTGTCAGTTAGAGCGTTATCACGTAGGACCCATTCATTTGTAAAGGCAGAAATAATATAGTTTTCCTTTGAAAACAGTTTGGCTTGAAGAGCGTAACCAGCATATTTACCTTCTGGTGACATCCAAGCAGGGTAGTAGCTCCGGCCTTTTTCTTGAAAAGAGAACTTTGCATCAGCCATGTTGATTCTTGCTGTCAAGTCTTCGTCAATCTAAAAAGGATAATATAAAATGATAAATTTAGAAAAACACTACACTTAAAGTTGTGTAACATTTGTACCTAAAGTGCAAAATTCAAAGCTAAATTTTCAAAATCTTTTCAGAAGTCACAAGATAAAATGTTCCAAAGTTATTAAGAACCATACACTCCAAGTTAAATTGACTATATTGCACAGCTTGATACTTAATAATTCTAAATTATTTACCAGGAATCCTGAAGAGCTTCAAAATGAATGTAGATTATATTAACTTTGAAGCTGAAAGCTTCGCAAATGATTCCTGACATGTTTCGGCTATCACTAATAATTTAAAGAAACCCAAGCGCAGTTTGTTTAACATTTTCTACTTCTGCTACAGTTCATAAAAACGCTATTGTTTTACCTACAGCTTAAGCATCTTGAAAAAGCTTTTAAAACGCTAGTCTGTGTTTACCATAACATGCCGACTGTTGAGATGGTAGGGTGGAGTGAGTCGCTCGAGACTGTGCAGGAGCATGCCTGCACATCCACTCGCGGCATGGCCTAGCAGAGTCAACCACGACACCTGCACCCTCGTGCAGCAGACTGTACAGCGAGCCCCAGGGCATGTGCTGGTTGATCACCACCAGGCTTGGCGGCGCGTTGCAGCATCCCACCACAGGCAACACGTTCGGGTGAGAGAAGATTCTAGGCACGCAAAACAGTGTTAAGAACTCTTCTTGGCTCTTACTCAAAACTCTTATACAAAAATTCTCAGAAATAAATACAAGTACTATTAAAGGTAAAGGATAGACAAACTCAAAAGTTTTTTTAAGATTTTACAGGAAATTCCATTACTCAGTGGACCAAGCAGACAAAAAATTGTTCCAAAAATGTCAGGATATGAATGTAGAAAACACTTTTAATAAGACACAAGTCTCACGTTGGATGATTGTCAAGCTCACCTGAGTTTGGGGAACTCCTCGTTGAAGTCACGGGAGATGCGAGGTGTGCAGTCGCGCACGGCGAGGATCTTGGCGACGATGTCGTTCTTCTGCCAGCGCCCGCGCCAAGTCTCCCCACTGGGCGACACAGCGATGACGGTGTGTAGCGCCAAGTCTGCGATGTTGATACCCTTGTGTCTCGACAGTGTTGCGTCTCCTATAATGCACCAGGAACACCATTACATATTGACAGATTGAACATAATTAGTTGGCACCACAATAATAGTTTCGGACACTTTAATGAACATACGTAACAGTGTTTTTGCGGTAATTTATTGATTTAGGACTTTTTAGCAGATTTCAATACAACTGAAAATTTTACTTTTACCTAATAATTGTAAAACATCAAAACACAGATATGTGCAAATATTAAAAATGCAGTGAAAAATGAAATATGGGTATTAATAAAACTTACGGCTTCGAGTTTTCAGACCAAGCCAGCTCTGGTCTTTGAAGTTGATTTTCTTCAAATCTTGTCCAGTCTCAACTGCAAGATCTAGAACAAATTATTTTATTTGATCACCTAAACAGTAAAGATTTACTTAGAAAGGAAGGCATTACACATGTTGTGTTTGTAAATAAACCGGTGCAGGAACATGTATTGCTGCTGGTTAGGAGGGTACATTGTAGGGAGGTCGGTTGTAGGTAGGTTATTTACTCGACAAAACATATGTATCCATTTCACAATTTCTATTTTAAGTCAATCTAAATAAAACCAGTATAAAGTTGCTTTCAGTTGCTGTACGTCTCCCTTTGATGAAGCTCCCATCAAAGTAACAACTTACCATGCAAGCGCTTGGCAAGAGGGCCCCGAGCCTTGTCCAGAGGCGTGTCTCCGTCTTTGTTGGCGAGAGAAGCGAGAGCACCCTGAGAGATCAGGTCCTCAGCCAGCTGTTGGTAGCCCCAGAAGCAAGCGTAGTGCAGCGGCGTATTGCCGTGCTCATTCGTGAAGTTGATGTCTGCCCGATGACGAAGCAGCTGAAAAAAAAAAAAACTTATTATGTTGATGCATATAATAACATGTTTTTAATTTATACATTTGTTATTGTTTTTAATTTTTTGCTGATAGGAGAAGGATTTTAGAGTTTGATGATTATTATGAAAATTGTCTATCGTTTAGTGAGCAAGGAGATCATTACAATTCACAATCTGCAATTTGACTGTGACTGTTTTTAGTTGAATGGCGACAGATAAAACATTTTTATTTATATTTTTGTAAGACTATACTTAATTGTCTTCATGATTTATGAAATGAAAATATTTTAACACTGATTTAACAGAACAGTTGAGCTTCAGTTGATAACAGGCCCTTCTCGCTACCGTTCATCAAAACTAATTAAAACATACGAACAATAATGATTTTCAACTTAACTTTCGGCAAGAAATAAAATTAACTCACAGCATGGTATTAAAGACACCAAACAAGCTGTGTAAGATGCCCCTCCCCATTGGCTTTGCATAGAGGTTTTTTAGTTTTCTTGTGGGTCAGCCTGGTGAGTACATGTCAATGAACAGCATCTACTACGTCTAGCCCGTCAACGTCTAGGTCTCAACTTTACTAAACGTGTTTGAGTTCCCTGGCTCCAGACTATTTCTTTGAAATTTGCAGATTGTTTTTGCTGTATGGTTTTGGTTTTTATTATTGTATTATTTTGGCTTTAACCTTGTTTTCAAGTTATGACAGTCATCAATTGTTTTAAGTCAGAGAAGTTACTTAAGTCTGTAACAAGCTGATATATTTAGCCAATGAAAACTCAAAAGTAGAAATAGAACCTCAACAAGAGATTTCATCACAGTCAAGCATAAAGCAGTTGAGCATCAAGTACGGTACTGCAAGTTTGAGGCAGACTACACATAGACTAGGTACCTTCTTGCTACAAATTAAGCCTAAAAATTATTTAGTACTTTTAACACAGAATTTAGACAATTTGCAGTGACATTTAAAATTAAACAAGGCTTTTATTTGGCAAATGTTGCTACTGACCATGTGCACGATGTCCCGGTGGCCGTGGGCAGCAGCCAGGTGCAAAGGAGTGTCGTCTCCTCGGTTGGTTGCATTTATCCTAGCTCCTCGCTGCATCAACAACTCCACAATCTTGAAGTGACCTTCCTTCGCTGCCCAGTGCAAAGGGCTAAATCCATGATCATCCCTGAAAAGTTGTGTAATGCCAATTTAAATTTATCTTCCTCAGTTATACCCCAACTCATCGCAGTTATCTTTTGATATTCGGGAAGGAAATTAATAAACTATTTTTAGATTGTTTTTCGTAACCGAAACATTTTCATCTTAAATATACTTTTAATCCCATGTAAGTTTCAGCCTTTTTTACAAAATCTTGCTATCATAAATCAATAGGGCCTACATATTATTTAATCAAATATGCACAGCTTGGGCAAGGCGACTGTTCAGTCTAGACCTAGGGCTGTGGCTCCAACTTTCCTCCTCTTTTGGCAGCCATGCTTACATTAAACACTATTTGCCCACAACCTTGCACTTTGGCTGTGCGAGGGCTAAAATATTTGGATATAGGACTAGATTATTCTCACTAACAAAAAGATTAACAGTTAGGGCAATGAACCCCTAACATACATATTTTTAAAAATATTGAAGATTTGGTAGATTTAAAATGTTGATTTGTTTATACCAGTCTTAAATTTGATTGATAAAACAAAGGTGAGATTAAATATTTTCTCCTAGCTGCTGTCAATACAAGCCTGTACTGTGACCTTACATAACCAAATCAAAGGACTAATGATCTGATTTATTGATAATACAGGCCACAAATGGTCATTACCTTACATGGACCCTAGGTCATTACCATATATGGTCCATGACCTAATTGGATTATCACCCCAAACAATTTCAACTCTAGAACAAAGCTCTGTTATGGTTAGGCCCGATTAAATGAAACAACTATTTAATATTCAGGATGTAATGGTATTAAGACTTAACATTTACACTAGTTTTGATGTTGTTAGCCTTAATTTACTTACCCTTGGTTCATATCATGTTCGGTGTCATCTAACCATACCCTAACTTGCATTGCATTCCCTTCCCTGCACCAGTGAAAAATATCCTCCATGATAGGACCTATTGATATTTCAACAGTTTTCACTAGGATAAATATTAATTTTAAGAGTGTGTAATAACGTTTTGTTATATTCCTGATGACTAGGATCCAAAAATAAATGCAGCTGCAACCATTAGTCAAACTAACCACTGTAACTGTAACGTTATAATAAAGCCAAAATAAGTTCACAGATGTATTACATTCTTGTGAAATGTTTGCGAACGAATCTGAAATGTTTTATATCATTTATGTCTAAGTTATTTATAGAAAAGTCATGGCTAAGTCAATAAGCCTCGCCTACACCTACACAAATACGAGTTGACAAAATAGGTAATCTGACGTATCTCCTTCTGTCATAAGAAAAATTCTCATTCAGAAATCCCATCCCACAACCACCAACTCCCAGTTCCGCAAACAAAAAACTGCAGCCGAGATCTTCTTCGACTCCAGTACTGTATTGGAACAGACAGTATGTTATGTTCATGTAAAATGTGGCAAATATAGTCTCATCAGAGTTTGAGATGTATGCCACTTAAAATAAAACTAATGGAGTTATTTGTTACTATTTATTAATAACAGGTCTGCGATTAGACTAGTTGATTGCTAGTCTCTCCATTGGCTTGTGAGCGGTGCGGCTTTGTAGTGTGCAGGGTGCAATCGGAATTGACTTTGTCCTGAGACTGAGAATGGACAATGGACTTGACAGCTGTAGGATACAATATGCCCTACCGCCTTGAAAAACAGTAGACTTTAATATTTTTATTTATGCCAGGGTATAGATTAGATTTTTACTTGCAAAATTGTAAAAAGGTAAAGCTGTAAAGATCTACCACTTTAGGTGAATAGACGTTACATGTAACTTTTACCTCTACAAAGCTTGCTTTAACAGTGTGGGACAATATTGCACTCAACAATATATACATGTAGTATATTTTTGATTATCACTATTCTGCTCAAGCGTACATAATTTGAAGGTTAAACTCTTTGGTTGCTCAACGTCGAGAAGGATTAAATTATTTTTCTAATTTTTCTGAAAAGATAAACATTATAAAGTGGCGTACACCGTAGAAATAAATTCATTTGTTCATAATATTTGAATACGTTTATTTATTTATTCAAAGAAATGAATTTCAAAATGTGTAAAATGTATGGTGGCAACACTGAAAGGGTTTTTCTGGGAGGCTGGTTGTAGTTGGGAACTTGTGAAGCTAAAGGGTGTAGTGTTGTGTAGTCTGTAATCTGTTTACGTTTTCCCAATTTTCTGATCTAAATATACAACTCGTTTTTCCTAATCATTTATTGTAAACTCTTCAAGGCGCTACGTAAATAAGAAAATTTGGTACTTATTTAATGGCTGCTGTAGGGGAACCTCTATCTTTAGCAAAAGGTAAAGCTACTCATATTACCACTATTCAGGGTCTAGGCAGCTAGGCTAGATCATCTACTTCCCAGCGTTGGTTGTAATGGTTATTTAGCCATGCAAAACTAAAACCTACTTGTTGTAGATTTAATCAACTTGAGGTCCAATCATCAAAGATTTATTTATTAATTATCTCAATGTTATTTTGTGGATTTACCTCAAATTATGAGTTAACATTTTCTTTTACTGAAGTTTTATATTGTTTGGTTTCTTTCACCAGATCAGCATTTGAGATAAGCTTCTTGCTTTGAAGATATGTAGACAGTAAGCTTAGTGTTACCTGTCAGTTCTTGGATGTCTTGATACCAACGTCAGTACCGGTACTTGCAGGATTGGTCATTGCTACTGGCATCATCGATTTCTAGAAATATTGAATTGATATTTACTTCCAGTACTAACCAGATTTATGTAACGGAAATTGATTCTTCGTACCATTATCAGCATAAATAAAGCTAAGTCTACCACCAGTGCATATGCTAGTTGGAGTGTACTAGTACATGTAGACCAATTAAAGTTGAAGGTATAATAATGAAATTAATAAGACCTTTTTGTTTCAGATGTAAATCGAGCCATAGAGCTACTTGAAAAACTACAAAAAAGTAAGTTTTAGATAAACTTCTGTATAAAAAAAATTAGCACACAAGAAAAAAATGAAAGTATGATGCAGATATTATTAGTTCAATCTTATAGCCCTGTAATGCTAAATTATGAGATTTAATTTGTAAGGGTATAGCTAGTTGACTATCTTAAAACAAAATGTATGTAAAGTTTAAAAAATGTAATATAAAATCCAGCACTATTCACAGAAAACTTTAAAAAAATACATAAATATATTTGAGTGTGAAGAAAAAAACAACCAAGTACCCTTGGTTTGACATTTTTATTCCACACCATACACCATATTTTATATTTATTGCATGATACATAATTATAACTATGTGTAGCAATGTCTATAAAAATAACAGTATAAATAACCACAAGCCCATATATAATTTTTTAGAAGCGAGAAATATTTATTAAAAAGAAACAAAAGATTGTGATTTTTTAATCCACGTGAGGAGGACAGTAAATCGTTTCCTTTTACTTGTAACACACAATGTAGGTACATCTAACTAGTAACCTGTTCAATAAACCTAAATAAATGTACAGTCATCTAATTTTGTAAAAATTAAATAATTAAACTGTTATTCATCATTAATTTACAAACTAAGTAAACTAATAAATGTCAAGGTGGAGAAGTTCCTGTCACAAAACTAGCAGCTCTGCAAAAAGTGCTTCAGAGTGATTTCTTCACATCAGTCCGAGAGGTTTATGAACATGTCTACGAAACAGTTGACATTCAGGTAAATTAAACTTGTTAATTTTACTTGTAAGATCTTTTTTAGTCCTCTTGCTATGGCAAATATATTTTTCATAGTTGTAAACACTAACATGTTATTGTGATTTAGTGTGTTGTCATTCTTTGTTTACATTTTGAGATTGTTGTTGATAGCTTCTTAAAATAAGAGTAACTATTTTGTAATTTAATACAATTCAAATACATTTAGAATCAGCTGTGCACCAGCAATTTTTCAACTTGATTTTATACATAAGTGGGGTTAACGGAACCGCAAACTACTGTAACTAACTTTGGGATTGTGCTTTTTTTCGTATTTATTCAGAACAATCAAACCTATTTCTGTGTTGAGCAATTATATGAGAACAAAAGTATTTGTAAAAGAAACAGAACATAACCGCTTCGAATTAACTACAGTAGAGTCTTGCTAATCCGAACCCTATTTGACGATAAACCTGCTATTCCAAACACAGAGTATCCAGCATATGACAATTCCAGGAAAACCTGGAAGTAAGCATTTTCAATACACGCGAAAAAGTAAGCAATTAATGGAAATTTTGGGAAGTTTTGAAAAGGTGGTCAGGAAAGTCCTGAGTTTCCTTTAACGATAGCGATATTCTAGTGATTGTCGTGAACGAAAGTTGTGATTTAGTCACAGTGTTAACAGGAGTCTAGATATCGTCACGAAGTGCAATGGAAGTCGATTTCACACAAACAAATGGGATATTCTCTGTGGTTACACACTTACCATATGTTTCTTGAGAAGTGACCTTCTTCATTAAGACAAAGAAATTGGGTTTGTTAAATTTAAAAGTATTTATGGTTAAAAACAAATTTCAAGTTATTGCTACCGGCATGTCTGTTGTTTACTAGCTCAGAATAAATATCTTTGAATGTTTATCAGTAGCTTGAAAATAAATCAGTAGTTTTTTAAATTATAAATTATTAGTTTTTTGAGTTATAAGTTTAGGACTCTCATACCCACACTATTCCATTTTCATTTCTTTTTACTCCAAAATAAATGTTCTGTCAAATAACTTATCTTGTTCATTATTGTTATGTTCGACTGTCTCAATATAGTTATTAAGAAAATATTGTCCATTACAAACATGTTCCTTGTTTAGTTTTATTATTTTATTTACTTTGGTCACTATTCTTCATTGTTAAACTAGCTAACATGAAATTGCCATATAAATATTAATGGAAGTTTAAACTAATTTAATGGAAGCCAGTTACATTTTAGAAAATTGTGAACATCTGGGTGTACAATAAAATGACGATAGTGTTTGTGAGTGTTCTTGATTACCCTTAACTCTCGTATCATGTTTAACTACCAATCTTGATCAATATGGCCCAGACCTTATTAAATGATTTGCGGAGGATAGCTCCTATCAAGCAGCTGAAGGATGTAGAAGTAGAATGTTGTTGATGTAATCTCTGAGTTTGGTATACTGTTGTGGACTTTTTACATCTAGTGAAGAAAAATACAATGCTTCAACATCTGATCTGGTCTTCAGGTGAAAAATAACCTAAAAAGTTGGATTAGCCAAAAGCTATGGTTTCTTAGAAAAAAGTTCACCGCTAAATTACGGCCGAAGCGTGAACGTAACGTGACAGTGGACGTACACAATATTTAAACAGATGTAGACAAAACAACTTTTGACATGTTGTTTTTAGTTGTCAAAGTTTATTTTGTCATATGTAGTAATGGGTGCTAAATTTTGTTTACAAAACAAAGTGTGTCACCTGGTGAGAAAAACCTTAACTAGTTTCCACCGCTAACTTTCATCCACCGCTTAGAAACCATCATCTGATTGTATTGAAAACAAAACTCACCGTCATATTATGGTCGTAGCGTCACCGCTTTCTAGGAAACCATAGCTTAAAGTAATCACAAACAGAGTAAGCTCATCTGTAAAACACAACCAAACAACATGTGTTTTTTAGCACATAAAATCTTTAAACAACCAACCTAGAAAAGAAACCAGTGACAGCCCACTGACTAAATGGCTCACAACGGGCTAGTTGGCTGGCTGGGAGCAGTGGACAACCAATCACAAGTGCATGTAACAAAGAAACACACAAATCCCTATTTTTGCACATCCAATGGAAGGGAAGGGTGGTGCGTCTTATACTAGTTAAGTTTTCTGTGGCCAGTTCTTAGTTCTTTATACCATGCTGTAAGTTTTTTGTGCTCTTTCTTGCTGAAAGTTATGATTATCCCTACACTCAAATTCACTTTTAATGGGAGATAGCCAGAAGGTTCTTATTTCAACTAAAGCTTGACTGCTTGTACGGTCTGTTAGTGTTGATTAAGAAGCTTTCATAGATTTTCTTTTAAACAGTATGGTTGCCAATGTAGCCATTCAAGTTCATTGCATGATTTTCAGACCAACAGTTCTGAACAATTTTGGAGTATTATGTAAAACCCTTACATATTTTCTTTATTTTCTTTGACTCTCACATTGAGTGGTCTTTTTGTGTCTCCTATGTATTCCGGATTCCCTATAACAACCACATTTTATAGTGTAAATACAAGCATTAGAATCCTTGGAACAATCATCACCCAATAATTGTACTATTTCTGGATTAGCTTTTTACATAACTTTGTCTAAGAGTACTCTGTGTTTTAAATGTGTTTCTATTTTTAAAACTTGTTCCTAACTTTTTTATAATCCTGGCATTTAAAACTATGTACATTAGAAAATATACGAGGGTCATCCAGAAAGTAAAGAACGTTTTGGCATGGTCAAATAAAATAAAGATATCAACACAAAACTTTATTTACAAACGCATAGAACCTTCCTCTACTGTTCACGAGTTGCCATGGATTTCAAGACACTGGTTTTAACGTGGGACCAGTTTTTCCATACCCATGTTCTACTCATTTGCCGCCAAAACATGAGCCAGGATTTCTTAGCTTTGAGTTCCTTATCGTTAGCAAACTGTTTTACCCAAAAATCCAAGCTGGAATAAGTGATACCGCACCAAGTCAGGGCTGTAGTCATTTTCTTGGCATAAATTCGACATGGATTAAGCCCTTTCGATCCCAAAAACAGTTGCCATGACTTTTCGAGTGTTTAAATTTCACACTTTACATTTAGCGGGGTTTTAAATTGTCGATGCCATTATTAATCACTGAGGACCGAGATGCTATCACAGCAACGAACCTACACTCAAACTGAAGAGGAAGAATGTGTCTAGCAGCTGCACGCTGCACTCAGAGTGGTGAGGTGTGCGTGCGCTGTGATGCTAATCGTTTTTACTTTCTGGATGACCCTTGTAGTAAATAAAATATTATATAAAAAGTCTAAAAAAAGGCCACTAAATGTCAGTATTAATACAATAAGAACATTTTTTATAAAACTATAGTGTTTTTAAGCGACGTGACCCCTTTTATGACACTAAAGGTAAAAGTTATAGTTTCTTAAGAAACAATGACTGTTTTATTACGGCCGTAATAAGACAGCGAAACTTTGTTTTATGTAATCATATGGAATGTTTTCTAGGAAGGGGTGGCTGACTGCATTAAAAGCAAAAGTTCCCAATATCATATTGCGGCAGTAGTATAGTGTTAGCCGCTTCCTAGGAAACCATAGCTTAATATTGGGTCTACAGTGAGTTTTGTACTTATTGCAATCATATGGAAAGTGTCATCATATCTCTTTAGGAAAACACTAGCATATGATTACATTCAAAACCAAAATTCGCTGTCATCTCCTGGCAATCGTAATAATTATAACATTTCCTCTTAGAAACCATAGCTTTAAGATTTCACAGAAAAATCACAAACTTTTTAATTATTGTTGCTTTGAAAATGAACTATCAAAGAGGGCTTGGCGTTTTTATAACTGCACCTCATAATTGTAGTGTGAGGGGGTTTCAGAAACTCCCAAAGATGTTTCAATAGCTCCAAATTTAATCATTACGTAATTTTATTTTATGTGAGAGAGAGAGAGATATGCTTTATTATAAAAATTGACATTAAACTTATTGTTATTACATCAGCGTAGAGCTTAGAAATAGTGTCAACAATGAAAACATTTAAATAACTAATATGGTAACAAGAATTTAAATAAATGTGTATGATGAAGTGTACAACACATGTTATGATGTGTTGCCAAGGTGCCAATTCTTCTGCATCGGATAATGAACTCCATGTTGTAGCGTCTTCTTGACTTAAGTGTCTTTGTGTCACTGCATTTGATTCCTGCTGAAGCATATTGAGCAAAGCAGTTCCGGCATAATGATGGCTTCTTGGAGAATCTTGCCGTCTTGTGGACTGGAAGGTTATACCAGCGCCACCCCAATTGTACAGTCGTATGAACATCAGCATTTTTCAGCAGTCATTGTGCATAAAAAACACATATCTAGTTACAGTGTAGCATCTATGACATTATTATTTTATGAAACCAGTTAGGCAGGGCGCACACCCCAGACACCGCTCCACCCTTATGGGACAAGTCCTTTTGCACGTAATCAAATGAGCAGCCGCGCGGTCGACTTCGGCCCCTTTCGGCTTTGGAAATGCTCAACTAGAAGGACGACCGAGCCCGGTGAAAGGGAACGTTTTTTCTCAGTGATGTGGAATTGTCCTCAGTCTTCACGTGATTTTACTGTAGCCAGGACGTTATTAATCTTGCTATTGTGTGCAACGTTAAATTATTGATATGAACAACTCATCGAGTTGTTGTAACCTCTTGCCGTAATTTGTTTAAAAGACTCAACATCATGACAGTTCCAGCTTTGTTTGTTTATGAAGCAATCGTTTCTGTAAAATCCCAAAATCTTTTAAGAAGCCATCTGCACTGCTACAATACAAGAAACAGAGAAAACAATTCATCACAACACCATAGTCTCAAGCTAGTTGAATGCAACCCAGAATATATTGGACAGAAATTTTATCACGTTGCCGGCACAATTAAAGTTAATTAATAATTTCAACCGATTCAAATCTAAACTAAAATCATTTTTAACTGAATTAGCTTTATATGGCCTTTCTGATCCCAACCGTCCATTAACCCTCTCATCCCCTTGAGAACGGCGGGACTTCAGGAGGATCTTCGGACAGGCTGCAAGCCCAGGAGTGGGTCAATCGCAGCGCCAATATATAAGTGAATAAGTAAGTAAGTTAAGTCTGGTGGAATGATCATGTACCGAATCGGACAAACTCGAGCATGTGGTACCATGAGAGGAGAAATACGGCGAGAGAAGGCAGCGCTATCTGTGCTCGAGCTGCCGCAACTATGTCGAGTTTCTTGCCTCAGGCAATCGGGATCTATGCACCATCAAAGGCAAGCCCTAACGGTGTCAGTCCTATTTTAATGATTGAAATATGACCAAATTAGCGGCTCTACTTGAGACATTTAAAACAATCCCTCGTAACACTAAATATGCTCGGGCTGCTTGAACTATGTTGATTGTCTTGCTTCAGCCATTAGAAAGCTATGCGCCATCTCACTATTATAACATAATCTTTGCTGACTTGCAATTGAACTGAGCCCCCCTCTATGTAAGCCAAGGGGCAAGGAACTCGTTTTTGGCCGGGACGACAAGTCGCCAACACAGACGCTGTTTTCAAATAATACTATAAATTCATTCACAGAGCCTTCGAATGCGTTGCACAGCATATGAACAGCTTTGAGGGACTCTTTATAGTATAGATTACGTCAACCTGTTACAGATATTACGTACCTTAGTAGTCAGCTGTTTAGTTATGAGCTGGGCAAAGACAGCAGCCCAAGCTCCGTTGTTGTCAAATTCTCTTGTCAGTTCAGTTTCCCATCCAAGTTTATGTGAAATTCAGAGGTAGTGACTGACTAATCAGGAAAACTACGTGCAATTTTTTTAGTATACTTTATAGTCAAATTAGTAAATGTACAGAACTTTAGAAGCTGTGTCGAATTCATGTGTACAGTGAACCATTCGACAACGAAGCTAGTCAAAATTTAGTTTTCAATGTAATTCAAATAGGTACTTTCATAGTTACATGAAAATGGAACCCACTGCTAGACCTAATCCAGCAACACCCACTAAAAACAATTCAGGTATTAACAAAATTTACTTCTTTGATATATGGTTCGCCGAGGGTGTATTGAACAAGCTTATTTGATTAGTTAAGACATCTTCTTACTAAAGAATATATCTTCTTATCTGGACTTCAAATTAGATGTAATAGGCCTAGTTGCAGACCAAAATTGGTTCAGTAGAAAGTTTCCATCGACTTGATAACGATGTACAGAAAGTAGATTTACTAAGAAACATAGGTTCTCTCCAATTAGGAAAACCTATATGTAGTCTATGTCATATGATAGATGAATAATGTGTCCACCCTCAAATCTACTGTGCAAGGCTAATAATTTTGAAGATAAAAGGATACGAGCAAAGTCATCTTTATTGCATAAAACATTTACATTAAATGTTACATATGTAACAGTAAACTGATGCATTGTCATGTATATACAGTAAATAATAATAATAACTACATTAATCATAATATATTACATAATCATCATTAAATATAAACAGAAGTGTAACTTAATAAATAAACAGATTAATATCCTCTAAATATTCGCTAACATTGTAGGCTACCGGTAGTAATTTTTTTGCAATAGGCTTAATATAAAAGAAATTTTTTAATATTTCCAAATTCTAAGAGTAATTTAGGCTTCCAAACCAATGTACGATGCAGGAGTACAGCAACCACGGTTTATGCTAAGTCTTAAGTAGTAGCTCCGCTACTTACTGAGATTACTATTCCACATAGTATGTTTAATATTTCCAAATTCCAAAGTAATGTACTTCAAACCAGTAATGCGTTGCGGAATACAGCAACCACCTGTTACTTTCCACATAAACTTTGTTCCAAATAAATTAGAGATCCATGAATAGAGTACCCACCACAAGTAGAGTGCCCACCACATGATCACCCCTTTCGTTTGAACCTTGAATTGACTTAACAAACTCGATCGCAGCAGTGGTGACTAACTTACCAGATCAAAAACCATGTTGCACACTATCAAATAGTTAGTTAGTTTTAAGATATTCTACCAGCAGTACATACATTACTCGCTGATATAATTTAGACAAAGTTGGCAATTTAAATACCGGGTGATAGTTATTGTGGTCAAATGTACTATCTTTTTGTCTTGAGCAGACAGCTCTTGGTATTGTGTGTAAATAATTTTAAGCGGTACTTGTGTACAGTTTTGATGGATCTAGAGAATTATAAAAAAATGAGATCCCCACATTTGTAGTGAAAATTTGTAGTTTAACTTATCTAAGAAGGATAATAAAGTAGCCTATTAGTCATTTCTTGTGTAATGGTTATCGGGCGAATTTTCGCCACATCAGACCTTGACAAAAAGGTTGGGATTCCTGATCATTTATTATTCATTTCCTTATATTAGTTTTTCACAGAAAATAATTATAATGTAATAACGGTTTTATTTATGACAATAGATTCTGTAATAAATTAAAAATAACTATAACATGAACTTAACTAATTATCAAGTTTCCTTTGGAGAAATTAGATATTTAAGTTATGCTGTCAGAATGGTAATATCCAGGCCCAAGACCAAGGAATGAGCACTGATCCTGACCCCTAGAACACAATTTAAGCCTTTTTTTCAAATCTTTATATACATATGTATATTTGTATATATGTGTATCATTGCATGATATGCATGTGTATAATATGCATTTTTTGTCTGATTTTCACTAAATTTTGTACAAGTGTTTCTTTTATAAATATCTCATTTACCAGCAAAATCAGATCACCATAATGTTTGTTATCATACAGGAGGCCAAGCTGAGGGCAGTTATCATACAGGAGGCTGCTGAGGCGTTAGGCTGTGAAGCGGTGCCTACTACACACTTAAGTAGTAGAATAAAAAACCGGCCGAAATGAGGCTGTGAGTGGGTCGAATTGGAGTAACAAATTGCAAAGGAAATTCGATTCACTCATACCAGCAGCGCTTTAGCACTTAACTGCGTGTCGGTCTGGTTTTTACTTTAAGTTGTTATGCCTTAGTGCCACGCAATAGAATCATTTTCTCAGGTTGGGATGTAACTGAATTAGTCTAGAGTTTTAAAAATGGCTTGATTTTCAGGTGCTCCCAATGACGGTGAAGATCCTTATCCCAGTCTTTCTGATTATCATGATTACGAGCCCAACTTAGAGTTTGATGATACAGAGCTTCAACACACAGCAACCGTTAACCCCGGTAAGTTACATAGTTCAAGCTAACGACATTGTGACGATCAGTCACCAAAATACAGTGTCTACTCTTTTTAGCCCTCTCACACGTAGCCAAGTGAGTTGCCAAATCTGCCATCTGCAAATCCCAATAGATAGGAATAGTTCTGTTTTTAAGTTACGTGTTAGGGAGAAAGACCCCTTTTCTTTTTAACCCCTGCACGTGACAACATGATATTAGACTATCCTTTACAAAACTTCAAGAGAATAACAGCTTTGTTACCTTTAAAACAACAATAAATAATGTTCACAATTTCTAATTGGCACACTTTTTGTAAATGTTGTAGAACTTTTGCCTGATGACATAGCTTCTCTCGGAGGAGGCTGCTACTTGGAATCCCCAGTGTCTGACGGGACGATAGAAGATAACTTTGAGGCAGAGTTGCTTAACGCACCGAACCAACCGTACGGCAGTTTGTCGTATCCGTACGTCGAGGAAGAGGATGAAGAGGATTTCAGCGATGTTTCGATGTATGGTATCGTAGAGGTGATGGGCGATGATACCGCCGGTCGCAGAGTCATTGTTGTGTCCGCTTGCAAACTGCCAAACAACAAGGAGCTAGACCATCAAAGACTGCTCAGGTTAGTTAGACAAACTTATTGTTGTCTTCATCCGTTATTCTATTGGTATTACAAGATCTAATTGTATTTATTCTTAATATCTAGGCCCTGTATTTTTTTAACCTTTTTCAAATTCTAGCAACATTTTCGGAATGTTTTACCTTGTGAAACTCGACTTGCAAATTGATTAATATAACTTAGTTTTAGCATTTTCACCATTTAATTTCTTACTATGGTAATCATGAATAAAATCACAATATTATTGAATGAGCCCTAAATAACTAATTAGTTATCAAACTTGTAGATTTTAACACCAACCTTGGTCAAATAAACATAAAAAAAACTCATTAAGTGTAAACTGAATAGTATGGACTTCTCATTTCCTACCTGCTACTGCATTGAATGGGGCTCAATTTAGCGATGAGTCATTTCCTTTACTTTCTGCTTGAACAGGTGGAATGTCAACTGTGAAATGTATTATGTCAGTATTTTGATGAGGCTTTTGACTCAAACAGTTTACCATTACAAGTCAATAAAGGTTTTCAATTATTTAGAACTTGGACAGTATTATTTAAAAAACCCTAAATTTGGCCTAACTAACTTTATCGTAGTGTCATAGCCCCAGTTTCCTGAAGGTTCTGTCAGTAAAATCCCACTTTATTGATAGTAAAAAGGTTAATAAGATGTACAGATCACTTTTAATAAAAAAATAATAACACAAAAGTACAGTATTAAATCAATAATGTTTTGTTGCAGGTACCTAATGTATACTTTGGACAAGTTCGTAGAGCAGGATTACAGCCTGGTGTACTTCCATCATGGACTGACCAGCAAGAACAAGCCGACGATGTCTTGGCTGTGGCAGGCGTACTGCGCCTTTGACCGCAAGTACAAGAAAAACCTCAAAGCACTCTATCTGGTCCACCCAACCAACTTCATCCGCTTCATTTGGAGAGTTTTCAAAGCAGTGATAAGGTGAGTGTTTCAAAAATTTAATTTTGAAATTAATGGAATTTTCATAAATTTGTATCAGCCTCTAGCTTTTTGCCCTGCTAACAGTTAGCTTAAAATTTTGGCCAAGGGATCAAAATATGAAAAACTTGCACTGAAAGATTACAAAATATAACTTTATTGTGAGGTGTAGCAAATGGTATGAAACTTACTGCTATTCTGTTTCACTTTTCAGCGTCAAGTTTGGAAGGAAGATAATGTACGTGAATTGCCTTAACGAACTCAGCCAGCATCTAAACCTGGACCAGATCAGCATACCACAGCCTGTTCTAGAGTAAGTCCACTCTGAAGTGTTAAGGTATTTTACACTTGTTTACTCTCATGGGTGACCAACATTTGATGAGTTTGATTGCTTAAAGAGAACTACAGCTTCCCAGCTCTAGGATTAATTTATGAAGTTAGCTGTTGTGTACCTCTTTATTTGTACTCTTTATTTATTTGTTTCTATGGTAATACACCATTTTACATATACAGTACTGACATTTGCATTTCGATACTTATACAGAACTAGAAAAATACGTGCTACTTAATGCGTTAATGAAAAAACAGCGGTATAATTTATTCATAATAAATACAGGAATTTAGACTCCAGAATTACAATTTTAGTAAAGATTATGTATTTATAAATTTTATAATATTATAATAACCCTCAACATCAGCATAAATAATGATAAAAAGGTTTTAGTACCAAATCTGAATACATGTATTGTCTGGCTAGGGTAATGTAATGATAACAATTTAACAATTTATTCGTCAATTTACAAATTTTCTTTGTGTTGACAATAAAAAAATGAATAAAAAAATATAAAGTCACTAGTATAGAACCTAACATGTGAAAATTTTAAGGAAACTTAATCTATAATATAATTAATTGTTTGGATCCATAAACTCACCTAAACTGTAAAACGAATGGTTAATTAGGTAGTGTTTTAATTTTGATTTAAAGTTTCTTGAGCCTCTTAGCAATTTAATTTCATCAGGAAGTGCTTGGAACAATTTAATACCTGCTTGGGACGGTAGCTTGTCAAATAGACAAAGGCGGTGAGGATTTGACCTGAAATTGTTCCTATATCGTTATAATCGTGTATGTCGATGCCTTGTTGTAGAGAACACTTATTTATAATAAACATTAAAGTCTCATAAATATACAAGCAAGGCAAAGTAAATGTCTGTAACTTTTTGAAAACATCACGACACGAATCCCTATAGTTTAATTTTGAGATAATTCGTATAGCCTTTTTTTTCAGTATAAACAATCTCAAGAGTTTGTGATCCGCGCAAGAGCCCCATATGCTAATTGCATAGGATAAATGAGGGTAAATGATGAAGTGTTGTCTTGCAGACATGACGAGAGACTGATGGCGAAGAACAGTCGGCTGGCCAGCACCGCACCTGTGGCTACTCCTCCCCCCACCACCACACTGCTGCCTACCCAGCAGTTCGGCG